>OX104124.1:44598200-45296966 GCA_944474755.1 Limnoperna fortunei
AGGGTTTGATATGACAGATAGAATGACAGATGTGACGGCAGATATTATGACAGAGTTTACGACAGATGTGACGACATATGTGACACAGATGTGACGACATATGTGATGACAAATGGGACGACAGATGTGATGACAAATGTGACGACAGATATTACGACAGATGTGATAACAGATTTGATGACAGATGTGAGGACAGATGTGACGACTGGTATAACGTGAGATTTGATGACAGATTTGATAAAAGATGTGACGATAGATATGACGACATATGTGATGTGGAGATATAATGACAGATATAACGACAGATGTGCCGAGAGATGTGACGACAGAAGTGATGAAATATGTGACGACAGATGTTACGACAGATGTAAGTAATTGTTTTATTGAAACCACCAAATCCTCGTCGATCGTAGCAAATCTATTAGCAGCAGGCGCGTGAATTGTTGTTACATTATTTTTGTGTTACACACGTTTACATAAATCAGATAATCAGATCAGAAAACAAGTTATTATTGGTGTATGACCACCATTGTTTTTGTTTACTCTTTGGATATATTAAATTTGATGATTTTGACTGTTCCTAGAAAATTTACCTTTATTTCAAATAGAATGACACTTCTGTTCTATAAAAATATGCACAGTCAGCATTCTGTCAAAATTTCACATTATGTTTCATTGCATATAAGAACGAATGATCAACCGCAAGTTCATATGGTCTAAAAATCTACTTTCACATTTCAGTCCAGAAATGGTGCATGTACCTAATTGGCTTACAACATTTTTGTGTTCAATTTAAACTAATTAAACTTTATCCTCAAGTTTTCTAGCATAATCAGGTTTAAAAAAATACCTTATTTATTTTGGTATCATGTGCGGTTCAAAGTCTATATTAGGCAACAGTGAACTGATCTATTGAATAGTACTACTTTTACGTACAACCTCTCGACCGGTCCCCTGTAATTAGTGGTCCTACACCTAAACGATTCCTCGTGACCGCTTGTGCAGCGGACAAAAATAACCGCATTTTGATGCAATTGTAGTACTGATGGAATTTATCATGACCCAAAAATATTTTTAGACCAATCAAAAGCACGCAAAATATTAATCAATTAATAATATTCAATTAATGACTACTACCGTTCGCAAACCGATAGCGATCACATTTCTAAATAAGTAAGAGTTTTATTACATAAATAAAACCATCCTGGTCTATGGTAGCAAATCTATTAGCAGCACACATATAAATTGTTGTTTTCAAGATTTTTCCTGTTAAAAAGCGCGTGCATAAAACAGATACATTCATTGGATGATTTAAAGACGCTTTTCTGTTTGGCTACTGATTAGCTGAACAATTGTACTTTTTTGTCCATTTTTAAAACAAAGTAGTATTGTATTCCGTTTGTGCATCGAAACTGTTCAGCGAACAACAATAACCATTTTTGATGCAATTTTAGTCCTTTTGTGATTCAATATGACCCAATAAAACACGCACATTTCTATTCGTGTAATATTAATATTTAGTATATATTTAGTAAAGATATGTGTGTGTTTACATATATGATATTGGACGCAAAGAGATGCAATACAGATGCCGTATCGCACCCCAATCGAGGGCATATATGAATGTCCTGTATATTTTTTAATTTGCAATCATTATTTTCATATCCCAATCAAGGTTTTATTTGAAACTTGCTATTTTAGGTATATTCATATCGCATCCAGTATCAACACGTACTCGACCCATAAATGCAATCGGGCGCAGACCCTCGGGCAGATATGGAGGTCTCAGGTTGATAAGGGATGTGAGATGAATAATTCAATTTATTATATGAATAGAATTTTGCGTGTTTTTATTGGTCTAAAACAAACTTCGGGTCACGATTAATTGCAGGAGTACTAAAATTACATTGAAATATAAACAAAACCGGCATGAACTAGTAGTTACCAGTTCGATATTGGATTCCGTTTAACTCCTCTGCAGCGGAATCCAATATCGAACTGGTAACTACTAGTTCAAGTCGGTTTTATCATGACTTTTCCAATATAACTATAAATTTAAATTCTGTGGTTATTGAATTTGATCATCTGTAATTATAAAATATTCTGTTACACGAATAAAATTATTGATTTATTTATACTCTTCTCAATATTAGAACTGTGATGAAACTGAATTTCATATTTATTTGCAAATCAATATAAAAATGCAGTATTAATAAATTTTAAGGGTAACCAGCATTACAACAATTACAAAATGTAAGCACCCTCTGTTTTTCTGATCAACGAAGATGGTGATTTTATTCACGTAATAAAACAATTACTGACTTTGATATACGGTCGCTATCAGGATTTCTCAGCTCTCAAACTTATATATTCACCTCGCCTAGCGGCTCCGTGAATAATACATTTTCTCTCACTAATAAATCATGATATCGACCTATATCAAATAACGTCTTAATATATCTGTAAGCTAGCCGTATTGCACTTAGTTAATAAATTGTTATTCAATAACTGGAACTAATTTATCATTTTGTAACAAAAAAAACTACATGAGACATCGAAACAAGCGTTCAGAAAAAGTCTTTAACGTGCACAGCCCAAACCATACATATTCAGTCAAAAAACTTTGACATAACTTTTTCCGAAAAAGACAAATAATATTCTGACCTTAAACACAAATTAGGTCAGGTCTAAAAATTCGGAAACAGACGGTCTCGCGGTCAGACATACTTGTCACACTTAGACAGCGCTGGTCAACACTTATCTCTGGTTACGTGATCTAAACTTGACATAATGTTCAGTGATATGTTTGCCTTACATGTAACATCGAAATTATTCTTACACTTTTGTATTCATAGTTGTAAGAATTCTGCCACTGTGTATTATAAGTTTACATTACATCCATATTCTAATCCACATCACATAAAAATCTCCACTTAATGTCGCAAAGACAGTTGTTTAGAAAATCTAGCACATATTTTTGACTAAACAATCTACTTACATACAATTATGGCCTTTAACGAAGGTAATATCCATAATTATTAAATCGAGAAATGGTTATTTTTCCGAGGTCTGCAGAACAATTAAAGGCCATAACATTATTATTATACTGAACTAAACACAAAGAAGAACAATGCGATTGTGTAGTCATAAATTTGGCGCTCTTTTGCGCGTCGAACACATAACTAGCTATTACCCGTTTCAAATTTGGCAAGTAGAACATAGACATAGATAGACATAGACAAAGACATAGTCTGGGATCCTGACTAAAAATTCCCAATATAGTAAGCGGGCTTCCGGTTCGAATTTACAGTCAGGTAACCAGAAATGAATCCGGTCTTAATTTCGACCGGTTTGCAACATTCTGAATGCCTTACAATTTACGTCAGTATTAACTGTAAATGACGTAATTCCGAAGCAAAGCATTATGACGTTACGCCGGCGTCCGGTTATCAAATTCAAATAAAAATACAGTTAACCAAAAGAATGCATTTTAAAAATTTATGTCTCGTTTGTGGAAATAACTCTACCTGGAATGGTCAGTTTAACTTGAAAGCCGGAAAACGAGAAGCAGGTAACTACTTTATTTGAATTATATTCTGACAGAAATTTCCGTTGGAACAAAACGCGCGAAAAGTAAGCTAAAACATGGCGTTTTAAACAACCAATAAATTGGGTAGTAAACTGGTGGTGACCTGTGGTTATATTTGAAAGCGAAGGGACCAGGTTAACATAGACATAGACATATTTTTTTAATATATATGGAGCCCGTGAGAGGCAGAACATTTATTCATAACAAATTAAAATGAGCAAAACATAATATAAAAACTAGTTATTTTGTCTACGTGCTAATTTCCAGGCAGTTATTTTACCCACGTGAGGTTTGGAGCGAGAAAAAACAGTTATTGCTCCTAATATCTAAATTATTTTAGTACTGGTTTTCATTGTGAAGTATAACAATAGCTATTCAAAAATTACATTCCCCCTACCCCCCTAGTACTCAGATATTTGCTTGCATTTTTTACTATTCCATATTTTACTTTGTATTATGGAAATCTAATACAAAAATATTACCACGATAACACTACGATGTCTTTATTAACATATCTCAAATTGTCCTTGACTTTTGCTTCGTTATTTTGAAGGGACCTTGCGTTGTTAACAAATGTTCGTCTGCTTTCGGGACGTTCAATGATATTCGGACAAACCGCGAGACTTTTACCACCTCAACTAAACGACATGGTCCGAAAAATTTCGAACAGAGGACAATCACCTGCTCCTAGCTTACACTTCCGTTTTAATTTATAGGTCAAAATTTACTGTATCAAAATGAAAATACCAACAAAACGCTAAAAAACTGTGAACAATAATTGTTGATTTCACTTTGCACCATTTTGGATCTACAAAAGGTGCATAAACTCGACCAAACGCGGTAAACAAGAATTCATTTTTCACACAAAAAACTGCAACACAGGCACGGCGACTTTAGTAGGGTGCTACATGTATACCGAATCATTAATTCTGTCGTTCTTTGTTCTGATTGTTAAATTATATTATTATACTTTACTATGGAAATCAGTAGTAAAATAAATTAGATATTAGAAGCAATAACTGATTTTTTTTTCTCGCTAAAAACTGCACGTGGGTAAAATAACTGTCTGGGAATTTGCACGTAGACAAAATAACTAGTTATTTGTTTGACGTACCAAAGCGCGCCAAATTTGAAAAGGGAAATAACTAGTTATTTGTTTGACGTGCAAAGCGCTCCAAATTTAAAAGATAAATCTTTTACTTTGTTTTGAATTTATATTTTGCATATTTATGTACCAATATTATACATGATCTATGACGTAGAAAAGAAGTTATTTTCCAACAAGGGAGGATCTTAGAAAAGCCGAAATAAACTATATAAGCACAAAATTTAAAATTTCTATATTTTCATATCAGAATCAAAATAATTCATGGCGGCCCAAATTTTATTTATTATTTTAATATGTGTAGGCGTTATATTCATGAATATTTGCCACGAGCGTTATGTCATAAATATAATGCATATGATTTGATTTAGTACTGTTAATTTGTTGCAAAAGAATTTGATTTTAGAACATTATGAATACATTAAGTTTTTCATTGAGAATTGATTCCCATTAAGTTTTTTTTTAATAAAAACGATGTAGTAGCTGCTAATTACGTTGCTCTAAAATTACAAAAAGCGATTAAGAGACCATGATTTAGTATATGACATTGTAAGGAACCTTTGAAATGAACGGATTATGGTTTAAATGATCAATTATATAACATGTAATCTACTTTTCATACTGCTTGTTCAATCATAACGACCAGAACTCTATCTTCAGAAAAAAAGTCTTAAGAAAATATATTTATTTCGACAGATGGATAAACAAAATGGTAAGTTGGCTTTTTGATATCATAGTTGGAATGATGTGGGATTTTGTTTCACTTTTAAAAGCTAATTGATTGCATTTGAAAATTGAAAGTTGCAAAGTTGAGACTGTGTTTTTGTTTTCTGTTTTGTTTTGTTTTGTTTATTTTTGTTTATTTTTGTTTGTTTGTATGTATATGTATGTATGTATGTATGTATGTATGTATGTATGTATGTATGTATGTATGTATGTATGTATGCATGCATGCATGCATGCATGCATGTATGCATGCATGTATGTATGTATGTATGTATGTATGTATGTATGTATGTTTGTTTTTTTTTCTTGTTGTTTTTTTTTTTGTTACGAGGGGGCATTTCTTGTAGAGCAGGAACTGCTCGGCGGACACTATACTCATCCAGAATCAGTGCTTTTTATTAGTATCACTAGCGTGAAAGGACCGGTTAGAATGATCAATGTTGAACGGACGAAGTTTTTCCATGTTTATATGTACAGTTAGTACATAATTAATTTAAAGGCGCTGCTACGATTTCAAGATTCAACCCACATAGTTTTCCGCTCGTCCCCCAGAAGACAAATAGAACATGCCTTCTTGTTTGGGCTTTGCTGGGTTGTAATATGTCAAGTCTGGTCGTGGACCACAGTAGAAAACGTTTTTGAGAGTGCCATACGACCTGCACGAAAAAATCATTTATTAGATTTCGAAATAGTAAACGCAAAATAACATCAACAAAATGCTAAATTATCCGTTACTACTAAAACCTCAATCTATTGACCGGCTGTCTAAATTATCTGTCGTTCGGCCAAAATTGCTTTATTATTTTTAACTTGATCTTGTCCTAAATATAGCAAAACAAACGTTTTACTTAACGTTATCCCCATGGACATGAAACCCGATTCAATATCTCTACTTGGGACCGCGCAAGGCAGCCCCTTCCTAGTACCAAGCGAAACTGAGTGTCACCGTGTGGTCGAGCCCTATAACCGCCCCTGTTCACATTATTATATCAATAAAATAATGAATGACTATTATCAAAGAAAAGAGGATTTTTTTGGAATCTGATTATTAAATCAGGATTAATTATGCTTAAAATTGCATATTATTTCACACCCTGGGTTGATCTGCGATATATTATTTAGAGTTGTTTTTGTGTCCTATCTGTGCTTGATTCTAGATTTGTAATGACCCTTTATTCGTTCCGAATTGTTGGTAAATCGGTTCCCATGATAATTTTTTATTTTTTATTTAAAAAAAAACAGAACACGACGAGATATTTTTAAAATGGCAAATAGTTACCAACTGTTTTGTTTAATAAATATTATAAACTTATCAAAATTAATAAATATCGACAATTATTCTGAAGAATCTGAACAGTAGTCCTACCATTAAGTTTAGAATTGGCATCTTAATATGTATGTATTTCGGCCGAATTTTACTGCCGTTACAATCCGAAGTTATTTTGGTGATTTGTCGGATTAACGGCAGAATTCAGTCCTATTGCTCGTAATGTAGCAAATAAAAAATTCTAACCGGTCTATTTATACAAAATTCAAACATCTTCTTTACGTTATTAAAGCTTAAGACATTGCGAAACTAACGGGAAACGATCTTTATTGAAGAAATTTCTTTTTTCGTCTTTGAATGTGCACGTGGAAAATGCTATGTTGATCATTTTTCCGTATGTGGATAATGTGACCTAATTTTATTATAAACGTGCTAATTTGCATACTATAACAACCAATCCGTAGTAGGAATCCAGTAATTTACATATGTATTACCCAAGATGCAACACCCCATTCAGTTTCGGGTTTCTTAATGTTTTTTTATGTAGTAAACGTAATTAAAAAGAGACACGAATGTCAATTAATACACAACGCAATAACTATCATCACGTAAAAATGGTGACACTGTCGAAAGATATCAAGATCGATCACGTCTGATTGTATATGCAACTTCTTTTGGACATCAAAGTGCCGGGAGTAATTCACTTCCGCTCTACTAGATTACGAGGTATGGGACTAAATTTGTACCCTCGCAAAAAAAAGCGAGGGTACGATTATTCGTTCTAGTATGTATTCTGTCTTTGGAATACTTTCATAATATAGTTATCCAATAAAACCAGTGTATTGCTTTGAATATTATTTATATATTATGTATTTTGTAGGTAAATATTGCTAACCTTGGCAGATTTTTGTTTGAAAATACACAATCAAGTACATGTATAACTGAATCATTGAAGCTCAGTTATGGAGATGTGTCTACTTTAATTCAGAGATCCTCCCGTTTTGTGGTTTGCAGCAGGATAAGAAATTACTTTGACAAGATGTCTAAATACATGAAGATTCCTGAAGGAATGGTAAGCCACAATAAATTATCAGCTTATTAAAAACAATAAGTTCTGGTGAGTCTTAAAACATTATTATCCCTGTGTTAAACATGGTTGACGCCAACTCAGTTACTGATGCAGGCACATTCATCTGATGAGATTTGCAAAGGGGAGGTCGTGGGGGTGTTTCTAGAACTAATAAAAGTCGTATTATGTTTTGTAACATACATGTAATGTGCATAAATTTCATTGGATAACCCAAATATTATATTGAGATTAAATCCCAGGCTACGCTTATGTATTTAAATGGGAATTTTTATCATGTGACAAACCATGGTCTAACATTCAACATTAATCCATGAAAATATCAAAAAAATGTACAACATAACTAAATTACTACGAGGTTGTAGAGAAGAATGTGGGCATAGATATTTAAGTGTTTTTGGTGAATATTTATATTCAGCATTTAAAAAAAAATTGTTTACAGTGTTATTAGGTATGCTAGTGGAATACCTTTCTTATTTCACAAATTCCTTATAATTATGTGTTTAGAGTAAATTTGTTACATACCAAACTTATGTTTGGACTAATCCTCTGTAAAATTAACATTGGTAGTTTGGTAGTTTCATAGTATGGATACCTTTTCAATGTCTTCCAATACGAATGTATGATGTTTAACGCCACTTTCAGCAATTTTTCAGCTATATCATGGCGTCCAGTTTTTATTGGAGGAGGAAGCCGGAGTACCCGGAGAGAAACCCGACCTTCGGTAAGAAAACTGGCAATCCTTGTCAATTAAGATTGGTGTCAAGTACACCCTGCTCGCAGTGAGACTCGAACCCGCAACCTCAGTGTTGACAGACCACGTGATCAATAGTAGACGAACTACCTTAACCACCCGGCCACCGAGGCCCAAATGTTCTTACTACAAATGCTTCTAATTAATAAATGTTAACATAAATTATCTGTTGGTTTTTATCATTCTTTAGTTAGATATTTATGGTCCATTTTAAAGTTGTCACTTAAATCACAGGAGCGTTTTTAAGTTTACTGCATGACATTACTCAATATTGTATGATACTTAATTTCTTATTAGTTGACTTTACACGTATTGTTTGAAGATTTTGGAATTGAGATCAACATTGATACAACACTGTATCACTACTAAGCGAGATAAAAAATATCATAGTTTTGTAATATTTATTTGATATTGCAGCAAAATGTAATTAAACCGTCAACACCGACAATATAAGAAATTCTTCACATTTTAATTTAATATGATCAAATGTCACAGATAACTATTCATCCACCTTCATTATAAACAAAATGTCCATATAACATGTCATTGAAGATGATTTGTCGTCGACTTGTTGAAATGTCACGGGTGACCTTCATCCACCTGTCAGTATCAACAAAATTTCTGAGATAACATATCTTTTCTTTTTTATTAAGAAAAAATGTCGCAGACGACCTGTTGTCGACCTGTCAGTGTACACAAAATGTACAAGTAAATATGTCGTTCACATTTCTAAAATACAAAAGGCCAAAGGTTGTCTTTTCTACGACAAAATTAAACAAAATATGGACTTGGGAGATATGTAAACTTTTGATAATATTTTGGGCTTGACAAAATGTGAACAAAAGACGATTTTTTCGTGCAGTGATTGTATAATGCTTCTCCAAGCAAAACACTTTAGGGGATGTTATTATAATAATTATAATACCACAGTCCCCCTATTAGATACACTAATTAAGTGAAGCAATCTATACCTAGGCATTTCAAAATTATAATAATATATGTTTAGGGCCAAATACATGGTCCAATCGCCATTAATATTTTAATCGGAAACCAGGATACATTTAGCTGCACAAAGGCCGCAAACGGGAAGAAAACACATTAAAAGAATTAAGGGAAATGTTAAAATCGTCCGCATAAAATTTGTTATCAAAATAACAAACACATGAGGCTGAATGCTGATCATTATTGTTTTGCAACTGTATTAAATTTAAAGCTTGATTGTTTAATATTATATTGACAGCGATGAAATAACGAAATTTCTCAGTGAAATAAATTCTGATAAATCACATTTGAAATAAATTCTTTCACTCACTGTAAGTGACGTCGGATTGAATGTCGTTAACGACGTCGCTAGTAAACAACGCGCAATAACATTCAAAACAAAGTCCCTTTAAGTTTCCGGTGACATATATGCAAATTCGTCAACGTAATTTACAAGATAATCAATATCGCATCGTACGCAATTGATTATCCTATAAATATCTAGCTTCAATGGGTTATGGGATTTTTTTTGGTGAATAAGTGTTATATTTGTTAATGGAACCTTTTGGAACAAGACGTTTAAACTAAATGAATGCTAAAGACATAGAAGCTTAATAGGTGGACTATTTATGGGATTATTTTGTCACTAGTTTGAATGAAAGTCTTACAGGGTCTTTTAATCGATAGGACAGAAGGTCATTTTTTTGCGTTTTAGCTGTAGCTGCTTACTCGTCCGAAGCACCTGAGTGCACCCATGGTTTTTATTGGGTTCGGGTTACTCTCTTTCTGTTTTTGGTGTTGCGTTTGTCTATATCCGGATTTGTAACTGTCCCTTGACTTTTGGCTCGTGTTGTTCGGTCGGTTTTCTTTGCTATTTTTCTTAGCAACTAATTATTTTGACTTTGTTATACCCTGAGGTTTCCGTTCTTTGCAAATGTTGTCATTAGGTAGTTCAAAGAGAGATCATTTTCTCTGTAATGAATGATCCCTTGAAAATAATTTCATGTTCTTTACGGGATAAAGGATATGTCAAATTTGAGAATTTTATAGAGCTTCAGTACATTAAAATACTGTTTTTTTCTAGAAACTTAAAATAGTATTTCAAAGGATTTCTTTTGTGTGACGTTTTTAAGTATCTAAGCACATCTCTCAATGTGCTTTTTCAAAAATGTGTTTTGAGTCATGGTAAAGGAAAGAGTTTCACTATCAGTTTTAACTATGGAAGTACCGCGCTTGCGATGCTTGTCTTCTATGGGTTTCCGACACAAATCGCCAGGTGTTCCAAGGTTAGTACACTCAAACACACAATTTCTAAAGAAACGGAAACCTTATGCCCGGTTTGCTTAGCGAATCTATCTACTTGAATGGTTCATAATCCTCCGCCTTCTAAACAGCCTAGAACTGAGCAAATGAATAATTGATGATAGTAAATGGAAGCTTGTGGCCAGACAGTTGACCGAACCGGGTCCACCTGACCCCATGCCATTTTTAAGGTAATTGCAAAGTTAGTATACTTCAACCACAAGGATCCCTTCCTTCACCAGCGCGTGTCGCAATACACAGAAAACTTGTCGCATCTATAAGACAGATGAAGTTTATTCTCTTCGGTAAACGCCTTCTTCGTAAATCCTGAAGGAAGCAGTCTCTCTTTCAAAAGATAACCACATTTCATAGGTATTGTTTGAAAGAGATTTCATAGAATAGCTATAATGGGAAGGATTAACGAAGGGTGACATTCCAATTTATAGAGTAAGGGCTATGTTGACTTCCTTTCTAAAAGACGTAAGGGTTTGGTAGGTGAGTAGGGTTGTTTACCGCACCTACAGAGATTACGTCCTGCAATCAACACGGGTTGCAACACACTGCAAGTGCGGTCTCTGTTAGAAGCCTTTTACCTCAAGCTGCGAATGTTGTAGGCCTATTCTTCAGAGGTTGCAGGCTACATACCTGAGATAGGGGTACTAGTCTAAAATAAGTTTCACCTTTATACACGTATTTACATATGAGCTCATTCTAAGTTATATATTGTTAACCATATATATAAAATATTTTAAGAAGCTTTTTTATATTTTTAATTTGATAATCAGGCGCAGGCATCATTTGTGTTTTACAGACACAATTTACTGGCTAAGAGGCTTACTTCTAGTTCCAGCTGTAAATATAATGTTTTCTTCAAATGTATGTCAATATGATACATGTCCCTATTTATTCATACAAATTAAAATGTATATGGTAATGAACATTTGACATGCTTGGTAATCTGTTTTTACATATGTACAATGAAAAATTTGAAAATTATAGTAAGACGTTACACCATATGTTCAATCTCTCTGCATCATTTGTTTACGCAATACAATGTTTTGTACTTTCCAATAAATGCAACAAATTTGTTAATATTAGTTGAACAAATACAATGTTGGCATTTTTGTCTTAACCCAACAAGTCAGTATTCTTAAAGCCAAAGCCAATCATTATTTATCTGCCTGCAATAGGTACAGTGAAACACCACTATGGTGCAATTTTCGAATATTTGAGTGCCATGATACATATTTAATACTCTGTAAAGTACATAATTTAAAGTAATAAAAAATATGCTATTTCGGCTTATTAAATTATTTTGTAACCAAATAAATACAACGTAAATGCCTAGAGTTATGATATACCTTGTTTTCCGACATTTCGTCTATGTGGAAGATAAGTCGAATTGATGAAATTTTTTCTAAATCGAAGATTTTCTGTCATATACCATACATTGGTAAATTCTTAATATTGACAAAATGAAATATTTTAATCATTTTCAAATGGTACATTTAAAAATGTACAAAAAAATTCGTTTAAACAAATGTTTGTCAGCTTTCGTTTGTAAAGGGGAGAAATGCAGATTTAACTATTTTATTGAGGTAATATCGCCTACTAGCTCGTAAAAACAATTCCAGTCAATTATGTTATTTATTGAAAGTGTTGTGCATACATGCATACTTGGCTTAACACCGGTCACCTCAACAGATGTACACTATTTTCCTATTTACGGAAAGGGTGCCAAGCTAATTAAGTCGTTTTTATTAAACCTGGCTTCAATCAATGTGTCTAGCAAATAATGAATTTGTGTACCTTTAATTACCCAATTTGACATTGATTCACAAGGGAAGACCAACATAAATAAGCAAACACGATGTCATAATATGTCCCGCCATTATTTTAGAATAATAAACTTTTAAAACAAAACTCAGAAAAGTATTAACGTATTCAATCAATATACAAAATTCATCAACATTTCTGCATTCGGTTAGGGTATATTCCTTACAAAGCACAATAAACTTCCAACAACAAAAATTGCAGAAAAATAAAGTCAAAGCATGATTCCTTTCTTTTATTTATACAAAAAATGAATGCAGGATTCCTTAAACAAACAGACAGTTTCCTTTGACTCCTACTAAAATCTAAAATCATCAATACAAATTTTATTTTCACATCTGACTTTCTGGAAGCAAGCCTTAAGTCAAGGCGATTCGGATCATAGGACGAGGCTAAGACTCTCAAGAAAAAACACTATCGTATCGACTTATCGTCAGGAAAATACGGTACAAGTGGTTATAATTTATCTCATTCATCTAGACTTCTTCTAATGGTCTACAAATATAGTTCTCCAATCAAAACATAATATTATTCATACATATTGTTTTTTGTAGGTAAATATTGCTAACCTTATCATAGTTTCTTGAAGTAAAAAATAATGTTATTACTCAACCACTGAAGCTCAAATACGGAGATGAGTTAACTATAATTGATGGATGGTACCGTTTTGTGGTTAGCAGCTGGACTAGAAATTGCTTTGACAAGATGGATGTTCAAATGCATGAAGATTACTGACGACAAGGTAAGCCATAAGAAATCATCAACTTGTTTAAAAAGAACCGTTTGTCGAATCTTGAAAATACCGGTATCCCTGTGTAAAATAGGTTTGACTTCTACTGTTATTTATGTAGGAGCATTCATCTGAAGAGATTTGTTTGTTGAAAAAGGGCGGCGGGGGATAAAAATTGGATAATTATTTGTTATATTATAGAAACTTTAGATTAGATTTTACTCAAAGATAGTACAATGATTATAAATACCACAGTTAATCACGAAAAAAAGTTGCGGTATGTTTTGTAACATAATTTGCATACATTTATTGAATAACCAAAATATTATACTACAGTAACAGTTAAAGCCCAGCCTACTCAATTGTATTCGAATGGGAATTTATATATCATGTTACAAAGCATTGTCTAACATTCAACGGTAATCCATAGAAAATATTGTTTTTTGTTGCAACAAACATTTCAATGTTGTTTTGCAAAATAAACGGGCTTATAGATTTAAGTAAGGCATGGATTAGCAGTAATTAATAGTATAAATTAGCTTGAAGTATTCCTATGATCTGAATACCTTTAGGTGAATATTTTATACTGAAGTCAAAATCTGTCATTTGTTAGATTTTCTGATTGACAACATATTCGTCATGTTTGGAGGACATGTTTTTCAACAGACTGTTGGTATTCCAATGGGTAATAATTGTGCTCCTCTCCTCGCCGATCTGATTTCGTAGTATTATGAGGCTGCGTTCCTAGAAGGCCTGCTGAAGAGAAAGAAAAGACACTAGCCAGACCTTTAATTTAACATTCCGCTATATTGATGATGTTTTGTCCCTCAACAATGCTTAATTTGGTGACTATTTACATTCAATTTACCCTAGCGAGCTTGAAATTAAAGACACATCCAATACACTAAGGTCAGCCTCTTACTTAGACCTACTTCTAAGAATAGACTCAGGAAAACTACAAACTATAATTTACGACAAACGTGATGACTTCAACTTTACAATTGTCAATCTACCGTTCATCGACAGCAACATTCCAGCAGCTCCAGCGTATGGTGTGTACATTTCACAACTTATACGTTATTCTAGATCCTGCGATAGGTATTCCGATTTTCTAGACCGATCACTGCTGTTGACTGCTAAACTACTCAAACAAGAGTTTGTTGCACCTAGGTTGATGTTATCTCTCCAGAAGGTCTATGATCGTCACCATGACTTAATTGATCGTTATGGAAAATCATGGTCTCAAATACGATCTAACAATTTCTCTGAGTCATAGGTAGTGATTCCTATTCCTGGATTTGACTTTTCCCTAGACATGACAATGAGTAACTCGACGGGTGTCTAACTAGAGGCAGGCACTGCTTACTCGTCCGGAGCACCTGAGTGCACGCATGGTTTTTATTGGGTTCGGGTTACTCTCTATCTGTTTTTTGTGTTTTTGGTTTTTGTGTTGCTTTTGTCTATATCCGGATTTGTAACTGTCCCTTGACTTTTGGCTCTTGTTGTTCGGTCGGTTTTCTTTGCTATTTTTCTTTTTGTATTCCTCATTTTTTACACAAAATATTTACAGTGTTATTGGCTGTGGTAGTGGAATGCTCTGTTATTCACAAATACCTTATGTGTTTAGAGTCAATGTGTTACATATCAGACGTATGTCTCGACTAAAATTCTGTAAAATTGAGTAGTAATTTGGTGGTTTCATGGTATGGATATTTTTAATGTCTTCTGATACGATTGTATGTAGTTATTAGACCTGAGTGAGTGTGAATATATCGTGTTTTCATGCTGTTCATTGGATGTTTACATTTTCTTTTTTTACAAAATGAGTATAAAAAGTGATGAAAAAATGTTAAAAGCAAAAACACATAGGCGACACAAAGCAAAGATTTTGTTGTTTTGTTTTGAATGGTGTTTAATGCCACTTTCAGCAATTTTCCAGTTATATCATGTCGTCCTGTTTTTATTGGGGGAGGAAGCCAGAGTACCCGGAGAAAACCCCCGACCTTAGGTAGGAAAATTGTCTATTGAAATTGTAATCTAGTACACCCTGCCGGCAGTGAGACTCGAAACTGCAACCTCAGTGTTGACAGACCACGTGATCAATAGTAGACGAACTACCTTAACCACTCGGCCACCGAGGCCCGCAAAGCAAAGAAACAACGGTAGGTAAAATTTATCATTGAATGTGCATTAACCTTATGCTTTCTTTAAAAAAAATCCACACATAAATAATTGCGTATATATTAAGATCAATGTAAAAATTGAGGCTGAGCATGACCTCTTTTTATACTTTACATGTACGTTCTGAAATGTGCACAGACACTTAATCAGCGAAAACATTGTTTTCTGTCAGTTATAGGACTGGCAAAACCAGATTTTCTGCCGTATCTACAATTTTTGTTTGCTGGACTACTAAATGTGACACGAACCGTATCGACCACATAACATTATTTTATTTCATAACTGGTTCCTTCTAGTAGAAAGAAAGAAAACAAATGAATGAGCTGTGATACCTAGGAGAAAGCGTGCACACTAAACGTGGAGCTTCTTTTCCTTTGTAAGAGTAAACACACAAACCAGCAAAGCTGCTACCCTTCGGGAGAAAACATGCATAGAAACCAGTGAAGCCGCTACCCTTTTGGGTGAAGCATGCAAACAAACCAGTGAAGTCGCCACTTCTTGCATGGGGAGAAAGTGGGCACACGAACTCGTGAAGCTGCTACTTCTTTCTTTGGGAAAAAACGTACACAAGAAATAGTGAAACCCCTACTCCTAACTTTGGAAGAAAGCGCACATACGAACCAGTGAAGCTCCTACTCCTTGCTTTGGGAAGACGTGTGCACAAAAACTAGTGAAGCCGCTACTGCTTGCATTAGGAAAAAGCGTGGACACAAATGAGTGAAGCGCTTTTCCTTGCATTAGGAAGAAAAGTGCACACAAACCAGTGAATCCGATACTCTTAGATTGAACAGTTTACAAATCTGATCCATACATTTTGTTATATACAAATGTATAAGATGATATTTAGAACGGCATCATAAGTAAAAGTCCTTGAAATGCATGTTCAAATGTAATGATGTCTTTTCTTATAGACATGCCCGTGTGCATTTATTAGAATGCAATGAAAGAGTTAGCGACATCAATTTATTGACTGATAATGCTACAAGTAACTTCATGGTTTTAATCAAAATGACATTAATGATGACAAGCTGGGATTAAAAATAAAAGTATTGAGGAAGATGCTGAAACCTGTTTTGAGTCAAATTCAATCTAGGATGAGTTTTCAGACTTGCCAACAGCCATTTCGATACTGATATTTGCATTCAAGAAAATGTGAACTAAACAATTAGAATTTGATTAAGAAATAAGGAAGCAAACATGCTGCTTTTTGGCATTACATCAATATATTTATTGTATTTCTGATTTCTGAGTATTGCTAGAATTCAAGCAATATGTTATTTGTAATAGATATTACGCTTTGGTATGACTTCGGCGACTGTTTTTATATAGTTAAAGGGTACACATAGATGCTCTTTTGACAAATGTCTTAACCATTTTCTTCCATATTTTAGACAGATATGTAATCAACCCTTCTAAAGCAAATTAATCGTAAGTTTAAGTATTTTCATTCCATTAGATTTATTGTAATAATGGTAATATTTAAACTCTTTAAAGAATCTTAGATCAAAATGCTTGTCAACTAAGATTGGGTTCGAGCGCGCTCTTAGTCTCGAACCCGAAATCACAGTGTTGACAGATAACGTGATCACTAGTAGACGAACTACCTTAACCACGTGGCCATCGAGGCCACCCGAAATAAATAGCAAGGAATATCACGACTACGAGAATGTCAAAACATTACGATTGTACAATAAAATATATATTTGTTTCTAATATTTTATGCGTTGATATAAATATTTTGTGTTATAAGCAGGATTAATCGTTCTAATATACATTTTCCAGCCGTATTTCATTATTTTGTAAAGAAATCTTCAGACTGTGTGTATCATGTATAAACTTTATGCAAGTTTGTATGAGTAAAAAAATAGGACATTGTTTAGTAAGCATTGTCAGCAAATAAACAAGGGATGATGGAACCAATAGATTAGAATGCTGAATAATCAAATTGATGTTATCATAATTTGTTCATCTGTTTGATAGAGACATTAAGCTCAGTTGTTTGTTGCATTTTTACAATTTGTCATTGCATTGTACTGTTAAAATGATAAAAATTTACTTAAGAGGGATGTTGAAATATAATTTTATTTTAAAACAATTACTACCAAAGACACAATTTATTATCGTAGTGCTCTGTTTTAGTAATCGTCCGTTTTCATTCCGGAGAAATGATCTATGTCTCTTCTTTATCCTCAACTGGTCTTTTATGCGATGCTGTACTATATACACTGTCAACTGAATGACTAGAGATTCGCGTCCATGTCTTTATGAAATCAGTTTTCCGATTGTACATTGCATTGTCGGTAATAGCGCGTGAATTCTTTACACTGGATAATGAACTTACAGACACATCCACCTCATATAATGTATTTCTTTCATAGTTATACATTGATCTGATGAAAACCATTTAATTCGGATCAAGGATAGCGTATTTACTCGTAGCAGCAATAGCAACTTTTATACATTTGTACCAACATTAGAACCTGATATGTCTGATCTTGAATGAAATGCATTGGTGATTTGTTTCGGTGTTTTCAATTTTATAGAGTTGGATGCTGCATTGGGCGAACTGCGAATTTCTGACAGCAAATAATTACATCCTTCATTCATGTGTAATCGCTCTGTTACAACTGATAAAACATGATTTTGTTCTGTTTCCTTTCTTAACATGATCTTTTTCATCGATTTTCGTCTGAAACGTTTTTATAAAAATTTAACACAATGCTACATTAACGCATTTCCATGTTTAACATTTTCACTTAAATAACGTTTTATGTATGGACAAAATATGTTTATTACTACAAGTTTTGAAGCTGCTGCCAACTATCCGGGACAACATTCAAATTATAATCGGAAAATCATTGATAGGTAAAGGAAGGAAATGCCTTTTCATTTAGAACTTGTCAGGTAATACTACAGAAAGCTTTACTGGGGTGGTAATATGTTCGTAGATTACTACGCCCATTGCTCAATAAAAAGCCCTGTTGTAATTTCTTGATACCCTTTTAGTAAAAATTAAAAGTTTAGCCCAAATGTTCTGCCTTTTAACCAAATTAATATATTGTGTGTTAAAATGTTTTTAGCCTGAATAATTGCTCTTTGCGTCCAAAGCAATCGCTGAAATTACTGTTTGTAAAAGTGACGATTTTTAAAAATTGTTAAAATATCATATTGCAACAAGTATTACCATAATGTAATGTCAAAAAAACGTGAAAAGCCTATCTAAAAGAACTTTGTGATGTTTGCAAAAATCAGTAAACTCACTGCAAGCTCATGCATATCCGATAATTG
The DNA here is from genome assembly GCA_944474755.1 of Limnoperna fortunei. NCBI lineage: Eukaryota > Metazoa > Mollusca > Bivalvia > Mytilida > Modiolidae > Limnoperna > Limnoperna fortunei. The sequence continues at coordinate 44,617,044 of OX104124.1, forward strand.
AGGAATATGGACACTGTTTCCAGGACAAGCTGAAATATTGCTTCATAAGTTAGGAAAATTTATAATTTTGAAAGTAAAATCGTCACTTTTGTCGTAATTTTTTGTCCTGAGATGACCATTTGCGTTGTATTCGAGGTGAAGGTCTTAAAATGATGAAGATGAAGACTTTTCTGTGTTTTTTTTTTAATTTCCAGTTATGAAGTGTATATACTCACTCAAAAAAGAAACGCAACATCGGATAATTTTTTTTCAAATCATTTTCTTGCGAACAAATAACCTATAAATATTCGAATATATATACACAACATCATAATTACACCTTAATTAAAGGTTTCTAGGTGAAATCATTTAAATTCGTTCATCCGTGAACGATTGTGGTCGAAATCTGGAACACACTATGAATTACGCACTGCTAAAAACAGGGTCGACATTTACGTACAAATCATGGGTATTTATTAACTCAGACAATCAGTATAAAACCCCACTGTTTCTTTTCTTGACTGCATTAGTAAAATAAAATTCTGATGAGGTATCGCTATGCCAAGGTTAGATGCTGCTACCCGGAATATCACTATCGGTCGAATCGAGGCCGGGGAATCACAGAATGCTGTTGTCATAACGTACAATGTTCATCGTAGCACAATTTCACGCCTATTGACGCTACCAACTGCTTGGTACTACGACAGACCGACTGCGGTCAGGGCGTCCGCGTGTTACAACTCGGGCGCAGGATCGCTACATTAGATTATTCCATCTACGGAACAGGACTATTGCTGCAACAGAAACGTCCCTGGGTTGCGCCGTATATCACCACAGACAGTACGCAATCGGTTACGCTCTCATGGATTGCGGGCAAAAAGACCTTACGTCAAGGCAACACTGAGACGCCAACACCGCCGAGCAAGGGTTTGATGGTGTACTACCGTTCGTGTATGGAATTTGCAGAACTGGAGAAGAGTGTGGTTCAGCGATGAGTCAAGTTTTCAGCTTAAAAAGCGAGATGGTCGCATACGAGTGTACAGGCGCCGAAATGAACGTTGTAGACGTTGTAGGAAGAGACTATTTTGGCGAATGCAGTGTTATGATGTGGGCAACTATATCTTACGCCAGGAACACACAGCTGATACATATCCCAGGCAATCCTAACTTTGTTAGGTATGGAGACGACATTATACGGCCGCATTTATTGCCCGTAATTGACATTCAAAGATAAATTTTTCAACACGACAATGCCGACCACATACGCGTAACAGTAGATTTTTTTAGAGCAACAGAATGTCAATGTGATCCGTTGACCATCACGATCTCCGGATCTTAACCCAATTGAACATCTATGGGATGAACGACAACCCCCGCCGCAAAATCTGCATCAATTAGAGCAGGCACTTCAGTATGAGTGGCAAAGGATAACGCGTGTTCGTACTTAACGTTTAATTGAATCCATGCCAAGAAGAGTAAGGGCTGTGTTACAAGCAAATGGCGGGCACAACAGATACTGACATTTTTGCGTGATTTATTGACAATATGCGACGAAATGCTATTCCATGATAAAAGAACTCATGAACAAAAAGTGTACCAATTTTTTACATTTCTGTATCAATTATTTATATTATAAATTGTTAAAATAATATATGAAGTAAAATTCCCATTTTTTGTATTTCTTTTTTGAGTGAGTATATTAGCGAAAGCCACTCAGCAAATTGAGGATTTTTAATCGAAGGGAAATTTTTAATGTATCTACACGTGCTTTTGGTAGAGCAATGAATACATTGTAATATCTTATTTTTAATAGACCAATTTTATTTTTCTGGCCCGCTAGAAGATTTAAAAGCTTCAAATGTCACAGACATTAATTTAAATCGGAACTAACCAATTTCTGCTTTAATTCAATATTATATATCGTGACAACATCCACCCTCCCGCTGATTAAAAGGTTGTATATGGAATTTACTCGACATATTTATTTATGTTTTAACAGCTGCATCGGAATAATGATTTCTTTCTTGTCCACCTTTCTTGCGCATTTGCATGCAACAGTGTGCGATCGCCAACCACGAGTAATATGGCATAAATTAGTTTTGACTAGCAGTTATAATTATTTATTTAAAATGCAGTGAAATCAATCTAGCATTAATGTTTTATACAGTTACGCAAGAGTAGTTAAATTGGAAACCTTGCAACCATCTATTTTGGCGGTACGGATACTGACAACAGACCGATAACAGTAGAAGTTGTGCATTGCTGGTCATTTCTGATTATTTTGGCTATATTTGGTTAACTGATAGTTACAATATCAATTTCATCACAAAAGCTCTATAATGCTATACCAAAATTTTGATCCTGCAACAATGCATCTCATTCTTGTCACCTGATTTAATTGTCATAGTTAAGATTACAACATAAAGGATTTCGATTATATCAACTGTTTCAATATGGTTAGTTTTGGTAAATACGCCCTTTGTAATAATAATAATAAAGACTATATATTGCCATCTGTTGTACAGTATCAATCATGCTTATTACAATTAGCTTAAGTTCTATTCAATGATGCCACAATAGCTCATGAATGACGTCATTAAAATATAGTTGCAAGAACGTGCACGTTACCTGTACAGTCAAAACTAAACTACAAATCTCCCTACCCGTATTTTGCGTCCTATGCCGTGTGTTGTTGTTCAAGCAGGATACTCCATATAAGCTGTACCCTGCTTATTTTGCGAAACGAATCATATATTTTAATTAAACAATATTAACTGAGCAATTGGACGGTTCTTACAACTTTGTAAAAGATTTGCAAGCATGTTGCATGAATGACAGATAAGAGAACCAATATCTCTGAGGAAGACTAGAATTGTTCAGCTAAAATACGGACCTTGCAGGGAACTTTAGTGCAACACCCCTTATGGAGATTTTGTGAAGAATAAGTGCACTGTATCAGCTGAAACAGGCATACTTGCCAAACTTTCCATTCTGTGGCAGTCAATTTTTAATGTTCGTTTGTCCATCCCGTTTTAGTATGTGATATAACTGTTATTAACCTGTTCTGGTGCTGAATATTGCTGAAACACAATACGCCGCACGTTAAGCAAACATTCAATAAATCAGCATAATTGTATAGCCAACATCAACGTTATTTTACTTTTTTCTTGACCTGCAGAAATTAAATGTCGTTTCTATGTCACGTTCATTTCTATATAACCTCCTTTAGTTACATAATTATTCAATACATAATATTTGTGAAAAGTAATTACATATTTATTTTGACAAGCATTTTTACACATTTCGCGAGATTGTAAATAATAAAATTAATTATACAAGTCACATTTTGCATGCAGTGCCATGATAAATATTATGTATATAGCAATAGTTATTAGTAATTTTTACATTTTCCCTTTGATATATAGGTAGGCTTATACAGTTATTAACAACGTACAGGCATTTATTGCCGAATTTATCGGGTCAATAATTAAATTTCCGATCAGGTCAGCGACAACGTTCTAGCATTTATCACCGAATTTATCGGTTAGTAGGTAAATTAAAGATGAAAACAATATAGGAATCCCTTGATAAGCCGTGATAAAACAACACAATTTTTAATACTTAATATATTTTTAGCTATCATTATAACCAGAGACCAGAGTATATATATTTATAAAGAACCAACATTTTGTCTCTATTTAAGAAATAAATTATTATGAGAGGGCTCTATGCGAATAAGAACATGGTCAGACCTTATATTGGTAAATATTTTATACTGGGCGATAGCGAGGTATAAAATGAAGACAAATATAAGGTCTGACATCGCTTGCAATGATCTATTTCGATTTAAATACAATTGTTTTAAAATTTCGAAGCGGATCTAAGAGAACTCTTTCAATGGTACTATTGGTTTTTGAAACTAATAAGATATACACCAAAACAGCATGTTATAAGCAAATACAATTGACAAAAAATATATTTTCATCACTTAAATGTGATATACGTACCTTTAAAAATACTGATAAATCTTTAACAAAATTGCATTGTTCCGGTTTGAAATTTCAGTTCAGCGTATATGATGTCTGAATTCTAATTTTGACGTCATAGCGGGCTATGCTTATTAGAACCCTAATGTGTTCTCAAAGCGTACGCAGAACGTCATATTAGAAATTCTAATATTAATTGGAAACTTAAATAGTTACAGCAGTTACACGTTTTCATTGAATGTTCCTGCATTTCAAAGCTTTCTTATCATCATAAGAGTTCCTTTCAACGAGTATACAGGCCGCCAATGATGCCAAATCAATTTTTGTGTCGTTTGCGTTGCATTATATTTGCCATTTAAATTAGAATAAGTACAACCTCCGTACCACCAAGCACCATGATACAATACGCTACAATGATGGTCAGGCTGATCATTATCTTGGTCATAGGTAGAAAACATCCGCTGATTAGAATATGCTAGACTGTCTCCTACAGCAACAATTTAAAATTCATTTAAGCAGTTATAGCGAAAAATGAAAGGAATGCGAATAAAGGAAACAATAGACAACATTTCGTAACAAAATCTCCTAGCAGATTAATTACATTTGTCTGTCTACTTTGCTTCCATCCCTTAATCTTTGCATAAGAATCTGTCGATTGATATTGAAATTCAACATTGGAATAAACGCTTACAAATGAATCAAATATGATAGATTTCTGCACCAACATATTTACAAACAAAACCTTAATCTTTGTAAAAATCATCATGTCTGGTTTGTCAAATTTTAAGTAAAATTGAAAACGTATTGACTTAGAGCTTAGGCAAACGCTATTTTTAGGCCAATGTAATGGAAGGGCAATTTCATTTGCCATTACATATTTTTGTAATTATACTAAGGTAATGTCGTTATATTAATTTATTATTTTTAAAGTAATATTGTTTTTTTTTAAATTCACTCTTTTAATATCTCTTACACTTACAACTATGGCCTTGAAAATGGACTTGCATAAGTAAAAAAAAAACATGTTACCGTCTAATGCGGAACATGCTTGTAAAATATTATTTGATAGACGCTAACCTGCATTTCCAGTGTAACCGCCAATGGTCAGTTTGTATTTTGTATCTTCGTTTCCTAGATTAAATAGTGAATAGTTAGCAAACGCATGTGTTCCGTCCCAGGCTTCTAGGTAAATACTTAGTTCATGGTTTCCATTGCTACTAATCCAATGAATGTTGTCGTTACCTGAGGTAAAAAAACCATGAAAATGTAAGATGTAATGATATGTGCGTTGTAAAAAGACAAACACCACTTGACTGTGTTTTGCTTTAACGCGCGATGTAATTTTTAATTTTTTAATTTCAATATGACAAAATCTTGTCTTGATGCGTGCACAATACTTTATGATACTAATATCAATTTCGAAAGAGGTAGCACATTTTAAACAACTATGCCCACACAATTTAATATCTACTATTGACGATGATATCGAGTAGGCTTGACGTAAAATCCGTTATAAATGCCTCAAAACTGCTAACACGTGTACACGCAAGTACAGTAAGTTCATCTATGTTCACCGAAAAACAATAAGAAAATACCTAGCCAATATTCGCCTTGGCGCAGACCAAATCCGACCTTATATTCGACCCAAGATCTATAGAAATCAACCAAACCTTCAGTTCGTCTTTGTATAACCTATACAATGCATAAATAGTCCTTTTATTATCTGTTATATTCGAAAAAGAAAAATAGAATTGAAAGAAAATAAAAAGACAAACAAATACACATGTATTTAAGAAAAAAATGAATAACATAAACGATTTAAACCAGGTAAATGCATTTAAATAAAATTACATTAGATTTATTTTTGTGTTTGTTTGAATGGTATTTTAACGCTACTTTCAGCAATTTTTCAGCTATATCATGGCGTCCAGTTTTTATTGGGGGAAGAAGCCGGAGTACCCTGAGAAAACCCCGGACCTGCGGTAGGAAAACTGGCAATCCTTGTCAATTAAGATTTGAGTCGAGTACACCCTGCCTGCAGTGAGAATCGAACCCACAATCTCAGTGTTGACAGACCACGTGATCAATAATAAACGAACTACCTTAACCACTCGGCCACCGGGGCCCCCATAATAAAATTTAAAATCGAAAATACGAATACACAGATTTTACTTAAAACTACTTAAAAAATTAACCGTCCAGGTTTTATCTCCTCTAGTTATACAATAGGCAGTAGTTTGTTTATGACTTCCTCTAGGGCATATTGTATATACACCATCTGCTTGTGATAACACTCCAGAACACTCAAATGGACAATCTGTAAAATCATAACAATCACAATGGTATAACATTTCAGCCAGGAGAATGTTTAATAAACAAAAATAAAATAAAAATAAAGATGTATACAAAAATTGAAGAGCGTAATGAACAAATATCAATTTAAATAATAACAAGACATTAATCAGTTCAAATACAGTATACCCGAGAAAACAAATAAATTCATGAACATATAACCGACACATTTAGATATTCGATTGTATTGCGATTAAACACAATTAAATATAATATTATGAAAAAAAGAAAGAACTAAGAAAGTTCTTTTCAGAAACACCTTGATTTACTCGTGGCTTTTATGGTATTTCGTTTATTTTTGATATTCTTCTTCTGGTACCCTTATATAAGCCCATTCTTTATGTTTTCTTTTAATTCATCTGGGTCCTGAATAGAAAGTACGATGAAGCCAATTTTTAGTATTGTCTTCATTTCGACAAAACTTGACAAATGATTACCACGAAACAAATATGTTTTAATCAGTGTTGTTATGTCTTATAAATCGAGCTATTTTCGCTTACATTGGCATCGGTTGGATAGACAACGAAGTGAAATTTCACATTCTGTGTCCAACATGCAGCTACCATCGAGGGGTTTCCCTACAACGAAAACAAAACATTTAAATAAATTCATATTGGCTTTACAGAAAAACTAATATTATCAGAGAATTACTATAATTAAAACATCAAAACCAGCAAAAAACTGCTTTAAATCTTTCGACTAGTGAAAAAAGTGAATTATTTATACAGATTTAAAAATTTAGGATATTTATGAGATATGTACAAAACGAGTCGACTATATTCTTAACAATTGAGAACCTAGGTCACTATAAAACTTTTATTGGTAATATTAAATTGTATCATTTAGTTGATTTTTTTACTGCCACCTAATAAGCAAATCTGTAGTAACGGGTCATTCTTAAGTAAAACGTTTTCAGCTTATAGTGAGCTTTGAATAAACTTTTATGTAACGAATTGTACAACGAGAACTGTTTACTGTACAACTGTTGGAGATTAAATTTCGTGGTTTATCCCGATTTGTCTTTAATAATCATATCTGCCCATATCTTATTCTAACCACGTTTTAATACTAATGACTACAATTTAAATGACATACGTTTGCTACAAAGCGATCCATTCCAGTATTCACCGGCTGCACACTGACATGTATTGTGATTACAGAATAATGTCGTCTGACAATTATCTGTAGCCAGACAAGGTAAGCCAAACGATCGTCCTAAAAAAAGAAACGACTGAAGATGAATCGATGTCACGGTACGATTAACTGACGGGTTCTGATTTTATGTGACTTGCATAGTAGGATCATAAGATAATGCTAGAAGTTTGTCACGGGTGTCTCCGAATGTAGCAATAATTACTAGAGTGTCAAGAACAACGTTTATTTAAATGGATGAGACCATTTGTAACAAACTTAATATTTAAATGTTAAAGTTGTGTTTGGTAATGACACACTTAGTTTTTCTTTTGAATACATTTAAATGCTTTTTTCTAAGGTTTAAAAGATTGATGATTATATGTAGACAGGCGGTACATGTGTAGTAGCAAAATAATGTCTCTTGCAGAGTACAATGCTTTTCAATAAAGACCTGTTGCGTAGATTTCTACAAAAATGATATGCTCATTGCAGCCGCAACAAATCAATTAAGCCAGAAATTGTGTCCCCGTTGTCCAATTACTTAGTTGTTAATTTGTTGTTCGGTACCTTTTTCTCGTCCAACATGTAGCTGAAATATTGCTCGCTACAATATTGATCGCTGCATGTTTAGAAAATGCCCTAATCATTCAATTAACCAATTCAAAAATTTGTCCCAACCGTGGATCAAAATAACGATCTGTCTCACTCCTGTGCGTTTTCAATTGATGTCTTACTGTTTTCACATTGACTTTCATTCCAGTAATCATTTATAGGACACTTGTAGAGTTTATCAGAACACTGTAACCCGTCTTGACATGATGTTGTTGACATGCATTCAGTGTTGAAAGTCTTCCCTATAATTAGTAAATAATAATTTTGCTTAAGAATAAAATATAAAGACGTGATAAATAATAAGTAAATATGTAAAGTCCAAACCGTTGCAGGAAAAATGCACAGAACCAGCTATATGACTAAACACAGAAAAACCAAAGGTGACAAACACGACTTTCCAATAAAACTAGGGGTGAACTAATATGTCTTGAAAGAATAAGCAGTTGTTTCTTACAGCATTTGAGTAATGAAGTTCCATAATTAAATCTAGTTTAGGATTTAAAGCAACTACGTTCATATAATTTTAATAGTGTTTATTATGTAAACATATAGTGAGCTAACGAAATTGACATGTCAGTAGTTTCAAAATATGGCGACAAAATTTACCAATAGATATGTGTTGCATTAATGAATCAATTTTATATTGTTAGAAACGTCAGAAGATCCTTAGGGATTTAGATTTGGGTAAGTTCAAACAAAAAATGAATAAAACTTTAAACTTAAACAACGATTAGAATAACTGTGGTCAAATGCAAATCATGCATACAAAACTTACTCTTCCTGCACGTTGTTCCATCCCAGAAGTCAGTTATACAACACTGACATCGCTGATTGATGCACTGAAGTGTATCAGTGCATTCCGTGTTGGATCCACAAGACGAATTAACCGTTTTTCCTGAAATTTCATTTATTAAACAGATTAGTTCATTAGTGAAAAACGATTTTTGTGTCGACGTTCTGTAAACAACATTGAATCGTCTATTGTATTTTGGTCCTTAGTTTTACAGCGATTATCAGGTGTATAATAACAGACTTCGAGCAAACCCAAATGTTTTACAACAGATAACACATTTATTTATAAACATAAAACCAGATAGACGATCAGTCATCACGTTTTACTATTTAATGCAAGAAAGTGTTGCTTACGGTAAGAACATTCATCACCGGTCCAGTAACTGGAGGAAGCACATTGACAATGCTCTTGGACACAAAATAAGTTGTCTTGACATTCCAACGTTGATCTGCACTCCATGTCAACTGGTTTTTCTTATAAAATACCAAACGTTTTTATTGCGAGAAAAAAATCCAAAATATTCAACAAATTATATATTTTATATTTAATTATGAATTTTTCATAAACGGTGAATAGATTGGATATTTATTTTTGTGTTTGAAAATTAGCTATCAGTTGTTTTATTAGCATTTTAATGCCATGTCATCTCGTATAAAAAACTGGACTTTCTCTTATTCGATAATGGACCCTTTGACCATTTTATGAGTGTTTTAACATATATGATGTCATTATTCAATATAGTTTAATGTTAAGACAAAACATTTTATTTATTGGATGAATGTGTAATAAATTCAGTTTTACTGTATGATTTATATGCATGCTAAATGCGTTGTGAACTTTAATTTGTTTTCAAACTATGTCATAAACATCCCGATCTTCCAACAACATAATATAAATAACAAACCTAAAACTAAAATAACAGCAAGCAGGTACCTAGGAATTCGACTAAAATGTATTTTATGGATATCCAGACCTTAACAATATGATTTTAACAGCACTATTATAACATACTTACTTGGCGCACATACTGTAGAATCCCAGAAGTCCTTTGCAGAACACTGACATGTCTGACTGTTGCACCGTAGACTCTCTTCACATTCAGAGCTCTCGTTGCAAAGCGAATTTACTGTCTTTCCTATTTCATAATGGACAGACATATAAAAATGAATTTTATACAACTGTTACTGAAAAAAGCATCTTTACACCATATAGACCATTTTTGTAAAACTAAAAAAGTATGCTATTTGCTGTGGCTACAAAAGACCTAAATACTTGTTCTTGCCGACTTTTTTAAAACCAGCCAATACTTCCTGCCATTTGTTCGTCTATATCCTCATTTTATTCCCCAACCATTAAATTTTTTGGTTGTGAATAAAAAATATGCTGTTGATTTAACTCAGCTTTTCGATCAATAAATCAATATTTTGGATAAAACGCACATTCATTAAACTTTATCTAAAAAGGAGAAAACAGTAATATATTTCCACGAGAAGTTTCAAAAGAATGGTCAAGCAATTAAATAAGTGTAATAACTAGCAAAGGAAACCGACCGAAAAACAAGAACCGAAAGGAAAGGGACAATTACGAAGTTGTCGTATTTCATGTCAATATGTTGGTAACATTTTACCAAATTATATAATTTGGGCAATAAAGGGTAAAAACATTGTCTTCTTTAAGAACAGTAAAATCATAATTATCAACAGCAAAACAAAATACACCCTGGAGAGAAAATAATGTTTATTTTTATTACAACAAACTTGTTAAGCAACTGATTCCGTTCCAGAAAAGGTCCCTGCTGCATCCACAGTTCCCATGAAGACACATTAGTTTACCAATACATTCATATGATGAACTACATGACGTTGCAAAATCTTTCTCTGAAATTTATTGATCAAATAATCATAACTAGCAAAATGGTATAAAGAACATGGGGTTTATTCATTTCTTTTGCACATAGATATTGCATATTTAATACATACGTGATAAATGACTGTCCAAAAATAAGTTCAAATACGAAACATTTATAAATGAGCCTAAAATAAAAGTTTTTTGTAATCGAAAATTAACACCATATATGTGTTAGAATCAGTATGTCCTCAAATCGAAGTAGTTTTCTCACATTTATGGCAAATGACGTCATAAAGTTGAAAAATACACGGTGATTTTGAAGGTGCTCAAATCTATGGCATATACGTCATAAACGCTTCAAATCCATGGCATATTTTTGTTGCTCAAAATATAACAGCCTAGACAAAATATATAATTGGGTATAACGAACGAGTTCAACTATACGTAAGAATATATAATTAGTTGGATGCAACAAAATGTCGTCTAATTGTATACATTTTATATAAAGTTTAAACAACTGAAAAGTTATATTGAAAAGATTTCGACGTGTAAACTTGTGAAATGTTCAACGAAACGAACAAAAATGTCCGCATGATTTGTAATGTTTTGTGAAAATGCTTATGTTTCAACATGCCCCAATATCCCTAAATAAGCAATTTCTTTTATTCCTGTATAATAATTAAATGAAACGTTCTGATTTTTATAAATAAACGAAATGAAACTAACTGAATAATTTGCTGTATCTGGCATGGATGTTTTATATGACCTTGCATGCAGTCTATGTTCTTAATATTTTCGTCGTCTTCATTGAATATGTTTTAAACTCAATATCTATGAACATTATACAAATAATAATCGAACAAGTTCAAAATAATAAATATTTAAAGCTTACTTGGTCGACATTTATTCAAGGACCAGTAATCTTCTTCTGCACATCTACAATGTCTATGGATACAAAATAGTGTGTCCGGGCATTCGTCTGTATTTTTGCAAGCGGAATTCCAGGTTTTTCCTACAATTAATGACAATTATATTTCTCCATAACACAATGAAGCTTGCAAATAATTGCTTAATGATTAATAAATAGCTACATTCAAAAGTTTTTTTAAAATAAATAGGTTACTGTATTTTGATGTTTCCTATTAATGTTATTGGCTTTTTGTTTTAATTCGTTGCATTTTGTTGGCTCATATAGTGAGAACGTTCTTTTATTGTTTCATTAGAAATGTCCAAAAAAAAATAAAACATTATATATAAAGATTTTCGTTCAAAAATTTTTGTTTTTGGCGCTATTGGACAATACGTTTATCTGGCGTAAAAATGGCTAGACCTGGATATTCTATCGACTGTTATATGAAACAATTGGGTCGATTCTTCTGTTGATGAAATATAAGTCTTCAAGTGTATCTCAAGTGAAATATACACAATTTTTGGCTGATAATAAATGTACTGTATATATTCAAAGATGTGGTCATTGCCTCAATATTTACGATATTTAGTGAAAAAAGTTTTTCAATGTCTTAATCATTTATCTTTACAATAATGTCAGGAACTGATGGATCTTGATTTAATGAAATGCTTATCTGGCGTAGAAAATTATCTATTTCTGTTTACGATGTGACTTATATATACAACCACTGGGTTGATTCATCTCATAGGGGACTGTGTCATCGATTTATTCAATGATAAGTAATTGTTTAAGTGACAGGCATGAAATTGTTTTTAATTCAAAGGTCTGACAAATCGGACAAATCGTTCATTTTAAAGATGGTATATTGAATCTGAGCAGAGAACATCCTTTAGCATATATTTTTAAAAAGCAATTCGGTGGAATTACAGACCAATCATCTAATTTTTTAATTGTTTAATGGCTTCTGTTGCGGTGAGGCTAGACGTTCTGTAACACTAATTAATCTGTGAATTAAAGTATGTATTTTCTAACAATTAAGAATGTTTGATTTTTAAGTATGGCAAGCATTATCAAATATTTTACACGCTGCTACACGTTGTTTAAGATAAAATTTTTTTGTTTAAATCCTTAAGATTTACGAGTTAAAACACTCAAATAATCTTGAAAGATCTAACTTGAATTGCAATCAATCATGTTATAAATCTTTAATTCTAAAATTTGTATTCGCAAAATGTCAAATTATGTACAAATTGTTCATTTATAACGATTTGTCTATTTCTAAAATATACGTATTTGTTCATAGGAAAACTAGAGTGGGCTATTAAGACGAGTATGTGCATTCTTCTAGGTAAAAATTGTTGCTGATTTTTTGTGAAAATTGTTTTACACATTCAAATGCAGCGTTTGACATCAAAAACACATATTTTATGCTAGGCTTAAGTCTCTTAGCCGACTTTTTTTACTTTGAACTCTTTTCGGCTTGGTTGTTTCCTAAAGTTCTCAATAGTTCTACTCCTTATGGTTGTGTCATCAAATAAAACAGCATGTAGATTTGTAATATTAATATGCATTATATAAGGAAGTTCATAACGACTTCCGACAAGTAATACTGTATTTTACGCATTAAAATTATCTACATCTTTTAATTAACTTCATCTTGAATTTTTGGGGTTTTAAGAATTTTGGTTTGTTGTATCTTTGAATGACATTGCATTTGTTAAATTTGAATGCAGTTGGCTTATAGGACTTTTTCTGACATACGGGCATAAAATAGGACTGACCATGTATTATCATAGCTAGCTATAGTATGTTTCAAAAATGTAGTTTTTCACAGATTTTACAAAAATTTTGTTTTCAGCCTTGAGATCTTTATTTTTTTTAAAAGAAGAAAGTTATACCAGAATTGACCCGTGTACCAAATATACAAAAACGACTGAAAACAAGAACAATAAGTCGAATATTGCTAAGCAGCAACACATAATTGTCTGAAAAGATGATGAAAAATGTGGGCAAATTTGATAAAAGGTGGCCTACAGAATATTTAAACGAACAAACAACCCTTGAAGATAACTTTCATTTTAAGAAACATTTGGATATTGCCTAAAGACGATACCATAACGTTTTGGATTTATTCTGACACTTTTAATGTTGCCTATAGGTTACAATAGCTTAATTATATGTTTATATGACACCGGGAAATTTTTTACCCCAAGATAGTATTCAGAAGAAAATACACGGAGGCATCTGATTGGATGTTGGAGTTCTAAAAATAACAACATTTTAAATTATAAACATTATTAATTAAAAACATTCGATACTGGGCTGGAAATGTATAAGAGCCTGGAAAATTGAGCTAAAAGAGGGAGGTTAGACATTTTGTGAGTGTCATTCAGATATGATTATTTTAAGCAACATTTTTGGTCATTTTTGCTGCACGACCTATACTTTTTTTATTTGTTAATAATGAAGTTTTTTCATTTCAACTTACATAAGCAACTGGGTAAATCTTCACACACATGAACTTAATTGGCAAGGGGTATCATATGGGAAATGCATTGTAAATAATTGCGCTTTTGTAACCATAAATTGTTATCTTGATGCATTAGCAAACGTGGTTTCAATCAAGAAGGTTTTGAACAATTTGCAGACACTAAAAATGAATTCGTTTTTTTTTTATTTTCATTCATAAGACTATTTCAATCAACTTGAACTCAGAAGTATGTTTCATTTTGTGTTCTTTATTTTCTAGTTTCTCATTAAATTGACATTGTTTTAACAAGATTATCTTATACACGTATAATAATGGTCTATGTGTTATTATGATTGTAAAACATTCGACACAAACGGAAATAATCACTTGCAAACACTTAGTCATATGACATGAAACCATACAAAAACACGAGCTAACTGCTTAAGACTCGAAATTTTACAGACATATTTTAATTTCTTTTAAATGCCCAATAGCTGAGCAAAGTTATCCATTTCATATAAACTAACTTGGTATCGTAGCGCGTGACTGCTCTATGACTTCACCACGACGCTAAATATTGTAAGTTACACATATTATCTGATTTCGCAGTAAACATTTTTCTTTTTATAACATTGAATTTAAAATTTAAGCATTGTTTTAAGTAGGTTATATTATTGGAAATAGACGATTTTGGATCGGTTTAAGCTCTACATAATTGGCGTAAAGCAACCCAAAGTCGTCTTTATCAAATATTCCAACCAACAATTAAAAAACTATCTTTACATAAAGAAAAACCAAAGCTGGAACATCATTTTCGCCAATAATATGATGTAAATACTTTGTATTACCTTGTGTTTCCTCAGCACCGTTACTGTAAATATCATTAGAGGCAGCTGTTATTGGTATAGTATCAACGGTCACTGAAGCTGCCACCAGCAAAATAAATGGTAAATACAAACTGATCCACATAGTTTTGCAGATATGTGTGTCGAACATTTCTCTCAATAAGCCTTCTAAAGTTCTAAATAGTTTTACTCCTTATGGATTTTGTCATCAAAGTAAAACATCACGTAGGCTAGTAATATTAGTATGCATTATAAGGAAGTTGATATCCGTTCATAACGACGTCCGACAAGTAATACTGTATTTTACGCATTAAAATTATCTACACTTTTTAACTAATTTCACCTTGGATTGACTGAGTTGAAAACTGATAAAAGCAAAAATAAACCATAAACTACAGCATCAAAATAACATTCTATTGTTGCTCTCTCGTTCAATCCATGTCATGCCAAAAATTCGTCATGCGCATGGCTTGTCACCTTCGCCTGCATGTCCTTTCTCACCAGAACATGGTGCAAAATGACTTCATTTTGACTTCTAAAATTCTAATATTTAATCAAGACAAAAACTAAGTCTATACTGCAATCGACCCACAGAGCTTCCGATTGATGAGACCAACGTTTCCAAGTTATGTTATGTGTACAAGTGCAGAATTAAGACCTCATATGGAGTTATCGGTGATCTAGCATGACGTAAATGGTGGGAAAATGTACGCGCCATGCGCAGGATATAATTAAGGAATTATTTTTTTTCAAAACAATTTGAGCCATAAATATCATTATGTGAATCTTTTAAATCGATTTAAAACTTTGTTTTTCAGAAATTTATCTTTCAACAATGACTGGTGTATGCCATAAACAGGTTGATTCTTGAAAGTTAAGAAAAGAAACATACGTCAAACTACTTGACGATTGGTCGTATTAACACTACAGAGTCTGCATCGATGCTAGCTAGAGAAATTGCATTGAAAAAGCCAAAAATACTTCACGTTCAACCAGAGCATCTACATCGTATGTAGTATTACTTGTATGAGATCTCTATTCATTACAAACTTGCAGTAAAAACAACACAAACCTGAATAAAAAGAGACCAAAATATTCTAAAAAATAAAAAAATAATAAAAGAACAAATAACAGTTCATGGAAATCAGAAACCAGCCAACATTAAGCTAAAACATAAAACAAATAAATCGGTGACACGGACCTTCATGATCAACGTAGTGATATCAGGTATGTTGAAAGGGTGAGATTATCATGCCTGATAGTATTGCGGCTAGCTTAATAATTATGTAACATACCCTGAAGGTAGAAAAACCCATTAATATTGAACATCGAAGACTGTCCATGATTGGAGCTAGAGATATCTATCTTTAAACCTTGAAGTATGACAGGAACGTACATTCTTCAGTCGAAAGACATAAATTTATTCAATTTTCTCAAAAAATCCTCTTTTCACACATACAAGATAAACGAAAAGTTTACTTATTACCGATTCCCGGATTCTAAATTGCGACGTAATATACTCTAAACTAAACATTTTAAACTGGAACAATGCAATTTTGTTAAGAATTCTCAAGATTGTTTGCTTAAAAAGTACGTATTTTCAATAAAATGACGAGCATATATGTTGTGTCATTTTTTTTTGCTTTAACATACTGTTTTGGGATATCTGTTTTTAGTTTCAAAAACAATATTACCATTGAAAGCGTCCTCATAACTTACTTCTTTTTGTTGATATTTAAGACAGTTGACAACTATTATGTAATAGGGAAAATTAAATAATAACTTAAAATTATATACTCACGTCAGAACTGGCAAGAATGTACATATTTTACAGGAATATTTTTCTCCGTCATTTGCAAAGATGCGTCACCAAGATGGCCGGGACTTGCATAATCGGCAAATGGAACTCAATTCTGATTGGTTCACAAATGATACGGAATCTGCCGACAATTTGTAAATAACAAGTTTCTCCTCACTGTTGTTTGGAGGCTAAATTTGACGAAACTGACAATGGGAAAGTTTTGTTGAGGTGAGAAAAATCCTACTTAAGTACCAATAAGTATAACATTTACTAAAAGAAAGTTTGGATTAGCTTGTAAACTCATTTTTACGCTTTATGGTAACAGAATATAAAGCCATAAATACAATTACAGGCAAAATATCTGCATTTTCCCTAAGGGATAGACGCCAACTTTGACTATAGCCTTCTAATAAGCATAGAGCCCGCTATGACGTCAAAATAAGAATGTCGACGTCATATACGCTCAACTGAAAATTTCAAACTGGAACAATGCAATTTTGTTAAGATTTCTCAATATTTTTGTGCTTAACAGGTACAAAAATTCAATAGATATATGTTTATGTCAATATTATTCGCTTTTAACATACTTTTTGGGAGATATCTTATTAGTTTTAAAAAAATTAATAACCATTGAAAGCGTCCTCTTAGATTAAGGTAGAGCCGCTTCGAAATTTTAAAACATTTGTAAGACATATTATTATCAAAATAGATAATTGCAAGTGGGCTCTATGCGAATTAGAATATTATCAGACTTTATATTTGTCTTCATTGTATACCGCGCTATCCCTCGGTATAAAATATTGACAGATATAAGTTCTGACCATGTTCTAATTTGCATAGAAGCCGCTAGCATTAATCTATTTCTTTAACAATTTTCAAGAAATGCATATAAAAGGTTAAAACTAATTAAAATGGACAAAATGCATCTGTCTTTAACGGCGAACTTGTTGTATTACAATTGACAGTAGACAATTGACAAAGTAGAAAATAAAAAATGTCAACAATTGTCGCACATGTCTGGTGAGCTCAATTATGTTCCTATGTAAAATGTTGTTCTCGAACGCCAATTGTAATCGCTTTTGGGTGACAAATAACTACGATTGTTAATTTGTTTTTCCTATACTATCAGTACAAGCAATGGCTTCAACGCCTATGTTGATTCTTGAGAACCCGGGAAGAGATTTAAACAGCCAAGCTTTTTCTTTGTGGCTTGAGAACCCTCGAAGCGTTGAAAAAAATTCACACAAAAATTATCTTCCTTGTTCATTATTGCGGGAAATCATTAAGACTATTATTTAGGTTATTGTTTGTGATGTAATTTAAAATAAGTCGAGGATCTTTAAGCAGTTTGGTACTACTTCACTGATAATGTCCAAACAGTTAAGAAAAGGATCTGCGGCGTCATTGAGGTATAACTTACGTAATACTGGAAGAAAATAACTGACGTTTAGTGTTTTTAGTATTGTTGTGCTGGAAGAAAATAACTGACGTTTAGTGTTTTTAGTATAGTTGGTGGAACATGAGGGGTCTTTTAAGTGCTCTTCAAATTTATTCTGTTCTCCAGAAACAGGATCGACAAAATTGTGTTTTACCTTTAACTGTGTAAATACTTCCTCACCTCGACAGAGGCTTGCCAGCAGTCACGTATTATTGTTGTTCCTGGGTTTATATGTTGATTCATTATAAAAACCAAGGTGTCAATTTTTCTATCCTCAACACAAGATAACAAAACTCCTTTTTAATGTCTCCGAAAACCCAAACACCGTCCACTCTCCTTCCTTTTGGCATTTTTCGTCTATCTCAAGTTTTTCTTCAGGTCCACCTATAACGTTATCATTGAACTTTTCTAAGTATGTTACGCAAGCTTCTCCAGCGTAGTTGTACCAATCAATAATGGTCCGTAGACTAATTTACAATTTGTGTAGGATCAATTTCAAACTAAGAACCTCGTGAAACTTTTTTTGCACTTCTTGTTCGAGCACCTGTAAATGTAGTTATCTCTACTGTAAGAACAGTCTTTTCTCAATTCAAAATATATTTAGTGTCACATATACTACATACATAAGCTCTCTAATTGACCAGTAATCCTAATCCCAGGAGGCAATCAGTTATACTTTAAATTGATTCACACCTGTTCAATAGATCTTTCACCTTCAGAGACATACCATTCGGCTAATTTCAACGTGATTGCGTTGACATACAACGGATATTTTAAGAACTGGAAGTGACGTTTTTGGGGTAAAATTTGATCATGTGAACACTTACCTTTAGTGAATGACAGTACAAATTTTCATAAGCTGCTCAGGGTTAGGTATTCTAAAACTAGTTTTAAAATGTTTATTTGAAACGTTGTAAATAGCTTTGAACCGGCGACGATTCCGCTTTTTTTCCTTGTTTTTGTCTTTGGTGCGCCTTACTTATATAATACAGTTATATACGCCTATATCCCGATTTTTATAGTGACCTGTAAAGTAAATATGCTTCATAATATAGCTAATATAAAGCGGTTTGAAGAGCCCTACAGAAGTCATGTACTTTGTTATTTTGTATAAAGACTTCAACAGAGATAACTTAATTGCTTACTGACTGGTAATTTCTTCTCATCTGAGGGCCACTCCCGAATGATTTTGACAAATTTAGATTCAACTACTTGTATATATACAGTAACACCTTTACCAAGTTCATGTAGAAACTTTACTGTTATATACAATATATATTTGTAACTTGTATCTTACTGTTATTTTGGGGTTAGGCTGATTTAGTGTTATATGGCTCACATAGATGCACGTTTCGTGAGTACGTTATGGCAGAGAGTTCTTGTTATGTTCTCTATATATTTACAGGTTTAGTTTGACGAAATTGGAGAACATTGGTAAAACACTCCAATAGAAATTGTGTCAATAATTTGCGGTCATTGATCACTCTGCAATAGGTCGGAGTGCGAGGGAATTAATTTATCACTGTAGGGTGTTAAAAAATCCCAAGAAGAAGAAAATGTCGTTGATAATGTTCATTGTATCACTATTTATATTTCTATTGACGTATGATCTTAGAACTGCCATGTGTCTTTCTATTATCTTGAAATGAATTAAATAGTAAGTGATTGGTATCTTCTTTAGTTGTTCTATATGTATTATTCTTTGTTATTGTTGGGCGTGTCGTTACAACAAGCACCTAGAAAAGACAGATTTTTATAAAGAACAGAAATATTATAACAAACAAAACTGCATCAATTTCACAGCAGCATGAGAAAGATCATAAAAACTAAGATAATTCTGAAGAGATATTTAACGGATGTGTGAAGTATGAAAACACCTATAATCGTTTATCGATATTATTACATCTCTGGGCTAAACAAATTACTGTCTTTGTTTTAAGTTTGGAATTTTAATTAAACGCAGAAATTAAAGTCAATATTGTAAAAACCCTACAGCAAATTAAAGTCCATTAATATTCAAAGAATAGGTTTGAACTGTTTCAAATATCAAATACAACGGTACTATAGGCACTAAACACTACGGATCACGAATAAAATTTGGCTCACCGTTGCAGTTACTCTTTGCCATTAACCCATATAAAACACTAACATATCTCAATAAATCTTCTCTGTGGTTTGATAGTTCTTGTGGATTTACGGTTAACACTTACGTCTCTATGTTATCGTTATAATCCGTTTTGTCATCAGCAGATGTTTCTTAAAAATCAAAAGTTTCATTAGTACGCCTGACGTATCTTCTATTCCTTCTTAACGTGTTTTCAATGTCCATTTTAACAATGTACGATTTTTGGATCTGAAGTTTTACCAACTTCTTCCCCCGGATCCCAAGTTTTGTTTTCACGAACTCGTACATGTTTCTGTTTCTCGTAGAGTTTTGTTTCTTCTCCTTAAATTCACCATTTACAATTTCAGATTGCAACAATGCTACATTGATTCGCATCAAAGTATTTGTTCTGCGTCCCATCATCTTTTGAACAGGTGATTTTCCACAATCTAGAGGTTTATTTAGAAATTCAAGCATCGATAGATACGGATCTTTCTTGTCAAGTTTTGCTTTCTTGAGTGATTTTTTCGCAGTTTGGACTGTTTTCTCAGTAAGTCCATTTGACTGAGCATATAAAGTTGAACTTGTGGTATGTTTAAAGTTGTATTTCTGTATTTATGTGCAAAGTTCGCAAATTCCTGCCTAGCAAAGCAATGTCCATTGTCACTAACTAATTCATTAATAATTCCAAAACGTGCTTTATGTTCCTTCATAATCTTGATTACACTTAAACTTGTAGAATTGTTACGTTTATTAACCTCGAAATACTTTGAATAATAATCTACCGTAACTATATAAATGGTACCGTTCAATTCAAATAAATCGGCTGCTACTTTACAACAAAATCTGTCTGGCCTTTCGTGTTGAATTTATGGCACTTTCTGTTGGCATTTTTGTAACGCACTGCATACTCCACATTTAGATATCAATTTTGCAATCTGAACATTTATACCCGGCCAATATAAAATGTCTCTTGCTCTTCATTCAGTCTTTTCAATGCCTATGTGTGAACCATGTAATTGCTTCAGCATTTAACTTTGTAGTGTCAACGGCACTATTGACCTCTTGTTCTTGGTCAATAATCCATCATATACTTCTATTTCATTTCGACAGTTCCAATACATGTATGTTTTTACCGCATCTCGCAATTTTGCTTTGGTTTCTGGCCAACCGTTAAAAACAGTTTCGTTCACTTGTTGAAGACTCGGGTCATTTCAGTGTCTAACTAAAAATCAGAAAGCCTTTAAATCATATCTTTGTATGTGCAACATCATTCTCTGAATTCTTGGAGGTGCTAAGTACAACGGCTTCTGAAATAAACTCTCTAGTGGTTTGTGGTCCGTTTCAACCTCAATAATTTTCCGTATAGGTATTGATGAAATTTTTAACATCCAAAAACTATAGCAAACAGCTCTTTCTCGATTTAGGGGCCTTGCTGGCCGAGTGGTTAAGGTAGTTCGTCTACTATTGATAACGTGTTCTGTCAACACTGAGATTGCCGGTTCGGGCCTCACTGCGGGCAGGGTGCGCTCGACTCCAATCTTATTTGACAAGGATTGCCAGTTTTCCTACCGAAGGTCGGGGTTTTCTCCGGGTACTCTGGCTTTCTCCCCCAATAAAAACTCGACGCAATGATATAGCTGAAAAATTGCTGCAAGTGGCGTTAAACAATATCCAAACAGTCTTTCTCGATTTGGGTGTAGCTTTTCACCGACTGATTAAGACCCGTTGATGCATAACTCACTGGTTGCTGGTCTTGCTTTAAACAGGCTCCTAGTTCTTCCGACGATGCATCTACGGACAATCTTACTGGCTTTGTCACGTCGAAATATTTCAAGACTGGTGTCTTTGTCAACATATATCTTAAATCTTGAAAACACTGCTTTTCATCCCAGCGCCATGCTACGGTTTTCTGTAATAATTCTCTAAAGGGCTGGTTACGGCATGAATTCTTGAAAAAATTTACCAAAATAATTGACCATTCCCATAAATCTTTGTACCTCTTGTTTGTTTTTGGGAGATTCCATTTTATTCATGGTGTTGATTTTTTCGGGATCGTGTCTGATTCCTGACGCTGAGAAAATATGTCCCATATATTTAATTTCCGTTGAGGCAATTTTGCATTTTGATTTATTTAATTTAAGGTTTATCTTTCTGGCACGTTCAAATACTCTTGTTAAACGCTTGTTGTGTTGTTTTTCATCTTTTCCCCAGACAAAAATGTCTTCTATAATAACGTCGCAACCTTTTGACATCCTCAAACAATTGCGATATTCTACGCTGAAAATTTTCAGGAGCACTGCTAATCCCCATCGGCATTAGATGTTTATATCG
The DNA here is from genome assembly GCA_944474755.1 of Limnoperna fortunei. Taxonomy (NCBI): domain Eukaryota; kingdom Metazoa; phylum Mollusca; class Bivalvia; order Mytilida; family Modiolidae; genus Limnoperna; species Limnoperna fortunei. The sequence goes on from OX104124.1 coordinate 44,639,650, forward strand.
CCCGAAAGGTGTATTGAATGTTGTGAGTTTTGAGCTTTCTTCATCTAAATTCAAAGTCCAAAACCCGGATGATGCATCTAAAGTACTGAACACTTTAGCTTCAACTTCATCAACTGTTTTCATAGAAAAATGTTCTCTTTTTACGCCACGATTCAAGTCTCTTGGGTCAAGTACTACACGAACTTTACTGGATTTTTGACAACTACCATTGAATTGACCCAATCTTTCGGTTCATTTATCTTTTCAATCACCCCTTGATTTTCCATTTTATCAAGTTCAACTTTGACCTTTTTCTTTAACGCGAAAGTTACCTTTCTAGGCGCATTTTGATGGTATGTTTCCTTGGTAAACAACCTAATCCGTCAAATAAATCTTCAAACCTGTTAAGAATGTCTTCGCTGTATTTCGTGTTGTTTACTGCATAAATTCGTTTCGCTAAATTTAACTCTTGACATGATTTTAATCCAAGTACGAGAGCAACGTCGGAGCTAACTATTTAAAAGTCAACAATATAGTATTTTCCTTCATGCGTTATTGTCAGTGAAGTTTTCCCGCATGTTTTAATTGGAAGTCATGAATATGAAACTAACCTTGCTCTTGATTTCATCATAGGGTGCATTGATAATTTCTTTTACAAATATAATGGTATGACATTGACCCGAGCACTTGTATCCAATTTTATCTTGATATTTTTATTTCCTATACTAACTGTGTTCCAGTCTTTATCTTTGTTTGTGTTGTTTTCTACAGAGTTAATCTCATATTCACTTTCAGTATCTGAAGCATTTATACCGTGAATCGTGGTCTTTTTTGCGACGTGGTTACTTTTGTAACATTTATGGCACTATGACATTCTTTTCCAAATGCTAGGCACTTTTGAGCTTCATGGCTAAGTCCACATTTCTTAAAATTACGAACTTTTGTTCCGTTATCCTCATTTTGTAACACCGGTTTCGGTTTGAATTTGTGTTTTTATTTGATCTTCTTTTGAATCGTCATAATTTTCATCTGAGTTTCTGTTGACTCCACTGCTCTGTATGTTTCAATTGCTTTCTCTAATGTTAAATCACTGTCTCTCAAAAGTCTACTAATAACGGTGTCGCTTTTAATCCCGCAAACTATTCTGTCCCGAATAAGAGAATCTTTTAGGTCTCCATATTCACACAATCGCGCCTTCATTCTGAGATCTATAACATAAGAGTCTATAGATTCGGACGCTCCATGGCATCGGGTATTGAAAACGTGTCGCTCATATATCACATTTTTTCTCCGGTTAAAGTATTGCTCAAATTTGTCTAGAACTGGTTTCAATTTTGATTTGTCGCCATATTTAATGTATTCAATATTTCCCACTAAATACAAAAGAGTGTTCGTTTTAACTTTTTCACTCTTTTCATTTATTCCTTCTACAGTTTTCTTTCAAATTTCCTTCAAGGGAAAGTGCTGATGGCGGTGGTAACTTGTCCATTTTTGTTTAAATTCCTTTTGGTTCAAAACCTGACACCATGTAATATTATTCGTTATTGTTGGGCGTGTTGTTACAACAAGCATCTAGAGCAGACTGACTTTTATTTAGAACAGAAATATAATACATTGTAACAAACTACACAGTATCAATTTAACAGCAGCATGAGAAAGATCATAAAAACTAAGATAATCCTGAAGTAATATTTAACAAATATGTGAAGTATGAAAACATTATCTATAATCGTTTATCGATACAATTGCACTATATAGATGACGTGTGTCATTGTCATTTGAACTCTCGAAATTATCTCGTTCAGACTGGACAGTTTAACTGCGTGTAATCAGTCGTGCTTTGACCTCTGCCTTTTTTACTTCCAGGTTATTGTTCCGAAATTCATTTTTTTACTAATTTCTTTGATGTAATGTTCAGATATTGCATCGATGACTCTTCATATCTATCTTTCTTCTATTCCTTTTCAGACAATTTATTTACTACTGTACTAATAGTTTTTTTTCCATTCTTTGGTAGATGGTACATTATACACAAGTTCCTTTATTTTCGGTTAACCATATTTCTCTAGGGTAGATATCACTTTGTATATAAAAGAGTGTGTATTGTTAGTAGATATATTTAATTGTCTAATTGTTATTTTATACTTATTAGAGTCTTGGTTTTGAGGAATTACACATAGGAGTTGAGAAGTTTATCCACCTCAACATAAACCGGTTCGACTCCAAATAGTGAGTAGATTGCAGAATTCGCTGTTCTATTTTGTGGTCCTTGTATTTGTCGACATACTTTCCAGATTTTGAAGACCAGATCTTTTTTTGTGTCAAATTTTATAATCTCAATTGCATATGGACAGCGCGGAATGATATAGGTTTTACACATCTTAACAGATACTATTGGTGACATTCTTATTGATTTGTTAAATTCTTAATTTTCTTGTGTTCGATAAAGAAAACAAAGTTAAAGATTGAAGTTAAAACTTAGTTGTAATTATTAAATCAGAAGATGGTTTATGAATAACGTAGGTAAAAATCAACAAAATATTCACACGTGGTCAATCCAAAATAAGAATAATCTATTTCCATTCTAATATGTCTTACATGTGTTTTAAAATTTCGAAGCGGCTCTACATTTGTATCTTAGTCTAAGAGGACAGTTTCAATGGTAGTATATTTTTTTAAACAAATAAGATATCTCCCAAAATAGTATGTTAAAGCAAATAATATTGACATAAACATATATCTATTGAATAAAAGTACCTGTTAAACACAACAATATTGAGAAATTCTAACAAAATTGCATTTTTCCAGTTTGGAATTTTCAGTTGAGCGTATATGACGTCGACATTCTAATTGTGACGTCATAGCAGGCACTATGCTTAATAGAACCATATAGTCAAAGTTGGCATCGATCCCTTAGGGAAAATGCATATAGTTTGCCTGTAATTGTATTCATGGCTTTATATTCTGTTACCATAAAGCGTAAAAATGAATTTTCAAGCTAATCCAATCATTCCTTTATTAAATGTTATACTTATTACTAGTTAAATCGGAGTTCTATGACCTCAACAGAGATTTCCCGTTGTCAATTTCGCCATATTTTGCCACCAAGCAACAATGGGGAGAAACTTTTTATTTACAAATTGTCAGCAGTTTCTGAATCATTTTTGAACAAATCAGGTTTTAGTTCCATTTAGCTGATTACACAATGTCGCGCCATTTTGGTGACGCACCTTCTTTGCAAATGACGGAGGAAAATATTCCAGGAAAATATGTACATTCTTGCCAGTTCTCACGTGAGTATATAATTTAAAGTTATAATTTAATTTTCCCTATTACATAATAGTCAACGGTATTAAATATCAACAAAAAGAAGTAAGTCGTAAACCACATTTACAACCAGACCCACGGCCAAGTGTTTATTTTTGTGCTTTTTTGTTGTTGTTTACAATCTGAGTATGACTTTGATAAATTATAAATACACAGTGATTGCATTGTTTATATTCAGTGGCGTAGCTAGGATCTGAATGATGATGATGACTACTGTTTTGTATTTAAAAAACAATTTTCTAAGCTAACTATTTTAAGTTTTTTAATGTTCATAAATTAATTATTACACTTAAGACTAATAGTGCTTTTATAAATTTATCAGTCCAAGCTAATCATTTTATTAACGATCAAAGATACAAGTTGCTGATTTTATAATTAAATGTAATAATTGCTAATCAGAACATATCTAACATTATTAATTAAATGAAGCTACTTACTCCAATCGTTATCATGAGACCTTACCTCATTTTACCTAATATATGCCTATGTATAGTTATATATTAGGTAAGGTCTCATGATAACGATTAGAGTAAGGAAACGTACTCATAATACAGGGACAGGACGAACGGACCCAGTACTGGGGGCGGCAGTGTTAACCCATTATTACCCTTACTTTCCCCAGGCTTGGCAGAAGCTCCAGAAACATACATGTTTCTAGTTTCCTCAATTGCTGTCGCGTTTATATCTTTTTTTCGTGCAAAACATTCAACCAACAATTCAGCATGTTATTAAACTATGCCTGATCTGAGTAAAATGTGTGTTACCTTTTTTTGTTTTTGCTTAGTTTCTTTGCGTTAATTAATTAATTTATTTGTGGAATGGGTCAATGATTTAGACTGTTTATCAAGGAGTCAACACAATTATTTTTCTGAAAATAATTAAGACTTAAAAGAAAAAGCATTTCTAGCTGATTGCTGGTATAACAAAATTTTGATATGTGAGAACATCATACAAACATGGCAGTCGTGATATAATGTGAATCAGAACTGAGTAGTATTAAACAATGTCTGGTTGCAAAAATTTATTTTTAGACCCTTATTCATATTGATCAAGTAAACCAAATGAAAAATACATGACATAATTAAACTAATTTACGTTTCTGTGTCAGGTGTTTAAATTATGAAAGGAATGCTATTGTATAAATACTTGATGAATGAAAATATAATTGAATTAATGAAACACTATGAGCACGTATAAACAGTACTTTGGGAAAAGGGGAAGCCTTTCGTAAACCTGAAAATTTCTAGCAGATTGGGACCCTGAAACAGTCCAGAAATATTTAAAATAAAAAGTCCCCCCCCCCCACTATTATACAAATGTCAAGGGAAAAGGACATAAAAATTTGTATGCTAAAATGCAATAAATACTGTTCATTTTTATATGCCCATCTATGACAGATATATGACAAATACATGTCTGTCTGTCCGTCTATATGTCATCCACATGTCCCCTTGTTTTTTGAGAACGCCCTAAAAGATTTTATTCAAATTATACGTTCTTCATGCAGAAAATCCCCATTTACCAGGTCGAGGATGGTACTTTTGGTTTAATGAGTTTCTATTCAGTTTTGCTTTTTTTCTACATTCTATATATTTCGCACCTCAAGTCACGTTACAACTATCATATTGTAAACAGACAATGACGTCAAGTTCAGATTTCATTCATATTTAAGTAGTGTCAGTGTGAATGTAGGGCATCAGTGTTTTAAATGAAGTAAAAATACAAATATAAAAGACAGAATTAGAAATAAGTAATTCATTTGTGGAATAACGTACACTGGTATTCGAGAACATAGATTAGCAACGCACAAACAATACACCCTACGACGTTAGCAACGAAGCCGGGGGGGGGGGGCGTGGGATTTGTACTGACGGGTAAACAACCAATCAAAGTCCGCATTTGTTACAAGCCGGGGATAATATGTTATACCCTCCATATGGATATGCGTTTCCGTCCGTCTGCCTCGGTTGTTTCCAGTTGATTACTCAAAAACATAGAGATATGGTTTAAACTTTGTGCAGCTGTCAAATGCTCTAAAATGAAGATCAAGTTTGAATTTCAGCACAATCTCATTTGTAGTTTTTGAGTTATGCCTATTTGAAATTAGAACGTCAAAGTCAAGGTAAGACTGTCTTCTGAGATGGACTGAGATCATCTGTTCCTATAGCCTAATTCAGTAATTTGCAATTCAGTAAAATGTGTTCATGAATATTAAAAATAATGCAACATGGTGGGGTATTATTTAATGTCCCATTATATGTCCTATTTTTCTGAAATATTTGAGGGGGAAAGTGAAGCTCCTTATCAATTATTAAAGGTCGTCTAAGTACACCAAGTCTGCAGTAAGGCTAGAATCAGTAACCTCAGCCGACAAGCACGTGATCCATAGCATTACTACTTTACAATGCAACCACTTTGTCACTTTAACTGACAGTAAATTTAATGAACTGAAATTAATTTGCCATTTAAACTTGTGGACTGCTAAAATATTCAATATCAAAGGAAACCCTACGTTTACTGCTCACACTTTTACTTTACTATAAGTAACAATCAAATGTTTTGTCTGACATGAACATAATATTGAAATTCAAAATACTCTAATCAAAGTTGAGAAAGAGTTAGCTTTATTATCAAGTGGTGTTTCATTAGACAACTTGGAAATTGCTGGCATATACAATAAGAAGATTTTTTTATAAATTTAAAGTAATAAAGCAATGAATAACATTGTAAATTTGTAAAATTAAAATAAAGCATGATGCATTTAAATCAGTCATGTTATGTTATATAAATATGTAAACATAATTGCAAAATAAAAATAAAACATTTTATATCATAGTCCATGCGAAATTAAAGTTTAATCAGAAAGAAAACATGATTGTAGAAAACATAATTAACAGAATGTTTTTAAAATGATTGCAGATATACATGATTATAGTTTCTAGATGGGTGACGACTCATAATTTTCTTTTCTGCTTACTGCTGGTTACTGGTGCATTGGATGCAACTTATACAGAGTTTTTGGTGGCATCATCATGGAGTGAATCAACTACTTGTTCCACTGGAGATGACCGCTGTATGCGTCTCCTAAGCGATGTTTTGGGAATTCCTACGAGAAAAAGTGTGAAATACTGAATGACTGAAAATTAGTTTTTGTGACTTTGGTCTATTTCATGGCATTATCTGTCAAAGAGAGGAAATTCTTGTTGTGTTAAAATAAGCATTTTAAGTTATTATACCCCACTCGTAGGAGAGGGGGCTATATGGCAATCACCTTATCCGTCTGTCCGTCCGGTGCAAACTTTTGTAACAGATTTCTCGGCTTCTACTAAAGGGATTGATTTTGGTGCAAAGCTTAAGCATGATGAGTTGTACTACGCCTCCCCTTTCCAGGTCAGTCAGTTATCTACTTCCTGTTTTCCGAGCCGACTTAGACTGTTTCAAGGGTCAAAATAGGAAAATTATGTGTAACAGATTTCTCGGCTTCTACTAAAAGGATTGATTTCAAATTTGGTGCACAGCTTTAGCATGATGAATTGTACCGTGCCTCCCCTTTCCAGGTCAGTCAGTTATCTAATTCCTGTTTTCCGAGCCGACTTAGTCGAGTGGGGTATACTTAGCACGACTTAGTGCTGGTCCATGTTTTTATTAAATTGATTGTATTCCTTTTTTTAAGAGAGCACCAGATAATATTTATCAACTATGACATACATTTCAGTATGGTTATGCACACATTTCATTAAACATATATTTCAGAGACTAAATGCCTTTCATTAATTTTTCAACTATACATGTACTGTGGCGTGTTTTATTAGGAAAGGCAGCTGGTGAAAACCGCTACACTATCTCTTTCTGGTAACAAAACAATTAGACATTTATTTAATTTGTGCATCTACTATAATGGAATTGTTCTTATTTTGTGGAAATAAAATACAATGCAAGGTTCATCAAACATTGCACAGAATGGTTATAAAAATTGACTTTTATCAAATCGTCCTCTTCCCATGAACATGAAGCGAACGTTGACTCCGGACCCCTGATTTGGGTGGATGTTTCTGTACATGTTAGTTTTTTAGGGTAACTTTCACAAGCATATAGGGTTGTCTGTGTTGATAAGTTATAGCACAAGAGATATGATCTATTGATGATTATTGTTTGCTTATCGTTCAGCTATAATCAGAAAGGGAAATGTGGTCTATAAAAAGAATTTGTTTACCGAAAAATAATGTGCACCATAAAAAGCAATTTAAAAAAAGTGTACATTAAGGTCTCGGTGGCCGAGTGGTTAAGGTAGTTCGTCTAATATTGATCACGTGGTCTAATTGTGGGTTCGATTCTTACTGCAGGCAGTGTGTACTCCACTCCAATTTTAATTGACAAAGATTGCCAGTTTTCCTACCGCAGGTCGGGGGGTTTTCTCCGGGTACTGCGGCTTCCTCCCCCAATAAAAATTCTACGCATTGATATAGCTGACAGTGGCGTTAAATACCATTTAAACAAACAAACATTTTAAAATTTGCACCTATAGGTCAAAATACAGTTCCTTTCAAATTTATTGCATTTAACTAAAGGAGGGTGCAGGATCTCGGAGTGTTGAGGTACTATCTAATCGGTAAAGGGTTTTAATTTTCAATAAAGTAGGGTTCACATCCGATGGCTATATGTTTGAACATTTCATTCTTATGGACCGTAAAAAAGGTTTTTCCCCTGAGGTTCGTATGTCCGCTACGGTCTGCGGTCAGGCTTTCGTATTACATGGAATAAAAAAAACATCCCCCTCGAAACTAGAGACAGTCCATGGTTGACCACTGGGAACCCTCCCATTATCGTTCCAGCAATTGTTTTATCATTGTATTTGATTCGAGCTTATTCAATTTTTTTAATACTACCAAACAACAATTATAACTCGCATGCATACAAATAGGTGAAAATCACACTTGGCGGTAAAATATATCGATTTTTTTTGTAAACCCACGTACTAAAATAACATATAAAAAAAAACATATCTGCATTCGCAGTTAAGATTTAGGGAACAACGCCATGATAAAGCCGAAAAATGGGGAAGTGGAATTAAAACCCTATTTAAAATAATCAAATTACTAAATAGTCGCAATTTAAAGTGTTTTTGAGGAGGCCAGAGCATTCTCCGAGAATTGAACATAAAAAATAAATAAAAAATCTCTCATAGACTTATTACTAATTCGACGCTATAAAAAAAATGAATAAAGAGGCATACTATAGTTGCCCTGTTTATGAAATTAATTTATATAAACTAAGGTACATGCTGAACAGTCTGAGGGTTAGGACGACCTTTTTCGGGATTGGGCATTTCTTTAAACGGGAATTCGAGACTTTGTTAAAATTTGACCGGTCATTCGAGAGTTAAACCTATGCGAGATCCTAGAAAGAGCACATTGTTTCGCCGGGAATTCGGGATATAAAGTTACAGGAATTAATTTTTATTGTTCAATAAATGTCAAACCTTACTTGAGCTTAAAATAAAAAATTATATTCCTACCTATACATACCCATGTTCCCAGCTCACTACAAGGGTAACTGCAGAGACATTTATAAGTATGGCCTAAGTGTCATTTTACCTTATCCCATTACAATGCCGAACTTGTTGTTCGTTGCTAATAATACAGTAGTGTGTTTTGGTTTTTGTTTGAATGTTGTTTTAACGCCACTTTCAGCAATTTTTCAGCTATATCATAGCGTCCAGTTTTTATTGGGGGAGGAAGCCTGAGTACCCGGAGAAAACCCCCGACCTTCGGTAGGAAAACTGGCAATCCTTGTCAATTAAGATTGGAGTCTAACGCACCCTGCCCGCAGTGAGGCTCGAACCCACAATCTCAGTGTTGATAGACCACGTGATCAATGGTAGGCGAACTACCTTAACCACTCGGCCACCGAGGCCCTACAATAGTGTGAAAATGATGTCAAATTAGTATATAGCAACTTCAGGTTGATATACTTTTCAATATTAGCAATATTAACAACATGTTGATAAGTTTTATTTGCATTCTGATTTTCTAGGGAATTCGGGAAAATGTCATTTTATGACCGAGAATTCAGGATGTTCTAATTTTTGGGTCGGGAATTCGGGATAATGACCCCTCCCTACAGTCTGTTTTTATTAATTTATAAAGACGTGCATGTTTGCCAATCTGTTAATATAGGCACATACTCTAATTTCGGCGATTTCTCTTCATTAATTAAGCGGTGTAAAAGAAGTGACTGTTAAAATATCTTGCATTTATTCTCTAAACAAATGATTCCGTAATAATAATAAACAGGTGTTTCAACTAAATTACCTGCAGATACATGTATGTAGTTCTAGTATATTGTCCTGCCATAATAGTATTTACACGCATTATGTTTATGTAAATTCTATGTTACAAAAATTGAATTTAACAGAAAATGTGTGATGTAAAGAGTTTTGTGTGTTACAACGGAGAAAAGATGGGTAAACCTATGAATGATAACGTTTGGTAATTGTTTTTACTGCCTCGTCTATTTATAACTGCAATCCTCATTTTTTCCGGCAATTTATCATGTTTTTTGCATGAATTGGTGGCAAAACCAATTAAAATCCTAATCAATTGTATTCCAGAAGTAATAATTTATTTAATTTATTAAGAATATCCCACCACTTCAATACCTCCATTTCTTCAACAGCTGTTTCTAGCATCTTTTTCTGTATGAGTTACTTCCCGGTATTGAATACGTCATTGACGGCGTGAACTTTGGTGACGTAAACAGCGGCTCCTTGAAGAGTCAGTTCCACTGTAAACAATAGCTGACCGCTAAATGTAAATTATCCGTAGACATGTCGAAAACAGTCGCATGCGAACAAAAGAAAACAATTACCAAACTGATTGTATGAATCATATTGTAAATTGCAATTACAAATCTTCACATCCAAATGTATGCAAATTTATGCATATTTATTTTAAAATAGCAATTTTCTCGACTCCAAAAAGTTGCGACCATGACTATAAGTATGAATAATCCTTAGAAAACTTCACATACAAAATTATCGTAGTGCCATTATTGAAACCATGCAATTCAGGTGAGGATTGACAGGCTTCTGTGAACTTTTACAATGCTGATACACGTCTAGCTATCAATAGTCTGGTACCCTGTCTATCATATCGTTCGAATCATTGTTGTTCTTATTCATCCCTCAATCGAACATAAAATATTTATAAAAAAAACACAACACTTGTATCTGGGATACAGCTCGTCTGGACAGCACAGCAAAGCATCGTCAAATTACACACAACATGAAGAAACTAATTCTAAAATTGTTTCTGTCACGAAGTTTTCCTTTGGCAAAAAGTTGCGACCATGACTATAAGTATGAATAATCCTTAGAAAACTTCACATACAAAATTATCGTAGTGCCATTATTGAAACCATGCAATTCAGGTGAGGATTGACAGGCTTCTGTGAACTTTTACAATGCTGATACAATCTCGTACTTGCACGTCTAGCTATCAATAGTCTGGTACCCTGTCTATCATATCGTTCGAATCATTGTTGTTCTTATTCATCCCTCAATCGAACATAAAATATTTATAAAAAAAACACAACACTTGTATCTGGGATACAGCTCGCCTGGACAGCACAGTAAAGCATCGTCAAATTACACACAACATGAAGAAACTAATTCTAAAATTGTTTCTGTCACGAAGTTTTCCTTTGGCAAAGATGATTTATAATTTTTTAAACTTATTTCAAAATGGAGTTTCTAAACATGGATTTTACATAACCATTTTTTATTGTGTCTAGGACAAATGATTTAGCCCCAATACTTTCACCAAATGATGACTGATGGCGCAATCTATAACTTTAACTCCACTGAAAGCTTTTGTGTCCATATTAATCTTTTTAAAATATAAAATCTGATTAAACAAAGTGTCATATATATCAAACTCACTATCATCATATGGGCAATTTTTCCGCCAGTACCCGTACTGTTTACACGCGAAACACAAATCCCATGAACACGTCTCACGCCGTGCGGCGCTGATACGAAAGGACTGTCATGGAAAATCTGTAGAGTAAGCTGGATTGCCTGACGTCTATGCTGGAGATCTTTTTTATACTATTATATTAGACTCATACTCTCGTGCAGTACACCATTCCGCTGGTGAAGAATCTGCTATTCTTATCAGTTTATTTCTAGCTTTAACTTTGTAAATAAGATCCATCAAAACATATAAGCCTTTAGATCATCGTTAAACTGGCCGTTCAACTTTATGTAATTAAATTTCATTAACTATGACATCAAACAATTTATCTAACTAAGGTATTATACACTCGATGTAACATGTTCTTGAATAGCTCTAACTTTTTTCTTACTATCTTCAAGCACACAGATACATTTATTTTAACTAAAAACTCCTCCCAAATCATCATTGAAAAGTAATTAAAAATTCTGAAATTACCAATAGTTATCTCTCTAACAAGAACATTAAGACTGGACTATAAACATATTTTAATGTCAAACAATGTTTATCATGAAATATAAATGAACTTTACAGTTACTCCGGTCAGCAGTTATCAAAATAGCAAAAAAAAAAAAAAAAAAAAAATAGAGACGTGATTAATTGATTTCTAACTCTTTGATGTTCCCTACAATTCCAAGATGGTCATGAGAAAGATCTACACGTGTGGAACTGACCAGTCTAGACTGATAAATTTAATTATCATTTTCTGACCCATAATCATTATAAAATATAACAAAACAAGACAAACATAACAAGTGATATGCAAAGCAAAGGTCATCCTCACAAGTCAGGGTTTCTGTGTCCACGAAACCCTGACAAACTTAGCTAGGAAATTCTCAGGCTAGAAGATTTTCGTATGACGTCAATCCTTCAAAATATCAACTAATGAAATTGCTTGAAAGAAGCAAGTGTTTGGCAGTAGTCATTCTTACTCATTCTTCAGTGTGAAGAAAACGTAACGGAACTATATAATAACGTGGTAATAACAAACTATTAACACTACTGTACACAAATACACTGATTCACATGGTCTATGCAACACATCCGTTTGGTTTATTTACAATCGACATCAGGATATCCCCTTACCAAGTCGGGAATGAAAGTGAGCTTTTGATTGGCTACATTAGGGTGTGATGTAGCCAATCAAAACAGTGACTTCTAGCCCGGGAATTTCCTAGCTAAGTTTGTCAGGGTTTCGTGGACACATGTGGCATAAACATAAGCTAAATGAGACAGGAGCATCATTTGAAACTGATTATTATTAAGGAATCATTTGTTTAGAGAAATAAATGCAATATTTTAACAGTACACCTCGCTTTTCATTCATTTTGAACATTGATGAATAAAGGAAATTCGCCGAAATTCGAGTTTGGAAAAGAAAAAGGATGTTGTAATAAGTTTCACTCCCTATTCCTTACGTATCCCCTGAAATGCAGTAATGACACGAAATTTATTATCATTCATTCCACCAAAATGGTGTAGCAAATTATCACCTATACCATCACATTTTGTTAAGGTAAACTGGTGTTTGTGCTGTATGTCTATTTCTGCCCACGTGTGTAATGGGGAAAATAGTGGGATTAGATCGGTCTTTTTTTTTTGGGGGGGGGGGGGGGGTTTCCAGCCACTGCGTACCTTACCCAATTGACGACTTTCCAATTTAAAAAACGCCACCTAGTGTCCACTTCCGGTACTAAAAACTGCGGCTACAGCCGCAGTTTGTTCTGTTGAAAACTTATGAAATGGAAAATTACCTTTGATAAATTTTAACGCTTTATGTTAATTACAGGTGTCAAAATCTAATTGAAGATGTTATTAAAACCCCATGCTGTGTAAACATGATTGTTAATTAATTAACCATAATGTTTATTACCCCATTTACCTGATGCTAATACATGTTCCAATATATTCAAACTCACCTTTTGCCTATGGCTATAGTAACATCTACTAATGAGGTTAATTAGATAATTTAATTGTCATAGACGAACAATACAAAAAACAATGCAAAATCTTTATTTCAATATCATAGTCTTTTAGTGATGATAGCCGTAGTTTTTTTAACTGGAAGTAAAAAGGGAGATAAATCATGTAAAACTGGAAATGGGTCAATTGTTCATTTCGGAAATGAAATAAATGTAATTTCACATTTTGTCACTTGGAAGTTTCAGTGGAACGGCGATGTATTTATAATTTTTTGCTACAAATATTTTTTTTTTTAAATTTACTAGATAACACCTGTACTACCCTGTAACGATTTTTTTGTTATTCAGTTTTGTTTTGGTTACTGATTTATTTATTGTCCTTTAAAGCGTTTCAAAATCATAAAATGTCAACAGACCTTGAATTTGGGTTATTATTGTTGTAGTTTGTCTATCTTCTTAAAATAACCCTAGAATGAAGCTAAGCACACATCCTCACAAGTCAGGGTTTCTGTGTCCATATGTGTCCATGAAATCCTGACAAACTTAGCTAGGAAATTCCCGACTTTTGTGGTTGTTGGAATAACATTTAATGTCATTTTAAACAATGCAAGGTCCAAAAGACAATTTGTGACATGTAAACAATAAAGGCATCTTATAAAATATGGATGTGTTATCATGGACCAATTTTTTTTATTGGATTTTTGTTCTACAGAGGTACAGTATGGAATAATAAAAAAAGGCAAGCAAAAACACCAGCATACGGGGGTTTGATTTTTGAAATGGCTGGAACAGCCATATTTTGTTGAATATTTAAATAGAGGTTTGTTTCCAAAGTGTTTGAAGGATGTCATATTAGATTATGAAATTGCGATAACCTCAATATGATTTACACGAATTTAACTTAGCTGTATAATTGACCAATTTATTAGTACTGATAGTAGTGACATGATCCCCCCTTTTTTTACTAATGTTGATATCATCTTTACTTAAAATTATTTATTAATAGTAATATTAATAGTTAAAGCTGTGCTAATGTTAGCTTGAAACATCAGGGTACTTTATATCCTATCAAAGGGGAAATAACTTTTGTAAATATCATATAACTTGTGTAAATATCATCCCTAATAATAACTGAACACCATGATGAATTGCAGAAAGCAGTGGCGGATCCAGAGCGGGGGTGGAGAGGGGACGTTCTCCCCCTCCTTTTAAAAGGGAAAAGAAAGAGAAAGTGAGTGAAAGATAGAGAGAGAAAAGAAAGAGCAAGCATGTGTTAAAAATATTAAAATTTGTAGTCCTCAACACCCTCTCAATTGCTTACATGTAAATCTCACCAGCTTCTGTGGCTTTGCCCCCACCAGGGTGCACCAGCTTCTGGGGCTTTGCCCCCCTACTCCCCTACTAGGGAGCTGCAGTCCCCAGACCCCTTGCCTGAATTTCATCCCCCCATGCCCGATTTTCTTGATCTGCCCCTGGAAAGTGGTGTTCAACATCATGCAAACAAGTATTAATGCAAGGAATAAAAATATACTGCTGTCACCAATGTCATTTTAAATAATAATCGTAATAATTATGCCCCTCGACGACATGTTGGGGGGCATTAAGTTTTACTTGTGTCCGTCTGTAAGAATTTCTGTCGAGCTTTTCTCAGAAACCATACATGAGACCAATTTGAAATTTGGCAGGGTGGTTCAGTATCACAAGTTATACCTCCTAAGCGACTTTCAGACCTGTCGGACAACTACTTCCTGTTTGGGACTTCATTTAGCGAGTCATTATAGACTGACATGAAAACAAATTTGCTGCAACATTCAAGGCCCCCCCCCCCCCCCCCCCCAAAAAAAAAAAAAAAAGTAAATGGTTTGTCCGTAATTGATGTCAGCAACTGCTCAAAAATTAATTTTGTAGTGTCCATAGCCATGGTGCTGTAGACAGAGTTGGGCAGATGATAGTATGGTTTATCCCAAGGGGTGGCCATCTCTTATGAGATAAACTGGCCCTCCACCTTTATGAGAAATTACGCGTCTGCCACTGGAAAGTGATTTTGATCGCAGGTTATATGTCAACTGTAGACATTTGAATTGTTAATTGCTTTTCCTTCATGAAGCATATTGCAGCTCACAGACCATAGTTGGTAGTGTATTTGGATAATGCCATGTTCCTTGCACAGTAAAGACCCTTTGTAGTTTTCAAAAAGGAAAAGGTGAACTGTACTGCTACAAAAGGCTAAGTTTGTATTCCCTTCTAATGGCTGTCTATACAATTTCCAGATTGATCTACATGTATTGTTTGATAACTTGTTCTGAATAGTTGTAATACTGCTCACTGTATCTTAGCAGTCAACTAATCAAGGAGGTAAAGAAAGCCTTTAAGGATTGATTTTCCTTATTATTTCAAGCTCCACATATAACTTATATGATAAAACATCATGATGTGTGTGTATTAAGTGGTAGATATTGTTAATGCTTTTTTTCTTTCTGGTATTTTTCAGTTGGGACATTTAAATACACCAATAGAAAAGTGGAAGTTGCCAAATATACCCAAGGAATTTAAAGTTGATATCAAAAGGGATGATATGACAGGTTCTACATTATCTGGGAATAAGGTATGTTGCTTTGAGATTTTCAGAGTAAAAAAAACACCAGACATTGAAAATAGGGCATTAGTATCCAAAGAGAATCATTGCCAAAAAAAGACTTAAACAAGCAGCAATTATCAGTACTAACATACTATACATAAAACTTGATATATATTATAATATAGTGTCCAATTTTGGGAAACAAAGCCAGAGTACCCAGAGAAAATCCCATTACCTTCCGTAAGAAAACTAGCTGTCCTTATCAATTAAGATTGCTTGCAATGTGACTCGAATAAGCAATATCAGTGTTGACAGACCATGTGATCAATAGTAGAAGAACTACCTTAACCACTTGACGACAGAGGCCCCTTGTATTAAATGAAATGAATATGCAAATGAAACTGACTTCTGAGGAAACATAATTGATAGACAAACAATGAAGTAGCAAAATTTAAAGCATCTTATGGACACTTTAAACATATTTTGGCTGAAACAATGTAATAGTTATCTCCCTTAGAGACAAGACAACAAAATGAGATGTAAAATGGTAGAACATAAACCGGTATTATGGACTTTTCAGAAATTTTTGCTAGAATTTGTTACAAAGTAACGAGTAGTTCTTTAAGAAACAGTACTATTGGTTTTAGACAATTAGCTTAATTTAATATGAATTATAGTATTATTAGGGTGTAAATTGGAAATTGTGTTTGTTTGTTTGCATGGTGTCCAATTTTTCAGCAATATCATGGCATCCAGTTTTTTTGGGGGGGAGGAAGCTGGAGTACCCAGAAAAAACCCCCAACCTGCAATTAATTTTTTTTTATTTTAGTTCCTTCTTGGCATGTATAATGTGTAAGTATGCTACATCCTTTCATATGTTGTTTTTTATGTTATTTGTTTTTTTTTCAGAATTTTTATTGATTAGTTGTTCTATCTTTGAATGTTGCAGTTTTTGTGAGATTTGTATTTGTTTTATTTCCTTTATTTATATTTATCAAAATTTTTTATTTATGTGAAAAAAGAATACTGGTGGTTGTTGCCAGTTTACATCCATGGGAATTATATATTTGGCAGTACCATATATTTCTGACTATAGGTCTCTATTGCCTTAAATATTTGTATTGTCTGCAGTGTAATAACCCTTTGTAAAAATAAAACAGTTAAACTTGTATAGTCTACATAAATTTAAAAATCAAGAAACTATTTTATGCAATTCCCTATTTAACTATTGTTAATAGGTGAGGAAACTGGAGTTTTTACTTGCTGATGCAATCAAGAAAGGCTGCAAACATGTGATTACATGTGGTAGTATTCAATCTAATTTTGCTAGAAGTACTGCAGTGGCATCAGCACAACTTGGACTGAACTGCCACCTATTTCTTCGAAGTACAGAACTGGTAAGTTAAATAATTCATTAACTAATGTTTGTTAAGTGGGGAAATGTTTTATGTGAAATATTTGGTAAATGTTGTAACACTACATTATTAAATGTTTGTTGGTACATGAGTGGTACATTTATACTGTTATGTTAGTCTGATTATACTAGATAAGACTTGCCAGCCAGAAGCTTGAGATTCTGCATTTGAGCGCCGCTCTGTTTGGAATCTTAAATATTTTCGTGCAAAAACAAATCTTGACAAAAACTTGTACAAGGCATGTTGGAAATTGTATTTTAAACAATTTCTGTCATTAGCAGGGAGTTTAATAAATTCCAAGCTGAGATTGGAAAAGAACTGAGTTGGAAAAAAGTATGAAAATGTTCAAATATTCAACGCTAGGTCGGAAAAAAGTTGGTAATTGTCCGGATAGTCTGTGATAGGTCTCAAAATAGCTTGGAATTGTCTCAATACATCGTTTCAAGTCGGAAATAGCTAGGAGAATTTTCAATACGCCATAGTATGCCAGAAATAGCTTAAAAGCTGCTTGGAAAATTCTGAATAACCATGAAAATGTGATTTCAAGGATGGGTAGGAAATTAAGCTTGAAAAATTATGGTGGAATTTTTCTACGAAGGGTTGGAATTTTCCTTTGTAGGGTCTGAATTTTTGTCCCTGTGATTTCTTGCTTAATCAGTGAGACAAATGGTCCCCTCTTTAAAAGATCCTTTTTAGCAGAGATTGTTTGTTAAAAGTCTTTATTGATCTCTGTTAGTTCCAATATGACTTTTTGAAAATTAAACCATTGTAAATAGGATTCCATCATTTGTTTCTTATTTTAAAATACATGTACAGGGGCCTCGGTGACCGAGTGGTTAAGGTAGTTCCTCTACTATTGATCACGTGGTCTGTCAACACTGGAGTTCGATTCTCACTGCAGGCAGGGTGTACTCGACTTCAATTTTAATTGACAAGGATTGCCTATTTTCCTAATGCATGTCAGGGTTTATCTCTGGGTACTCCGGCTTCCTGATATAGCTGAAAAATTGCTGAAAGTGGCGTTCCATCAAACAAAAAACAACAGGTACATATTATATACAGGTTTTTAAAACGAACGTTCATAAATTTACATTAACACATGGTTTTGCTTAGAACTGCGAACTTCCTTTGGATATCAGGTATTGAAAGCTGCAAAACACCTAGCTGCTGCAGTGGAAAAAAGTCAAGAACTCTGTTGTTTTATTAGTGCTGTATGAGAGATCAATTTAAAAACGTCCTTGAGCGTGATGAATTTATATGTATGCCAGCCAGAGAAGGAAGTGAAAGCCATTCCACAATATCTGAGATTATTGATGGTGAAGATGGTACACAAACCTGAAATCACTAGTTATACACGCCTCTATTTAAAACAAAATACTGATTTCATCGTGGACTTTTACGTGACGAACAAAGTTGAAATTAATTACTTTAGCTGAATGTTTAATATCGTTAGGGGATTGTGGAATTAAAGGGAGCTGATGAAGTCAAATGTTTTAATACTGGTCAAGAAAGGATGGAGACCTAATTTTAAGGCCATATAAAATTAGATTTACGGTTCTCAGGCCCGCGCGCATCCGTTTTCACCCCGTCGCATTACCGATTTTATCGGGTTTTCAATAAAATAAAAATCCGGAAATGCGGTGCCGTTTCCGTTAAAAAAATTATCCGGTCCGATCCACTTCTTAATTTCCCGTCACTGCATTCGGAAAGATCGGACATCTTTGCTTTCTCTAATGATAACTTCCGAAAGAATACATAGTGCATACAAGCGTTTGATAGTAAAGGAGGGTTACGGAATTGTTCGTGTTCACGACTTTTGAGATCGGATAGCCGAGAAAAATAAACAAAAAAAAATCGTTTGTCTTAAATGGCGGCGTTGCAAAACAAGTGTTTTATTAAACGGAGAATCGTTGACAGTTTTGTGACAAAAAAGGAAGAGTTGATAGCACAAAAACGGTACCATCTATAAAATTTGCTGAAAGAAGTTCTCGTGGACATGTCATGGGAAAACATTCATTAAATAAGATCAGGTGCACAACTTTAATATGTGTGCAATCTTTTGGTGCAGTTTTCAGGGATCTGGGTAGCGAGCTGGAGAAGTTGATTACACAAAATTGGTACCCTCATTGAAAAATTACGACGTTCCCAATCCTGGAAAAATGGGGAAAACACATTCTATAATAGCAGGTGCACAACCAATACGTGTGCAATCTTTTTGTGATGTGGTTGCATACCAATTTCTTCGATGTCAGTCATTTTATAAAATATACAATATGGCGACATATGCTTTATGCTGTTCTAGTGGTCAAGATTTTTATCAGTCTTCTGGAGTATGATTGAACTGCAATCATTACTTGAAACATGCTGATGTTTCCCGATTAAAGAGAGACTCGTGTCTTGTCTGGCTCATCTTGGAAATGAATGTCAAAATAATGCAGATGCTGACATTCCCAACGAATTTTCCACCCAACAAATTATCATTGTTTTCTTTATAAAATAATCAGTTTTTTTTTCGAATTTTATACCCAAGCATAATCTCGTAAATTAAATTAGAATGAACTACTAGTATTTGTAATTTAGAACATTATACAATCAATTTCAACAGAAAGGTTGAACTTGACCACAGACACAGTAAAGTCTTCAGATCCTAAATCTAGTGTATATCAATCAGATAATCGAATTGAAATGTATTAAAATTAAAGGATAATTTACTCTAATTTATGTTCATACTGAATGTATTTGTTGTCTAATAAATATCCTAATTAAAACATATTTGCTGCCCAAATAATTGTTACCTGTAGAAAATCTGACGAAACAGGTTAATTTCGATCACCATTTGTATGATATATGTTATCATGCATTGGAAACGAAATTGACACGACTGAAATTCGTAAACATCCGATAACTGTACTAGTATGCATTGGTTGCTGCAAAGACGTGTTCAATACGAATCTAAATGCATTGCGACGATCCCTGCCCCCCCCCCCTCCCCTCAATTTCACTATACTATAACCCAGGTTGCATAAACAACTTAACAATTTAAAAGGGGTTCTTTTATGTAATAACCTTTAAATACATTTCATATACAAATATGAATGTTTAATATAGAAATTCTTTGCTGTATCGATTGAGATCTTTACCAGTTAAATTTTGTGCAAGATAGCGAACAAAAAAATGCCTCCCTCGTCTGATTTTAGACCAATAAAATGATAAAAAAAAAGCCTCCCTCCCTCATCTATTTTTGAAAAATTTGGCCTGAGAACCTTAAAATTAATTTTGTGTGGCCTAATGAACTTCAGTAGATTAACTATGATCCATATATGATTCACCCCAATTTTTGAATAACAAACATCAAAGTACCTTTGAAGTGCGGATTTGACAACTGCTAAAATTGACGCCTAATTTCTGAAAAGTGTTCTGTCGAACAGTTGGCTTATCCAATAATGTCCGGCTGCTGTATTGACACTTTTGCAATTTGAGCATCAAATGTACAACGGCAGATTCATTTCGTCAACTTAAGTAAAAATTTTCAAAGAGTTTTCCCTTTTGTCAAAGCCGACACCATTGTCAATTCCAAAAGATATTAATAACCAGTCTGTTGTTCCTTTATGCAAATGCATGTACAATTTTATTAGTGGCCTTGTCTTTATGGACAAAACCTTATCTGTCAAATAAATGTTTTGCAAGGTCTCAGTCGTTGAAAATTTATATACATTATATATTTATGCATATTGACTCATTTTTAAGCTGACACGGAACGAATGTGAGCTTTTGTCATCATTAGCCGTCTGTCGACAGACTCACTCTCTATCCGTCCATCGTAAACTTTTTAAAAATAATCTGTGAAACTACAAGGGCAAAGTTTTCCAAACCTGGGCACAATCCTCCTTATGGGCCTAGTTTCAGATTTGTATCCAGGATGTTGATCTATGGATAAACATAACCGCTGTACCTATAAGTAGAACATAGGGATTAACACATGTTTTGGACAATATCTTAAAAATTATAATAGCAATAGAAAAAACTTCCCCCATATTAATAAGCAAAATCAGGATCTACAAATGTCACCAGTAGTCTGTGGAAAGTTGTGTGATGACTTCCTGTAGTAGTTGCCCTTATATTAAGTATCAGCTTAAACAATATAACTTGTAAATATAAGAGCCCGATTAAAATTGTAAAAATGATCGGAAAGACAATGTCTTTAATTACTTCATTGGTCCAAAATTATATTAACTATCCATATAGGAGTTATTGCCTTGTAAACCTGTAACGACACTTTATACGATCTTAACACTTGAAAAGGCCTGCAAAATTTTGTAATAATCTGAAATATTATTGTTGTTTTAGACAAATTTCTTTTTTGTTATTTATAAAATGTCATAAAACATACCAAGGTTAATAGAATTTACTACGCCAGATGCGCGTTTCGTCTAATCAAGACTCTTCAGTGGCGCTAAGATCCAAACAATATTTAAAATCCAAGATGTTGAAGAGCTTTCATCACCAAAATTCCAAAACGTTTTCCTAAATACGGATAAGGTTATCTACACCTTGAAAATAGAAAAACCTGTTTCTAGTCTAGCCCAACTGTCAATTGTAAATTGTCACCTTTCTCCAGGTTGATGACCTTTAATGACTATTTTATCTTATTTTTGTTGTTGATGTTTTTTGGTTTTTGAATATTAGCCTTTATACTTATATAGATAGAAGTTGTAATCAGCAATATCAAGCTTTACGTTAGTCGAGCACTGTTTTATATCACATCTTGTGACGATAGCTGGAAGTCAGTTGTCTTCTTGATGATCCTGGGAGCCTCCAGTTTTGTAAATATTAACGGCCCTAATTAAAAGTGACAATATTAAAGTTTCTAGTTTTAAATCAGCTGTTTTCTGATGAGAATATAAGGCATCAATAGTACACATGAGAAGGTTAAAAGTAATTGTTTTTTTCCTCATGTCTTTTAGGATGAAAAAGTTATTTAAAAAAAACAGTTTTTCAATCCTGTACCTTGATTATTGTGTGTGTTTTATATCTTTTAATATGGTTTAGTGCCATTTTAAGAAATTTTGCAGTTATATCATGGTGTGTTTTCGTTGGGGATGATGTCGGTGTATAGTGAGAACACCGTTCCTTTGTCAGAAAAACGAGTAATTCTTGTAGGTTAATGTTAGAATCGAGCATATTAAATCAATGAAAGTCTTGACAAGCCCGTGATGAATAATATAACTCAGCCACTTTGGCTCGGCTGGATTAGTACTATTAGTTGTGTAATACACATAGTCCACAGAAAGTATTGTATTGTATAATTATAGGACTCATCAAATCTTCAGATAGATGGAAATGTTTTGGTTGAAAAACTCTGTGGAGCTAATATATATTTAATACCAAAATCTAGCCAATATGAAAAGGGCATAAAGCCAAAGATGGAGCGACTAGCTCTGCAGATAAGGTCAGAATAATTATAAAAAAAAATATTTTGCAATGTATTTCTCTGCACTGTGCGAAATACATGAATAAGGAATTGATTTTTTTTGTGTATGTTTATATTATTTGCGATTACAGCAATAACAGATAAGGTCAGAATAATTATGAAAAAAAAATATTTTGCAATGTATTTCTCTGTACTGTGCGAAATACATGAATAAGGAATTTATTTGTTTGTGTTATGTTTATATTATTTGCGATTGCAGCAATAGTACATTTTTATTTCACATGACGGTAATTTAAAGAAAATCAATTGCAAAGAGCGAATATTGGAATTATGATCACGAGTGCCGCCGATCAAATTAAATGCATTTCGGCACAAGTGATAATATATTCTAAACGTTCACTCTATGCAATGTATTATCCTGTGTATCACATTGCCAAATATTTAATATGTCAAAAGGTTACAGAAACTTTGTTTTGAATGTTAACGCGCGTCCATTTTGCTAGCCATATCGTCCATGACATACATGTATTTAGTGACGTCACTTCAGGGAGTAAACACATGGAATGTATTTCACCTGTGAATTGCCAGCTTTTATTTCATTTTGATATCTCTGTATTTCGTCGCTGTCAGTTTATTAATCCGAACATTCATTAGATCAAGTCTACTATGTATGTTTTAATCCTTCCTACACATAATTTAGCTGTACTTGTTTACCAATATTCTTTTAGTGGTTTACTGCACCGCAGAAGTTAGTGGTGATTCTAATTTCTAAATGTCTAAAATATCTTTTAATTAAAAACTAAAAATGAAATATACACATGTACTTTAAACACTGTTTTGTGCAAAATACTCCAATAAATTTAGGTATACACACTTATAATATGTTTGATGTTCATTACCCACGGTACACACTTACGAATTAATTTCATTCCATATACGTTTTACCATAAAATCATGAACCGTTTACTGTTGGTGGCATATTGAACTTCTAAAGCAACGGAGGTTTTGCCATGAAATAATGAACCAGTTACCAATTAAAGATAAATATTTTTTTTTTACATTCGTTACCTCTTATGTACAGCAAGTTATAAGACTCATACAGTTTTGATTTTTAGTTTCAGACAGTTGATACATTTATGTATAGTACACACTGTAGTTTAAAATGGAACTGAATAATCCATTTTGCTTTAATTCGTTGATATAGTTGCTCAGGTTTATGTTGCCAGTTTAAGTTTAATTTACTCCCATAAAATTCCGCAAATGTTTCAATATTGATTTTTGATCTTCATCAGTTTATTTTCATTATTGGCCTTCCAATAGTTTTGAGTACTACTGGTCTTTAACTTTGATTAATTTTGTAGGGAACAGAAAGGAGAAACTTCATACCTAATACCAGTTGGAGGTTCGGATATTGTCGGACTTTACGGATATATCACTGCCTTTGACGAAATGGTTTCTCAGGTATGAATTTATGTCTTAGTTGAAGAAAGATAACTTGTTTTCACCTTATACAAAAAATGTTTTGCAATTTCTTTTTGTGAATCAATTCTTATCTAAGTCGGGTGTTAACCGGACTGTCTGAATTTGTTGTTTTTATGCTCAGAAATCAATAATTTACTGTGACATTTAAACAAAATATTATTTTTATGGTGATGCCAATTACATATTTACATTAATTCAAATTGGCTAGTAAATGATAAAAACTTTCATGCAATACTAAATCCACGCTATCTTTCGTTATCGAAATTCGCGTGCTGCTAGTTGAATCTTAATGTTTCACGACATCTGAGTAACTTTGTAACTGTAGATTTTGATGTTTTCTCTCCAGAAGTTCTATGGTCGGCACCACGACTTAATTGATCGTTATGGGAAATCAATGTCTCAAATACGATCTGACATTTTCGCTGAGTCATTGGTAGTGTGTCCTATTCGTGGATTTCACTTTTCACTGGACAAGACAATGAGTACCTCGACGGGTGTCTAATTAGAGACAGGCACTGCTTACTCGCCCGGAAAACCTGAGTGCACCTATGGTTTTTATTGGGTTCGGGTTACTATCTTTCTGTGTTTTATGTTTTTGGTTTTTTGTGTTGTGTTTGTCTATATCCGGATTTGTAACTGTCCCTTGGCTTTTGGCTCTTGTTGTTCGGTCGGTTTTCTTTGCTAGTTTTGTGTCTAGAATAATAATAATGGTGATGCCTGTGAATCATAACTATTACCGTATATTCCTTTTGGGTCACTATTTAAGTTTATTGTGTAGAGAAATCTGTTGTTGAAATTAAAGTCATGATTATTAATTATGATGTCATGAGGGTGACATTAGGCTTAAAATAATGTAATGTTGAACAAATTGTTTACGATTTGAGTGGTAAGCAGTAAAGTTTTCTAACTATTCAAAAGCGAGTTTCCTTGTAAAATGCAAATGGAAAAAAAGACTTATTTCTATTTTATACTCCGTGCTTTGGAGGTTCTTATGTTCGAAATCAAATGTTCGTTGCAGAGCTTCCTTCATCCATTTAATGTACTTCATCGAACGATAAAATCTCGGACTGATCGGATTAGAACCTTATATGCTGTCAATAGTTAGTTTTACCTTCTTTCTAAACATTATTTGTGGTCGCCCCAATCATCATCATAAGTGCCTTTGGCTAAAATCATAAGCGAGTGATTGTAGCACACTATTATTCCGTCTATCTCCTAATTAGTTATTTTTAATAAACTTTTGTGAGATTTGATTTGATTGATACCGTGATCTGTGTAGATTTCTGAGCAGACTTCAAACCTAAAAAGTTAGTTAAGTTACGAGCTTATGGGTCACGAGCTGTAGTTCTACGCATAAACCGTAGTCTACTTTTAGAAATAATTAGGCGTGTATTTTGAAACATTATAAAAATCTTTTTGCGTTAATTAAATATTGCTTTCTGTCATTTGCACGTTTTAAAACAATCACTTCTCTAGTTTAAAACATTACTTCCTTAGTTAAATGACCAAAGTAGATGAAGTATTTTGCTGTAGTAGAGACACGAGTCTTTTATAAGAATAATAAACAATTCTTAAAAAAATACAATAGTCCAGGGCCTGTGTTTCTGATCTGCTGTATACAGCAGATTGTTGCTGACGAGGAAACAGCCTAAACATGGACCCATGGCATTTAGGTTGCAATATTCACCTCCACTCTCGCCTGCTTGGATGATCGCTATATTATGTCTGTCCTGCAGATGACTCGTGATTTTTTTTTGTAATCTCTCTCCGTCCGTTTTTACTCCTTTACGATTCTTCACGTTTTTGACAAATACCTGATGGTTGTTTTCTTATTAATTTTGTATTGTTTGAAATTGTTTTTACGACTTTTTTTTCTTCTTTGAGATACGTTCACAACTTCAGGTTACAAAAATGTACAAGCACGTAGTCATAATGAAAAAAGATAATAATAACTAATCAAAATATTTACAAAATCAAATAAATTTGGTAGTGTTGCTATATAACAAATAA
Source organism: Limnoperna fortunei (assembly GCA_944474755.1). Lineage (NCBI taxonomy): Eukaryota > Metazoa > Mollusca > Bivalvia > Mytilida > Modiolidae > Limnoperna > Limnoperna fortunei. The sequence goes on from OX104124.1 coordinate 44,665,806, forward strand.
AAAAGTTATTAAAAATGAAAATGTCAAAATTTAAATAAGAAGGATTGGGTAGAGAACAGCTGTAGTAACAGTAAACTCTTGTAAACTGTATGATGTTTAGTGGTAAAGTATTTCATTTTACTATTGTTTGAGCGGAAAAATGACCATTTGTATGAATCTTTTGCTGTTTTTATATGTCTGTATGGTTGATGGTGTTGTTGTCTTGTCCTTGTGTCTAATGGTACGAGAGGATCTGTAGGTATGGCTATTAGGGCAGTGTACTATTTTATAAAAAATATGACCAATCTTGGCGGCGCTCAGATACACTGTAAAAAATGTGTTTAGAGTCTAAACATAAATCTAAACGCCTTTTGTGTTCTCACTTGAGCACATGTTTAACCCTAAACATGTTTAGGTTGGCATTGATGTTTAGGGTTAGAACATGTTTAGGTCTTAACTGGTGTTTAGATTAAGAAGATGTTTAACCCTAAACATGTTCTACTTGCAATTCCTGGGTTTTTCCTCCTGTATATTCTTCCCTGTTTCTATGTCAAACTAGTTTTTTTTAATTTACAGACTGTTCAGCAAATTGTTTGAGGACCCTCATTTAATATTTGGAGAATTTACGAGTACGCTTCATACAGATCCAAACATTCTGGCTAAAATGTCAAAAATGCAACACAAAAATTAAATTGAGTCTAATATTTTATTTTTAAGCGTATATGTATAAGTTACTACAGTTTTTTTCAAGCATGTAAATTTCTGCAATAGAACTAATCTATTAAAATTAAACAAAAGATTAAAAAAGAATTTATTCTATAAAATAATGTATCAAAAACACTATGTATATATGCCATCATAAATGCATATTTGAGAATCAAATATGGTTTAGAATGTCTTATTCATGCATGTTCCCACAAATGTTAAGTTTAACTGTATAATTAAATAATACTTTCATGTGAACATATCGACAAAAAAGTAATACTGTCTAATTTATCTAATTCAAACAGAATCATGAAATGTTAACCTCTACTACATACACATTTATTTACACATTAATGGTTATTCCAGTAAAAGATCTGGCACTGGGATCAAAGAAAAATTCAATCCATGGTGAGATTACCAATAACTAAATAAATTCCATGGTGGTGCCCAATAACAAAACCAAGACAGGAGTTGTTTTTTAAATGGGTAAAACACAACTCTTTAACATCCATTACAATATAAAAAGTGAGATTCACACATCGTATCAAAAGTTCATGCTTGTGAAAATGTTACAGCAAGTATCAACCATACAATAATAAAATATATTCATTTGGTAATAAATAATATTACTAATTGAAATTTTTTTCAGAAATTTGATTTGTGTATACCTTATCGCATGACATGCCATATTTTAAGAGGTTAATTTTTAAAAACAGCTGATAGAAAAGTGATATTGCAAAATTAGATTTGAAGAAAATGATATAGAAAAGTGATATTGCAAATTAAATTAAAAAAAATGATATTGCAGTTATTTTTAAATTTCTTTAAATAATAAGAAATTCTCCTTTCGCAAATGTTTAACAGCCATTCATAATTCATTTGTATCCATTTCCAGTTTGAAAGTTGTTATCTTCGGTCAGTTTAAAATGATGGTGTTTTAACATTTCAATTTGTTGTATTTGTTTATTGAATTAATATATATTTTAAATCAATAGTTTTCATATTTTTAGCTGATTGTGAAATTTTGGTTCATAAGACAAACCATCAAAACAATAGTATCAAAAGAAACATTTAACTAAATTTCTTTACAATATATACAGATAAAAACTTGCAGTTAATAATACATGTATAATAACTGTAGCATTTAAATATGGTCTATACGAAAAATATTGACCTAATTTAAAGTCAAAACTTGTATGTTGTACATTCAGCACCATTATTGTCCTCCTCACTTCTGTCTGATGATTGTTCTTTTGTTTTAAACTTTATCAAGTTAGCAACTCTATGGAAATATGAATAGTCTTTCAGTAGTGTGATTTGTAGAACCCTAATAGCTGTCGGCACTTAGGACAAGAGAGATCCAGAAAGAAGAAAAGTATAAGAACTTCTATGCTTTTTGTATGTTTTTTATATCGATTCAATTCACATAAATGGTGTTAATTTTTATGTCTGTTTCTTACAATCACAAGACAAGATGTTGTCGTCTTCACAGTGCTTGGGTTAGTTGCCTAAAATAGAATAAAAATATTTAAAACATACAAAATAAGCCATTAACATAAAAAACTAACAACAAAATGCAAGCAACTTTGTGTTTTTATCCTTGAGCAAAATATTGATGATATTTACAGAAAAAAAGAATACACACAATTTTACTCTATTTTCAAGGCATGTACCTTGTAGTTGTATTGCAGTAATTTACCAAGAATCAACTGAACCTAACAAATTGAGAGGTATTTTAAGTATTAGGACATCAGTGTGTGTACAGACTGACTGACTGACAAATAGACATCCCAACACTTTTTTCCAAACTGAGAAAAAAAATCTAAATTTTTTCATATACTGATTCTTATAAGTGAGACTACAGAAGGGAAATAATGTTACAAATGAAAACAAGAAAGAACCAGTCTTGCTTGCACTTCTGTAATTAATGGAAAATCTTTTTTCTTGTCTTCATTTCTTCAATTCTTGCTTCATCAGTCTCAAAATCTCTTCATGATCATCCCACCAATTCTTTGTCTTCAGTCTGTAAAAATATATGAAATCTAATATGAGTAAGGTTTGAACACTAAAAACTTGTTTTCATTCTAATTCTTTATCAACGTTCCAATAATCAACCCATATCTTCTTTTACTATGAAAGAAATGCAAATTTATATTTTTGAAAAAGCCAACTGCAGTAAAAAGAATAGGCTTAAAAAACAAAATGAAATATAGATAAAATCGATTCTATCAATGTCGAATTGATGTCAGAATGTACTGTAAAAGGAAGCTACACTCATTATCTAATAAAACATGACATACTAGTACATTTTAACATTTTTTCTTGAAGTCAATGACTGAAACTGAAAGTATTTGAGCAAATGCACTTGTGTGGGGAAAGTAGTAAAATCATGCAGAATTGTACAATTTTACAGTGAGCTATGGCTTATGCACATAAAACATCTACCGATGCTGAATATAGCTGAAATATTGCTTGCTGGACGATCAACCATGCTCATGCGGTTGTTGTATGCAGTACATTTTTAAATACGGGAAATAGCCGGGGGTTATAGTTTGTTTCAATGACATTCAGATTCTGACAGCATTTACTTGATAATACAAACCTTCTGGCAGCAATCGATGAAGTAATGAAGGAATTCTCTGCACAAAGCTGGATTATTTCCGGCGCTGAAGTTTCATCACGGATTTTATCTGTAATTTTTTCAACAACGTCCATTTGCGGCTACTTTCAAAACAAAGAAAACTATTGCGCCATCTATCGGGGAGATAACTCGACACTTTTTCTGGATCGCGAAATTTTTATTTTTTATGCAGGATCGTATAAATATAGTTATACTAGTCCCTGATTTATCAATAAGTGTAGAAATTAAAATGTTTGGCGTGTTCTGGTTGGTACGACTGGGACTAATATAGGCAATCTAATTAAAATTTAATCTTTACTGACTTGCTCCCCCTTTTTGTTATTGTCATTGTGTGTTTTATTTTAATTAGATTGAGGTTCTTGGATACTTAATATGGACAAATCTTGACATATCGCCAGTAGTGGGTTTAAAAGGAAAGGGGGCACGTAACGTTGTTAGACAGAGAGAGGGAATTTGGGGGAAGGCGGTGGTCACTACCGGGACACAACCCGGCCATCTCTTCAGGAATGAGATATTTCAAACGTAGATATCTATTCTGCTTATAGAAACAATAAAAGACTTACACACATGAGTGAAGTTAATCAAAGAACGTTTACCTCTAAATTTACAAGACGGCATATGTGTGTAATTCATTATGTTCTAAACCTAAACAAGTTAGGAGGAACATCACACTTTAATGAAAAATGAAAATTATATGTGTTCTAACCCTAAACATGTACAATGTTCTAACTCTAAACATGTTTAAAATCCTAAATATGTTTAGCGTTAAACGTTTAGGGATAGAACATAATCCTAAACACGTTTAGACTTAAACATGTTGTATTGACGTTCCAAGTCTAAACGCCATTTTTGCAGTGTAATGATGGCCACTTCGATGAATCTATCATGTTAGACACGCTGCTTGTGTTATGGTAGTTATAACATACGTAGCGCGCTGACCGCCTCTGTACCATTTCAATCTGGTGTATCGCATTTTAGGTGTGAGGGTCCCCGACACTGCAACTATATTCTAGTTTGGGCCGAACTAGGGCTTTATAGGCTTTTGACTCTATCTCTGTTTTGAATACTTTAAGATTTCGTTTCAGAAAACCAAGTGATTTATTTGCATTGGAGATGATGTAATCGTAATGTGTATTCCGTTTTAAATTTGACTGTAAGTTGAATCCCATATATTTTGCCGAAGAAACTGATTCGAGTACGTGATCATGTAGAATGTAGTTGTGGATGAAAGTTTTCTTTTTTTGAAATTCTGAGCTTGGTGCATTTATCTGGATGGAAGGCCATTAGCCAATCGGCCTCCCATCGTGCTGCTCCATCCAGCTCAAAAGCTGTAATTTATTACAATCATCCTGATTTTTTATTTCTTTGTAAATTATACCGTCGTTTAAGTCTAAGTTTGCTATATTTTAGATATTCTACAAAATCATTAATATAAATGAAAATTAATATCAGTCCCAGGACTGTTTCTTGGGGACCCCTGATGTGACTGGGACCATGGAAAAAGAGATACCATTTATTACTCCGAGTTCTATCCGTAAAATATGCTTCTATCCAGTTTAAAGTTGAGTTATTGATACCATAAAATTTGAATTTATATAAGAGTCTGCGGTGTGGTACTTTATCAAAAGATTTGGCGAAGTCCATTATGATTAGGTCTGTTTGACATGTTTGAGTGTTACTATTGTTACTTTTTGATAGGTCCTAAACGAAGTTTGTTAATTGTGATTCGCACGAACGAGATTTTCTAAAGCCATGTTATAAATTATATAAAATATTGTGTTGATCAAGTTGAGACATTACATTACTAGATAAAATATGTTCCACCAATTTACATGATATGCAAGTTAGAGAAATTGGTCTGTCATTTTCTGCTTTATATTTTTTCCCTTTTTAACATGCTGGGGCGACATTTGCATGTTTCCAGTCTTTAGGTGTTTCTCCGGTGGTAAGTGATTTAGTAAAAATATAATTCAAAATTGGTGCTATATGTTCTTTCATTTCTTTTAATATTTTAGCGTTGATGTTGTCTGGGCCTTGTGCTTTGTTGATGTTTAAATTTGATAATAACTTCATGATACCTTTTGAGTTTATTGTAATTTCTGGCATCAATAAGTTGATTTTCACCACAGCCCACAAGGTAGATTTAAGGGGGTATAAAATATCAATGGATGTTAACCTTTCATGATCTATTTATGTTGCTAGTTGTAGAAAATTTGATAATAGTTTATTCACTTTCTTAACATTGCATGATGCTTTTTCTTATTTTAATATTCAAGCTACTGTTCAAATAATTGCGCATCAATACAGTATACTGTATTGGACAGGAAGCTCTATTCAGGAATTTTCGTTTTTAAGGGACTGTTAGAACAGTACGACGATATTGTATTTGCCTGTGGTAGTGGAGGCACTGCGGCAGGACTTGCAATTGCCAATTACTTGAATCAGTCCACAATTAAGTAAGATTTTTGTATTACTAGCGTAATAGGTCAGATATGAGCAACAGCTGTATTTGTTTTCTGTCTCCAATGGTTTAAGATATAAGGGGCGTCAGGTTTGGACCAATTCGTTGTTTTTACTATTTTAGTAAATGTTTTATCCGATTGTATTTTGACATTGTATGATCTTTAATTAGCATGTCAAAAGATGCTTTATTTTACAATTTTAGTAATACAAATGGCAATAAGAGGCTTGTACTATGCAAGAAAGTGTTGAGCTTGTATTCATATTTTCCCTTTATCAGTTACCCGTAAACTTGGCCCCGACCATTGTTTTGTTTTGTGACTTATAATGGTTAGATGTGACAATTTGTATTGTATGTCTTAATATAGACTTTAAAAACAGCAATAATAGGGGACACATATGTATTATGTTATAGGTTAATATGTATGTTGTGTCCTTAGTTTGTTAAATAAAGATATATTGTCTTTGATGTTATGACCATGATATTGGTCAAGATCGGTTTGATTAGCTCAGTCTGCAGTCTTAAGCTAATATCCAAATATATTGTATAAATTTACAATGATAAGTAGTAAAAATCTTACGTTCGGTGGCGGAATGTGGTGTTGTCAGAAAGTTTTATTCCTTGATTTATGAATCATGTTCACAATCTGTCATAATTAAAATATTTTCAAGTTTATTTTTATTTAAAAAAAAGGACATATTAACGGACAGTAATATAAATGCTGGTTGGAACTACAAATTAACATAATATGTGTTTTACCGGGACTGAAAAGACCAAATTATATATTTTGTATTCAGAATCCATGCTGTAACTGTGTGTGACAACAAGAAATATTTTACTGATCATATAAATGCTACTTTGGATGCCGTTGGTCTTGGAGACTTTGTAAGAGCGGATCAGATTGTTAACCTTATAGATGGCTATAAAGGATTAGGATATGGTTTGTCAACACCCAAAGAACTAGGTTTGTATAATTTGGTTTAGTTTGAATGTTGTTTTAGCACTTCAGCTGTATCGTGGTGTCCAGTTTTTATTGGGGGAGGAAGGCGGATACCCGAAGAAAACCCCTTTCCTTCGGTAGGAAAACTGGCAATTCTTGTCGGTAAAGATTGGAGATTGGCATCCTGTCCGCATTGAGTCTTGAACTTGAACTCGCAATCTCGATGTAGACAGACAACGTGATCATAAATAGACGAACTACCTTAACTACTCGGTCAACGAGGCCCAAGTTACATTTTTTGTATACTTTTCTCGCACTTGAATGGAAGACTGCTGCTCTCGTCCGCGATTTCTCTCAATTTTTTTTGCAAAGCGAACCAACACACTTGAAAAATGTAAATATTGTAATCTCGGCAGCGAAATCGCAAAGTAGAAATTATTTCTTATTTCTGCATTCACTTTTTTATTTTCGACTTAATAAAAAAATTTAGTTGTTTTTTAGTTACACTAAAAATAATTGAATTAAAAAAAAAATGTCTAAATATAGACTCATTTCAAAAATATATATGAGATAGCCCCTTTAAAAAAACCTACATATTTACGTCAGGTATATTCGCAATAAATTGACCGTCTTTTGGCAGTTTATATGTTCCACATTCATTTAATTTAATGTAATACAAATTTTACTGAGCTAATACTTCTTGATGATAGCCCCACTCTATACATTTATACAAAGCAATACAAATTACGAAAATTGATTACGTACGTCTAAAAAAAGTGGACTTGGTCGGTAAACAAGAAGTAGGAATCGGAGGGTCTCTTAATAAATTCCACAATAGGGTATTTTCAGACATAGTCACTGACAAAATTGCAGTACTGTATCATTTATCATTGCTTAGAAAAATGTGACGCAATTGGTTACTGACGTACCTATGCGGTGCGTGTGTAGAATATCATGAGTGATTATTTTGACATGTTACACATGAAATAAATGACTGAAACAATTAAATGTCCCTTCCGTCGTACCAAATCGTTATCTAATAAAATAATATCCGCATATATACACATAAAAAAGAAAGTAAAACAATAAAAAGTATATATCACATATTAAGAGAAGAACTTAAGATTACTGTATAAATTAATTTGTTTTAAACACTGTAAAATTGTGGCGTATGCGACAGTTGACAACAAACTATTATACGTATTTACAGTATGAAAAACGCTCCCGAATGTGCGCACGTCAGTACAGTTCATAGAACATGCTTGATAGTGTATGGATTGTTGCACGCCCCACAAATAACAATAATGCTTTACCGATAATATTGTCAACATTACCTACCGATTACTAACATTATATTTTTTTAGAATTTATCCAGGCTGTCAGCAGAGAAACTGGAATAATTTTAGATCCTTGTTATTCTGGGAAAGCAGCATACGGATTGACAAAGGAACTTCAATCAAATCATCACACTTTCCAGGGAAATAGAATACTGTTTATACATACAGGTAGGGGTATAAAACATTTCACCAGTGTTTAGTTTATTCTACAATTACAAAGCAAGATTTTGTTTCAAATAATAAATAATTTTCAGATTGTTTGCTTTTTTACACCGAGCCGTTGTTAGGGTAACAACATGATATGATCATACAAGTAAACGGATAAACACGAAACCGAATTTCTACGACTTTTCACAAAAATCTTGTGAAAAAGTGCTCACCAAAACAAACAACATCCAATTAAGAAGTGAACTGACAAATCCCTTTTGTGCTCACTTTCTTAGTATACTAAACGGTAAAAGTCAGTATTAAAATTACTTTGATATTCCCAAGTGAAGGCCTATTAAACAATTTTAAAAACCAACACAATTACATCTTGAGAAACTAATTATTATTACATCAATGTTCCTAATCAATTTTTAATTAATTTATTTGATACATTGATATTTGTTGAAAATATTTCGAGCATTGAGTTAACTTCATTCAAGTCATAAGGACATAAACTTACTTGTTATATGAAAGATTTTAACATTAGTAATCATTCGATGTCTTTCAGTGATCAGTAATTTTAGAGATTATTTGCAAAACCCACGATAGGCATCGGGCATGTCATCTTGTTATATTATCTAGTGCTGAAATATTGATTATCTCATATTTGGTTTTTTTTTTATATAGTGATAGGGTTTTCTGTCCTGCCGTTCGTCCGTAACTAACTTATGCGCCACTCCTTGTACACCACTGAATATAATTTAATGAAACTTTAACATAATTTTTTGTCACAGTAGTGCCATTGTGCACCATATATTTAAACCCTTGATCAAAATGTTTTGGTTTTCCCAAAGAAAATTATTAACTTTAACATGGTGGGTATTCATCTCTTATCCACAATTCCAACTCACTTACAACACTAAATGGAATATGGAAATGGAAACTTAAGACGTAGTTTTGTCACATAATGCTAATGTGACCATAAAAAAAATCATTCATTTACATTAATAAGTTATCAAAGCATTTTACAGTTTTCAACGCAGAAGCTTTAGTGTGTTATAATCATGTTGTTACATATTTCTTAACGAATAAGTATATTATTAACCATTGCACCGTTCAAGTATAACGCCATACAACATTTTATTATAGGTGGAATCTTTAGTTTGTTTGATGGCAAAATGGGGACGTTTCTTAAAGATAGCTGTAAAAATGAACCTGATGTTTTGGAATCGTTTCGATGAATTCTTTGAATACAAAAGTCTGTAGGAGAGTATTACATGTAATATGGTATAAGAGTATTAACTTCAGATAAGAACAATACAAGGATGATGTTTAGAAGAGAGAAGTTCAAGGTTCATATTCAAATATTCTCGCCATTTTTAATAAGAAATAATATTGTTTTCATAGAGTCGTTGCACGATATAATACATATCAAATGAAAACCTGGCAAGTTGCAGTCGTTATTGAACAGTGATTAAGTTTATGTGATATTTTGTGATTTTCAAACGATAAATAAATGCTACAAATGTGTGTAATAGTGTATGATCCAGAAGAAAATTAAGAAAGTTTGCCAAATAGCATCCCGTGCTGCCCCGGTGATATGAACATCGAACTTTGTTTACAGGAGTTTTTAATCTCTCCGCCAAAGGTCAATATGAGATATGTTCATTAGTTTGAGTCCGTTGTCGTCCAGCGACGTAAACTGTTTCTTAAATATACTATTTACGAATCTATTCTGAGTTTCTTAGGGGAATGCGGGGATTTCTACCAGGTCGCATAAACCAACTCTAAGCCGACGGCTCTCTGCTCGTAGAATTGTGTTTCATTGATTTTTGCTAAACGTCAAGCGAACTATATTTTAACTTTTTTCAGGACGTCCACATTATTAAATAATTAAGAAATCAATAAACTGTTATAAATTATCACATGTAATATCTTACACCTTCGAAAACTGGCAATTCTTGTCAATTAATATTGGAGTCTATCGCACACTGCATGCAGTGAAACTCGAACCCGCAACTTCAGTGACTACGCAGACCACGTGATCAATAATAAATTATCTACCTTAACCACTCGTCCACCGTTGTGTTTTGGCGCCTTGCACAATATCCTGTTAAACTGTGTATATACCCTGTCGACAGTTATGGTTGCTGACATTTAAATGCCGTTTATCGTTCAAATCAAATCAAATCCCTTTCTTAACTGCGATATACTGTTTATCGTGTCCATGGCACGAATGTCTGAAATCGACCGTTTGATTGAGTGATTAATAGTTGCTAAACGTCTAGCAAGCAATGTTATCTATTAAACAGGTATATAATAGCCACAATAAAGATAATACGTTACAGACTAAAAATTATCTGATACAGTAGTACAAGGATATTCACATACAAAAGCAAGAACATTAAAATTATTAATATATACAGTCTCGCATTATATTTTATTATAAAAATGTATTTTGTTTTCTAAAAATTGCACCAATATGTAGCGAGCGACAGTTGTAAAAAAATTAAAATAGGAGTCAACAGACCACAACCGTTCCCAAAATGAGGGCCAGTGGCTCGATTGATTGATTTATTGATTGATGGTTGTTTTACGTCCAGTACGCAATGAATGCAGCTATTTTATGAAGTAAAAGTTATAACGTGTATAAATATTTAATTTATACAATTGAATATCTCGCCATTAGTACTAAAACATTATCAAATACAATCTGAGAATATATACAAATAAAAAGAAAAATAAAACAATAAAAAGTTTATATCACAAATTAACAAAAAAATTGAATTACACTGTATCAATTAATTTCTTTTAAAAATTGTAAAATGATGTCGCCTGTGTCATAATATACAATATAAAACGTTCAAGAATGTGGGTCAAGTCAACACAGTTTATCAAGACATGCTTGATCATAACCGGACATTCGGGTCTATGCTCATTGTTTTAAATATAGCAATGTGTCGTCCTGGTGACCAAGACGACAACGGCTAAAACATCTTGTCTATGCGCAGTCATGGCAGGATCTCGTGTGAAGTTTATTATAAATATGGAAATCCTAGCCAGTCTGCCACAAAGTATAAATTGTTAATTTGAACACAAAATAATTTCATTTAAGGTCTTCCTGGCTTCCTGGTCAACGAATCTATTTTCTTGGGTTCCCACAAGACTTGAAATCCTGGCAACCCAACTTCGTTAGCAGGACATTTATAAATTACAAGTATTTTTAGAATATATTGGTTCTTTGTTTTCAAATTTTCAAATTAAATACTAAATACACGCTACGAAGAAGGCGGCTGATGCAACCTTGTCACCGTCAAAGTATAAATGGTTAAATTGAACACAAAATAATTTCATTTAAGGTCTTCCTGGCTTCCTGGTCAACGAATCCATTTCCTTGGGTTCCCACAAGACTTGAAATCCAGGCAACACAACTTCGTTAGCAGGACATTTATAAATTACAAGTATTTTAAGAATATATTGGTTCTTTGTTTTCGAATTTTCAAAGTAAATACTAAATACACGCTCTACGAAGAAGGCGGCTGATGCAACCTTGTCACCGTCCTTCGATCTGTCTTTATAAATTGCACTATGGTCAGGATAGTATGTTTTTATCTCTGCAACATGTTGTTGTAGTAAGTGATTGGTGTCTGACTTTCTTTTATGTGCTAAGGTCAAAATAAATAAATGTTTTTTGTTTTAAGTAAAGACCAATAATTAGGGCCCCGCCACAAAGTGGCGGACGCCCTATAGTGATCAGTCTGTGCGTCCGTCCGAACTTATCTTGTCCGGGCTGTAACTTTTTCATCTTTTGAGGTAGGCTTTTAATATTTGGAATGTAGGTAGATAATATCAAGGCGATGTGTCGCATACCATGGTTGATAACCTTTGACCTTGAACTTTGACCTTAAGGTCACGTTATTGCTTTCTGTATGACAAATTCATGTCCGGGCTGTAACTTTTTGATCTTTTGAGACAGGCTTTTGATATTTGAAATGTGGGTAGATAATATCAAGGCGATGTGTCGCATACCGCGGTTGATAACCTTTGACCTTAAGGTCACATTATTGCTTTCTGAATAACAAATTCATGTCCGAGTTGTAACTTTTTTATCTTTTGAGGTAGACTTTTGATATTTGGAATGTGGGTAGATAATATCAAGGCGATGTGTCGCATACCATGGTTGATGACCTTTGACCTTGACCTCAAGGTCGGCGGGGCCCACAGAGATGGGTAACATCTCACTGATATCTAGTTTGCTTACTGAATAACTTGACAGAAAGCAGAAAGCAAACTTCTCTGTAGAATACTCACTTCCTGTTCAAAAGGGTCAGACAAAGTTGAAAATGTATATAAAAAATTTGAATAAAAGTAGCAAGTTTACCATCTGAAAATCTATTAAAATACTATATTTCCACGTTGTGTCATACGCTTTTTCAAACTGAACAGATGGACACAACGTGTTCAGTTTTTGCAACAGCGTTTCGAATACAAGTTTCAAAACGTACCAGGTGATCAAATGTACTACGACCTTGTCTGAATAAACATTGGTTGTTAGCAATACGATTGATGGATTCTAAACGCCAAACACGAGAATCATTGATTATTCTTTCCATGGCGTTAAAATGACAACTCGTGTGAGGGCTATATGTCTTTAGTTGGAATCTTCAGCAAGGTCTGTCCGAGGTTTTGTTATAGGCACAACGGTAGCCATTTCCCAGATCGATGTAAATTCATCAGTTTCAGAAATATTGATATGAAGATTTTAAAGGCCGGACATGACCTATAAAATTTACCAGGTGGTAAGCAATAAAACCTATAAGGAAATAGGGTGGAGCCTAATCTTATCAAACTTCTAAAAATAAATACAAACATTGAGCCTAATCAAAACAAATACACATGGCTTATCAGATCTTATCAACAATGAAAGTGGCAAACCTTCTCACACTGAAAAAGTAATATTAAGTCCATTAAAAAACTATAATTTATTCCAACCAAATATTTTAGATTTACACTGTATTATTTACAAATAAATTTATTTTTTTTGCTTTTTTTCTACTGAAAACACCTTTCAAATATCTGTAGGCAGGTCTTTTATAGTTCTTTTTCCTCTTTTCCTTCTTGGCATGCGATGGTTTGGCTGATCAGATATTGAAGTGTAGTCCCTATCTACATTGTCATTCCAGTGTAATACTCTTAAGTAGGCTCTACAGTTATATTGTTTATCCCCAAATGAAATTCTTTTATTTTTATAAATATTTGTCACATTATTAAAACTTGCCACATAAAATATGTCCCGACCAAGCACATAATCTTTTGCATGTTTGTAAATTGTGGATTTAATAATACTACAAGAAGACGTTTTTCTGCAGTAGGAGATGTAATAACTATCCTGGATGGTTCATAATTCTTATCTTGTTTGCATCTTGAGCTAACATGACATTCATGATGTATGTTTTTATCATGTTTATAATGGCCCACAATGTTCAATAAAAGTTTCTTAAGCTTGTTTTCCTCCCCATCACAGTTTTGATAGCCCAGTATTTATGTGTTGCAACAGATTCCAACTTGTCAGAAAGCTGCATAGACCATGTCTTTCCTTCAGAAGATTTAGTACCAGTTGATACCTTCTTCAATGCTGTTTTTACAGACTTTACACATTGCTATACATCGTTTTGGTTGATAGCCTCAGTATCTTCTCTCACATATTTATTAATTGATAAATTTCGATCATGACAATGAACATTAACTAGCACATCTTTAGAATGTCATATACTTGTTCAGTTCCAATACGTTCATGTCTTTGTGAAGCAGGATCCATTGACTCTGTTACATGCTCACATCTAAGAACTTTATGGGATTGTTGACCAAGACAAACAATACTGGAATCTTTTTTAGCATTCTTACTCCATCCATGTCTGGCATCTGTCGTGATGTCTATTTCACTTTCAAGATTCTCATAAGAAGCTATTTCCTGCAAAAAAGCTAAGTCCGTAGATTCCTCGTACTCCTTTTCAACATGCGGATAGTACGCATTGAAAAAAGATGACCTTTTTTCATCTGATATAACACCAATTCCTGGACCCTTCCTGCAGGTAAGATTCCACTTGAACAATTCCATGATTAACCCTACTATTAACTAAGTAATCCTTTGAAGGTAAATACGGTGAAGATGATCATGAAAATATATGAGGTGTTTCTTTATTTTTACATTTTAAACTAGTCTTACAAAAATGTCCTTTCATAAGTAATCTTGTAGTGTTTAACTTTCCTGTACATTGCCTTGAATGCCACTCAGTTATTGAAATAAGTCTCTTCATAGAGTCTTCGGATGTCAAGAAAATCATCTGGTTACAGTCTGTATTTTTAGATCGAACATAGGTTGATGGACACGGTTCATTAGGCACAGATTTGTCATTGTCCTTATGAGCACTATAATTTTCCAGCAATGCTTCAATAACTTGTATATTTCCAACTGGTTTATTATATTGTTTTGTCAATTGTTCTTTTATTTCTCCAATATTTCAGTTTTCTTTTCGTCAGTTCCAGACAATTCAATTCGAAGCAGGGAGTTCTTTTTCTACTAGTTTTATTTTTATTTTCTTCCATTCTCAATTCTCATTCATAAATGAAATACCACAGCTTTTCAGGGTTCAGAGTTTGAAAGCCTGTACCATTTGAAATGGGGAACCCAGATAACTATATCATAACATACATGTACTAGCCAGAATAAAGAAATATAGAATTTTTTTTTTCAAAAGAAGACATTAATGACATGTGTTACCTCTGAAAACATGAAAAGAAATTATGAGAAATAATATATGTTTTAAAACATTTATAATTTAAAAACATAAAAGCTTTCCACCCCTAGTGATAGTAGACAGAACCAGAGAAATATAGAAGGTCACTCCCGCCAAAGTCTAATGAAAACAAATAAAATATCAGTATGTAAGTGCATTAGAGGGTCTCAGTTAGGTAATACAATTTCTAATTTGCAAAATAATGTCCTCTGTGCATACATTAAAGTTAGATCTTAGAGATAAAGATAACAATTGAGTTCTAAGGGTTCATTAGAAGCATAAATAGAGCCTTAGCAAATTTATATAAAAATTGGGAACCCATATTTCCCTCAAACTAATATCCATCAAATTTCAGACAAAATGTCTTCCCAGTTGAAACTTGTAAATGGAGGGAAATAGTGAAAGTCAAAAAATTTCCGCTCTGTCTCTTGAAGTAAATGAAGAACAAATAGAGGCTATAAGGGCATTTTTTGCACACAATGACTGGGATTTTAATGAAGTGAACATTGGAAATAATGATATTTCAGTTTCTTCCGAAACAACTGATGATCTTCCTCAGGAAAACTATTCTATTGAACATGACCCTGAATCACCAGTGTCTCCACTGTCTTTGTAGACCATGCATTACAAATGAACAAAATAGACAAATGTGGTGGGAAAATCAAGAGCATGCTCCACATGAAGGAAATTCATTTTTACGAAAAGACAAATTCGAAAGGTTTTGGACTAATCTGTATCATAGAGTGGTCTGGAATGATCCTAGATATTTCAAAAGGAAAAGAGCTGCGTTACGTCGAGATAGACATAGAAAAAAATGTGTTTATCATTGAAGGGATTTGATACCTAAATGTGTTTTAACACTAGTACGAAAATGGGTTCCAAATCCAGATGGTCAGGACTGTATTGGTCATCACTGGGATTAATTAATTGTTATTTTATTCAATTGATGGAATCTAAAATAGCTAATGCACCACTGATAAGATCTGACTAGCTATAAAATTACATAAAACAAGTATATACAACGATAATGAATGAAATAGCATTGCCACCTTAAGTATAATTTTTTAAAATGGATTATAAAAGAAAATTATGTAAAGAATTTTAAGATCTTCCAAAGAAAATGATTTATCATAATCCTCTTAATTGTTATGTCAAAAGCTTTACAGATGCTATTGCCTGAAGATCAGGTTTACAGGACATTGTAACGTTTGATCGTTCACGAAAATATAAAGCCGCCAGCAGCTCTTTTATTCTCATCGACATATGTAGTATACATATTATATACACCTCACCATAAGTTAAGCAACACCCTATTAGTTTCCAGGGATTCATTTAAGATTTTATATATTTTAATATTTTTTAAAGAAATTATGACAATTTATTTAACAGTAATGACAAATGAAACATACAAACAACATGTATTATTGTTTGATGAAAAAATGTTCAAAGCAAAGATATCAAAAACAGTGCAAATAAAACTTTCATTAGTCAAAAATAAGTTTGATTGCATACTTCAATTTCAAGAACTTGCAAGTAAATACATCATCACAGGTCAACGTTCAGTGAAAGAAGTCACTTTGAAATGTGTAAAATGAAAAAATACTCGAGATGTCGCGTCACCACCACACTTCCGGTACAGTTCATTAACTTACCTCCTCTTGCTGTTGACTAACGAAGAAGTGTAGCATGTGGTAAATTCTGCCATTATTTTGAATGGCAACAAGTAGTTTTGGGGTGACATGGATGGCTAAGGAAGATGCTCATTAGCGTCCCTTTCGATAACATCACGTACAATTGCTGCTCGGTGAGGTCTTGCGTTGTCATCCATAAAGATGATTGTCAAAATGTGGCACAATAATAGCGTTAATGATGGCATTTCGATATTTCTGCCCTGTCATTGTCCCATCAAACACATACAGATTCAGTTTACAGTCGTATGAAAAGCCTACCCACACTAACACCACCACCGCCAAACGCAGTAGTGCCTAGGATGCTGTTCTGGTTCTAAGCAGTGCCTCGTTGTCTCCAAATGTGCATGCGCCAATCAATATGACGAAGAAGGAATCTGCTTTCGTACAATTCAGTGTACTCGTCGCCAGCTTCCAACGGCGGTGATATCGTGCCCACTCTACACGTGCTTGGCAATGTCTGTGTCAACAGTTAACGTTTCAAGGGACGACGAGCTCTCAACCATGCATTGTTTAGGCGCTTGTAACTTTTCGAACGGCGACTCTGGTTTCAATATCCCAATCGTCACGAAGATATCTTGCAGTGGCAAACGGTTGACGTTTGGCTGCACGAACGAGTGCTCTATCCTTCCTTTCAGATGTTTTTGGTGGTCGACATGACCTAGGATGTTCCTGGATAGTTCCATCATCTCGATGACGTTTCAGTAGCCGGGATACAATACTAAAGTGAATGCCAAAGTGTTTTGATATCTGACGCAAGCTCTGTCCACTATTACGCATTCCAACGATCTGCTACTTCTCAGCTTCACTTAATTTCCGTGTAGGCATTGTAAAAATGAGGTCGAAAAAGACCAGGAGATGAACACTAAATCGTTAAGGAAAACGAGTCTTTAAGGCGTGCTCGACTACCGTAAGACAAACTGGTTTTGCAATTTAAAGATTTACCTAAGGAGTTAATTAAAGTAATTTTCCCGTGCTCGAATGATGGCTGTAGTACAGAAACACAAAGTTAATATTCATTCAGATTTTTGAAATTAAAAAAAAAATTGTAGGTGTTGCTTAACTTATGGTGAGGTGTATAATTTTTCAATATCTTATTATGTTCCTTCCAGCGGGTTTCTTGAAGGCAAAATGCGAAAGGAAGAAAGTCTTGAACTAGGAAGATAACCTGTTGCAGTATGGTAGGGAATGTTCTTTTCCGTTGTCATTTTTTGTATGCTGGAAATGTTAGCTTTTGCCATCACTTGGCGTCTGTCGTCCCTCGACTGTCATCCGTCGTTAACATTTTCAAATGTGTTCTTCTCTGAAACCGCTGGGCCAATTTCTTTCAAACTTGGCCACAATCATCTTTACTGTTTCAAATTTATATCGGGGGTGTTGATCAACGGACAAATGTGGCCGCTACTACTAAAAAAAAAAACATGGGTGTCAATGCATGTTTTTTATCAATATGTCAAAAAGTATAATGGCTATAAAAAACCTTACTTCAATTGATGATGATTGCTGACAAAATTTTCAGTATTTACAATATAACTTGAAAACTATAGGAGCTAGAGTGAAACAGGCAAAAATGGTCAGCACTACAATTCACTTTTTTGGTTTGAAATTGTCAAATGACTTCTTTTATGAGTTATTGCCCTTAAATGACAATTTTTTCATGAAATTTCCCGTTTTTTTTGTCCTGTAACTTAAAAACTAAACTTTACTGCCAAAATTATCATTCTTTAATACATATTATATTTGGAGTAGTAGTACTATACTTAGTATAGACTGTCCGTTTCCATGCACCATCGGCATATCTTCAAACCCAATTTCTTCATCATGTCCCATAAGAAAGTCTATACTAAAAGTTAAACCCTAGTGCACTCAGTGTTTTGCTTGGATTTTTATATTATTCCATATTGTACCTTTGCAGTGCTAAAATCCAATTAAAACAATATTTACACGATAAGACGCCCATATTTTATATTATGCCTTTGTTGTTGAAATGTCCCATATCGGCCTTGACATTTGCTACGGGAATTTTACATACAAAAATTAGCCATTTTACTTTCTAAAGGTACCTTGCTTTATTTTCAAAAGGATCGTCTGCTTTCGTAAAGTTCAATGGTATTTTGACAAACCCTGACTTTTCCCACCTTAAGTGCAGACGCCATAGACAACAATCGACTCTTCCAAATGTACACTTCCATTGCAATTTAGGTCAAAAATTTACTATAGAAAATCACTCTATCAAAATGAAAAATCCGTTTGATTAGTTTTTGCTCGAAAAGGGACTTCCAGTCATTTTTTTCATACTTTGTCGTTGATCAAAAATAAAAAGTTATATATCAATTTGTAGCTAATCCCAAGGATAACATGAGACCCTATTCAAATTTTGACCGTGTTGTAACATTTTGAGAAATTATAGTTCAAAGTTAAAAACTTTCAATTAATAATTATATAATTAATTATATTTTATAAACTATACATCATTTTGAAGCTAAATGAATAACCTTTATCAAACATGAAAAATTATTTGACCGGGGTTAAGCATTTTGGAGAAATCTAAGTTTCAATCTGAAAATTTGATATATGCACACTCGCAAAAATTTCACTTCCGGTTAACTTTTAGGTATTTTATTGATAATTAATTGCATTAAACTATATATCTTCATAACGATCTTTTAAACAGCTTCCAGAAGCATTTAAAATTTTTATTCTATGTTAACCCGTTCAAAAGTTATTTACAAAATTATATGTGTTTTATGCTTCCGGTTTTTCTACTTCAGCGTTTTAGACCACTCTGTATAAACATACTTTAATTCGGACAAATTCAATGTTGTAACTTCGAACTTTTACATTTCCTACCAGGCATGCTTCCGGCGAACTTTTCTATGCTTTCCTTTCACTTATTTTTTTATAGTTTTATGTGCTCAAATACAAGCAAAGGGATTGGACATAAGTTATAACAACATTATGGATGTCCTCTACCTAACAATCAATGTTTACAATGAAATGCTAAATGGCAGCACGTATACAAACATACAAAATTAGAAAAAGTTGTAAAAAGGAAACTAAACAAAGCGAAAAAAGAATAAAATGAATATAAAGATAATACAATTTAGAGTAAAAAAACAATCACAAGGGGATCTGGCTTCTAAAAGGGGGTCGGGGGTGGCATTGGTTTCACGTAATAATCACTTAAAGCGTTTTGTTCGTTTTATTTAGTTTTGAACACAAAGTGATTATATACGAGTTTTGGTGAGATGCAAGTCTTCCGTCACCAGCCAATATAATTTCTATCGTTATGTTAAAACCGCCTAATTGTGCATACAGAACATTTCTATTTATATTGTACGAAGTGCATTCCATAAGATAGTGAATGCAATCTTCATATGGATGACCGCAAGTACAGGACGGAGAAGGGACGATATTTATACGAAATAAATCCGCATTTAATGAACTACACGCATGTCTGAGCCTGGTATGAATTATGTTTAAGTTCTTTTCACGGGAATAAGAGTATTCGGGTGGTTTTGTCAATTGTCGTTTAGTTATTTTTTTTTTTATAAATATTTATATTTCTAGCATTTCTTGTTTCTATGTTTAATTGATTCCATTGCCGTTGCATAGAAAAAAGAATTTTCTGTTCTGTTAAATCTAAATTGAGGTATAACATAATCATCACTGTTGTGCAGGTTGTATGTTGAAACCTGATTTGTCCGGGGTAGGCATCAGTTCACACATGTATTGTTGGCAAAGGTGGTTATAAATGGAGTAAAACAAATTGAGACGTTTGTTACGCCTGCTGTCCCCTAAAAGTTCCCAACCAGTTTCAAAATATATAGACTCCCTACTAGCAAACATCGGTAAACCTGCAACTATACGACCACATACAAGCTGTAGTTTTTCTAGATTATTGATAACACCGAGACTACACCCGTCCCAAACCTCGGAGGCATATTCCATATAGGATAAATGTGAGATAAATTCGAGATAAATACTTTCTACAAAGAACATATTTTAATTTTCGCAGGACTGATATTTTCTGACCAACAGATTGCATAATATTTTCCATATGTCATGTATGTGTTGACAACTTTCCATCAGAGTCAAAGGTAATTCCTAAGTGTTTATTTGACAAAACAATTTCAATTGGTTGATTGTTAAATGTAAATTTTATATCTTCCGATACAGTGCCAATAATCAACGCCTAAGTTTTCTGTGGATTGAAATTGATCACCCATATGTCAGACCATGATACAATGTTCTCTAGATCTAAATTTACTTAACGTCTTCAATACTAGAAGGGAGATAGGCGGAGTATGATAAAGAGGTATCATCGGCAAATAGTCTTGTGAAACTTAATTAAGTCATCAGCTATGTCATTAATGTACACTAAGAAAAGAAGATGATCTAGGACAGAGCACTGTGGCACTCCTGCGTTTGTCTGCTTTAGGGGGGATTTTGAATTTGCAATAAAAACATTTTGAGATCTGTTTAAAAGATAACTTTTAAACCAGTAAAGAAGGTTTGGAGGCTTTGGATACATCACAGAAGATGAAAGAAGTAATGTTTTTATTTTTATGAGTCGTGATCATAGTGTGATAAATTACATATATAAATTATACATCATTTTGAAGCTAAATGAATAAGCTTTATCAAACACTAACAATTATTTGAACGGGTGAAGTATATTGGAGAATTCTTGGTTTCAATCTGAAAATTTGATGTAGGCACACTCGCAAAAACTTTTAGGTGTTATGTTTTGTTTTCCCTATTTAAATGCGTATACGATTAAAAATCGGAAAACGTAACACGTAAGAGAAATGTAGACGGGGCGATTTTTCCGTGGGACGATTTGACCAGCTACCCTTAATCGATATTTCGGGGAATGTCTGGGTATTAAAATAACGTTATAAGGTGTATTTAAAAAATAATTCGACAGAAAATTTCTTTTTGAACACTTTCTTAATACTAGATAAAAATTATGTTTTATACAAAATCCGCATTGTACGCGATGTTTTTGTGCAGACATGTCGGTATCGCAAAATGGCAGGATTTTGGCTCAATTAAGTAAATTTGACCAAATAGGTTTAGACAACAATAAACTAAATGGACACTAGATTAACAGAAGAAAAACACAATAAAAACTAGAAAATTCAAGCTTTCCGGCAATATATAACATTGCCGATAAAACGAATTTACGAGGCCGTGACACAATTGGGTTTGTCAGAGAAGACACGAAAAAACGCTTATGACCTGAATTCGTGTCATACGAACGGTAAAGAGTTAAGATCAGTGGCAAAATCGTTTATGTCTATTTACGTCCTTTTTTATGACCCTTTATTATTTCGCAAGATATCGAAACGTTTTTTTCTCTTTCATTTGTTTATATTTAATTTCAATATAACGAAGTTCATGGTCGATTTCATTATGTTCTACAATTCCTATTTTAAACAAGTGTGGACTGTGAGCACGCTCACAAAGGGATACCCCGCTTCGACTCAAGTCCAATTATCTCCCCTGAATAATATACGACAGCGACGAAAATTCTTCATGCACATCTACATATGATGTACTTCCTTCATGTAAAGTTTCATCAAAATCTGTCACGCGGTTTAGGAGGAGAAGCGCTTACAAGAGATGTGGACAGACGGACAGACAGACGGACAGACGGACAGACAGACAGACAGACAGACAGACAGACAGGGTGATTCCTATATACCCGCCCCCCCCCAAACTATTTTGCGGGGGGTATAATTATAACTTTTTTTTTCTCAAGTTTGTTCATTTCTAAAGACAAATAACAAATATTGTTTTGAAGCAAAATTTCAAGGTCATTAAGTATAAATAGTTCCTTCTGGTTGCGTGAAGTGGAAAGTCTATCATTTGTTCTGTAGAATTAGTTACCTTATTTTTTTCTTCTTCCTGCTCAGAGTTTGTCCGGCATTTTGTTTTTGTCATACCCTTATAGTCGAAGCTAGGATCCTCATGAAACTTTGCACAAACCTAGCATGCATGGTCTAGTTGTGCACATCGGTTTTAGATTGTTCGATACGGTCGCCGTCGAAAGGAAAAAGTGCAGTTCTACAATCTCAGGGATGGCATGAGGAATTTCAATTAAGCAGTTGACTATCCTGAGAATTTTTGTCGAAAACTTTGACGCGAAAGGCGACATTTTGTGAAGGCTGCTGTTTCACCAATTCCTACCCCCACTCCCCGAACCAACGTCAATTTTGTCCGATTTCCGCGTAATTTTATATGAAGGTAGATAATGATTCACAAACAAACTAAGAATGCTACCTGATCGACTATGTTTGTACATGGAAGGGGACTTTTGGACGTAATCACAATCAGCACTAGTTCATCTTTGGCTAATGGAGTTTAAAACTAGCAGGAAGAAAGAGGTGTCACAATATCGGTCTTTTTTTTGGTCTTTTTTCACTAAATTCGAATTTGCTTCAGTATTCACAATACAGGTATAGGACTCGCTGGAGCACCCTCTTATTTTAGCCTCGATTGATGGTTATTTAAAGAGTCGGAAAGTCACAGAAGGGGGTACGAGTTGTCAACATATCCGTTATTGTTCACTCCATGGAGTCAAAAATGTTGTTCGGGAGAATTCCTTGATGGCCTTTCACATAGGAAATACGCCAATCATACAGTGTTATGTTGAAATTCATGAATAGTTTTCAAAATTGCTTGAGAAAATTTAAATATCCATTTAACGCTGTTGCCCGCAAACAAATTAAGATTTTGCATTAAACGTTCATTACAAGTCATCTGCATTAACTGGACACCCGAAATCGAGATCTGCAATTACAGCACCATTTCCTCATAAGGAAATAATGTCAACACCGTTTTGTTTAAACATATTTTATTTCAATAATAACATACATAGCTACAAGCAGACGTATACATATATAAACAGAAAGAATATAGAAGCTTATATCATGTCCGTTTCTTGGTTGTCTTTACTTCTTCTGACAATTTAGGCTTAAAAGAATTAAACCAGTTCAACCTAGTCATTTTAACTTATGGAGATTGCATGTATACGAAATTGCACACAATTCAATACAAATATAGCAGACCACCGCTTGCCCTACCATTAATACATATATAACAGACCACTCTGACACAGAGGACCTACCATTAATGCATATACAGCAGACCACTGCCTAGACCACTCTGACACAGAGGCCTTACCATTAATACAGATATAGCAGACCACTACCTAGACAACTCTGACACACAGGCCTTACTATTAATACATATAGATCAGACCACTACCTAGACCACTCTGACACAGAGGCCCTACCATTAATGCATATATAGCAGACCACTACCTAGACAACTCTGACACACAGGCCTTACTATTAATACATATAGATCAGACCACTACCTAGACCACTCTGACACAGAGGCCCTACCATTAATGCATATATAGCAGACCACTGCCTAGACCACTCTGACACAGAGGCCTTACCATTAATACAGATATAGCAGACCACTACCTAGACAACTCTGACACACCGGCCCTACTATTAATACATATATATCAGACCACTACCTAGACCACTCTGACAAAGAGGCCCTACAATAAATACATATTTAGCAGTACGCTACCTATACGACTCCGACACAGAGGCTCTACCATTAATACATTTATAGCAGACCACTACCTAGACCACTCTGACAAAGAGGGTCTACCATTAATACATATATAGCAGACCACTACCTAGACAACTCTGACACAGAGGCCCTACCATTAATATATATATATATGACGTTGGCTATTGTAACGTTGCAAATAACATAACTTCATTACTATGCAATAAAATTCGCTGAGGAAGGCCGTGAGGCCGAAACGTTCGGAAAATTTAACAGAGTTTTTATATTTATTCTTAAAGAGACTATGATTATATATATGTATATAGCAAACCTGTACCTTGACCACTCTGACACAGAGGCCCTACCATTAATACATATGTAGCAGACCACTTCCTAGACCACTCTGACACAGAGGCCCCGCCATTCATACCTATATAGCAGACCACTGCCTATACCACTCTGACAGAGGCCCTACCTTTAATACATATATAGCAGACTACTACCTAGACCACTCTGACACCGAGGCCCTACCATTAATACATCTATAGCAGACCACTACCTAGATCACTCTGACACAGAGGCCCTACCAATAATACATAATTAGCAGACCACTGCCTATACCACTCTGACAGAGGCCCTACCATTAATACATATATAGCAGACTACTACCTAGACCACTCTGACACAGAGGCCCTACCATTAATACATATATAGCAGACCACTACCTAGATCACTCTGACACAGAGGCCCTACGGTACCAATAATACATATTTAGCAGTACGCTACCTACACCACACTGACAAAGAGTGTCTACCATTAATACATATATAGCAGACCACTACCTAGACCACTCTGACACAGATGCCCTACCATTAATACATATATAGCAGACCACTGCCTGAACCAATCTGACACAGAGGCCCTACCACTAATAGATATATAGCAGGCCACTGCATAGACCACTCTGACACATTGGCCCTACCATTAATACATATATAGCAGGCCAATATCTAGACCATTCTGACACAGCGGCCCTACCATTAATACATATATAGCAGACCACTACCCAGACCACTCTGATACAGAGGCCCTAAAATTAATACATATTTAGCAGTACGATATCTACACCACTCTGACAAAGAGGGTCTACCATTAATACATAAATAGCAGACCACTACCTAGACTACTCTGACACAGAGGCCCTACCATTAATATATATATAGCAGACCACTACCTAGACCACTCTGACACAGAGGCCCTACCATTAATACATGTTTAGCAGTACGCTACCTAGACCAATAGGACACAGAGGTTCTACCATTAATACATATATAGCAGACCAATATCTTGACCATTCTGACACAGAGGCCCTGCCATTAATACATATATAGTAGACCTTTACCTAGACCACTCTGACAGAGGCCCTACCATTAATACATATATAGTAGTCAACTACCTAGACCACTCTGACACAGAGGCTCTACCATTAATACATATATAACAGACCACTCTGACCGAGGCCCTACCATTAATACATATATAGTAGACCTTTACCTAGACCACTCTGACAGAGGCCCTACCATTAATACATATATAACAGACCACTCTGACCAAGGCCCTGCCATTAATACATATATAGTAGACCTTTACCTAGACCACTCTGACAGAGGCCCTACCATTAATACATATATAGCAGTCAACTACCTAGACCACTCTGACACAGAGTCCCTACCATTAATACATATATATCAGACCACTTACCACTGCTTGGATCACTCCGACACAGAGACCCTACTATTAATACATATATAACAGACCACTCTTACCGAGGCCCTACCATTAATACATATATAGCAGACAACTACCTAGACCACTCTGACACAGGGGCCCTACCATTAATACATATATAGCAGACAACTACCTAGAACACTATGACACAGAGGCTCTACCTTTAATACATATATAGCAGACCACTACGTAGACCACTCTGACACAGAGGCCCTACCATTTCTACAAATATAGCAGACCACTGCTTAGACCACTCTGACACAGAGACCCTACCATTAATACAAATATAGCAGACCACTACCTAGACCACTCTGACACAGAGGCCCTACCATTAATACAAATATAGCAGACCACTGCTTAGACCACTCCGACACCAAGACCCTACCATTAATACAAATATAGCAGACCAATGCTTAGATCACTCTGACACAGAGACCCTACCATTAATACAAATATAGCAGACTACTGCTTAGATCACTCTGATACAGAGACCCTACCATTAATAGATATATAGCAGACCACTGCTTAGATCACTCTGACACAGAGACCCTATCATTAATACATATATAGCAGACCACTACCAAGATCACTCTGACACAGAGACTCTACCATCAATACAAGTATAGCGGACCACTGCTTAGATCACTTTTACACAGAGACCCTACCATTAAAACATATATAGCAGACCACTACCTAGACCACTCTGACACAGAGGCCCTACCATTAATACATATATAACAGAACACTTACACATAGGCCCTACCATTAATACATATATGGCAGACCACTGCCCAGACCACTCTGACACAGAGGTCAGAGGTTTCAAAAGCCAAGACTCAGTGCTTTTTGCGAACAATGAAATGTCAATGTTTACAAACCATGATTCATAAATCTATCTTTTGTTTACCTTACAATAAAATAAGTAATTGCAGTCAATCTACTTGAAATTAAATATTGCACTTTCTCATCACTTAATGTAACTTGATGGTGTTATGGACCGCAAAGAATTTATACATAAAACTGACTGGAAAAGAAATTTTCATATAAATTTATCATTACAGAATTGAGATCCATATGGTACATAAATATCAATTGTATAAAGGTGTTGACCACAAGTGTCTATCATCTGCATGACCATGTGTAAAATAGATCTGTAATTTGATGTCATAACAATCAATTGCATAACATTATTTTCGTTTAATGGAGTTACATGTACAATTTTTGCTGTGCAAGCCCGAATCGAAGAAAAGTCTTTAATAAAATTTGTCTATCACTTGCCTTCAACAAATCATAAGGCCCACAAGTATATAGTACTCCTTTGTCATTATCATCCAATCTTCTTCCCAGATGTTCTAAATAATTTTTGGTCAGAGCAAGGCAAGTAAATATAACCTAAAAAAATGTAAACCATATAGATCTGTATAGATATTCAATTATTTGATTCAATAAATACAGAATATGTGTTCAAAATCTCTTTCAAATAGAGGTAGTATTTTCTTAGATATAAAGCAGAACATGTCAGTTAAATCAGTTTTTATCATCAGTAACAGTAGCCATTTTGGATGAAAGGACTGGCTGCCAGACACAATTTTGATAGGATAAACTTGTAAGGACTATTCCTACAAAGTTTAATTAAAACTGGTGTTCATGGATAAGAATGTTATTGTTTGTTGGTTTTAACCTAAGAATATTTTCCAATTTCACAGTTTATTTTCAGTTCAGACTAACAGTTAATATAACGAGAGGCTCTTAAGATCCTGTATCGCTCACCTGACTTACAAAAAAAAAACTTTTTAAGAGGAAAGACTTTTCTTGCAAATTTTGATATTAAATGCTAACGAGTTTATGCTGTTTCTATGAATGTTGCCATGTTGAATTTCTAATCAGCAGCAATTTGTAGAACAGTTTCTGAGAAGAAGCAGTTTTTATGTTTTTCATAAGTTAGTATGATAAGTGATGTTCCATGGTGGCAGCAATCTTGTATTTTGGATCGATACAAAAAACTCAAAATTGGTAGAGTACAATATCACATATCCTAAAATCTGCCAAGCGATTTGTGAGAAAATGAATTTTGAAATTTTAGCCAGTCAGAACACATTTGCAGCTCTGGCAGCCATGTTGAATTTCTTATCGGCTTGAAAAACTTAAAATAAGAAGATTACTATTTAAGATTCACTTCTGCATTATTTGGTTAAATTGTGTGGAACAGTTTCAGTTAAGCTGTTTGTTTGGATTTCCCATAGGGTCCTATGTTAAGCTGTGTTCCGCGGTGCTCCACCCTGCTCCATAAAACCTTATATTGATCTCGTTCAATTACAGTAATTGTATAGTATTTTGACTGATATTAGCCCTTTGCCAGATGCCCTCGTGCTGATATTGGTATCCTGGGTCGATAGGGCATGTGATAAGAATATTGTCACGTATCATTCTGTCTCTCTGGTTATATTCTATATATATATTTTTTCAAATAAAAGTCCAATATAACTGTACTCCGGTTTCCTCCCCCAATAAAAACTGGATGCCATGATATACCTGAAAAATTGCTGAAAGTGGCGTTAAACAATATTCAAACAAATATACAAAACCAATATAACTGGAATTTCTGTATTCTTTAACACGGATCAAAAACATTATACCCCTGCAACTTTGTTGTGTGTGGTATAGAAACACTCGCTTACTCTATGACCTCATGCCTTATTTAGAGGAAGACAGCAAAAAGGATTAGTTGATTCCGAAAAATACTTTGACTCCATTGAGTGGGAGTTTCTGACCAATGCTTTGAAGAGCTTTAATTTTGGAAGTACTTTTTGCAAATGGTCGAGATCCTTTACTCTGGAGCTAAAAGCTGAGTTATAAATAATAGTCATATGTCTAGGTTTGTCAAGGTTGAAGACAAGGGGATCCCTTATCTCCCTATTTGTTTATTATAGGTGTTGAGCTGTTAGCCATTAAGTTAAAAGATAATCCTGATGTTTGTGGGGTTAATGTCAATGGTTCTGAACCTCTTATCAGTCAGTATGATGATGATACTTTTCTTATGCTGGATGGGACTGAAGAATCAATTAATGAAACAGTTAAATGTTTCGACTCCTATTATACTGTATCTGGGCTAAGAATAAATAAATAAATAAGGGTAGTATGGGTTGGGAGTAAATGCTTTTCTGATCAAATCTTATGTCCACATATTAATCCGAAATGGTCACATGTAAACATTAGTGTTCTGGACCTGGATCTTTCCTGTTGACTTGAGTGCCATTGTAGACTTGAACTTCTCCAAAAAAATAAAAGAAGTTGCAAAGATATTGAAAAGCTGGGAGCATAGGAAATTGACTCTTATGGGTAAAATTACAGTTGTAAAATCATTGGCACTACCAAAACTTATTACCCTCTTTACAGCTTTGCCAAACATGCCAGAAAGTAAAATTAAATGATTTCAATCCCATGTTATTCTGATTTATTTGGAATGGAAAGTCACACAGAATTAGAAGGAACACTCTGATAGGAGATTTTGACCAAGGTGGACTAAATATGAATCATTTACAGTCTTTTATTTTATACCTGAAAACTAGCTGTATTAAAAGATTGTTTGAAAATTTAGCTGGTCCCTGGCAACATATTTTATAAGATAGATTGGAAGAGTATGGAGGTGAAAGAGTGTTTAATTTGGAAGTAGAAAATTTTTAGATTTAAACATATTTTATTCATGAAATACATGAATTGGATTGGATAGCAGGACCAAGCCTATATATATCCTCTCCATGGTAACATCAAACAATGGCACAGACATGTCATAATTAAGTCAAAGAAAGACAACTCAAATTCTATTGTAAGCCAAAAATCTCAGTTATTATAATGTTTCTTTGTAATTATTAATAAGGAAAATAAAGAAGAATTATCTAATAATTTACATGTATATATCATAACCAAATGTAGATAGATTCCAAGCAAGGATATGGAATATGAGATCTGTGGCTTTTCGAGTACATGAGAAAAAAAAAAATAGGAAGGAAATATAGATGATAGATAACAGAACAAACATATATACAAACAAAATAGAGAAATAACACATAATATTTTAGTCATCATAATTATCATTAGTGCTCTCGATTGATAAATGCATTAATAATATTAATTATTATTCATTTATATACCTGTATTACTATTAATTAATTAATTAACCAATTAATTATATAAATCTTTTACTTCCCTTTATGAAATCATGCACAGACAGGACCAAAGTTTTATTTTGTTCATTATTACAAATTGAACTGCCATATAAAATATTTTGAATGTTAAAGTCAATATTTAAAGTTGCAAATGTATTCAGAAGATTTTGTCTCTGAATACTATAAGAGGGGCAATACATGAAAAAATGGCTGGGATCTTCATTTGTATGGTTACAACGAGGACAGGCAGAACTATCAGATAAATGATGACATAGTAAGTGTTTATTCAGATTACTGGCATCATTTCGCATCTGACAGAGTATTATATTTTCTTTTCTATTTCCTTCATTGAAATATTCAGGACAAGCCATTACATCAGATTTTAACCTTTTCTTAAATATTTCAATGGAGGGACTTGTTTTAATTGACTCTGGAAGATTATTCCAAAGTTTAAAAGTGTTGGGAATAAAACTCTTATCATAAGATACAGAATTACAAAAAGGAATTCTAAAATTACTCTCTGAAATAGCATTTCTCAGATTATAGTTATGAATATTGACTGTAAATGGTTGTACAATATCATGTAAATATTGTGGCGTTAAGCCGTGCATAATCTTATATAATAATATAAGTTTATGTTTTTCTCTTCTCTTATAATGAGGCTCCCAACCAAGTTCTTCATAAAGTTTAGTTTTAGACGAGTTTATTCTTAAACCGGTGATAATTCTGCCTGCCTCAATTTGCACACTCTCCAATAGATTAGCTTCATAAGTTGTACAGTTATCCCATACAACATCAGCATATTCTAAAATTGGTCGAATAAATGACATATAAATAGTTATTAGTACTTTTCTGTTCACTTGGTATTTAAGCATTCTAAGTATATTTAAACGCTCACATGCTTTGTTATATATTTTATTTATATGATTATTTCATTTACAATCACTTTGGAATTCAAGACCTAAATGACAATGGGAGGTTACATCTTTTACAATATTGTCTGGATTACCAAAGTGGATTGGAGAATGGTTAACTTTCTTCCTGCTAAAAAGAAGTGATTCCGTTTTATCAGGATTAAACTTTAAAGCCCATTTCTTAGACCAATCATGTATAGAAGCTAAGTTAGTATTTAATTTATTTGCTGCTTCTATGTAGTTATTATTATCCACTATCACAAACAGTGATGTATCATCAGCAAAAAGTTTTATTCCACAATCAATACCCTCAGTAATATCATTAATATATATAAGGAACAGAAAAGGACCAAGTACTGATCCCTGGGGAACGCCTGCATCAACCTCTTCCCACCCTGAATTAAAACCATCAAGGACTACTTTTTGTTCTCTATTCTGTAAATAGTCAGATATCCAATTTAGCAATTTTCCTGAAATCCCCATTTTATTTAACTTATGTATTAGCCCTTTATGCCATACTCTGTCAAATGCTTTTGAAACATCACAGAATACAAATCTAATGTCTTTTCCCACATCTAAGTTGCTAATTATAGTGTGATATATCTTAAGAAGTTGATTAATAGTTGAGTCCTTGGGTTGAAACCCTGACTGATGTTCTGTAATAAGGCAATGTTCAAGCATATAGTTATGTAAATGTTTAACTATAATGTTTTCCATTACTTTACACAAGACACAAGTAAGAGATATTGGTCGGAATTTGAGACATCAGATTTTGAACCGTTGTTTATGTAAACTGGTGTTACAAGTGAGCGTTTCCAAATATAAGGAAGGCGTCCACTCTGTATTGATTGATTGAATAGTATTGTAAGTGGTTTAACAATAGAACTTGAGATGTTACGTAGGATTTTTGGTGTCACACCATCAGGACCACTAGGTTTACTACAATTTAATATCTCTAATTGATCTCTGACCTCAATTTCAGTTATCTGTAGATCAGGACATATATTTTCAGAAAAAACATGTATATTTGTGTTTGGTAAATCTGGTTCTTCATCAATATGAGAAATATCACTGAAAAATTTATTAAAGATTTCACACTTCTCAGAAGGATGAACAATGATTCTACCTTCATGCTTCAGGGGTTGGGACACTTTTTCACACTTGTTTAATTTACAAACTGACTTAGCTATCCTCCACCATTTTCCTGGGGGGATAGTTTTATCAGTCAATTGTGAAGTCAATTTCTCTCTATAACATAATTTCGCCTCTCTAACTAATTTGATTACATTATTTCGCAGTTTTCTATATTTTTCCCAGTGTTCCATTTTATTACTTTTTTTTGCTCTATAGTGAGCTCTATCCCTCTTTCGTATCTCTTTTCTAATATTAGAATTCATGAATGGCTTATCATGGGGTCTTACAGTGATAGTTTTTGATGGGATATTTTTTTCACAACTATCATTTAGAATACTGAGAAAATTGGAATAATTCTCATGCACAGGGTTCCCTTTGAATAGAACATTCCAATCCTTATTCTGCATTTCATTGATAATAGTAGTATAATTGGCTTTATCATATATTTTAATTACCCTTTTAAAACACTGTTGTTTGTTAACTTTTATATTGATATCTACAATAACTGGACAGTGGTCACTACAAAAGTTAGTGGAGACATCAACATCACTTATTAGGTTTGGTCTGTTAGTTATAAAGAGATCTATACATGTAGCTGAGTATTCAGTAATTCGTGTAGGTTCCTTAACAACATTTATTAAATTAAGGCGTGAGAAAAGATTACTTAAATGCTTACTATTGGGATTATTTAAATCGGTATTAAAGTCCCCGCCTAGAAATATAGGAATATTTAAATCCAATACTGGTTGAATATTTGACTCAAATTTATTCCAGTATTGAGCATCAGACTGAGGAGGTCTGTATAGAACTCCAACCATTGCTTTGGTATTATTTATGTTAACTTCTACCCATAATATTTCTATTTCAGTGCTATTAAACTCTGGTTTCTCACATGCATAGATTTCGTTACGGACATATATGGCTACACCACCACCATATGGATTTCTATCGTGACGAACAGGATGTTGAAAACCATTTAAAATAAGATCATCATTTTTAACCTCCTGACTGAGATGAGTTTCTGAGAAGAGTATGATATCATTATCAGGTCAAGTTTAGGTAGTAAACTACATACATTCATATGTACAATTTTCAATTTACCAGTACATATATCTTGTCTAGTTTTACTATAAGGTAATCTAGGGCCTGGGTTGGACTCAACGTTTCCTATCAGAAGGATGTATGTTAGAACGACAATACCATATTGTATGTTTTTTAACGGGAATACAGAATAAATAATAACACTTACTTTTAAAAAGGTCCTTCTGTGCATGATTCCCAAGCAGGTTGACCTCCATGTATTAATTAAATAATAAAATATCAATAGCTCAGTCATTTGTATTAAAGATAAACATAATTATGCTGGAGGTCGCCATCTTTAAAAGGTACAGGATATAAATAAGTATTGACCTAGTTTTGGTCTGATCTATCACGCTATTAAATTGGGATAATGCATTTATATGACTAAAATTAATTATTGTACATTGAAATAAGTATAGAGACATATATATATTATGAACAAGGATATGAACAACGAACGGTAACAAACGAAGAAATACTGAAATTAAAAATAAACACGAGAGTAAGGGGAAAACCCAGAATAGTAATTGAGCTGGTACCCTAATAATAAGTTAGCATTGTGAGCATACAAAACGATATTATACAAATACAAATCCAGTACACTTGGAAAATATAGTATCTATAGATAGAACGTAAACACACGTGTCAATATTATGAAATGGTTGATTCTTGAGACGATGGTAATAGTTCAATACTATCACTATGCTTGCTTGGGGAGTTTTTTACGTCCTACACCGACAACTTAATGCCCTTGGTCGGACGTCTATCACTATGGACTGTATGGAAGTAGAAAATATAGGTGAGGTAGCTGCAAAATTAACAAATCCTTTCTGGATGGATGTTTTACTTAGTTTTACAACCCCAAACCCATCACTAAAATTCGTAAACAAGATGTTTTTGTCATTGGATGTTATAAATTTTCTTCCATATGAAGAATTCTGTTTTTACAAAAGATGGAAAAATCAGTATCTGTATCATATAATAGATCCAACAACAAATGACTTTTATGCATATATAAAATTACAAGATAAAAGTTGTCGATAATAATTTTTTAAAGTACGATAGTTTTCTGTCAAGAATTCCAAAATTATACAAAGAGTGTTGAAAGTATCACAAACAAACAACATAACTGTGACATTACAGACTGGTCCAAGTTTTTTGTGCCCTTGAAAAAATCTTCTTGACATACACATCTTACAACATTTCAGTATTCTTCCAACAAACCAATTCTTGCATTTAATACATCTTAAAGATACAAAATACTGTACTTTTTGTAAACAGGAAGAAGAGTCCATATAACTTTTATTTTATGACTGTGTATATTTTTAGGATATGTGAACAAATCCCAGTTTTTGAATTTTATGATAATTGTGACAAATATTACATTTATTACTGTTAACTCAAAGAACTAGAGTCTCCCAGGAGCCTGTAATCGCTCACCTGGAATCCAAAAGACTTGTATTTAAACTTTTGAAATTAACAGTTTCAGACTAGTTGTTATAGCTTTAAGTTACTGTGCAAAAACTTAACATTTCTTCAAAAATTTTAGTTAAATACAATAACTTCTATAAGGTGCCATCAGACAATTTCTGAAATTAAATGGTTTGTAGGCATTGTCCTTTAGGGTACTTTAGAAATTTAGTTTTACTCTACTAGTAGGTGTGTTATAGACTAATTTATAATTTAAAAACTGTTCATTTGTCCAAATTCCTAATGAAAGGGCAATAACTCCTATAAAAAGACATCTTGCAATTTTGGACTAAGCAATCATTTGTAGGGCTTATATTTGTGCAATTTACAATTTTAATCTAGCTGCTATAGTTTTCAAGTTACAGGACAAAAATGGAAAACTTCATAACAAAATTGTCATTTAAGGGCAATAACTCCCTATAAGGAGTCATCTGACAATTTCAGACCAATGAAGTGAATTGTAGGGCTTTTTTTGCTGATCATTTTTGCAATTTAATAATTTAACTCTAGCTGTTATGGTTTTTAAGTTACAGGGCAAAAACGGAAAATTTCATAAAAAATTGCCATTTAAGGGCAATAACTCCTAAAAGGAGTCATCTGACAATTTCAGACTAATACAGTGAATTGTAGGGCTTGTATTGCTGATTATTTTTGCTATTTACAGTTTTACTCTAGCTGTTATAGTTTAAAAGTAACAGGACAAAAAAAACGAAAATTTCATAAAAAATTGCCATTTAAGGGCAATAACTCATAAAAGGAGTCATCTGACAATTTTACACCAATCAAGTGAATTGTAGGGCTTTTATTGCTGATCATTTTTGCCATTTAAAGTTTCACTCTACCTCGTATAGTTTTCAGGTTATATTGTTAATACCAAAAATTTTGTCAAAAATCGTCAATAAAGGGCAATAACTCCTACAAGAAGCCAATACACAACTTCACATTAATAGCAACAATTGTAGACCTTTATGTGCTGATCAATTTGAAGTAACGGTTTTCACTATAGCTTTTATAATTTTTTATATAATGATAACAAACCTGTGTTGACCCACATGTTCTTAGTTTAGTAACAGTGGCCATATTTGTCTGTTGATCAACACCCTGCAAACAATATTGCTAGTAAGTTTTGTTTCGATTGGTTAACCGGTTTGAGAGAAGCCTTCTAAACCTGTTCCCATGGGGTCCAATGTTAAACTAAGTCCTGCTTTGGCAGCCATTTTGAATTTCCAATTGTCATAAAAACATAAACTTTATAGCGGACCATCCAGGCAATATTGCTAGTAAGTTTCTTTTACATTGGTTAACCGGTTTCAGAGAAGAAGCTTTTTAAACTTGTTCCCATAGGGTCCAATGTTAAACTAAGTCCTGCTTTGGCAGCCATTTTGAATTTCCAATTGTCATAAAAAACATAAACTTTATAGAGGACCATCCAAACAATATTGGTATTAAAATTTGTTTTGATTGGTTAACCAATTTCAGCGAAGCCTTTTAAAACTTTTCCCCATAGGGTCCAATGTTAAACTGAGTCCTGCAGATGTGGCCATTTTGATTTTCCTATTGGCATATAAAACATAAACTTTAAAAAGGACCATCCAAACAATATTGGTATTAAGTTTTGTTTTGATTGGTTAACCGGTTTTAGAGAAGAAGCCTTTTAAACTTGTTCCCATAGGGTCCAATGTTAAACTTAGTCCTGTGTTGGCGGCCAGTTTTAATTTCCAATTGTAAAAAAAACACATACTTTGTAGAGGATCATCCAAACAATATTGCCAGTAAGTTTTGTTTCTATTGGTTAACCGGTTTCAGAGAAAAAGCCTTTTAAAACTTTTTCCAATATGGTCCTATGTTAAACTAAGTTCTGAAGTGGCGGCCATTTTGAATTTTCAATTGGCATATAAAACATCAACTTTATAAAGGACCATCTAAACAATATTGCTAGTAAGTTTTGGTTCCATTGGTTAAACACTTTCAGAGAAGAATCCTTTTTTTAACTTTTTTCCCGCAGGGTCCTTTGTTAAACTAAGTCCTGCGGTGGCGGCCATATTAGTTTTCGAATCCAAATTAAAAACACAAACTTTGTAAAGGTCCATCCAATGAACATAATGGCCAAGTTTGTTTTCAATTGGCCAAGTGGTGTCAGAGATGAAGATTAAAATGTAAAAAGTTTACAGACGCCGACGACGACGGACGCAAAGTGATAACAATTGAAACTCTTACATTTCTGAATAAATCTACTATAAATAATGAACCTGAAAGATATAGGAAAATACTACAGATCTATGATTAATTTGAACAATGTGTTTAGTTCATTAAAATAATTATTATCTCACGTGGTGCACATATTCAAATTGTTAACTGAGTACTGAGTCTCACTCTCAGTAATCAGCTCTCCTCATGGGAATTCATTTTCATGAATCGCTTTGAGAGAGATGACTGCAGAGATCTCAATTTCCTTCACTGACACATGCAGATAAATTGATATTCACAAGGCCTGTATACTGTGGTTTCATTTTTATTCGTGGAGTACCAATTTTCGTTGTTTTCGTGGGTGGGGGACAAACCACGAAATTAAGAATTCAACAAATAATGATCACTAGAAGTCTACAATGACGGTAAGCTGACATGAGAAACTGCTATGGGACGATTGTTTAAATGGATAGATGAATGATGTTCAAGGTGCATCGTTTTATTGATATGTTTTCGATAGAATGACAATTTTGCATTATGAACAACTTTAGCATGTTTATGACACCAAACAGAAACAAAATTGACAAAAAACATCATTGTTATTCTTAACTGCATAATCCAGTCAGTAATGAACATACTTCCTGTTGTGCCTTTTCGTTGTAAAGTGTTGATGTATACACACATATTAAAGTAACTTTCTTAATTGAAATACCGATCGATAAAGCAATCTATTTTGTAACACCTTTTATACTGATTTCCATATTCAAAAACCACTTATTATATCATCAAGTTAAAAGGCTTAAATTTTCAACTGCAATAACTTATTATAAAGAACAATATGTATTGAAATAGAGTGCAATTGTATTTTCTCCTCCAATGAAAAAACTTAATATGAGAAATAAGTGGAGATGACCCTCTAAACTCCTTATCTTGAAAACTACAATATGTACTCTATCAGCATCTCTGTAGAATGCACTCCTGTGAATATATTCTTATTTCACTGGTCATCTCTTTTAATATCCTAAAACTGAGGCATGAAATTGCATCATGTCAGGTATAGATGAGCATACTGCAAAGTTGCACCTTTAAAAACAAATTTAAATAAAAAATTGATCTTATTGCCAGTTTTATTTTATTCAGCAAAAAAAAATAATTTTACATCATTTTTTTTTTAGTCAAAATTAATAAATAAATAATTTCAGAAAAAATTTGTGGATGGGGGGTCGTTGGCCCTCCCCCCTCCCCCCCCCCCCCCCCCCGAAAATTTTGAAATCAAAGACGCAATTTCCTGCAATCCTGTGCATTCTGAGGGGTTAAGTTTTGTACATAAATCCATTGAAATTTATGCAGTGAATAGTAAGAAATCTACAACAAATAATCGTATCCTGGATTTTTTTAATGAAATTGTAGTCGCGATTCACTACGGGCACTTTGATGTCCGAAAGTTGTTGCACAAATATAGTAATCAGCCATAGTCAATCTTTCAACAGTCACTTTTTTTTATCGGTTTCCTAGGATCGATTATTATTGATACGTGACTGATGATAATTATTGCAGTTTTTCCTGTCTCCATTTACTACATATGGAAAAAGGTGTTTTGTGTCTTCGGAAGGCGTCGTAAAGGATTCTTACTACGGAATGGTTGTAAAGTACATGTATGCAAACTGGCACGATTTTGTTAAAGATATAGCTCCATTAATAATTCACAGAAGGGCGATCAACAAAAGCATTTACAAAGATGAAAAACAAAACTTCTTCTATAATGATCGTTTCCCACTTTAGAAATTCTCATTTCGATTGGCAGATTAAAATAAATTTGTCTATATTAAGATACTGGAAAATCCACTGTATGAACAATTATATCGATTTTATATTTTACAGAGAATGCATGGAAGTATTGAGGAAAATACATATATGTACTTAATGAAATTAATGAAGATTTCACATATTTTATTTGAAAGAAGCGGGCAACAATTTGAACAAACGAGATAATAGCTGGCAACAAACGAGATAATAGCTGGCAACAAACGAGATAATAGCTGGCAACAAACGAGATAATAGCCGGCAACAAACGAGATAATAGCCGGCGATTTCGTCGGTTGCCGCCTTCTAATGACATCCCTGTACACCATATTGTACCATAGGATAAAGCAATATGCAAAATGTCAGGCTTCTGCATCCTATAGTTGCTTAGAAAACTGCAACAGAATTTTTTTTTTTACAAACGAACGAATGGACAGAGAGACAAGGGTAAAACAGTATATCCCTTTTCTTTAAAGCGGTAGTATAAAATAATTGCAATATTATGTTAAGGATACTCATAAAAAATAGTTCATAGTTCTATGAAATAAATTACAGCTTATGAAAATACTGATGTTTTTTTAATATAATGAAGGTTTATCAGACATATAAACAATAAAAACATCTTGGGAATACGGAATTTGAATAGCCGTAACAATTCATAAATTTTTCCCTTTTTTACTTTTATAAAGGGAGATAATTTGGTTTTTATTAGGTTTCTAAGCACCTTTTCTTTAATTTAAGATACATTAGATATTTACATTATATAATTAAACCAACAAATAACCCACAATATAGTAATTCAACATTCAACAAATGGTTCAGGCATAAATATAAAGGATCAGAAGTTGTTATTATTATTGTGAAAATGATGATAAAGAACTGATCTTACTGCAACATCCATCAAATCTTATTTAGTTGGAATCTTTGGATTTTTATAAAAGAAGAAAATTAGTTCAAAAAAAAAATTGATAAAAATAACTTGTCAATTTCTTTATTTAATATTATAAATAAATATGCAAGTTTTTGTTTATTAATTTTTCACAAATATATATTGAACCTTTATTACGTTTATAGATTAAACACTAGAAAAATACACAGAATTTTTATGACAAAAAGTCCCAATTCCTGGTGAAATCATCATATTGTACATAAAATGCATATGATAAGTAAAAAAGGATGATGGGTAAAATTTGACATCATATGATGTGAACAAAAACACAACTTCAAAAGATACTTTCATTTGATTATATGTTAAAATCCTGTTTTTTTATATTTTTGTCCATTTCATGATCATTATACATTGAGAGTTAGATTTTTTATTTGATATAAAAAACTGACAAAAAATTTGGTGTCTGTTTGAAACTCTGCTTAATTTTTTTTTTAAATGAATGAATGAAAATTGCTGACTTTTCTTGATTCCTACACCATTTTTATGGGGTTTTGTTTTACAGGTTGCGCTGTTTAAAAAAACTAGAGGCTCCCAGGAGCCTGTATCGCTCACCTGAAACCAAACAACCCTTTGTTATCCAGCTTTTCTTGGCTATAAGGAATTGCCCAACACTTCTGCAAAAATCATTAATTTTGACCTTTTAAGGGAATTAACTCCTATAAGAAGGAGCTTTTCATGCTTAGAGGGAGAAGGGAGGTTCACTTCAAATTTGCTGTACCTGTTATACTTTTTTAACTATCAGTCCAAAACTCTCGACTCCAACACCCCCCCCCCCCCCTTTTTCCATTTTTTCTATTTTAAGCCAACGTAGCTATGTAGGTAGTCAGGTGTCATGATTTGCAAAATTTTGGTATAGGACGTCCTAAAGATGATGTGTGTGCAATGTTTCAAAGCAGTCCTTTCGTTGGTTAAAGAGGAGAAGATTTTTTAAAATCAAGTAAAATTGTTCAAGGAGAATAATTCCTAAATGGTTCATCAGACAATCTTGACCATTAAGTCATTTTTGTAGCCCTCATAGAGCAGAACAATTAAGCAATACTAACTTTTTCTCTTGTTCTAATAATTTTTAAGATTTTGAGGCAAAAATGTCAAAAATAATCAATTTGGACAATTAAAGGGCAATAATTCCTATAAGGAGTCATCATACAACTTCAACCTAATGGAGTGTTTCGTAGAGCTTTTGATGCAGATGAAGGCTTGTCTCTTCCTGTATCTGTTACACTTTTTTAAATATAAGCCAAAAACTGTATTTTACCCCCCCCCCCCCCTTCCGTCCAATTTTTAGCCATGGTGGCCATGTTGGTTAATCTGCAGCCATGGTTGGTACAAACTTGGTTGAGAAAATTTGACGGATGATGTGTACAAAGTTCCAAACCAGTACTTTCAGTTGTTTCAGAGGAGAAGATTTTAAAAACTCAATTAAAACCAATTAAAAAAAACAGTTCAAGGGGAATAACTCTTAAACGGTTAATCAGATAATCTTGACCCTTAAGGCATTTTTGTAGCCCTCATAGAGCAGAACAATTAAGCAATGATAACTTTTTCTCTAGTTCTAATAATTTTCAAGATTTTGAGGCAAAAATGGCAAAAATCATCAATTTTGACAATTACAGGGCAATAACTCCTACAAGGAGTCATCATACAACTTTGACCCAATGGAGTGTTTTGTAGAGCTTAAGATGCTGAAGAAGGAGGGTCTGTTCGGTTTTCCTGTATCTGTTATACTTTTTGAACTATAAGCAAAAAACTGTATTTTGACCCCCCTGTTCTATTTTTAGCCATGGCGGACATGTTGGTCGGTCTGAGGCCATGATTTGGGCAAACTTGGTAGAGGACATTTTACTGATTATGTGTGCAAAGTTTCAAAGCAATCCCTTCAGTGGTTTTGGAGGAGAAGATTTTAGTAGAAAAGTTAACGATGATGACGACGACGACGACGGACGCCAAGTGATGGCAATAGCCCACATGACACTACGGGTCAGGTGAGCTAATAAAAAGAATATCTAATAATATTTTCAACCTATATATACATTCCTAACCTCAGCACTGTTTAGCATTCAAAGTTTCAGGAAAATCTGTTAAACTACCATGTGGTCTAATTTTAAGGAAATTGCATGATTTTCTCAGAGAAGTGTTAAGAATTATTATCCTCCAGTCAACATTGACTTTAACCAATAAAAAATTATTATGCAATACAACAATTATAATCTTGTGTTAAAGTCAGTTTGAGGTTGAATGGACCAATCGATATTGTTTTCTTTGGTCTATTAAACCTCATATGGACTTATACACAACAATAGTACTATTTGCTGTCCATAAACCACATATATCTCAAAATACCTTTGTTTTATTTAGAACAATTCCCAGAGAGTGATCTGGAACAAAGGAATCTGGATTCGCCAACAGTAATTGACCAGTGTGTTGAGCAAGTCCTCTCATGTGTTGTGGAACAGTAATTAGATCACCGCAGCTATCACTTGAATTTGTTTGTCGTTTCTCAATTATCTCATGGCCTGTAATATCATACTTCTTAACCTGCAATTCGCAATTCATTTGATTATTCATTTCGTCTTGATTAGACGAAACGCACGTCTGGCGAAGAAAAAAATTTTTTTTGTTAATCTTGGTATCTTTGACGACATTTTATTCACATAAATGAATCATGTAATAAAAATGCCCTATGCCAAATACAGTTTCATTTG
Source organism: Limnoperna fortunei (assembly GCA_944474755.1). NCBI lineage: Eukaryota > Metazoa > Mollusca > Bivalvia > Mytilida > Modiolidae > Limnoperna > Limnoperna fortunei. The sequence goes on from OX104124.1 coordinate 44,708,290, forward strand.
CTTCATGGTTTTCCTACTGTTAAACTCTGGAATACCGCCTAGATCAAATCAATAAGGTCAAATTTTGAACAAGCAGATAATTTAACTGTACCAATCCCAGTTCTGAGTGAGAGTTTTGGACATTTTACATTAATAGTTAAATATATGAGTCTAGAGGGAACTATCTAGGAAGTATTCCAGAAATGTGTGGTTCTATTTTGCTAACTGGTTTAATTTATAATGATACATTTATTAGTTAACACTTTTGTCACTGAATTTTGTTTTTTCAATGGTTTCTATAGCCAGAATTTTAGTCCGCCAAATTTTGCCAGTCTGGAATTAAATTGTGCATTAAAAAAATGACCTGCTTGCCCATATTTTATTATAGTGTATTTTCACTCAAAATTTTGTATAAAGAGCATGAAGAGTGACAGTACTACATTCTTACTTATCCAAAAAGCTTAATACTTTAAAACATCGCAGAACAGTCTGTAGAAGCTAAAAAATGGTGACTGTCTAGGACTAGGATTTTATGTCTCCAGTTAACAGTTCTCTCATTTACCTTTGTTTTTCATACTATAACAATTTTCCTTTAAATTCCATTTGCCGCTGCAGTTACTTAAAAGATGATATGTTAGTGCCAAATGTTTTTTTAGAAAATGTGCCTGTAACACACAAATGATACCCCTACCTGACCAGCAACATGAACAGTGTGTTCTAACAGGTGGATATTTTAAGAAAATTGAATGCAAATCAAAATATGTTGGTCTTACACAGTTTTATTATGCGTAGAAACATCCTCCTTAATATAAATACTGTAGCTCTAAAAAGGAAAAAGATTGCACGCTTGCCTCAGCTATCTAGACTGCAAACTGACATCTCTTTTTTTATGAAAATTAAATGAAATTCAAAATCCTTTGGTCCTGCAATCCATTGTGTACAAACAAACTTTTAAAGGGAAACTTCGCGAAAAAATGAAAATTTGATATGTTATTCTTCAACTAAAAAGAAACACATTTGCCTCTTGATGTTTTATTATATTTTCAGTGGTTAAGTTTCTGCATGGAATTTACCGTGTAAAAAATGCACTGATGGAGGTCCGCCATTTTGTCACCATCTCGTCACTAGATGGCGATACTAGACATCCAAGTACCTTAAAAGTCGTCGTATGATAATAACGCAAAACGGTCAATAACAGAAGGTTGTACTATACAAGGTTGTGGAAAGATTACGTTTCGTATTCCTGATCTATATATAAGCAAAAAACCCGACTTGTGTAACAAGTAGTTAACCAATTTAAAGACTTTCTACTTAAGACTATTTCCACAGCAGCAACAAAGGTAAACGAAAAGAAAGTCACAGGAAAAAAGTCACAGTTTTGATAGGAAAAAAGTCCATAAATATTAAATTAAATTGAAAATTATTCGTATTATTATTTTCAACTTAATAAGATTAAGCAACGAAACTTTTGTATACAAAATATTTGCGAAGTTGACTATTTAAGAAATAACGGTCATTAAATGAAATATTTTTAAATACTCTGTTTCGCGCATCAAACTTTTACTTCACGTTTAGTACATTTATAATTATTATTATTGTTATTATTATAATTATTATTACTGGTTACATTTATTGTGCGTGTGCGTAACGCAGTTTCCAAACTTTTACATGTTGTGTATATTTGAGTTAACGTGTAAGTTTTACGTGTCCTCTGTCTTGTGTTCTGACACTTCGGTGTATTCAAAGCATACCTGTCCTTGGCAGGAGGGGGTGTGCATTTCTAGTTTCGAATTACATGCCTTTAATCTGGTTAGCTTTTGAAAAAGTCAGAATATTCATACTTCAAAGTCGGCGTCAAATGATCTAGTAATTGCAATAAACATTCTGTTTGTTTACCTGCTAATTCTGTTAATTACCCTTCATAAACGAGTAATGATTTACCTGTAACATTTTTACGTCCAGGTACAACTGCCATTTCAAGAGGTGCAAAATTATCCACGGAATTTTATTTATATATAAAAAAATCATATAAATATATCTTTTATTACAATTATTATTTAGGTAAATTATATCTGAGTTAAATAAAGACAGGTTAAAATTTGTGTCTAAAATACTTTTATTAAAACAAAGATCTTTAAAACATTAAGACATATTTGGTAATCTTATGTTGTCAGCAGGTCATTAGTCATCGCCACAGTTTATATATTCTTCAAAGAGCTAAGGCAGAAAAACATATTTTTAAACTGGATTATTTATCATATTTACTGGATAATTACATTTATCACGTCACAAACGCAGTCACGTGATAAAATACTGTCAATATGGCGGCCCCCATACACAAAATTTTACCACCTTTAATCCACTCTAGAAGCGTAACGGTAAAGAATACAATAAAACATCAAAAGGCAATTATATTTCTTTTATTTGAAGAATAACATATCAAATTTTAATTTTTTTGCGAAGTTTCCCTTTAAATATAAATGCTATAGCTCTAAAAATAAAGAAGATAGCTGGACAAGACATGTACCCCTATCACAGTAAATCTGGTCTGCAACTATCTGTAGTTTTAAGGATATTTCACGAAAATCGGAATCCTTTGGCCCTCCACAGCTTCATTATGTGTTCAAAAATCCTACCAAATATAAACACTATAGCTTCAAAGATCAATGGCCAACATATCACATTAACATTCTGTTGCTCTAAAAAATCTACTGTTACACGAGATGTATGTGGTCAGGCATTGTCGTGTTGAAAAATTTCTCTTTAAATGTCAATTATGGGCAATAAATGTGGTCATATAACTTCTCTATACCTAACAGCATTAATATTGCCTTAGATATGTATCAGCTGTGTGTTCCTGACATAAGAGATAGAGGCCCACAACATAACACTGCCCCCGCCAAAATTGTCTCTTTCTACAACACAGTTTTGCTATACACTAGTAGATAGAGATGAAATATCGCATTTTCCAAGTCACAGAAATCACGGTAAATCACATGTGAAAATTATCGTTTATTTTCACTCTCAGGTTTTTTCCCGCCCAAAATGTCACTGTTGGTTTTGTACTATACAGATATTCATCCGCCGTTCATAAAATTTAGGATTAAGCATTAAAATTTTACGAAAACAATTTTGATCTATATAATAAATAGGATAATCAATTGGGCATCGTGAATCACTCGTGCCACATAAAGCATCAGATTAAACTTGTGCGCGGAACCAGTTCCGCGCACTCGTTTCATCAAATGCGTTCGTGATCATATTTTGGATATTCACTCTGTACAATTAATTATCCTATAACTATTTTGGAATTCACTTTTAACATATTAATTAAATTACAATAACATATCAACTACAATTTGTTAAAAATTTTATAAAGGCCCATTTTTCATTGAATTTGCATATATACATGTTATGCAATGATGTCATTTTCTACTTAATGTGACATAAAGATGGACCTCCTACACAAAAGCCAGTAATATAAAAATAATATTAACAGATCAAACTAAATCAGTAAAATTTAAAGTTGTAAATACTTACATCTGCTACAGAAATAATACAGTCTCTATTTGGAAACAAGTTCTGATATATCCAAGGCTTCATGAAAACCAAATCTGGTACTGAAGTCACATAAACATGCAAAATTTCATGTGTTTGTTTACGAACTGCAGCACTGAAAAAGAGAAACACTAATTAATCTTTTATCCAAAAAACACAGAATAAATAGAGGTAATTAAAACTCCTATAATATTTTATAATAAAAACAAAAGTAATGTTTTAGAGTGAATACTTTAGACAATAACACACTCATGGTGGTCTGCAATTTGTGACTATTTTCAGATACATTTGACAAAAAAAGACATTGACTTGTGAAAGTACTATATAGGGAGCAGCATGGATTTTAAATTTCTGTTTTCGTGACAGTGTTGGTAAAATTCTTGAGTTAATACCTTTTTGTTGTGGATTTACATGATTTCTATTGTTTTGTGACTAAACACCAAATTATTTTGTTGTCAGATCAATCGAGAAAGTCCAATAAATTTTTTCTTTGATGTGCCAGTACAGTCAACATGAGCTTTATATTACCTGTGATGATCATCTGCATGTGAAAACGTGTTCTATGTAACGTACATTTTCATTGTTAAAAATAAACAAGTAAAATGCAAACAAATACTTTTGTTTCTTATATAACTATAAATATTCTAAAAATGGATCAAAGACAGAAATGGCCAGATTTTGTTAAAAATTAACTAAGTCGGTTAACAGGAAGTAGATGAGAGACAGAAATGAAATCAAGTCCCCAGTTATGGGAGGCCATGCTGATGCTGCATACCAAATTTCAAGAGAATGTGATTAAGTAGTTGGTGAGAAAAGTGTTACGAAAATTTTCTACCATTGAACATTAATGTTAAAAGTTAACTAAGTCAGTAAACAGGAAGTAAGTGAGCGACATACCTGAAATGAAATCCCACGGTATGAAACCCCATGTCGATGCTACATACCAAATATCAAGAGGCTGTGATTAGTAGTTGCTTAGAAAACTGTTACGAAAATTTTCTACCATTGAACATTAATGTTAAAAATTAACCAAGTCGGTTAACAGGAAGTAGGTGAGTGACAGACTTGAAATGAAATCTCATGGTATGGGACCCCATGCTGATGCAACATACCAAACATCAAGAGGCTGTGATTAGTAGTTGCTGAGAAAACTGTTACGAAAATTGTTTCCCCACCCGCCAGCCCGCCCGACATTAGCCATTTTATAACCTGTGGTATATTTTTTCTTCTGACATTATTTAGAGTGAAGGCTTGAATAGATTATATTGTGGTATCTTCTACCAGTTGTATTTCAATAAAGGGATGTTTACTGTTTATGATAATAGACCGTCCAATGCTGGTAACTAATTCGGAAATTAATGTTCGTGTATTCCTCTATTATTGAACATGCGACAATTGAAAATGATGAAAAAGATGCAATATTTAACTATACAGTATGATTTAAGTAACACAATTAAAAACTAGACAAAGTTGATCCAGCAAACACGAATAGCCCCACTTAAATTTTGAAGATTTTTTTTTTTAATTTTTTTTTTTCCTTGACCATAAATGAATTCCTCCAGCATCAAATAAGACTTCATTCCCATCTAATATGTATTATATATCCTTAAGTTTCATTGAAATCAAATGCACAATTTTTGACTTATTGTCTGGAAACTTTTTTTTTGGTGTCAAAATTTCTAACTTTTTTTGGCAAATGTGACCTTGAAACTTGACTGGACCAAATTTTATGGACCTAGGGCTTAGGTCTAAAAAGATATGAAGCATGAAGTCCAAGAGTTTATGCCGCTCGCGCCAGATTCCCATGTAAGTGTAAACACTTGGACACCTTGCTTCATATCTTTGCATGCCTTAGCCCAAAGACCATCAAATTTGGTCCAAACTTGAACTCAATTTCATGATCCAGCATCTAGTTAGTTCCTCTGTAACAAACAAAAAACATGCTGTTGTGTAAATTCCGCAATTATTTTGTATATAAAAATGTATTGGACAATCAGTTTTTTTCGTCTTCAAAAATAATTTTATTCAGATACAATACAACAAAACGTCAAGATTTTTGTATTTAGAAGACTTAAGCAAGTCTTGAAGGAATCGGATCTCGAGAACATTCATCCAGTAAATACTATGTCATACAAAAAACACCGAAGCTGCAATTTAAACGGGAACTTGATACATATAAAAAGTCTACGTCAATTAGAAAAATGTTGATTAAGTTTAGGGCATGATATAACTAGCTCAAAAGAATATCACTACTTTTTGCATAAACATGTAATATTAACTGTTTATAGTTCAAAACTAAATATATATATATGTATTTAGAATTGCGCTAGGCCAAATTTTACTGCCGTTATAATCTGAAGTTAGTGTTGTGATTTGTCGGATTAACGGCAGAATTCAGTCCTATTGCTCGTAATGTAGCAAATAAAAAATGCTAACTTCCGTCTATTTATACAAAATTCAAACATAATATGTACCTTCTTTACGTAATTAAAGCTTTAGACATTGCAAAACTAACGGGAAACGATCTTTATTAAAGAAATTTCTTTTTTCACCTTTGAAGATCATTTTTCCATATATGGATAATGTGACCTAATTTTATTATAAATGTGCTAATTTGAACAACCATTCCGTAGTAAGTACATGTATGTATCACCCAAGATGCAACACGCCATTCAGTTTCTGGTTTCACAATGTTTTCCATGTAGTAAACATAATTAAAAAGAGACATGAATGTCAATTAATAAACAGCACACAGCAGGTTATTAAAAACACAATAATCAAATCAAATCAAATATCAATAATGATCAATTTTGAACATGAAACCGATACAAAAATGGTGACACTGTCCAAAGATATCAAGACAGACTACGTCCGATTGTATATGCAACTTCTTTTGGACATCAAAGTGCCGGGAGTGATTCACTCCTGCTTTGCTACATTCGTACCCTCGCCAAAAAAAACCTAGAGGCTCTTAATAGCCTGATTTTTTAGGCAATGAAGATGGCATTTCCCTGATGTTAAACTAAGTCCTGTAATCATCCAAACAATATTGCTATAAAATTGTATTTCCATTGGTTAACTGGTTTTAGAGAAGATTTTTTTTTTAATTTTGCCCTTAGGGTCCTATGTTAAACTAAGTCATGCGGTGGTGGCCATTTTGATTTTCATATTGACATAAAAAACAAACTTCAAAGAAGACCATCCAAACAATATTGCTAGTAAGTTTTGCTTACATTGGTTAACCGGTTTTAGACAGGGAAGCCTTTTTTTACATTTTTCCTATAGGGTTCAATGTTCAACCAAGTCCTGCGGTGGCGGAAATTTTAAATTTCCGATTGGGATAAAAAACATGACCTTTATAGAGGACCATCCAAACAATATTGCTAGTAAGTTTTGTTTCGATTGGTTAATCGGTTTCAAAGAAGAAGCCTTCTAAACTTTTTCCCATAGGGTCCTATGTTAAACTAAGTCCTGCTTTGGCGGCCATTTTGAATTTTCAACTGTCATAAAAAACATAAATTTTGTGGAGGACCATCCAAACTATATTGCCAGTAAGTTTTGTTTACATTGGTCGAGAAGAAGCCTTTTTAAACTATCACCATAGGTCCAATGTTAAAATAAGTCCTGCCGTGGCGGCCATCTTGATTTTTGGATTGGCATAAAAAAACATAAACTTTAAAAAGGACCATCCAAACAATATTGCTAGTAAGTTTTGTTTTGAGTGGTTAACCGGTTTCCGAGAAGAAACATTTTAAAACTTGTTGCCCAAAGGGTCATGTATTAAACTAAGTCTAGCAGTGGCAGCCATATAAGTTTTCCAATTAAAATAAAAAACACAAACTTTGTAAAGGTCCATCCAATGAATGTTATGGCCAAGTTTGGTTTCATTAGGCCAAGTGGTTTCAGAGGAGAAGAGTAAAATGTAAAAAGTTTACAGACGCTGCTGCCGATTACTTCAACGACAACGCCGACAGATGCAAAGTGATACATAACAATAGTTCACATGTGTGAGATAAAAAAAGTTGTGCAATATGCTTAATATGACAGTCTTTAAGTCAACTCAGTAGTTTACTGTTGTTCTTTATTGCTTTGAAAAATTCACTCACTTTAAAAAAAAAAAAATTCACTCACAAAAATTGAACACAAGTTAAATTCATCCCTCATATCAAAAAGCTAGAAAGAACATAACTAGAGGCTCTTAAAAGCCTGTATCGCTCACCTGACTTACAAAAAAAATTTTTAAAGACAAGACTTTTCTTGCAAATTTTGATATTAAATGCTAAAGAGTTTATGTGAATATGCTGTTTCTATGAATGTTGCCATGTTGAATTTACAATCAGCAGTACATGTACTAGTAGGAGAGTATCTGAGAAAAAGCAGTTTTTATGTTTTGTCATAGGTTAGTATGTTAAGTGATGTTCCATCCTGGCAGCAATCTTGTATTTTGGATCGAAACAAAAAACTCAAAATTGGTAGAGGACCATACAATATCACATATATCCTAAAATCTGCCAAGCGGTTTGTGAGAAAACGAATTTTGAAATCTCAGTTAGTCAGAACGCATTTGCAGCTCTGGCAGCCATGTTAAATTTCCTATCTGGTCGAAACATACTTAAAATAATAAGATTAATATCTAAGATTCACTTCTGCCTTATTTGGTTAAATTGTGTGGAACTGAGTTTTAGAGAAAAAGCTGTTTGTATGGTTTTCCCATAGGGACCTATGTCAAGCAGTATTTCACTGTGGTGGCCATCTTGGAATTTGGATCGCCACAAAAAACTCAAATTTTGTAGAGGACCATCTAAGGTACATTTGTGCAATATTTTAAATCAATCTGCCAAGCAGTTTATGAAAAGAAGATTTTTGAATTCCAGCCAATCAGAACCCATTAGTTGCCCATTAGTCGCCACCTTTGATTTTGGATAGGCACAAAAAACTCACACTTTGTAAAGGACCACCTAAGGTACATTTCTGCAATATTTCAAATCAATCTGCCAAGCAGTTTATGAGAAGAAGATTTTTGAATTCCAGCCAATGAGAACGCATTAATGGCCCTGGAAGCCATGTTGAATTTGCAATTGGCTTGATAAACCCAAAATAATAAGATAATTATCCAACCTTCATTTCCTTATTAATTTGGCTTCATTGTGTGTAACAGTTTCAGAGAAGAAGTTGTTCATATGTTTTTCCTATAGGGTCCTATGTTAAACTTTGTCCTGCGATGGTGGCCATCTTGGATTTTGGATCCGCACAAAAAACTCAAACTTTGTAGAGGACTATCTAAGGTACATTTCTGCAATATTTCAAATCAATCTGCCAAGCTGTTTATGAAAAAAAATGTTTTTGAATTTCAGCCAATCAGAATGCATTTATGGCCCTGGAAGCCATGTTAAATTTGCAATTGGCTTGAAAACCCCAAAACAATAAGATAGTTATCCAGCCTTCATTTCCTTCATAATTTAGCTTTATTGTGTGGAACAGTTTAAAAAAAGAAGTTGTTTGTATGTTTTCCCACAGGGTCCTATGTTAAACTATGTCCTGCGATGGTGGCCATCTTGGATTTTGGATCGGCACAAAAAACTCAAACTTTGTAGAGGACCATTTAAGGTACATTTCTGCAAAATTTCAAATCAATCTGCCAAGCAGTTTATGAGAAGAAGATTTTTGAAATTCAGCCAATCAGAACGCATTAATGGCCTTGGCAGCCATGTTTATTATTTGATCAGCACCAAAAACTCAAACTTTGTAAAGAACCACCCAATAAACATTCCTGCCAAGTTTGGTTCCAATTGGCCAAGGCGTTTTGGAGAAGAAAATTGAAATGTGAAAAGTTTACAGCCGACGACGACGAAGACGACGGATGCAAAGTGATGAGTCAGGTGAACTAAAAATGTATATATATTTAATATCATACTATTGTACTAACCTTCCATTAAAGTTACATATTTCGCAAAACCTTTCCAAAAGAGACGTATATACAGTATCCAGAAAAAATGTGGAATTTCCAGCAAGAAAATTAATAAGGTCAGAAACGAATCTGGATCCCGCTACTCTTATGATGTCAACCATAAACCTGAAAAAAAGAAAGGTTCTTTTTGTGCTTTTTGTGCTAAAGTCTTACACTATATCTTAAAATGTCATTAATTAGTTAATTAATTAATTGAATATAATTTATATTTATAAACATGGTATCTTGGTTATTATTTTATTATACCCAAACAATTTAAATGTCATGCATGTGAATAGCTCCTATAAGAGTAGTGCAAATTAAGAAATATTTGCAATGTTTTTATTAATGCAAATTATGTGATCGTTCTGTAATCGCAATAATTAAACCTCACAATTCTACTTTGGTGTATCCCTTTATTACAAAATTACTCAACCTGCATGAACCATCTGTAAAGCCCTACCATAGCCATTTGAATTTCTTCAAGTTTACTGGCACATTAAATCATTATTGATAATCAACAAATAAAATACATGTGTAAACTATTTATAAGCACTGCTTTAAAATGTTTCTTTTCTACAGGTTACTAAGTTTAAACCTGCAATTAATTCAACGACAACTTTTATGTTGTCAAATGTACCACCACGGAGATCATAATTCTATCGCGGCCAGACCCCAGTGTCGAAGTGTCATTGCAGACTTGTGAAAAATTAATGTCAATCATACTTTCAAGATCTAATGAAAAATCAATGCCTAATAACCTAAAATTTGAGTGTGACCAATTAAGTTTTTGATCTGGGCAGAGAATAAGGTCCGAGTACTTTTTGCCTCCAACCCATACTGCTTGTGTTTTTGTAGGGTTCATCCTTAAACCTGTTATGTTACCAAAATCTTTAAAACAAATCAGTGATTCTTTAAGGGACTAAAATCAAAAAAGTATCGTCAGCGTATTGACTAACCAAAGATTCAGCATTATCTCGAAGAACACCTTTGATATTTTTGTTGGCTTTTAACTGCATAGACAGTAATTCAACTCCAATAATAAATAAATAAGGAGATAACGGATCCCCTTGCCTACAACCACGTTTAAGATAAAACAAATCAGAAAGGTGTCCATTGTTTATGACACAGCTAGAAGCCTTGGTGTAAAGACTTTTGAACCATTCACATATTGAAGGTCCAAAGTTAAAACTTTCAAGAGCTTTGATCAAAAATTTCCATTCTATAGAGTCAAAAGCTTTTTCAAAGTCAATAAGTAATAATAAACCAGATTGATTATTTTCCTCGAGGTAATGCATTAGATCATAGAGAAGGCGTGTGTTCTCACCAATAAATCTGTCTTTTATAAACCCTTTTGTGTATCACTTATGACTGAAGGCAAAACTTCCTTAATTCTGTTTGCAACTACTGCTGAAGCTATTTTCATATCAGTGTTTAGAAGACTAATTGTACGCCAGTTACTTATATACCGCCTGTCTTTCCCCTCTTTTGGGATACAGGTTATAACACTTTGGTATTGAAACTGAGAAAAGTTCCCAATTTCATACCCATAGTGTAGAGATCTGTACAAAAATGGTCCCATGTGTTTCCAAAATTATTTATAGAAATCTACAGTAAATCCATCTGAACCAGGGCTCTTACCATTTTGCATAAATTTTAATACAGTAGCACACTCTTCATAAGTTATGTTACCCTCACAGGATTCTTTTTGTTCCCTTGAGGGTTTTATATTGTGTTGAAAAAAGGGACTGGCATCGCAGTCTAGATTTCTACTTTGATAGAGTTTAGCATAAAAGTTTTTTTTCCTCAAGAAGAATGTCTTGCTGCGATGTCAGATGCCTTCCCTCATCATCAATAAGTTCGGTTATAGCTTTTTAATAAAATTTTTCTTTTCTAACTTACAAAAATATTCAGTGCACTTTTCACCATTCTCGTGCTAGTGCTAGTTAGCTCTAGCTCTCAGCAATAAACCTTGAATCTTCTGATCTCTAGCATCTTCAAGCTCATTTTTCTTGTCTTGAAGAGACCTTAAGACAGCATCATCAGGTTTAAGGTTCAACAATATGTTTCTTGTCATCTCGTGACTTAGCAATACTATAATCAATAGAAAAGGATCTAATCTTCAATTCATCTTCAAGATTTCAAAAAATAATTGATCATCACAAGAAAGTGCAACTTTAAAGTAATCATCATCATTATCCGATACTAAATATTCATTAACTGTCTCTTTAATGCAAACTTTAACTTTTTCTACATAGTAAAAGTGAATTTTGTTTCTATTGGTTAATCGGTTTCAGAGAAGAAGCCTTTTAAAACTTTTTCTCATAGGGCCTAAGTCCTGCGGTGGTGGCCATTATGATTTTCCAATTGGCTTAAAAAACATAACCTTTATAGAGAACCATCCAAACAATATTGCTTTTAAGTTTTGTTTCCACTGGTTAACCTGTTTCAGAGACGAAGCCTCTTAAAACTTTTTCACATAGGGTCCTATGTAAAACTAAGTCCTGCGGTGGCAGCCATATTGGTTTTCCAATCCAAATAAAAAACAAAAACTTTGTAAAGGTCCATTCAATGAGCATTATGGCCAAGTTTGGTTTCAATTGGTCAAGTGGTTTCAGAGAAGAAGATTAATATGTAAAAACGACGCTGCCCCGGACTACGGACGCAAAGAGATGGCAATAGCTCAGTTGAGCCTTTGGGTCAGGTGAGCTAAAAAATGACAAATGCTGAGTAATAATTTGTTATCATTACATTTTTTGCTACCTCAGCTGTTCACAAAAATATTAACACATATTTTTTTAGGGGTCTTCAAATCACAATTATAATAATAAATGCATGCAATAATTTCCCAAATTTACAGTAATTATTTACCCTTATAAGTAATTTACTGATCAATTGGCCACTACATCAACACAATTTCTGTTGACACTCTCTTCTTGGTTTTAATAATAATTCCCGTAGCTGGAGATTCCAACCTGTGCTCGGAATTCCGCACTGTTTTGCTTGGAATTCAGCATTTTTGCACGGAAAAGGCTTGGAATTTTGGACTTTGATATTTTTAAGCGCGGAATTAGCTCGGAAATTTGGACTTTGTCATTTTTTAGCTTGGAATATGCGCGGAAAGTTGGACTTTAATATTTTTCAACAGGGAAGTAGCTCAGAATTTTGGACTTTGTCATTTTTTAGCGTGGAATATGCGCGGAAAGTTGGACTTTAATATTTTTAAGCACGGAAGTTGCTCGGAAATGTGGACTTTGTCAATTTTTAGCTTGGAAAATGTGCTGAATGTTGGACTTTAATATTTTTCAGCACAGAATTAGGAAATTTGGACTGTCATTTTTAAGCTTGGAAAAATTGGACTTTAATATTTTTGTTCAATGATATGGGGATTTACAATTGCATTAAATATGTTAGAATTTTACTAGAATATCTTAATGGTTAAAAAATAAAATTATTATGCAGAAAATACATTGGTCACCAAAAAGAAATTATTGTTTATTAAAAACTTTGACAGTTACATGTTAAAATATTAGCATTCAATTTATTAATTAAACTAGTTTACATGTATAAGCACTGAAAAACTAAAAATATTCAGAGTTTTACAAGTGCATAAATTGAAATAATTATTTGCTATCAATACAAAAACACTAAATTAAATTTGTAATCAATCATAAAATTAACATTTAATTTTTAAAAAAATATTTTTTTTCATGTTCTATTAGTGTAGTGAAGTATTCTTTAAGCTAAATAAATGTTTTATTACTCAAAAGAACTTAAAATGATTTTTTTCTGAAATGCTTAATTTTTTTTAATACAACTCAAATTTGTTTTTTAATTAATCAAGTTTTCAAATATTGACCAATGAAAATGGAGAATCATTAGCCAATCAAAAAATTTGGCACATTTTTCAAATGGATGTTGATGAGGAAAACTTAATGGAGTTTGTTTACATGATTAAAACCTAAGATAAGGTATGTGTTTTATATTAATTCCTGAAATTAATTTATAAAAATAATACATTTTTAGAACATAACTACACATTTTGATCCAATAATATGTCTCAGTACTTCACAAAGGAAATATTTTCAATAAATTTTTAAATATTGTATATATAAAGTCGGCCATTTTGAAAAATATCTTTCATTTTCACACTGGTTTCAAACATATTTATCATAACAATAATAAAACTAATAGATATTTAAAGTAATTGTTAAACATTCTATTTAGAATAAAAATTGTGCACATTGTCTATTTATGTTTGTATGCCCATAAAGTTCATTAATAATTACATAAAGTGTGTAATCAAAACAAGTTAGTGCATGTATTTATTTCTTTAGGCAATTTACCTATGACAACATACAAGCTAACTGAAAATGATCAAATTGTTTAATAGTTAGTGTTTCTTTCTTTATGAACACAGTAGATTTGTTGTGTTTGCAGATGTTTTAAACAAACTGATTTCTACTTATAGAAATTTTAATGTTCTAATTAATATACATGTAATAGCAATATTTGTTAATTTTTCTGTAAATAAAATGAATAAAATAAAAATAAAATAAAATGTTTGTGAACATTTTAAGCATTAGAAAATCATCTATTTATTGACCTTAATAATTTTGACTGATTCATCTTTTACTCTAGAAGTATGTTATTGTTTAATTTTATTTTCTTCCAAGATAACATTAACATGATTAATAAGCAAAAATGGAAAATGGACATTTGAGTTTGATATCAGGCTTCTATGTAAAGCAGAAGCAACAAAGAACTTCACAAGTATCCCTTGCTGTCAGAATGATGGGGAAAACAAATAATATTAATTTATTAATTTTCTATTGAATTTTGAAAATTTATTATGCTAGAATGCAGTTAGTGCTTATCCTTTTGAAATAAGAAATAAATGATAGAATCTTATTAAGAATTGTTTTACTTTTCAGAAAACTCAGTGGCACTTGTACAGATTTTATATGCAATCCTCCACTAAAAATGATCTAGCTATGAGCATTGATGGGATCAACTATGATTCGCTGGCATAAAATCAGACTAAGCAAGAGACAAAATTTTGACATCCCAGGAACCAAAATATAACATGTATAAGACCCCACGGAAAAAAATTCCAAGCCACTCGGAAAAAAATTCCACCATAACTTTCCAAGCTAAATTTCCGACACATGCATGGAAAAAAATTCCGCGGTTGCTTGAAATTCCAAGCTTATTTCCAACATAGCGCGGAGTATTCGGAATTTTCCAAGCTAATTTCCGAGCTATTTTCCGACATAGCATGGAATATTCAGAATTTTCCAAGCTAATTTCCGAGCTATTTTCCGACATAGCACGGAGTATTCGGAAAATTCTAAGCAATTTTCCGACCTAGTGCGGAGTATTCGGACAAATTCCAAGCTGTTTTCTGTCTAAGCGCGAAGTATTCGGAATATTCCGAGCTATTTTCCGACATAGCATGGAATATTCAGAATTTTCCAAGCTAGTTTCCGAGCTATTTTCCGACATAGCACGGATTATTCGGAAAATTCTAAGCAATTTTCCGACCTAGTGCGGAGTATTTGGACAAATTCCAAGCTATTTTCTGTCTAAGCGCGAAGTATTCGGAATTTTCCGAGCTATTTTCCGAGCTTAGCTTGGAATTTGGTTACAAATTTCGTGCTAATGTCGGAAAATCTGTCGGAAATTTGTACATTTTCCAACCAAATTTCCAACATAGCTTGGAAAAGTGTGTTTTTTTTCAGGGTTTTTCTGAGAAAATATTTTTTAGCGCGGAGTCCGAATACTCTGCGCTCAAATTTTCCGTGCTAAAATGCGGAATCTCCAGCTACGGAAGAGTGATGCTATGTACAAGTCGCTTTTGTACATGGGGTCTGGTTCCAACCATGATAAAAAAAATATAAATATTCTCATTTGACAATAAGATAATGATGTTTTTAAAAACTCAAAATCAAATCCAGACTTGCCTATGGTATATCGTGAGGTAATAAGACTAGGGTGTTGTATGTATTGATCAGTACCATGGTCAGAAAACAGAATAATGTAGACCAAAGAACTCAGCTGTATAGGTTGATCAATCACAGTCTATAGATACTGGAACATGGACAAATTAAGTGTCTCTATGGGAGGTGACATTTTTTATTAATTGGGCTCATGACACTTATGCTGAAAATAATTTGTTGTTGTATTTTCTTTAACTTGCAATATAGTTAAACATTATGGGGGAACGGAATCAGGGCGAACGAACCTAGGGCGAACTGACCCGGATTCACAAAGCATTACTGAAGAATCTAAATATTACAGAACGTAAAAGATTCCAGACAGAGTCCTAGATAGTATAAAACATTGACAGGTTATCATATCTATTTTTTTCTACTGGATTTCCTTAGGGGTCGTCCATAATTGTCAACCATTTTCATAAGTGTGCAAACCGCACACTTGAGGGAGGGGGTAAAAAATTTCGACATTTTTGCGTACACTTTTTTTATCTTCAGAAATTTTTCGTTTCCGTGGAGTTTGGTTTTTATATTAGTTTAATGGTTGATGTACACTTTTAGATGGGGGGTGGGGGGTCTCGAAAAGTGTGCTTTTTGCACACTTGTGAAAATGGTTGACAATAATGGACGACCCCTTAATAAAAAGTTAAAATATGGAATAATAAAAAAAGGCAAGCACAAATTTATTTTCTAAGGAGTGCGGCATTTAGTACAGTAACCAAATTGTAAGTACTTACTGTGATTCTTCTTTAAGGTGTTGCTTTAATATCTGCTTTTCTTCATTCTCTGTTGTCAAGTCTTTGAATAAAGCATGCAGCTGGTCCACAATGCAACGCCGAGCAGGAAATTTCATATAATGCAGATCGTCACCAGAAAAATCAAAATTGAATTTACTTTGCACATACTCATAAATTCTTATAAAATCTTCGTCTAATTCCGGTACTTCTACCTTAATAAGTTCAAATTGGTCAATGAGTTCATCTGGGCTAGAAATAATGGAATCTGAATACGAGATATTTATGCGTTGCAAGTCATACTCCGTCCACTTGCTAGTTTCCGACGGAATCGTAAACTTTTTCTTTATTCTTTTACCATGTGTTTTTAAAGGTGATGAACTAGGACGCCAGTATTCGTCGGAATCAACATCTTTGTCTTCGCTTTCTCTGCTTCGTTTTATGGACGTACATGTAGATGCCATTATAATAGATCCGTCTTATCAGGGGAGATCATAGGGAAAGGGGATGGAAACGAAAAAAACTAATGCTGGAACATGGCGGGAGCCTCGCTCGATGTCTTTCGGTTTTTTTACAATAACATCCGACATAACGTCTTTGCGATACCCATTTCATTGGACTGTGTAATGACCCATATACAACACGAGATACTTCCGATATTTGCCGGAAAAAATCGAGTGGAAAAGAAATCAATAAATAGGTCGATCGGTGGAGCCGACACGTGGTTTAGTTTTCTTTAAACGTGAAAAAAGCATTTGCATACTTTTTTAAAATAAACAATAGAATAATGTTTTTTTATGTATCGATATGATAAATAGGTGTGACAAGTATTGCATTTTTGATTACCTTCTGGGGACCTTTTTAGTAACAGACAGTTTGGATTTCTGTCTGGTAGATCGACAACTTTACAACTACTATATATGTATTGGAAAAATTGACAGAAATTTTGGATTCTGGAGGCTCCTTAGATGCAATCTACTTCGATTTCATGAAAGCTTTCGATACAGTCCCTTACAAACGTCTAATTAGCAAACTTGAAAGTTATGGACTATCAGATGAAATTATTCAATGGGTCAAGTCATTTCTCACAGACAGAAAGCAACGTGTACGAGTCAACAGCAGTTTCTCAACCTTCCAGCAGGTCACCAGTGGTATTCCACAAGGGAGTGTCCTAGGTCCGATATTATTTGTGATTTACATAAACGACCTACCAAACAAATTAGAATCTGATTGCTACATGTTTGCAGACGACACTAAAATTTTCCGACAGACTATCTCCACCATAGACAACGACATAATCCAGAATGATATACATGTATTTGAACTAGAGAATTGGTCAAATAAATGGTTACTCCGTTTCCACCCAGATAAATGTAAAGTGCTGACAGCTGGAAAAACCGACAGACCTAATTATGATTACACACTAAGGAACACACAATTAGAACATGTAGAAAAAGAGAAAGACATAGGCGTTACCATTGACAACAAACTGTCATTTGAACATCATATGAACGAAAAGGTCAACAAAGCTAACAGCATCATGGGACTGATAAGAAGAACATTCACTAGTCTAGACGAAGAAATATTTAATTCACTATACAAGGCCCTAGTTCCTCCACATCTAGAATATGCCAATGCAATCTGGTGTGCATACAAGATCAAAGATATAACTGCCTTAGAAAACGTACATAGGAGAGCAACTAAATTAGTTCCAACTTTGTCACAACTAGAATACGAACAACGACTAAGAAAATTGAAACTACCAACCCTCAAATACAGACGTCTACCTGGTGATATGATTGAAGCATATAAATTAACATCAGGAATATATGACAACACGCTGCCACATCTACTCATCTACAATACTGAAAATCGAACAAGATGACATAACAAGAAACTCGTTACACAGAGAAGCACCAAAAACATCAGGTCAAAGTTCTTCACCCAGCGAATCGTAACAACTTGGAACCAAGTACCAGTAAGTATTGTCAACGCACCAACCCTGCAATCGTTTGAAAATCGCTAAGATAAATATTGGAACAACTTAGAGATGAAATACAACATTAAGGCTGAAACCGGAACCGGAACGGACTTAAGTCAGCAAGAATTGAATGATCTGAATACAGTGGCTTATGCCAGCGTTCAGAAGAAGACCTGTGAGTACCTTTGAGACAGTTTGCTAAAAAATGTCCTGAATATAGCTGAAATATTGCTTGCCAGACGTAAAACAGCAATCAATCAATCTCACTGAAAAATCTACCTGTTTATTGTACATACGCAGCAGATTAAGTGAAATCTATTTAGGGAATGATTCACTGCACGGACAATTTCCCAAAAAGACATCCACAAGTCTCTCTCTCCTACTCCCCTAAACCGAGACTAATCACATAGCTGGTCTCTACTCTCCTAACCCCATAAACTGAGACTAATCACAATAGTTTGTCTTTTAATATATATTATATTTAGATCATTAAATGTAAAAAGCAAAAAAAAAAAGACTTGTGTCCCTATTATATTCACTTGATGTATTCATGCATTGTTCAAATATAGGGAGGGGGCTCATTGGAATAGTGGTTAAGGTAGTTCAGCTATTATTGATCATGGGGTTGTCTACACTGATATTTTGGGTTCTAGTCTCACGGTGGGCACAATGCGCTCAACTTTAAAAATAGCACAAGTCTGAAATGGCAGGGTTGCAAACCAAGTGCCTTTATAAATAGGGAATGGTTTACAATTTGTAGAAAGAAGGTTTTAGGTATTTGTACAAAATGTAGGATGAGTTGATTACACAAAAAAGGAACAATCTTCTGCAAATGTTACGAAAAATGACTATGTTTCCAAATCTGAAAATTAAAAAAAAAATCTTCAAACAATTCCATAACAGCAGGTGCATAATTTCAATACATGTTCAATCCATCTGTCAAGTTTCAGAGATCTGGGTTGAAAACTGTAGGAGTTGATTATGCAAATAGGTACCATCTTATGATTGATTGATTGATTGATGTTTAACGTCCAGCAAGCAATATTTCAGCTATATTCAGGACGTGAAAATTATAATTTTTAAGTTAGTACAACGCCATGCCTCCTTTTTATACTAAAACGTGATCTCATACAATAATATGAGAATATACACAGATAAAAATGGTAGTTAAAACAATAAAAAATATGAAGTATCACAATTAATAGTGAAATTAAATTTTATCAAATAAATTAATTTCCCTTAAGAACTTTAAAATTTGTGTCGCCTGCGACAGTTTTAAATAAATTAAAATACGTATCTGCACTATAGAAACGTTCCCGAATGTGGGCCACGTCCACACAGTCCATCAAGACATGCTTAATGTGTATGGACTGTTGCATGGCACACATTCGGGTCGTGGCTCATTGTTTAAAATATAACTATGTGTCGTCCTGGTATGACCAAGACGACATCTTGTTAAAACCACTTGGTCTCTTCGACCTCTAAAACATTTAAAATTATTTGTGTGCAGTAGTGGCTGGATCTCATGAAGTTTATTATGAACTTGGAGATCCCAACCACTCTGCCACAAATTAGAAATATATTTAAAAATTAACGGTTTAAAATCGGTAAAAGGAATACTATAGTTAATGATGGTATCCTTTAGTGCATTTTTAGCCTCCTGATCCACGACTGTGTTTCCACGGATTCCGACATAACTGGGAATCCAGAAGAAGATAATTTCTTTTCCCAAAGCAACAAGTGTTTTGTAGATTTGAATAATTTTTAAAATGTAAGGATTTTTTATTTTGAAATTTTCAATAGCCAGACAGGGAATCGGAGCAAACAATAAATTTGCATTCGTCTGACGAAGCAACTATTTTCATCGCAAGAAGAATAGCTTGCGCCTCTGCTGTAAATACAGATGAGATAGACGAAAGGCGGCGAGTTTCAACACGCTCTCCAGAGACAGCTGCCGAGGCGACTTTATCACCGTCTTTTGACCCGTCTGTGTAAATAGTACTATAGTCAGGGTAACAAGATTTAATTTCTGCATAATGTTGTTGTATTAATAAATTATTTGTGTCGGACTTTTTATGTTTTCGTAAGTCATCAATAAATATCGGTTTGGGGTTTAACCACGGGGGATTATGCGGGATTTCGATTGCAGCAATTTCATCTAAATTCATACCGGAATTTTCCAAATGAGATTTAATTCGGAGGCCAAAAGTTTGAATTTTGTTTGGATGTTTTTCGAAAATATTTTGATAAAGAGGTTTGAGAACACAGTCGTGGGCGGGATTGCCAGGATATGCCTTTAATTTGGTTGCATATTGCAAAGCGAGCTTTATTCTTCTTTGATACAAAGAAGGCTCACCTGCTTCTACTTATAAACTCTCCACAGGTGTATTTCTGAAAGCTCCGAGGCACAGTCGCAATCCTTGATGGTGTATAGTATCAAGGATTTTGACATATTACTTGCGAGCAGAACCATAAATAAAACAACCATTATCCAATTTCGATCGAACCAGAGAGTATATAGATTGAGTAAAACATCGCATTCAGCACCCCAGTCGGTGCTTGATACGACTTTTAAAATATCTAATGCTTTAAGGCATTTATTTTTTAACATTTTGATATGGGGAAGAAAGGTTAGCCTTGAATCAAATATGAGACCAAGAAAAGTAGTTTCTTTTACAATTTTGATACGATTATTATATAATTTTAATTCGGGATCAGGATGCATCTTACGTTTATTACAAAAATGCATCCCAACAGTTTTTGCAGTGGAGAATTTAAAACCATTCTCCATTGTCCATTTCTCTATTCTATTTAAACACAACTGCAGCTGACGTTCGATATTATTCATATTTTTCCCTCGGTAACATATGAGGAAGTCGTCAACATATAGAGAACCATCAATATTATTTTTTAAAACTTGATCAAGGCTATTAATTTTAATACTCAATAAAGTGACAGAAAGGATGCTGCCCTGGGGAACACCCATTTCCTGTACAAAAGGGTCAGATAACGTAGAATTGACCCTAATTTTAAATTCTCTGTCAGATAAAAAATTTGAGATAAAGGTAGGAAGTCTACCTTTCAACCCCATATCAAAAAGATCTTTTAAAATACCATATTTACATGTTGTGTCATATGCTTTTTCTAAATCGAAAAAGATAGACACAACATGTTCGTTTTTGGCAAATGCGTTTCGAATATATGTTTCGAAACGCACCAGATGATCAATATTACTACGACCTTGTCTGAATCCACACTGGATATTCGAGATTAGGTTGTTCGATTCTAAAAACCAGACAAGGCGATCATTGATCATCCTTTCCATGGTTTTACAAAGACAGCTTGTGAGGGCTATATGCCGATAGTTTCCGAGTGATCTTTGCCTGGTTTTGGAATAGGCACAACAGTGGCCATTTTAATTTTGATCCGCTGAAAATTGGGATGATAATTTTTAGCAGAGGAGTGTGTTGCAAATGTTTCGGCCAATTTATTTGATATGTCTGACTCTGATGTTAACACGTCTTGTCCATCCTTTAAATGATGGACATTTGCTTTACTGTTTTTACCTTTAATTTTACGAATCATGTTCCAAATTTTATTCATGGGGGTATGGTTATTTAGTTTAGAAACAAAGTTACGCCAAGAGGTGCGCTCGAAAAATTAGGAAATGGTTAAGATTATTTTGAGTTGGGTGTTTATTAAAGCGTCGTTCGGTTTTTTCCGGTCTTTAATAGCGTCCTCACAGCTGTCATCAAACCATGGTTTACTAGGATGTTTTGGATTTGTCGAGGTCTTAGGAATTGTTTCATCAGAAATTGAAATAAGTGTTTCATTGAATTTTAAAATAGGATCAGAAACAGCTTCAAAAGCATCCGAGTTAAGTCGCTCTATACAGAGTTGTTCAAATAGAGGCCAATTGGCCTTGGCAAATTTATACCGCGCGACTCGTTCTGTGTTTGAAGAGTGTAAAGATTCCAAGATAATGGGAAAGTGATCACTGCCACAGAGATCGTCATGGACTTTCCATGAGAAATCGGGCAACAGAGAAGGGTCTGCTATTGCAAGATCAATAGCCGAATATGATTCATTCCCAGGATGTAAATATGTATTGGTTCCATCATTAAGAATACACAGATCTTCCTGATCCATCAAGCCTTCAATAATTTTACCTTTATCGTTTATTGTGTTACTGCCCCATACCATAAAGAGTTGTGTCCGTTGAAGTCCCCAAGTAATATATAAGGGGCCGGAAGCTGATCAGTAAGATGTTTCAATTGATTTAAATTTAATGAAGAATTCGGAGGGATATACACATAGCATAAGGTAATCATTTTGTCTAAAGATATTCTAACAGCAACCGCCTGAAGATCAGTGTTGAGATCTACAGGGCTATGTAGAACTTGATCTTTTACAAGAATGGTAGAGCCGCCAGCAGCTCTATCATTCTCTTCTACATTTGTGCTGTATAAAGAGTAGTTTTTTAAAGATATGTTATCACTTCGTTTTAGATGGGATTCTTGAACTGGCAAAATGCAAACAGGAAGACAGGCTTGAACTAATAAAGTAATTTCAAGAAAATTAATTTGAGACCTCGACAATTCCATTGTATTATTGTACCCATTATGGTCTGCGAATAGGGTAATAGTTGACAGTTTTTTGGGGGCTATTCCGCCGGTTTCTGCTGGGGGATCTACTTTTAGATCCAGTATCTGGGGGTAGTGTATCCATGGAATCGCCCCAGATAGTAGTGTCTAGATGATCTAGACTTCCAAACCTGTTGTGGACCTTAATGGGATCCCGCAGCAGTTTTGGAGTACGATCTCCTTTTTGAATTGGAGTTAGAAGATTTTGTATTTGGATTGGTCTTAATATTTGAATTTTTTTTTTTTGGGGGGGGGGGGGCTGCTTGAAGAATTAGTTGAGGATTGAGAAGGTGTTGAAGACGTAGTAGATGCCGAAGGCGTAGAAGTTTGAGATGCCGACGATTTTCGAGATGATGTAAATATTTTATCAGTGGTTTGAGCCGGTAGTCTTGTTTGGTCTTTCGGATCTATAGACAAGGTGATCATGGTTTGCGTTTTAGAAGTAACGCAAACGCGTTTCGTCACACTGGCATATGACATTACAGAAGACCATGGATTACTCAATGAACTAAAGAGACGACGAGCCTCGGTTTAAGTGATGTTCCTTTCTGTTTTCAATTTTTGTATGTCCTTTTCTTTTTTAAAATGATGACAATCTTTTGAGGACGACATGTGGGCTTCACCACAATTGGCACACTTAGTTGTTTGTGCAGGTAAAGCCCTCATGCCCTACCTCTGCACAGTTGAAGCATACCAAGGAGCCTCTACATTGTCCCTTGCCATGACCAAAGTTTTTGGCATTTAAAGCAGCGCACAGGATTTGGGATAAATGCGCTGACTTTAACGCTGTATAGTCCAATTTTGATATACTGAGGGAGAATTAAAGTTGAGCAGAAAGGTATTCAGTTTTACCTGAATACCTTGTCTCTTGGCAATGAATCTTTTTTCCTTTGTTACACCCTGAGGTTTGAGTTCTTCACAAATTTCCTCGTCCGTTAGTTCAGAGATATCATCGTCTCTGTAATGAATGATCCCTTGACAAGAATTTAATGTTCTGTGAGGAGTGGAAGATATTTCTAAATCGAGAATTTTATTGAGCTGAAGTAAATTTAAAAATTGTTGTTTATTTTAAACTTCAATAAGAATTGATCCGGATTTCATTTTTGTTACGTTTTTAACATCTTCTGCACAGCCTTTAATAGTTTTTCCGATGACGAAAGGAGAAATTTTTGATAATGGTTTATTAGAATCTTTACTAGTCAAAACAATAAAACGTGAAAAGTGATCATCTATTTCTTCAAGCGAAATGTCATTTTTTCTTTTTTTAGAACCTGTTTGCGTAAATGTTTTGGAAGCCATGTTAAAAGAATGCGGTTCATCACCCTTGACACCCACTCGCCACGGAGTGCCAACAGAGGCGATGCTTGGTGTCTGCGGATCGCCAGCAGAAAGCATCAGGTGTTCCAATGGTGGTATACTCAAATAGATGAATTTCTTCACGAACGTAAGCTTCGTGCCAGAATTACTGGCGAAACAACCGTTCGAAACTCTATCTACTCGATTGACCAATGAGCCACCGCCTTCTTAACAGCTTGTAACTGAACAACATTGCAACTGAAATTCACAACATATAATCAAGTGACAGTATAAATGACGACAAGCTTGTTAAGGGCTCGGCGTGACCAGCCGATTGACCGAACCGGGTCCGTCCGGTCTCCCGTCTAGTTGAAGTCAGGGCCAAAGTGGTGTATTGAAAATCAAACCCGCTGACCCGCACTAATGGATGCAGCAGAGAGTGATCTCTCAACCACCAGGATCCCTTCCTCCACTATCACGGGTTGCAACACACGGCAAACATGTCGCCTCTATAAAGCTGAGGAAGCTTTGCCCTTCAGCCACCGCCTTCTTTGAAAATCCTGTAAGGAAGCCGTCTATTAAATGGTACATACATTTCATGGAACAGTTTGAAGGAAAAATGTAATAGAGTAGCTTAAATGATAAGGATTCACAAAGGGCAAGACGTGACATGCCGATTCATCGAAGTCAGGGCTAACTCGATTTCCCGTCTAGAAAAAGTAAGGGTTCAGTAAGTTTTCGGGACCGTTTACCCGGCTTACTGAAATCCCGTCCTGTAATCGACACGGGTCGCAACACACGGCAAGTGTTGCCTCTGTTAGCAGACTCTTACTGCAGGCTAAGTAAGCCGTGGGCCTATTGTCCTGTTCCCCGGGGCTCACACGGGGTTGTCATAAAATGAACATGTATATTTGTTTTTAAATTGTTTTCAAAAGTTGGACTAATATGTGTGTGAGATCTGCAATTCTATTCTATTTGATTAACATATTAGACACTTTTTATGTTCAATGCAGGTATTAATATAAGCTTATATTATTAATTGATAATTTCGCTGTATTTTAATTAGTCCAACGTCTACCATGTGATATTGTGTATTTTGCGGATTGCAGGGTTACTAAAAAAAGAACACAATATTCCAAAAATTGTGTTACATTTCGCAATCAGCCAATCATATTTTTCATCCGGTTATCTGCTGGAACACAACAACAAACAATGGACAGTGTTGAGCACAAAGGATTTGCATCTCTAATTAATTTGATAATTAACAACATAAAAATAAACAATAAATTTCAGTATACCTCACATTTATTTACAAAAGTTTACACAACATTTACAGGCCAAGTTGTCTTTTTGACAAGGATTGTCAGTTTTATTCGTAAACTGATTTAAGGTCCTTAATAACATGTAATTTGTATTAACCTTGTTATCATCTTAATAAAGTCCACTTCTCCAGTAGCTGCCCAGATAGCAACACTACGTTGGCCCAACGTTGGTCATTTGTTGGCATGGTTGGTAAATGGTTGGCGTTCTAACATCGGCCCAACGTTGGCCCATCGTAATGTGACCAACTGTTGGCTTTTCAACATCGATGCAACGTTGGCCCATCGTTAGATGACCAACTGTTGGCTTTCCAACATGGACCCAATGTTGGCTCATTGTAACATGACCAACTGTTGGCGTTCCAAAGTCAACCCAACTTAAAATGTCGACACACAAAAATTAATGCTCGATTAAATTAAACACTGTAAATGGAAATATATGACGTAAAAAGTGCAGTTAATAATCAAATATGAGTGCATTTAGATCATACGTTTTATAACCTTGCTAATTAATTAATTAATTCAACACATGTGGACATCTGGGATATATACTTATAGTTAAATCTGATGACCTATAAAATGAAAGACTTAAATACATCCTAGAAAAAAACCAATATTATCAAGGACAACCAGTGGTTTCTGTAAAGGTCGGTCAACTATTGACCATTTAATCAGATTAGAAACAGAAATTCAAAAAGCTAAAGCAAGAAACCAGTATCTTTTGGCGGTATTTTTAGACATTGAAAAAACCTTCGATCTCGTATGGAGAAAAGGTATTCTTTACAAAATTAAACAATTTGGAATAAGCGGTAATATGTTTAACTTTATATCAGACTTTTTGCAGGATCACGTAATTCAAGTTAAAGTAAATTACGAAACTTCGGACGAACGCGAACTCCAAAACGGCACCCCAAAGCAGCGTTATCAGTCCGACACTGTTTAATATTTTAATAGACGATTTAGTATATCAAGCTGAAAAATCCGCTAAAACTTCGCAGTTTGCCGATGACAGTGCAATGTGGCAAAGAGGCCATAACCTTAAAATACTTAGAAATAAAATGCAACGAACTTTGGATAATGTAAGTAAATGGGCTATTAAATGGGGCTTTAAGATTTCAAAAACTAACACAATAGGTGTTATTTTTGGAAACAGGAAAGTAACATCAACCAACCTCACATTAGGCAACCAACCCATAAAATTTTTAGGATTGATATTTGACCGTAAATTAACACGGAAAAAACATTTTGACTACATAGATGAGAGATCTAAACCTATACTTAACCTTATGAGATATGTTCAGGCTAATAATTTTGAAATGGGCACTGAAACGCTGATAATGTTGTATAAATCTCTACTCAGGTCCATACTAGACTACGGATGCCAGGTTTTCAACTCCGCCTCTAATAGTCTTAAACTTAAACAAGATAAAATACAGTATAAGGGTCTCCGAATAGCTTTAGGCGCTTTAACGTCCACGCCAGTGGAAAATCTATTAGTTGAAGCAGGGGAAAAACCGCTGCAACGTAGGCGCGATGAATTTTCGTTAAAATATTACTCTAGATGCTCGCAAAATCCCCCAAATCCAGCAAAAGAAACCCTGGAGGATTGCGTCGAATACAGAGCAAAATCACAAAAATGGAAAAATGGCACAATCCTTTTTGGCTACAGAGTAAGGAAAGAATTGAAACTAAATAAATTAGATAAAATTCAAATAGTAAAACACAATCCTCCGACTTCCACCATGGATTATAAAAACCGCAAATACATCGTGCGAATTAAAAAATAAAATAGATAAAATAGATGACCCTTATACAATAAAAACAATAACCCTTAAAATTATAGATAGTAAATCTAAAAACTTTGAAAAAATTTAAACCGATGGTTCAAAGGACCCAATCACCGGTAAAACCGCTTGCGCGTTTACCGTAACAAAAGTAAAATATGTATTCAATGAATGCTGCACCGATAATATCTCGGTATACACCACCGAAATGATAGCAATTTTTAAAGCATTAAAATGAATAGTCGACTCTGACTATCCATATCAAAAGGTAGTTATACTTACAGATTCAATTGATAATAACCAATCGAGTAGACCGGATATTTTAGAGGCTATTCAAATGCTAGCATTTAAAATAAGAAATAAACAAATCGAATTAATAATAGAGTGGATACCAGCCCACGTAGGTATCCTAGGTAATGGACTTTCGGATAAACTTGCAAAAGCAGCTTTAAAACAAGAAAACATAAATATAAACATAGCCTTTAGTACATCTGAATTCTACGCCATCGTCAAAAATATATTTAAAAAGAAATGGCAAGATATTAGGGACACACATCGAAATTCATGGTACTACCGGCTTAATCCATCAGTTAATTCAAAGCCATTTTCTATATAGGAAATCGAAACCATGCAAAAACTTTAACTAGGCTCAGACTTGGCACCACCCTTCTACCTGGTCAAATGGGGCAACACATCAAAAATATATAGCCACTTTGCAGTGTATGCAACGCAAAAAAGACATCGAACATGTCATTCTGCACTGTGTAGCCCATAACAACGCCAGAATAAAACTTAAAACAGCGCTTACAAAATTTAACATCAATACCATCGATATCAAGATCTTGTTAGACCCTCCTAAAGAATTTAAAAACCAAGTATATAAAGAGCTAGTCGATTTTATTACGGAAATTGACTATCACAAATGTATATAACTAACTCTTTCG
This sequence comes from Limnoperna fortunei, assembly GCA_944474755.1. Taxonomy (NCBI): domain Eukaryota; kingdom Metazoa; phylum Mollusca; class Bivalvia; order Mytilida; family Modiolidae; genus Limnoperna; species Limnoperna fortunei. Next base: position 44,736,468 of record OX104124.1, read on the forward strand.
TTTCTTGTATACACCACTTAGCTAGGTGTCTTCTGCGACGGTCACGCCCTACAACCATCTAATAAGTAAAAGTAAAATCCTCGGTACAGTAAGCCAAGAGCTTCGTCTCGGGCGGCCCCGAGGGACATAGGAAATTCCAAAATAACCAACCCCTGTAACTTATTAACAAACCTACTCCTCAGTAAGGTAAGCCAAGAGCTTCGTCTCGGGCACCCTATGAGGAACACGCGTAACAACAGCAATACTAATCATGAAAAAGTTAAAATTACAACTAAACAGGATATGCCAAGAGCATCGTCTCGGGCAAGTGCCTACTTCCGATTACAAATTAAAGTCAAATCATCGGTAGAGTAAGCCAAGAGCTTCGTCTCGGGCTGTTACTGAGGGACATAGAAAATTCATAAAAACCAAATCCCTATAACATGTAATAACCCTACTCCTCAGTAAGGTAAGCCAAGAGCTCGTCTTGGGCACCTTACGAGGAACACGCGCAATAACGGCAAAAATTAAATAAAAAAAAATATTAAACCGAAGGAGGGTATGCAAAGGGCATCGTCTCGGGCGGTTTCCTACTTCGGAATACAAATAAAAGTCATCGGTAGAGTAAGCCAAGAGCCTCGTCTCGGGCACCTACTGATGATTACGCGTAATAACGATAATAATAATAATAATAATAATAATAATAATAATAATACAAAGTAGAGCTACGTCTCGCTCGGTCGGGTTCCTACTTCTGAACAATAATCCCTGTAAATAATGTTTATGGCAATATTGTATATATTTAAACAAAAACAAAAAAAAACAAAAAAAAAAAACACATACAAAAACAATAAAGAATAGAATACTCTAATAGGTTTCTTAAAAATAGAAGAAAAACATCAGAACATGTACATGTATATCATTCTTATCTTATAATTTACAAAAATATTGTATATAAAAATACCTAGTTAGTGAAAACTAACAACAAATGTAATACAATTCCACATTGAAATGTATATAACTGAGTTACTTTTTTTATTTTCAAATTAAAAAAAAATCATCTTAGGCCATAGTAATGTATATATACATGTAAATAATTTTTTTTCGTCTGTCAGATGAGACGTAAAACTGGTGCCTCGTGTACAGTATTCCATCAACTGGCACGTTAAAGACCCCATTGACATTATTCGATAAGAGTAGGCGCACGCGCCGCTGCCATTGCACGTCCCGTACTTGCTGCTAGCGTCTTGGTTCTCTAGCTGGATGCAGCTTGATAGATTAATCTACTTCCACAGAGTCGTTTTGGTTGCGTCATTTCTGACTACTTTTATCATGTCAGTTATAGTATTTATGGCCTATAATTCCCCAAAAATACCAATAAATAGATAAAGAAAAATTTTCAATAAAAGCCATTAGGCAATAAGTCCGTGCGAGACCGTTGTACGGTAGTCAAGGACGTTAAAAACTCCCATAAGTAAGTTATGACCTATAAATTGTTAGTGTGCAGATTAGACGCGGGGCATTAGTATCCTATTTCAGATAAATTTCGCGCTAATCCATAGCATCATCTGTGTCAGCAATTCACGTCGGTCGCCTTTTTGGACAGTTTGGAGTATTTTATTTAACACACGTTATTTTTAATAAAAAAATGGATGGTTTTCTTAACGTCGCCTTAACGTTTTTTGCAACCAATTTACGACGTTAAACAGAAATTCACCAAACGTTACGAAAAAATCGTGACGTACTCCCGACATTTAGACTACGTATGTTTTTGACGAAGATGTTCTGTAAACGTTGTCACAACATTAAAAATAATACATTACACGTTCCACAGACGTTTGTCTAACGTAACTGAAACAAGCTTTTGTTGTATTTTTGAAAAAAATGTCTTCCTGAATATCATTGTTCCGTTTTTTCCTCGAAAGAAATATGGTCATAACCGCATCGTATTTATTAACCACAATAATACATTTCTGATAGCCAACGTAAAGCAAATACAAGAGATACCAACTGTGGTGAACATTTCAAGAATTCAAGAAACATATAAGAAGCTACATATAACTGCCTTTATGTCTCTAAAAGCTTTGCTGCAGGCTCCACAAAATACGTAGTAGGGTGAAATACAAAAGACGATTTGCAAAGGAAAAACGATGCAAATTACTTGTATAATTAAAATAGAAAAATAAATTAGTTTCCTATTTTTTATTGTTTAAATATTACAAGACAAAACAGTTAATTAAGCCTCTGACACTCATGTGTACTTGAGGACACAAAAAATATAAGCAGTTGTTGGTTTAAGACATACAGACACAAATACAGCTACATTAACTAAAACATACAAAGGCAATACATATTAAAACATATGTTCAACAATTACTTGCAGTCAATACACAAAGCAAATAAATAACAATAAGTGTTGTAGAGAGAAAAAACAATTAAAAGACAGTTTATTCACAACACAGATCTATATGACATCGGATCTTTGGATTTTGTAATATACAATCAATACATTAACATTTTAAAAGTTTTTGCAGAGTTCTGCAATACAGTTACAACTATTTGCTGTCTGGATTCTGGCACCTAAAATAAATAAATAAATAAATAAATAAATAAATAAATAAATAAATAAATAAATAAATGAAATGTCTTGCATCTTCCCATATTTTTCATAAGAATTAAAGCAATATAATTTCTTTATCTGATAGACTCTTTTTAACCGTCTATTACTTTATTATTATTATTTTATTGAGTACATTAAGCAACCTTTATACGACACGGTAGCAGTGGTCAAGTTTGAATTGTGCGTAAAGCTCTACAAAAAATGTTTAAAATATACTGTAATTTTATTAGTTTGGTCCCAGGATAAAAGTGTTTTTATATCAGTGTGTCTCTGTACGCTAATATTTTAAAACGAGGACGTCGGTGGCCGCGTGGTTATGGCAGTCAGTCATCTTCTATTGACCACGTGTCTGTTAACGCTGCGGTCGCGGGATCGCGCCTTACGGCGGTTCAGGGTGTGCTCGAATACAAAACTTAATTGACAAGGATTGAGAGTTGTTCGGGCTTTTAACCGGGTATTCCTCCCGCAAAAAAACCCGGGAGTCATTATACAGCTGAAAAATTGCTGGAAGTTGCTTCAACCACAATTTAAATAACAACTAACATAAATCGGAAAAAGCTTTGAGACAATATTTGTTCTGAATACAGTATTATCTGGTTTTCCCTAAGTTAGCAATTATTAAACTTACCTTATATCTGGATCGCCTGGGCTTTTAGGGGCATCTTGTAGGCATTCCGTTATAATCTCCTTCGCATCCATTTCTGTGGCTGACGGATGATTTTTTCTGTATGCCCCTGAAGAAGAAGAAAATTAATAAATCTTTCGGTATAATTTTGGCATCTGGTTAACTTTGATAAATTGGTCTTTTGCAAAGATTGATAAGGGTTTACAGTTTCATATTGGTCCAAATAATAATTATTTAAAAGTGTTGACAAAAACATTTTTGCTCTTCCTTTCATATAATCATGTATTATGTAACATGTAACAATCCTGTGTTGTGGATTGATTATTATTTTTAATACAATGATTTAGAAAATAACTTACGTATCATCTTCTGACAAAACACTGAAAGATTCAGCAATGGGAGCTTTCCTTTTTTCCCTCTTAAACTGTAGTCCGACCATAATGCATTGTTGTCTTCATCATTCGCCGTATGGAGTCCCAACCAGAGCTACCTCCCAGAGCAGTAAGCAGCTTGAGCTGTACGACGATACAAAAAAAAATAAAATGATTTTACTATACAAATAATCTTAATCCTACTGAAGTATGTGCAAAAATGAAAGACGAAGAATAGGAACTTGATTATTTCCTGTATAAGCGATGTTTACAAAATATTTCAGTTTGGGATCACAATGCACATAAGAAATGTCGACTGGCAGAAATGCGTTAAGGACATATTTCACGAAATAAGATCAACTATTAATACATTCTAAGACCCAAATGAATAGGTCTTCTTCTTCTCGTTGGAGGTTTTAACGTCCTACACTGATAAATAAATACCCTCGGTCGGACGGTTGTTGTTAGTAGTCTATGGACTCCACTATGGTGGGTTTGTCGAAGCCCGGGCTTCGGGATACCTAGTCGAACTCGGCAGAATATGTTGTAGTGGCGACCGGGCTGCTCCGATGTAAAGTTGGGCTACTCCAGTACCCCACATGGGTAGGAGCGTTTCCGCACTCTGTCAGGTCTTACATCTGCAGAGTGAGCAGCCAGTGTGTGCTTTCCTCTGACATTTATGACATGAATAGGTCTAAAATGTTACTGCATTTTATACACGCATTCCTATTCATTCTTGTTTTCAATTAAACGATAGGCGCTTACAGGAATCAAGTGCGTGTAGTAGAACTTTAAATATACGAACGTGATTTTGAGGAAAAGGAATTAAATTGTGAGAATGTCGCAACGAAACATATACAATATTCAAATTCGTGCTCCTAATTATTAAAAGAAGAATTTATTCATTACACATCAAAAATATGCTAAACGTTTTCTGGCGAATTTTGTCTATTGTGTCTTGTATATTATAGTACTTACTTTTGAGCTGTGTCTTTTCTTTCCATGTGGCGAATGACCTTGTTTTCTTTGTTTCAATAGCAAACACTCACAATTAATATATCAAATTACGCGTGCACGTGTGGTTTAAAGACCCTTGTGTAATTTCATGACCCTTGCTATTTACATTCGATCGGCAAGAACAAAAAGCCACTGTAAGAGATATACAGAGAAATAAAGCGAACGAAACTGACCGGGAAATGTTAATTAAATTCTGGTAGAAATTCGTAAACTTTGATACAATGTAAAGTATCTATGTTGCAATCCCCCACCCCCGTAAATCGCCAGTTAATGAAAAACCACTGTAAGAGACATAATTTGAAAAAAAGCAAAACAGATTGAATAGGAACATACTACTTAAATTCTTGTGGAAATTCGGAAATTCGTTTATTTATTAAAATGTAAAGAATCTATTATGTCGAAACATTCCCATCCTCTTCAATCCAGGAAAGATTTTAAAACAGAAAGAACAATTTTTTAATATCATTTGTTTTAAAATATTTAAAAATATTTAAACTATATTCTTTATTTCAAAACATACGTGTTAAACTGTAAAATATTTATATCTAATCCCAATCTACCCCAACCCAACACACTATTTAAAAAAAAAAATCGTATATGGGTTCTTAATAAGTCAAACACTTATAAACATTACAAGGACGTAGCAAATATGTTCGCTAAGTTTATTGTAACGTAAAAAACACGTTGAATTAACGTTATGTTTTACGTGATATAACAACGTTTACACAATGTTGCTATTTTTGACAACGTCAGATAAACTTGCTTAATTACGTTACGAATTAAAGACGTAACAACGTTGCATTTTCGTTGTAGATAAGTACCGTCAAGTCCGACATTCTCACAAATTATAAGCAACGTTAGATTTACGTCATGTGTTTGCTGGGTGGCTATGTCTCAACGTTGGCCCAACGTAGGGCCGATGAGCAAAATTACGTTGGGCCAACGTAGTCTGCCAACGTTGGCCCAACGAAGTTGCCATCATTAACCCAACGTTGGCCCAACGTGTGATTGCTATCTGTGTGGTTAAAATATCTTTTAGATGGCCTGTAGCTTTGTTTCTTTAATTTTCATCATCAGCTAGAATACACATATATGTGTGAGTCTGTGTTTGGAAAATATACATTTTTGTTCTCCGGAATATGATCTAAGTTGGTACTAGTACTTGTAGTATAACTTAAGTACATGCATAAAATTAAAAATGTGTAAGTTTGATGTACATGTATAGGCTAGATTCATTAGAACTTAATTACAATATACCAGTATATTGTGGGTGGTTCCAAAAAACCACGCAGGAACAGTTTATCTCTCAGATATAAAGTATATAATCCCAGCAAACAATTTTACGTCGTAGAAACGTCGTTAAAATGTATGTTTTTGGTTGCAGTAACGTTACTATAAAACGTTATTTTTACGAAAAAATGGATGGTTTTCATAACGTCGCCTTAACGTTTTTTGCAACCAATTTACGACGTTTAACAGACATTCACCAAACGTTACGAAAAAATCGTGACGTACACCCGACATTTAGACTACGTATGATTTTGAAGAAGATGTTCTGTAAACGTTGTCACAACATTAAAAATAATACATAACACGTTCCACAGACGTTTGTCTAACGTAATTGAAACAAGCAATTGTTGCATATATGAAAAAATGTCTTCCTGATAATCACTGTTCCGTTTTTTCCTTGAAAGAAATAACCGCATCGTATTTATTAACCACAACAATACATCTCTGATAGCCAACGTAAAACAAATGCAAGATACCAAATGGTGAACATTTCAAGAATTCAAGGAACATATAAAAAGCTACATATAACTGCCTTTATGTCTCGAAAAGCTCTGCTGCAGACTCCACAAAATACATTGTAGGGTGAAATACAAAATACGATTTTCAAAGGAAAAACGATGCAAATTACTTGTATAATTAAAATGGAAAAATAAATTAGTTTCCTATTTTTTATTGTTTAAATATTACAAGACAAAACAGTTAATTAAGCCTCTGACACACAGTTGTACAAGAGGACACAAAGAAAATATAAACAGTAGTTGGTTTAAGACATTAATACATACAGACACAAATACAGCTACATTAATTAAAACACACAAAGGCAATACATATTAAAACATATGTTCAACAAATACTTACAGTCAATACTCAAAGCAAATAAATAACAATAAGTGTTGTAGAGAGAGCAAAAAATACAAAAGCAGTTTATTCACAACACAGATCTATATATTTGGATCTTAGGATTTTGTAATATACAATCAATACATTAACTTTTTAGAAATTTTTGCAGAGTTCTGCAATACAGATACAACTGGTTGCTGTCTGGATTCTGGCACCTAAAAATAAATAAATAAATAAATAAATAAATAAATAAATAAATAAATAAATAAATAAAATAAATAAATAAATAAATAAATAAATAAATAAATAAATAAATAAATAAATAAATAAATAAATAAATATGTCTTGCATCTTCCCATATTTTTCATCAGAATTAAAGCAATATAATTTCTTTATCTGATAGACTCTTTTTAACCATCTATTACATTATTATTTTTTTATTCAGTACATTAAGCATTCTTTATACGACACGGTAGCAGTGGTCAAGTTTGAAGTGTGTGTAAAGCTCTACAAAAAATGTTTAAATATACTATAATTTTATGAATTTGGTCCCAGGATAAAAGATTTTATATCAGTGTGTCTCTGTAAGCTGATATTTTGAAACGAGGGCGTCGGTGGCCGCGTGGTTATGGTAGTTAGTCATCTTCTATTGACCACGTGTCTGTTAACGCTGCGGTCGCGGGATCGCGCCTTACGACGGATAGGGTGTGCTCGAATACAAAACTTAATTGACAAGGATTGAGGTTGTTCGGGCTTTTCACCGGGTATTCCTCCCGCAAAAAACCTGGACGTCATGATACAGCTGAAAAATTGCTGAAAGTTGCGTCAACCACAATTTAAATGAAAACTAACATAAATCTGAAAATGTTTTGAGACAGTCTATGTTCTGAATACAGTATTATTTGGTTTTCCCAAAGTTAGCAATTATTAAACTTACCTTATATCTGGATCCCCTGGCCTATTAGGGTCATGTTTTAGGCATTCCGTTATAATCTCCTTCGCATCCATTTCTGTGGCTGACGGATGATTTTTTCTGTATGCCCCTGAAGAAGAAGAAAATTAATAAATCTTTCGGTATTTTTTTGTCATCTGGTTAGCAGTAGTTGCACTTCGATAAATTTGTCATTTGCAAAGATTGATAAGGGTTACAGAAAGATTCAGTAATGGGAGCTTTCCTTTTTCCCTCTTAAACTGTAGTCAGACCATAATGCATTGCTGCCAATTGTCTTCATCATTCGCCGTATGGAGTCCCAACCAGAGCTACCACCCACAGCAGTAAGCAGCTTGAGCTGTACGACGATAAAAAAAAACAATAAATGATTTTACTATACATATAATCTTAATCCTACTGAAATATGTGCAAAAATGAAAGAAGAATAATAGGGACCTGATTATTTCCTGTATAAGCGATGTTTACAAAATATTTCAGTTTGGGGTACAAATTGCACATAAGAAAATGTCGACTGGCTGAAATGCGTTAAGTACATATTTCACGAAATAAGATAACTATAAATACATTCTAAGACCCAAATGAATAGGTCTTCTTCTTCTTCTTGTTGGGGGTTTTAACTTCCTACACTGATAAATAAATACCCTCGGTCGGACGGTTGTTAGTTGTCAGTAGTCCATGGACTCCACCATAGTGGGAAGCCCAGCCTTCGGGATACCTAGTCGAAGAACTCGGCACCATATGTTCTACTAGCGGCCGGGCTGCTCCGATGTAACGTTGGCCTACTCCAGTACCCCACATGGGTAGGAGCGTTTCCGCATTCTGTCCTATCGAGGTCTTACATCTGCAGAGTGAGCAGCCAGTGTGTGCTTTCCTCTGACATTTATTACATGACTAGGTCTAAAATATTACTGCATTTTATACACGCATTCCTATTAATTCTTGTTTTCAATTAAACGATAACCGCTTACAGGACTCAAGTGCGTGTAGTAAAACTTTTAAATATTCGAACGTGATTTTGAGGAAAATGAATTAAATTGTGCGAATGTCGCAACGAAACATATACAATATTCAAATTCGTGCTCTTAAAGAATTAAAAGAAGAATTATTACATATTAAAAATATACTAAACGTTTTCTTTTGAATTTTGTCTATTGTATCTTGTATATTATAGTGATCTATAGTACTTACTTTTGAGCTTTGTCTTTTCTTTCCGTGTGGCAAATGACCCAGTTTTCTTTGTTTCAATAGCAAACACTCACAAGATATCAAATTACGCGTGCACGTGTGGTTTTACAACCCTTTTGTAATTTCATAACCCTTGCTATTTACATCCGATCGGCAAGAACAAAAGCCACTGTAAGAGAAATAAAGCGAACGAAACTGACCGGGAAATGTTAATTAAATTCTGGTAGAAATTCATAAAATTTGATACAATGTAAAGTATCCATGTTGCAATCCCCCACACCGTAAATCGCCAGTTAATAAAAAAACCACTGCAAGAGACATAATTTGAAAAAAAGCAAAACAGATTGAGGAGGAACATGCTAATTAAATCTTTGTGGAAATTCATTTATTTATTAAAATGTAATGAATCTATTATGTCGAAACCCTCCCACCCTCTTCAATCCAGGAAAGATTTTTAAACAGAAAGAAAAATTGTTTAATATCATTTGTTTTAAAATATTTAAACTATATTCTTTATTTTAAAACATACGTGTTAAACTGTAAAATATTTATATCTAATCTCCATCTACCCCAACCCAACACACTATCTTTCAAAAAATCGTATATGGGTTCTTAATAAGTCGAACACTAATAAACGTTACAAGGACGTTGCAAATATGTTCGCTAAGTTTATTGTAACGTAAAAAACACGTTGAATTAACGTTATGTTTTACGTGATTTAACAACGTCTACACAATGTTATACAAATGTTGCTATTTTTGACAACGTTTTAACAACGTCAGTTAAACGTGCTTAATTACGTTGCGAATTAAAGACGTAACAACGACGTTGCATTTTCGTTGTAGATAAGTAACGTCAGGTCCGACATTCTCACAACTTATAACCAACGTTAGATTTACGTCATGTGTTTGCTGGGATGTCGCTGCGAAAACCGGCTGCTAGTTCAAAAGCATCAATAGAAATTATTGTTACTCACCAATCTGAGAAGACACCTGATCTATTAATGGCTATATATGTTTATTTTTTATATAGGTATAGACAAATCCTTAAGGCAATTAATCACTCCCCTTTTCCTTAAAAAATGTGGTGTTTTGTTGGTTTGTTTTCAGTCTTCTACACTTATTTGGTTTGTCGTGTTGAGAGCGAGTATCAATTCATCATATTCTTACCAGAACCTGTGATGTATCGGTGTTGTTTGTAAACAAACAGTGACGACATATTTTGCATACATTAAACATCGTAAAAGGTCACAAATTATAAAAATAATTAAAATTTGAAATAAATTTTATATAATCGATAATTTTTGTTTATTTAAAAAACAATCTGTAATATTTCTTTAAAACATAAAAATTAAAATTTTTAGACTAAGATTTCGCATGCCAATTTCCAGTAATTTACTTTTAATGGGTTACCAACTTTTATATCAAAATATGATAAATTTCCTAACCTTGTTTCGAAAAATAAATATGTACACGAATTTCCGAAATATTGTCCTACATTTTAATCCATGTTTTGGCTACATTACCTTCCGTACCAAAGTTTATTTAACTTTTACATCAAAATTTGACAAAAACCATTGGCTAGTGGATATTCGGCCATCTTAACCAAAGGGAGATTATTCGATTCCAAGTCCTGGTCTTATTCAACAATGTCAATTATTCTGGTACCCTGACGATGATATCCTCATTAGCCTAAGCGGCTGTCGAATATAATATATTTGAAGTGAGGCTTGCGTCAATGAAAAATATTGCACCAGGAGACAATTCAACAGTTGCCACAAAGGAGAAGCCCATATATTTAAATATCTTTAAAGCCATGTTGTAATCTGCAGACGACAGAAAATTACAAAATGTAAAAAGCTCTCGAATGTGAAAAAAGCTTTTTCCCCTCACCTATCAAATGACAACTTTGATTTCATTTGTACAAAGATTGTTTGTTTGTTTGTTTGTTGTTTAACGTCCAGCAAGCAATATTTCAGCTATATTCAGGACGTGTTTGGACAAAGATGTGCAAGTGATTGACAAAGGCATTGCTTTTAGTTTGGTAACTTAAAAATAATCCATCTTCCTCCTACGCCGATATCCATTCATAAAATAGTCAACATGTCTTCATCTTCCAGTTCCAGATTGAATTTTATCAATTAATATACCGTAAACATAACCATACACGTCTTAAAACTTCACTCATTCATTCTTTTGAAAGATTTTCACAATGTCAAAGGTTGTTCTTTTGATTTTCGTCCAAAGCTTAAAATTCATTTCCACATCACATTTTCCGCGTTTGTATCCGCCATCTTGGATCAAAGTTGGTACAAAAAACTTGACCAATCAGACGTTCCGATAGGTACGGCGCGTTCCATTTCAGTTTTGGGAGGTACAACTGGTACGTTCCGGATAATGGAAAGCACCCCAGGTTACAATGTCAATCAATAAGGTCAAAAATAAGGCAAGATGTTTCCGCCACTTACATGCAGTCATGCGCAGTGCCGCTTCTTGGTTAAAAAAATATGTTTTAGCGAATCCGAACCTAAAACACAAAAATAAACTGTAATAATTTAGGCAACATGATTATTACGATAACAAGAAAAATAAACACCCATATCAAAAGTTGTTCGATTTATATGTTATAGGTGTATCCGATTTGGTTTATTATTATTTTTTTTAATTTGTTTTTTATTTAAAATTTCATCATATGCTGTTGAGGGTTACAAATATGATCAAACAGACGATTGTGGAATGAAAGAAATAATCATCTTGATTATAATATCTCAACTTTGAGAAAAGTACTTTAAAACAAGTACTATCTTTAAACAGATAACCGACGCAGTAAAGATATAAATGTTGTTATGCATTGAACTAATAATCGCCATTATTGTCATACAAATTCTACGTTTCAATAGACCAGAAATGTTTGATTGAATTTTTTTGGGGGAAGTTCTGACGGACAAATGTTGGCAAACCTTATAACTATTACTAGTGAAATCAGGTACCTATAAATTAACATTAGTCACAGGTGAAATGAGTTTTAAATTATTAATTTATACACGTGTGCCCTCTTATGCCCCTATGTGTTTTTATATTTCAACAGATTATTTTTTTTTACGTGTTTTCGATATTAACTGATTTACCAAGCATACAGTTAACCTAAAATTGATCATTTACATACAACTACATGTACATGTGCAGTACATGTACATGTATTCAAGAATGTTTATTGATATTATGTATTGAAAAACACTGCCTAAGATATAGAAATGAAGTTTTTCTGCGAGCACCAAAGTTGTTATACAATAAAGTAAACAAATTGAATATTAGAAATTTTTTAATCAAATGTTTATTGTTTAAAATTTACTGAAAATCTAGCGCATGCGTGAACTTGGAAGGTCGTAGATTTTTCATTGGAGTAAAATTAGTAAATATTGGTCTTTTTTAACAAAATGTTTTAGCATTCCTTGATTTAATTCTTGTGGAAATCCCTTAATTCTATTTCTTAAGCAAGCGGAACCAAAATCTAAATGGAAATTACATAATAACTAGAAACAAACTAATTCAATTTCATTACTTATTGCATTGGAGCTAAAAATAACTACTTCCGGACCGCCATAAAAAATTGTAAACAAATTGGCAACTCACTCATCTTTGTCCCCACTTTGTATTAACATGGTTTTTCTTACCACCTGATGCCTTTTGCAAACCGGAGGGACGAAGAACTAACTTACCTATTCACTGCTAACATCTTTGTCAGGTAGGCTGAACTTTCTAGCACAACAGTATAGATACAAGAAAATAAAATACAATGGAATTTTAATATATACATTATTATCAGCTTCAATCATATTACTGTTAATAACTCTTAGTCAACATTCCAATAACATAGACATGAAGCTTCAATCACAACATGATATAGGTGATCATGAACATCTAAGAAATGACACACTGAAATTAACCATCCTTGCAATGAATCTAAAGACTAACCGATGCAGACCTGTAAGTAAGTACATTTGTATATTACTTCTTGCTATTGCCGCAGATATTGAAACAAATCCTGGTCCCAAAACACCAAAATGGCCACGAGGAACATGTTCAAAAGCAGTGGCATGGAAACATCAAGCTATCTGTTGTAATAGCTGTGAAACTTGGTATCACATACAATGTCAAAATATACACTCAAATATTTTCAGATTTATGGATGCAAGCAATGTGTCATGGGAATGTTTGAGTTGTGGTATGCAAAACTTCTCAACATCATTATTTAACACAACATACAATATTGAAACAAAAACCTCATTTTCAAACTTGAGTTCCAGTTCTGAAATAAGCAGCCCAGGCATACCAACTGCTACATCCTCACCTAAACACAATCATGGTTATAAAAACAACAAACAGAAAGGCTAAGTTTGATAAACCTAGGATAAAAAGACCCTTAAGAATACTTGTTGTCAATTTTCAGTCAATAAAAATAAAAAAGAAGAACTCCATGAAGTCACTACGTTACCACCTATTGGACAATCAGACCATGTCATTGTTTATTTTGAATAAGACACCTGGTTTAGGAGAATTAGGGAAGTACCTAGAAAAATACTAAAATATAACAAAGCTAACTGGGCAAACATCAGTAACGATTTACAAACAACACACACAACAATCAGTTCCAAATATCAAAATGAAAATGTGGACACATTATGGAACATATTCAAAGTAAATCCTCTTGACTCTATTAATAAAAATGTTCCTCATAAGATGCTCACATCCAAATACAGACTTCTATGGGTAACTGACAAAATACGACGACTTATAAACAGAAAGCACAAGGCTTATAAAAACCGCCTAAAAACACAGAAACAGTTAAAAAAGTTAAAAAGATGTGTCCAAAAAGAGTTAAGTTAGCATACTGGACTTACATTTAAAAAACCATCTGTGACATCCCAATTGAAGATACAAGTGTATATAATAGAACAGCACAAGCAAAACCAAAAGAACTCTTTAGCTATTTTAAAACTACAAGAATAGATAACACAGGTGTAGTACCATTGAAAAAAAATTGGAAACATAATAACAGACACAGAAGAAAAGGCAAACATCCTAAACCACCAAATTCAATCTGAATTTACAAATGAAACAGACACATATTTACCAGATAAAGGTACAAGCCCTCATCCTTCTATGCCAAAAATTTTAATAAATGAAACTGGAATCACAAAACTCTCAAATTCAAACCCTCATAAAGCATGTGGACCTGACAACATCAATGGCAGGGTATTAAAAACTCAAAGAACAAGTAGCTCCGATTCTCACTTTGATATTCAAAAAATCACTAGAAAGGGGCGAAACACCAAAAGACTGGAAGCATGCAAACGTTGCTCCAGCTTTCAAAAAGGGGAGAAATATAAACCTGACAACTATCGACCTATATCTCTCACATTCATATGTTGTAAAATATTAGAACATGTAGTGACGAGCAATATTATGAAACACCTAAAGAATTACAACATACTATACGACCTACAACATGGCTTTTTAAAGCCCCGCTCATGTGAATCACAACTAATAGACTTCATACAAGAACTTGCAAGTAAAAACAATAAGAACATACAAACTGACCTGATCATTATGGACTTTGCTAAGGTTTTCCACGCTGCCGTCTACTGTACAAACTAAAATATTATGGGATTGATATACACACTCTTAACTGGATAAAATCATTCTTAGCAGACAGGACGCAGACAGTTGTTATCAGGTGTTCCTCAAGCCACTGTACTTGGACCAATATTGTTCATGATATACATTAATGACTTTCCTGAATACTTACATCATAGTAAACTAAGACTCTTCGCAGATGATAGTATTATATAAAAAAGAAATAAAATCTGTCGAAGACTAAAAAACTGCAACAAGACCTCAACGCAGCAGCTCAACGGGAAGCTGATTGGCTCATGGCTTTCCATCCTGATAAATGCAGAAAGCTAACAATCTCACAAAAAAGCAACAATTTCATCATAATTACATACTTCACAATCATACATTAGAATCCGTATCATACGCAAAGTATTTGGGAGTAACAATACAGTCAAATTTAAAATGGAACGAACACTATAATAACATCAAATGGAAACAAAGCTCTTGGATTTTTAAAAAGAAACGTACAAAATCAAATGCAAACATCAAATCAAGAGCCTACCAAGCACTAGTACGCCCCAAGCTAGAAAACAGCTGTAGCCTTGGGGACCCTTATACAAAAGAAACAAAACACCAACTGGAAATGGTACAAAGACGAGCAGCTCGCTATGTAGTAAATAATTACCACAACACTAGCAGCGTTACAAACATGATCCAGACACTGCAGTGGCCTACATTAGCTAAGCGCCGCCTTAAAACTCGACTTGTTCTGTTTTATAAAGTTTTCCATTGCCTAAAAGCTATACCAAATAATATCCTCACACAATCCGACAGCAGGACAGGAAAACATCACACACGAATTTTTAGGCATTTACGTTGTAATAAAGAAACATATAAATGGTCATCTTGTCCAAGAACAATAATACAGTTTCCACCAGCTGTTATCTCCACACTTATGTAATTTCAAAATAGCTCTTATTTCCTATGTACAAAGTTTTAATCACTTAATGCACCTTATTTTCACTAAATTATCTTAATACTTATTAAACTTTTAAAATATTTGTTTATTTAATATCTCTTTTTGTCACGCATGAGCAACAGTATGTAATCTTCAGTATTCTGAAGTTTTACTGTAAACACAAAGAAGAATTAACAAAGTATACTTTACAATTAGAGCCACAATTCTCTATCTATGTGTGTACTACGACGGACGCACAAGAACAATAATATTACATTTGATTTAATATCAACATGTATATAAAATTATTGTTAATTTGTATTTAATAAAGAACTAAATTAAAATTTCTTCTCTTCGTCTTTTTTACACTACAGAAAAGCCCGCAAAAATCCAGCGTGTTAATATGCGGTGTGATTTGCGCTGTCACTTCAAATAAAACATATTTAACATTTTTGTACAAGTTGTTTGATATAACATTTTACAAACTGCAGCTCATCTCTATAGTTCTTTATACTTCAATTGCACTGATAAATGATACATTGATTGATTGATTGATTGATGTTTAACGTCCAGCAAGCAATATTTCAGCTATATTCAGGACGTGAGCAATTTTATAAATTGATGATGTTTAATAATTAGAAAGTTGGCATAGAAACAACCCTGTCGAAATATAGAAAAACTGTAATCTCACACAATAGTATGAGGGTATATACACATAAAATAACGTGATTAAAATAATAAAATATTAAATAACAGCATAGTTATGATATGAGATTATATTTTATTATACAAATTAATTTCCTTTAAGAACTGTAGAATCTTGTCGCCAGCGACATTTGTAAACAAATTAAAGTAAGAATTCACAGAATAAAAACGTTCCCGAATGTGGGCCACGTCAACACAGTCCATCAAGACATGCTTGATTGTATACGGACTGTCGCATGGCACACACTCGGGTCGTGGTTCACCATTTAAAATATAAGTGTGTGTCGTCCTGGTATGACCAAGACGACACCTAGTTAAAACTACTTGGTCTCGACGACTTCCATATGATTTAAAATTATTTGCATGCAGAAGTGGTTGGATCTCATGAAGTTTATTATGCACTTCTAGATCCCAACCACTTTGCCATGTACTAAAATTATATTTTAAAATAAAGGATTTAAAATCAGTAAAAGGCATTTTACAATTAATTATATCATTATTTAAAGCATTCTTAGCTTCCCGTCAACGACTGTGTTTCCATAGATTCCAACATGACTTGGAATCCAGAAAAACACAACCTCTTTACCCAAAGTTGTCTGCGATTTATAAATTTGAATTATTTTTAAAATAAATGGATTTTTAATTTTAGAATTTTCAATTGCCTGAAGACATGACAAAGAATCGGAGCAGATAACAAATTTACTCTCATCTGACGAAGCAATAATTTTTAGTGCAAGAAGGATAGCTTGCGCTTCTGCACTAAATACAGAAGAAACGGAAGGAAGACGGCGAGTTTCAACACGCTCTCCAAAGACAGCGGCCGATGCAACCTTATCGCCGTCCTTCGATCCATCTGTATAAATTGCAGAATGGTCAGGATAGCGAGATTTTATTTCTGCAAAGTGTTGTTGAATAATTAAAGGATTTGTGTCTGACTTTTTATGGTTTCTAAGATCAAAAATAAAGACCGGTTTTGGAGTTAACCATGGCGGGTTATGTGGAATTTCACTAGCGGCAATTTCATCTAAATTTATACCAGAGTTGTTCAAATGAGGTTTTATTCTGATACCAAATGGTTGAATTTTATTTTCGTAAAGAGGTTTGAAAACACAGTCGTGGGCGGGGTTGCCAGGATATGCCTTTAATTTGGTTGCATATTGCAAAGCGAGCTTTATTCTTCTTTGATACAAAGAAGGCTCGCCTGCTTCTACATATAAACTGTCCATAGGTGTGGTTCGAAAGGCTCCAAGGCATAGTCGCAATCCTTGATGGTGTATAGTATCAAGGATTTTGACATATGACTTGCGAGCAGAACCATAAATAAAGCAACCGTAATCCAATTTAGATCGAACCAGCGATCTATATAGATTAAGTAAAACATCGCACTCAGCACCCCAATCGGTACTGGATACGACTTTTAAAATATCTAATGCTTTAATGCATTTATTTTTTAACATTTTGATATGGGGTAGAAAGGTTAGCCTTGAATCAAATATGAGGCCGAGAAAAGTAGTTTCCTTTACAATTTTTATAGGATTATTATGTAATTTTAATTCGGGATCAGGATGCATCTTTCTCGTATTACAAAAATGCATCCCAACGGTTTTTGCTGTAGAGAATTTAAAACCATTCTCCATTGCCCATTTCTCTATTCTATTTAAACATAACTGCAGTTGACGTTCACTATTATTCATGTGTTTTCCTCAGTAACATATCAGGAAGTCGTCAACATATAGAGAACCATCAATATTATCTTTTAAAACTTGAGCAAGGCTATTAATTTTGATACTAAATAAAGTGACAGAAAGGATGCTTCCCTGAGGAACACCCATTTCCTGTTCAAAAGGGTCAGATAAAGTAGAATTGACCCTAACTTTAAATTCTCTGTCAGATAAAAAGTTTGCAATTAAATTAGGAAGTCTACCTTTCAACCCCATATCAAAAAGATTTTTTAAAATACCATATTTCCACGTTGTGTCATACGCTTTTTCTAAATCGAAAAAGATAGACACATTGAACATGCTCATTTTTTGCAAAGGCGTTTCGAATATACGTTTCGAAACGTACAAGATGATCTAGGGTACTTCGCCCTTGTCTGAAACCACATTGAATATGAGAAAGTAGATTGCTGGATTCTAAAAACCAGACAAGGCGATCGTTGATCATCCTTTCCATGGTTTTACAAAGACAGCTTGTGAGGGCTATAGGCCGATAGTTTGACGCTTCAGAGTGGTCTTTTCCTGGTTTTGGGACAGGCACAACAGTGGCCATTTTCCAAATAGATGGTAAGTCACCAGTTTCCCAAATGGTGTTAAGAAGATTCAAAAGGCATTGGAGAGAAGGCTGTGGTAGATGTTTGAGAAGTTGATAATGGATGTCATCTGGGCCACATGCTGTATCGTGAGATTTGCTCAAAGAGGTTTTTAGCTCTTCCAAAGAAAACGGTGTATTGTAATTTTCTAGATTTTTTGACTGGAAATTAAGTTTTGATTTTTCTTTTTGAGTTTTGATACGCTGAAAATCGGGATGATAATTTTCAGCGGACGAGTGTTTTGCAAATGTTTCGGCCAATTTGTTAGATATTTCCGACTCTGATGTTAACAAGTCTTGTCCATCCTTTAAATGATGGACATTTGCTTTACTGTTTTTACCTTTAATTTTACGAATCATATTCCAAACTTTATTCATGGGGGTATGGTTATTCAGTTTAGAAACAAAGTTACGCCAAGAACTGCGTCGTCTTTGTTTCGTTACCCTGCGAGCTTTCGCTCGAAAAATTCGGAAATGGTTAAGATTATTTTGAGTTTGGTGTTTATTAAAGCGTCGTTCGGCTTTTTTCCGGTCTTTAATAGCGTCCTCACAGCTGTCATCGAACCATGGTTTACTAGCCGGATGTTTTGAATTTGTCGAGGTCTTAGGAATTGTTTCATCAGCAATTGAAATAAGTGTTTCATTGAATTTTAAAATTGGATCAGAAATAGCTTCAAAAGCATCCGAGCCAAGTCGCTCTATACAGAGCTGTTCGAATAGAGGCCAATTGGCCTTGCCAAATTTATACCTAGCGACTCGTTCTGTGTTTGACGAGTGTAAAGATTGCAAGATAATGGGAAAGTGATCACTGCCACAGAGATCGTCATGGACTTTCCATGAGAAATCGGGCAACAGAGAAGGATCTGCTATTGTTAGATCAATAGCCGAGTATGATCCATTCCCAGGATGTAAATATGTATTAGTTCCATCATTAAAAATGCACAGATATTCCTGATTCATTAAGCTTTCAATAATTTTACCTTTATCGCTTATTGTGTTACTGCCCCATAAAGGGTTATGTCCGTTGAAGTCCCCAAGTAATATGTAAGGGGCTGGAAGCTGATCAGTAAGATGTTTCAACTGATTTAAATTTAATGAAGAATTTGGAGGGATATACACAGAGCATAAAGTAATTGTTTTGTCTAAAGAAATTCTAACAGCAACCGCCTGAAGATCAGTGTTGAGATCTACAGGGCTATGTAGAACTTGGTCTTTTACAAGAATGGTAGAGCCGCCAGCAGCTCTATCATTCTCGTCTACATATGTGCTGTATATAGAGTAGTTTTTTAAGGATATGTTATCACTTCGTTTTAGGTGGGATTCTTGAAGGCAAAATGCAACAGGAAGAAAGGCTTGAACTAATAAAGTAATTTCAAGAAAATTAATCTTAAGACCTCGACAATTCCATTGTATTATTGTACCCATTATGGTCTGCGAATAGGGGAATAGTTGACAGTTTTTTTGGGGCTATTCCGCCGGTTTCTGCTGGGGGATCTACTTTTAGATCCAGTATCTGGGGGTAGTGTATCCATGGGATCGCCCCAGATAGTAGTGTCTAGATGATCTAGACTTCCAAACCTGTTGTGGACTTTTATCGGATCCCTCAGCAGTTTTGGAGTACGATCTCCTTTCTGATTTGAGTTTTTATTAGAGTTAGATTGATTGATTGATTGTTGTTTAACGTCCAGCTAGCAATATTTCAGCTATATTCAGGACGTGAAAAGAATCATAGTTTCATTATTAGAACTTCCAATCCTTAGGATTAAAACATGATCTCATACAATAATATGAGAATATATACAGATAAAAAAGACAATTAAAACAATAAAATGTATGAAGCATAACAAATTCTCAGACATATTAAATTTTACAATACAAATTAATTTCTTTTAAAAACTTTAAAATTGTGTCGCCTGCGACAGTTTTAAATAAATTAAAATATGAATCTACACTATAGAAACGTCTCCGGATGTGTGCCACATCCACACAGTCCATTAAAACATGCTTAATGGTGTATGGGGTGTTGCATGGCACACATTCGGGTCGTGGCTCGTTATTTAAAATATAACTATGTGTCGTCCTGGTATGACCAAGACGACACCTGGTTAAAACCACTTGGTCTCTACGACTGTTATATGATTTAAAATTACTTTGATGCAGATGTGGTTGGATCTCGTGAAGTTTATTGTGAACTTCCAGATCCCAACCACTCTGCCATGTATTAAAAATATATTTTAGAATAAATGATTTAAAATCAGTGAAAGGTATTTTACAATTAATTATGTCATTATTTAAGGCATTCTTAGCTTCCCTGTCGACGACTGTGTTTCCATGGATTCCCACATGACTGGGAATCCAGAAGAACACAACCTCTTTACCTAAAGTTGTCAGCGATTTATAAATTTGAATTATTTTTAAAATAAATGGATTTTTAATTTTAGAATTTTCAATTGCCTGAAGACATGACAAAGAATCGGAGCAGATAATAAATTTATTCTCATCTGACGAAGCAATAATTTTTAGTGCAAGAAGGTTAGCTTGCCGCTTCTGCACTAAATACAGAGGAAGCGGAAGGAAGACGGCGAGTTTCAACACGCTCTCCAAAGACAGCGGCCGATGCAACTTTATCGCCGTCCTTCGATCCATCTGTATAAATTGCAGAATGGTCAGTATAGTTAGATTTTATTTCTGCAAAGTGTTGTTGAATAATTAAAGGGTTTGTGTCAGACTTTTTATGGTTTCTAAGGTCAAAAATAAATACCGGTTTGGGGTTTAACCATGGTGGGTTATGAGGAATTTCAATAGCAGCAATTTCATCTAAATTTATACCAGAATTTTTCAAATGAGGTTTTATTCTGATGCCAAAAGGTTGAATTTTGTTTGCATGCTTTTCAAAAATGTGTTGATAAAGAGGTTTGAAAACACAGTCGTGGGCGGGGTTGCCAGGATAAGCCTTCAATTTGGTTGCATATTGCAAAGCGAGCTTTATCCTTCTTTGATACAAAGAAGGCTCGTTTGCTTCTACATATAAACTATTTACAGGTGTGGTTCTAAAAGCTCCAAGACATAGTCGCAATCCCTGATGGTGTATAGTATCAAGGATTTTGACATATGACTTGCGAGCAGAACCATAAATAAAGCAACCGTAATCCAATTTAGATCGAACCAGCGATCTGTAAAGATTCAGTAAAACATCGCACTCAGCACCCCAGTCGGTACTGGATACGACTTTTAAAATATCTAATGCCTTAAGGCATTTATTTTTTAACATTTTGATATGGGGTAGAAAGGTTAGCCTTGAATCAAATATGAGACCAAGAAAAGTAGTTTTTTTTTACAATTTTGATAGGATTATTATGTAATTTTAATTCGGGGTCAGGATGCATCTTTCGTTTATTACAAAAATGCATCCCAACGGTTTTTGCAGTGGAGAATTTAAAACCATTTTCCATTGCCCATTTCTCTATTCTATTTAAACATAACTGCAGTTGACGTTCAATATTATTCATGTTTTTTCCTCGGTAACATATGAGGAAGTCGTCAACATAAAGAGAACCATCAATATTATCTTTTAAAACTTGAGCAAGGCTATTAATTTTGATACTAAATAAAGTGACAGAAAGGATGCTTCCCTGTGGAACACCCATTTCCTGTTCAAAAGGGTCCGATAAAGTAGAATTGACCCTAACTTTAAATTCTCTGTCAGATAAAAAATTTGAAATAAAGGTAGGAAGTCTACCTTTCAACCCCATATCAAAAAGATCTTTTAAAATACCATATTTCCATGTTGTGTCATACGCTTTTTCTAAATCGACACAACATGCTCATTTTTTGCAAAGGCGTTTCGAATATACGTTTCGAAACGTACAAGATGATCTAGGGTACTTCGCCCTTGTCTGAAACCACATTGAATATTAGAAAGTAGATTGTTGGATTCTAAAAACCAGACAAGGCGATCATTGATCATCCTTTCCATGGTTTTACAAAGACAGCTAGTGAGGGCTATAGGCCGATAGTTTGATGCTTCTGAGTGATCTTTTCCTGGTTTTGGAATAGGCACAACAGTGGCCATTTTCCAAATAGATGGCAAGTCACCCGTTTCCCAAATGTTGTTAAGAAGATTCAAAAGGCATTGGAGAGAAGATTGTGGCAGATGTTTGAGAAGTTGATAATGGATGTCATCTGGACCACATGCTGTATCGTGAGATTTGTTCAATGCAGTTTTTAGCTCTTCCAAAGAAAAAGGTTTATTATAATCTTCTAAATTTTTTGACTGGAAATTAAGTTTTGATTTGTCTTTTTGAATTTTGATCCGCTGAAAAGTGGGATGATAATTTTCAGCAGATGAGTGTGTTGCAAATGTTTCGGCCAATTTATTTGATATGTCTGACTCTGATGTTAACAAGTCTTGTCCATCCTTTAAATGATGGACATTTGCTTTACTGTTTTTACCTTTAATTTTACGAATCATGTTCCAAATTTTATTCATGGGGGTATGGTTATTCAGTTTAGAAACAAAGTTACGCCAAGACGTGCGTCGTCTTTGTTTCGTTACCCTGCGAGCTTTCGCTCGAAAAATTCGGAATTGGTTAAGATTATTTTGAGTTGGGTGTTTATTAAAGCGTCGTTCTGCCTTTAATAGCGTCCTCACAGCTGTCATCGAACCATGGTTTACTAGGATGTTTTGGATTTGTCGAAGCCTTAGGAATAGTTTCGTCAGCAATTGAAATAAGTGTTTCATTGAATTTTAAAATTGGATCAGAAATAGTTTCAAAAGTATCAGAGTTAAGTCGCTCTATACATAGTTGTTTGAATAGAGGCCAATTGGCCTATTAGAGTTAGAAGAATTTAAATTGTAGTTGACATTTTTTGAATTTTTTTTTTTTGGCTAAATTGAAGAATTTGTTGAGGATTGAGAGGGTACTGAAGACGTTGCAGTTTGAGGGGGTGCTGAAGACAAAGGGGTTTGTGAAGATGAAGATTTTCGTGAAGATGTAATTATTTTGTCTGTTGTTGTAACTGCTAATTTTGAAGGTTCCTGTTTGTCAATAGGCCAGGTGATGATTGTCTGCGTTTCAACTGAAGTGAGAACGCGTTTGGCAACACTGGCATATGACGTTGATGCAGGAGACGAGGGATTATTCGTTGTATTATACAGACGACGAGCTTCAGGGTAAGAGATCTTTTTTTCAGTTTTAATTTTTTGAATTTCTTTTTCCTTTTTAAAATGCTGACAGTCCTTAGATGAGGACATGTGGGCTTCACCACAATTAGCACACTTTGGAGTTTTAGTGCAGGTGAAGCCCTCATGTCCTTCCTCTGCACACTTGAAACAAATCTGGTGACCTCTGCACTGTACTTTTCCGTGGCCGAACTTTTGACACTTAAAGCAGCGCACAGGGTTGGAGATGTATGCGCTGACTTTAGCTTTGTACAGACCAATCTTGATGGATTTGGGGACAGTAGGTGTGTTGAAATTTAACAGAAAGGTGTTCAGTTTTACCTGAACACCCTGTCTGTTAGCAATAAATCTTTTAACTTTTATAACATCCTGAGGCTCTAGTTCTGAACAGATTTCATCGTCCGATAATTCCGAGAGATCTTCGCCTCGGTAACGAATAATCCCTTGACTCGAGTTTAGAGTTCTGTGGGGAGAGCTAGATATTTCTAAGTCAACAATTTTTGAAAGTTTTAGTAAATTTGTAGACTGGTGTTTTCTATTACATTCAATAAGGAGGGAACCGGATTTCATTTTTGTGACGTTTTTAACGTCTCCTGCACACCCTTTAATAGCTTTTTCAATGATGAAAGGAGATACTTTTGCCAAAGGTTTAGTTGGGTCTTTGCTAGATAAAACAATAAATTTAGGCCAATTTGCCAATTTTCTTCAACAACCAATTCTTCAAGAGGAAAGTCATTTTTTTCTTTTTTTGTACCATTTTTTATTTGAATTTCTGAAGCCATGATGAAAGAAAATGGTTCACCACCCTTGTCACCCACCCGCCACGGAGTGCCAACAGGGGCGATGCTTGGTGTCTGCGGATCACCAGCAGAAAGCATCGGGTGTTCCAAGGGTGGTATACTCAAACAGACGAATTTCTTAATTAACGCATGCCTCGTGCCCGGGGTTACCTGGCGATACAACAGTTCGAAACTCGGTCTACTTGATTGACCCATGAGCCACCGCCTTCTTAACAGCCTGTTACTGAACAATTTTGTTTGTAAGATTTACAAGACACAATCAAGTAATACGAAAGATGAAGTCAAGCTTGTTAAGGGCTCGGCGTGACCAGCCGATTGACCGAACCGGGTCCATCCGGCCTCCCGTCTAGTTGAAGTCAGGGCCAAAGTGGTGTATTGAAAATCAAAACCCACTGACCCGCACTAATGGATGCAGCAGAGAGTGATCTCTCAACCACCAGGATCCCTTCCTCCACCGACACGGGTTGCAACACACGGCAAACATGTCGCCTCTATAAAGCTGAGGAAGCTTTGCCCTTCAGCCACCGCCTTCTTTGTGAATCCTTAAAGGAAGCTGTCTATCAACTGGTTAATACATTTCATGGAATAGTTTGAAAAGAAATAAATGTAATAGAAAAGCTAAAATGAGAAGGATTCACAAAGGGCAAGACGTGACATGCCGATTCATCGAAGTCAGGGCTAACTCGATTTCCCGTCTAGAAAAAGTAAGGGTTCAGTAGGTTATCGGGACCGTTTACCCGGCCTACTGAAATCCCGTCCTGTAATCGACACGGGTCGCAACACACGGCAAGTGTTGCCTCTGTTAGCAGACTCTTACTGCAGGCTGAGGAAGCCGTGGGCCTATTCTCCTGTGCCCCGGGTCCCACACGGGGGGATAAATGATACAATTTGGTTATTTGGACACACACCACACATGCCCTCGTTCTCGGCTAACCTCATACTATTGATCACGTGGTCTGTCAACACTGAAGATTGCGGGTTCGATTCTCACTGCAGGCAGCGTGTACTCGACTCCAATCTTAATTGACAAGGATTGCCAGTATTCCTACCGCAGGTCGGGGGTTCTCTCCGGCTTCCTCTCCCAATAAAAACTATACGCTAGATATAGCTGAAAAATTGCTGAGAGTGGCGTTAAAACGCCATTCAAACAAAAAACAAACAAACGTACGCGAGAGTTTGGGATTTCGAAATCATCAATAATGGAAACTTAGGGAACTTAAATTTAATGTTCAAGATTGACTTATTTTCTACATAAAGGTTCTATTTTCTACCCTATAAATTATGAAATAATCAAGAAATAATACTGAAAATTATCGATCAAGGCTTTCTGGATGAGTGGTCACAAGCGCGTTAAAAATACTTTTTCATCGTTGGGCTGATGATGATGCACGAGGGGAACGTCAGGCATTACGTAATACTACAAAATTTAAAATGCATTATTATTATCAAATCATCTGATGAATTCTTATAAAAACAAATACATTCACATTCTATTATGTGAAAATTAGAAACTGCATGAAAAATACATAGTTAATGTACCCTATAAATTCGAACATAACCCAAGAAATTAAAAATTATCGGATCAAGTCAAATTTATAATCATCTACATTTTTATGTAAAATACGAATGAAAAAAAAATCAAAGTGCAGACTGCACTGAGGAAAAGGTTGCTTTGCAAGTATGAAATGAGATTACTGCCTCAATAAACAGGCAATAAAACAAACCAATGCAAAATAGATATAATAAGGACTAGAAAAAAAACTTTGCAATCCTCATAATTGATAACCCCAGCTCCCCTATGTCTTGACTGGCAATGTCCAGGGCTTTGCTGTTGGAAACTCCTTTATCGTTTTGCTCAAACTGTACAATATCAGGTGCACAATTCCACCATGTGACAAAGGATTCTGCAAAAGTTTCATCAAATCCCATTCAGTTGTGCAACTAGTTATGGATAAGAGATAGGTATCCCCTACATCAAAGAATGGGAAGTCCATGTTTGCTATAGGAAATCCTAATTGTCAACCCAATCAAAATATAAAATAACAGGTGTACAATGGAACTATGTGACAAAAAGTCTATCAAAATTGAATCAAAATCAATTCAGTCCAGATAGTGGAGAAGAAAATAAAAGATGGGTACCCTCAAGTGTAACGAATGGAAAGACAGACACTACCATCATTATATACAGTATCCCCCATTTTCAATCGTGGCATAACGTACAATCTTACGTCTATTAATAGCTTATACTAAAAGACACAATCACATGGAGTGCTTTTCTGCTTGCATTTTGTTTTCAACAAACAAGGGTCTTACGATGTTTACGAAAAGATCGCCAGCTGTCGGGTGTTATGTAGTATTCGCGCCTAAGCCGCAAACGAATTTACCCGAAAGGTTTGAAATGGACAATTATCGCTTGCTCCAAGTTACACCCGTTCTAATTTAGGTCAAAATTTACCTTGGAAAATCGCCCCATCAAATTTAAAAAAACAGTTTTTCAAACGGTGAACAAAAGTAAAAAAAATAATTGCTCATTTCAATTTGCACCTTTTTGGATCTATAAAAGGAACATAAGCTCGACCATACGCACTAAGCAGTTTTATTTGTCACTCAAAACACTTCTCCCAAAACACATTGACTTGATCACATTTTCCCTTGTTTTAAGGAACACATAAAAAGAATAAAAAAATATGTATAGAGGCGAATTCCCAACTCTTGTAGACCGAACCATACAGTGACCTGAAACACCTGAGAGACACGATCTTTAAAACTCCCCATCAGTCTGTAGTATATCAATGACTGTAAGATTTCTTTTATTGCAAAAATTTTACTTTTTCATCACATTTAACTCTAGAATTGTTACCTATAAACATCTTCCTAATTTAATCCCATATTTATTTGTATGTACATGCGCGACATATCATTGTTGACATCAAATCAGGTCATGCAGAACATAATGACAAAATTAAATATTTGTAGACGAGCTTTTACAAATCGGGTTTTATGTTTTAAAAACAATATATTTTTCACTAATTATTTTTTTTCTGAAACTGAAAATTTTATCAAAAGGCCTTCGGTGCGCGATAACACTAGACTACTCCGACTCTGTACATGGAAAATTGGTAAGTTTTTTGCCATGCTAACAAACAACTTCGTGGCTTGTTACGATGGATGGTGACCCATTTCGACTCGGGTAACGAGAAAAATGAATAGTTCAGCATAAATTACAAACTATAAAATAAATCAAAAGGACCGGAAAAAATTGTGTCAACTGTTACTATGGAATAATGTAGCGACATGGTGAGTGCAATGCTTTCATAGATAACAATAGCATTTTCGATCACCGATGCCAAATAATCCATTAAATAATCTTGTGTCACAAACACCAAAATTTAACTACTTTGTATTTTATTTACGAAATTTCTACATGCAGTTCTCCCAACCTTAACAATTTTATAGATGGCGCCGCTGTGCAAATCGACAAAGCTACCACTTTTGTGCTGATTATCATTTAATATAGCGAGAAATATTTTTATTTATATTTACGGCGAGAACAAAAAAGATTAATATTTAAAATTAGGAAATCGGGAACTTTAATTTGACTGCCATTGTGAAAAATTTAGCATAGAGTAGAGCGGAGAATTTATCTTTTTTCAAAATGTACAAAAGGGTGTACGGGATTGAGACTGCAAATACAGCTTGCCAACAAATTTAACCAGGTCCGTGTTGCATAGGATAACGCGGGAAATGAAATACCGCATTATCCGCGCTTTTGAGGCCATCGGGTTATCCCAGCAGAGCTCTGCAGCTGCCGACACTGTTTAGCCGCCATCAAAATTCAGGTTCATTTACTAACTAAATATAAACTTGAAAAACAGGGTATAATTTGCACACAGTTTTCAGTGTGGACTTGGTAAGCAATCAGTCACATATCACGTAATTATCGGTGATTACAACGATTTCAAATCGCTTTATATAAATCTCGTGAACCATAAAATAAAAATTTTGATTGGGTAATATTTACGGACACACTTATGCCAAGGAACAAACATGATTGGTCAATTGATAAGATGTTCAGAAGTTAACAAACTATAAATCAATTAAGACAAACAATGAACAAAGGACATACATTTTATGATGCCATTGCAGGGGGAATTTAGACATGTGTAGGGACTACAATGCACCTAATCTTATTGACATCCAAACCAGAGGCTCTTAAGAGCCTGTATCGCTCACCTGATTTTATAGGCAATGAAGATGGCATTTCCCTGATGTTGAAGTAAGTCCTGTAATTTTCAATAAACTTAAAATAGGACCATCCAAACAATATTACTAGAAAGCTTTGTTTCATTGGTTAACCCGTTGTATAGAGAAGATTTTTTTTATTTGCCATTGGGTCCTATGTTAAACTAAGTCCTGCGGCGGTGGTGGCCATTTTGAATTTCCAATTGCCATAAAAAACATAAACTTTATCAAGGACCATACAAACAATATTGCTAGTAAGTTTTTGTTTCCATTGATTAACCGGTTTCAGAGAAGAAGCCTTTAAAAGCTTTTTCCCATAGGGTCCTATGTTAAACTAAGTCCTGCGGTAGCGGCCATTTTTAATTTCCAATTGCCATAAAAAACATAAACTTTATAGAGGACCATCCAAACAATATTGCTAGTAAGTTTTTGTTTCCATTGATTAACCCGTTTAAGAGAAAAAGCCTTTAAAAGCTTTTTTCCATAGGGTCCCATGTTAAACTAAGTCCTGCGGTAGCGGCCATTTTGAATTTCCAATTGCCATAAAAAACATAAACTTTATAGAGGACCGTCCAAACAATATTGCTAGTAAGTCTTTGTTTCCATTGATTAACCGGTTTCAGAGAAAAAGCCTTTAAAAACTTTTTCCCATAGGGTCCCATGTTAAACTAAGTCCTGCTGTAGCGGCCATCTTGAATTTCCAATTGCCATAAAAAACATAGATTTTATAGAGGACCATCCAAACAATATTGCTAGTAAGTTTTTGTTTCCATTGATTAACCGGTTTCAGAGAAAAAGCCTTTAAAAACTTTTTCCGATAGGGTCCTATGTTAAATTAAGTCCTGCGGTAGCGGCCATTTTGAATTTCCAATTGCCATAAAAAACTTAAACTTTATAGAGGACCATCCAAACAGTATTGCTAGTAAGTTTTGTTTTGATTGGTTAAACGGTTTCAGAGAAGAAGCCTTTTAAAACTTTTTTCTCATAGGGTCGAATGTTAAACCAAGTCCTGCGGTGGCGGCCATTTTGAATTTCCGATTGGGATAAAAAAACATGAACTTTATAGAGGACCATCCAAACAATATTGCTAGTAAGTTTTCTTTCCATTGGTTGACCGGTTTCAGAAAAGAAGCCTTTCAAACTTTTTCCCATAGGGTCCTATGTTAAATTAAGTCCTGCGGTGGCAGCCATTTTGAATTTCCAATTGTTATAAAAAACACAAACTTTATAGAGGACCATCCAAACAATAATGCTAGTAAGTTTTTGTTTCCATTGATTAACCGGTTTCAGAGAAGAAGCCTTTTAAAACTTTTTCCCATAGGGTTCTATGTTAAACTAAGTCCTGCGGTGGCCGCCATTTTGAATTTCCAATTCCCATCAAAAACACAAACTTTATAGAGGACCATCCAAACAATATTGCTAGTAAGTTTTGTTTTGATTGGTTAAACGGTTTCAGAGAAGAAGCCCTTTTAAACTTTTTTCCCATAGGGTCCTATGTTAAACTAAGTCTTGAGGTGGCGGCCATATTGGTTTACCAATCCAAATAAAAAACACAAACTTTGTAAAGGTCCATCCAATGAACATTATGGCCAAGTTTGGTTTCAATTGGCCAAGTGGTTTCAGAGAAGAAGATTAAAATGTAAAAAGTTTACAGACGACGACGACGACGCCGACGGACGCAAAGTGATAACAATAGCTCACATAACCCTTTGGGTCAGGTGAGCTAAAAAGGGGGTGAAAGGAGCGTGGCACTCTACAAACAAGTTACCTACTGTGGTCAGCGGTCAGGCTTTCCGTATTATGATCTGACAACCCCCCAACAGGAGGTCATTCCCTATCCGCACTTCTATAGATATCGAACTGTTCTGAAGATAACGTATAAGCAATATGTAAAACTGTCAATGGGAATTTATAATACTTGATATATGATGCAAAAGCCTGAACAAAATTTTTAAATCAATATTCCCTTGTGTTTTGATCTCCATAATGTCAGAAAATCATTCGTTTGTATATACTGATAAATAATCGCAGGTCAGTCTATTTCTATATATTCACTTTCTTTGCAAAACAGACTACTAATATATTATTAGTTTTATCAAGTCTAAAATTAAAATACTATAGTAATATTCAAAGGACAATTTTAGTCTAAAATTGTAAACAAAACTGTACATTCACAGGCTTGCAGCAGTTTATTCATGTATATTGGCTTGTATACAGTGTATGTATATAAGATTAATTATAATTCTTGTAAATTGCATCATTTGTATATTTTTGTTTTTACAGGAATACCAAACAACATGAAACAAAATCAGAAATCCATTAAATTCATTGCAGCCTCAACGGATGTTAGTATTATGGATTTGATGAAGCCAGGTGTTGAGGATTTAAAAAATATGAAAAAGTATGAACTTATGTTTATGAAAACTGTAGAATTATTGGAAGCTTTTTTTACGTGGGGTCTCTCCCAAAAGAATAGTTCAATTTTTTTTAAATAGTCTTTTTAGGCAGAGGACAAAACATTTATGAATAAAGGGATTTCTAGGACACCATCCAAAACTAAGCAAATTTTAAGTAGACGGAGTTTAAACAATAGTAAATAAACGAGACAGAAATATGGTTTAAAGCCATATGAGAACTGTGTATGTGATGTCATCAATCCACACAGGTAATCACAAACAATATTACATAAATGCCATTCAATTTGTTTGCTTTTCTTCAGATAAAATTATTTATTTTTGTTTTACACCTCAATCCATCATAAAATTTAATAAATATTCATACATTTTAATCTTTGTCACATTTTAAGTTACATTTTTTTTATCTTTTTATGATGAATAAATTTTGAAAAAACAAATATGTAACTTTTAGCATTTGCCATGTTTTAGTTTGAAATAAAAGAATTTCTTATTTGTTTTTATAGTGACATTCCAGTTGGTCAGCTACATTGGATGTATCTTGGTTTAGCCAAACATGTTCTTAGCTCTGGCATAAAGACGAGTGAACAAAAGAGTGAAATACTTGCTAGCCTAATTGAAAGTATGGATTTATCATCATTTGCAACACCCATTATTTCACCTGATATTATTTAATATTTAGACTCCAGACAAGGAAAAGATTTAAAAATTATGTAAGTATCATTTTGTTTTGAATGTTTCCAAGTTAAAAGTCAGCTGTATATTTAATAATATAATTAAAGTTTGTTTTTGCATACAAATACTATGTCTCCTCCCGTTCCCCATGTGAATATTCAGCACAAAATCTATATTCAAAGTTTGATAACTACCACAAAATGTTGAGGATAAAAAATGTCCTGGTAATACGCACAGCTAAATATGGTGTATTTGGTATATAGCACGTTTTGTAAAATTTGGTGCAGTAGTTTTAGAGGAGTTAAGGGGAAACCACGGTCTGTGAATTGATTGATTGATTGATTGATGTTTAACGTCCAGCAAGCAATATTTCAGCTATATTCAGGACGTGAGCAATTTTATAAATTGATGATGTTTAATAATTAGAAAGTTGGCATAGAAACAACCCTGTCGAAATATAGTAAAACTGTAATCTCACACAATAGTATGAGGGTATATACACATAAAAATAACGTGATTAAAATAATACAATATGAACTAACAGCATAGTTATGATACAAGATTATATTTTATTATACAAATTAATTTCTTTTAAGAACTGTAGAATTTTGTCGCCAGCGACAGTTGTAAACAAATTAAAGTAAGAATCCACAGTATAAAAACGTTCCCGAATGTGGGCCACGTCCACACAGTCCATCAAGACATGCCTGATTGTGTATGGACAGTTGCATGGCACACACTCGGGTCGTTGATCGTTATTTAAAATATAACTATGAGTCGTCCTGGTATGACCAAGACGACACCTGGTTATAACAACTTGGTCTCGACGACTTCTAAAACAGTTAAAATTATTTTTGTGAAGTAGTGGCTGGATCTCATGAAGTTTGTTATGAACCTCTAGATCCCAACCACTCTGCCACAAACGAGAAATATATTTAAAATTTAAAAATTAATGCTTTAAAATCAGTAAAAGGTATGGCACAATTAATTATATTGTTATTCAAGGCCTTTTTGGCCTCCTCGTCCACGACTGTGTTCCCATGGATTCCCACATGACTTGGGATCCAGAAAAACACAACCTCTTTACCCAAAGCTACAAGGGCTTTGTAAATTTGAATAATTTTTAAAATATTAGGGTTCATAACTTTGAAGTTTTCAATAGCAAGAAGACATGACAGAGAATCGGAGCAGATAATAAATTTGTGCTCGTCTGACGAAGCAACTATTTTC
The DNA here is from genome assembly GCA_944474755.1 of Limnoperna fortunei. Lineage (NCBI taxonomy): Eukaryota > Metazoa > Mollusca > Bivalvia > Mytilida > Modiolidae > Limnoperna > Limnoperna fortunei. The sequence continues at coordinate 44,769,478 of OX104124.1, forward strand.
ATTGCAAGAAGAATAGCTTGCGCCTCAGCAGTGAATACAGATGAGGTAGACGGGAGACGACGAGTTTCAACAAGCTCTCCGAAGACAGCGGCTGAAGCAACTTTACCTTCGTCTTTTGACCCGTCTGTATAAATAGTACTATAATCAGGATAACACGATTTAATTTCTGCAAAATGTTGTTGTATTATTAAATGGTTTGTGTCGGACTTTTTATGTTTTCTTAGATCATAAATAAATACTGGTTTGGGGTTTAACCAAGGAGGATTATGTGGAATTTCAATAGCAGCAATTTCATCTAAATTTATACCAGAGTTGTTCAAATGAGGTTTTATTCTGATTCCAAAAGGTTGAATTTTATTTGGATGTTTTTCAAAAATATTTTCGTAAAGAGGTTTGAAAACACAGTCGTGGGCCGGGTTGCCAGGATACGCCTTCAATTTGGTTGCATATTGCAAAGCGAGCTTAACTCTTCTTTGATACAAAGAAGGCTCGTTTGCTTCTACATATAAACTATTTACAGGTGTGGTTCTGAAAGCTCCAAGACATAGTCGCAATCCCTGATGGTGTATAGTATCAAGGATTTTGACATACGACTTGCGAGCAGAACCATAAATAAAACAACCGTAATCCAATTTCGATCGAACCAGTGATCTGTAAAGATTCAGTAAAACATCGCACTCAGCACCCCAGTCGGTGCTGGATACGACTTTTAAAATATCTAATGCTTTAAGGCATTTATTTTTTAACATTTTGATATGGGGTAGAAAGGTTAGCCTAGAATCAAATATGAGACCAAGAAAAGTAGTTTCTTTTACAATTTTGATAGGATTATTATATAATTTTAATTCGGGGTCAGGATGCATCTTTCGTTTATTACAAAAATGCATCCCAACGGTTTTTGCAGTGGAGAATTTAAAACCATTCTCCATTGCCCATTTCTCTATTCTATTTAAACATAACTGCAGTTGACGTTCAATATTATTCATATTTTTTCCTCGGTAACATATGAGGAAGTCGTCAACATAAAGAGAACCATCAATATTATCTTTCAAAACCTGAGCAAGGCTATTAATTTTGATACTAAATAAAGTGACAGAAAGGATGCTTCCCTGAGGAACACCAATTCCTGTTCAAAAGGGTCAGATAAAGTAGAATTTACCCTAACTTTAAATTCTCTGTCGGATAAAAAGTTTGAAATAAAGGTAGGAAGTCTACCTTTCAACCCCATATCAAAAAGATCTTTTAAAATACCATATTTCCATGTTGTGTCATACGCTTTTTCTAAATCGAAAAAGATAGACACAACATGCTCATTTTTTGCAAAGGCGTTTCGAATATACGTTTCGAAACGTACAAGATGATCTAGGGTACTTCGCCCTTGTCTAAAACCGCACTGAATATTAGAAAGTAGATTGTTGGATTCTAAAAACCAGACAAGGCGATCATTGATCATCCTTTCCAGGGTTTTACAAAGACAGCTTGTGAGTGCTATAGGCCGATAGTTGGACGCTTCCGAGTATTTCTTTTCCTGGCTTTGGAATAGGCACAACAGTGGCCATTTTCCATATAGATGGTAAGTCACCCGTTTCCCAAATGTTGTTAAGAAGACTCAGAAGGGATTGGAGAGAAGATTGTGGCAGATGTTTGAGAAGTTGGTAATGGATGTCATCTGGACCACATGCTGTGTCGTGAGATTTGTTCAAAGAAGTTTTTAGCTCTTCCAAAGAAAAAGGTGTATTGTAATCTTCCAAATTTTTTGACTGGAAATTAAGTTTTGATTTTTCTTTTTGAGTTTTGATACGCTGAAAATCCGGATGATAATTTCCAGCGGACGAGTGTTTTGCAAATGTGTCGGCCAATTTGTTAGATATATCTGACTCGGATGTTAAAAAGTCTTGTCCATCCTTTAAATGATGGACATTTGCTTTACTGTTTTTACCTTTAATTTTACGAATCATGTTCCAAATTTTATTCATAGGGGTATGGTTATTTAGTTTAGAAACAAAGTTACGCCAAGAGGTGCGTCGTCTTTGTTTCGTTACCCTGCGAGCTTTCGCTCGAAAAATTCGGAAATGGTTAAGATTATTTTGAGTTGGGTGTTTATTAAAGCGTCGTTCGGCCCTTTTCCGGTCTTTAATAGCGTCCTCACAGCTGTCATCGAACCATGGTTTACTAGGATGTTTTGGATTTGTCGAGGTCTTAGGAATTGTTTCATCAGCAATTGAAATAAGTGTTTCATTGAATTTTAAAATTGGATCAGAAATGGTTTCAAAAGTATCCGAGTTGAGTCGTTCTATACAGAGTTGTTCAAATAGAGGCCAATTGGCCTTGCCAAATTTATACCGAGCGACTCGTTCTGTGTTTGAAGAGTGTAAAGATTCCAAGAGAATGGGAAAGTGATCACTGCCACAGAGATCGTCATGGACTTTCCATGAGAAATCGGGCAACAGAGAAGGATCTGCTATTGTAAGATCAATAGCCGAATATGATCCATTCCCAGGATGTAAATATGTATTGGTTCCATCATTAAAAATACACAGATCCTCCCGATTCATTAAGCCTTCAATAATTTTACCTTTTTCGTTTATTGTGTTACTACCCCATAGAGGGTTGTGTGCGTTAAAGTCCCCAAATAATATATATGGGGCTGGTAACTGATCAGTAAGGTGTTTCAACTGATTTAAATTTAATGAAGAATTCGGTGGTATATACACAGAGCATAAAGTAATTGTTTTGTCTAATGATATTCTAACAGCAACCGCCTGAAGATCAGTGTTGAGATCTACAGGGCTATGTAGAACATGATCTTTTACAAGAATGGTAGAGCCGCCAGCAGCTCTATCATTCTCGTCTACATATGTGCTGTATATAGAGTAGTTTTTTAAAGATATGTTATCACTTCGTTTTAGGTGGGATTCTTGGAGGCAAAATGCAATAGGAAGAAAGGCTTGAACTAATAATGTAATTTCCAGAAAATTAATCTTAAGACCTCGACAATTCCATTGTATTATTGTACCCATTATGGTCTGCGAATAGGGGAATAGTTGACAGTTTTTTTGGGGCTATTCCGCCGGTTTCTGCTAGGGGATCTACTTTTAGATCCAGTATCTGGGGGTAGTGTATCCATGGGATCGCCCCAGATAGTAGTGTCTAGTTGATCCAGACTACCAAACCTGTTGTGGACCTTAATGGGATCCCGCAGCAGTTTTGGAGTACGATCTCCTTTTTGATTTGAGTTTTTATTCGAGTTAGAAGAATTGGAATTGGTATTTTTTGAATTTTTTTTGGGGCTTCTTGAAGAATTGGTTGAGGATTGAGAGGGTGCTGAAGACGTAGCAGTTTGAGATTTTGCTAAAGACGTAGCAGTTTGAGAGGGTGCTGAAGACGTAGCAGTTTGAGAAGATGAAGATTTTCGTGATGATTTAATGATTTTGTCCGTTGTTGTTACTGTTAATTTTGAAGGTTCCTGTTTGTCAATAGGCCAGGTGATGATTGTCTGCGTTTCAACTGAAGTGAGAACGCGTTTGGCCACACTGGCGTATGACGTTGATGCAGGAGACGAGGGATTATTTGTTGTATTATACAGACGACGAGCCTCAGGGTAAGAAATGTTCTTTTCAGTTTTTATTTTTTGAATTTCTTTTTCCTTTTTAAAGTGCTGACAGTCCTTGGATGAGGACATGTGAGCTTCACCACAATTGGCACACTTTCGAGTTTTAGTGCAGGTGAAGCCCTCATGTCCTTCTTCTGCACACTTAAAACAAATCTGGTGACCTCTACACTGTCCCTTTCCGTGGCCGAACTTTTGACACTTAAAGCAGCGCACGGGGTTGGAAATGTATGCGCTGACTTTAGCTTTGTAGAGACCAATCTTGATGGATTCGGGAACAGTGGGTGTATTGAAATTCAAAAGAAAGGTGTTCAGTTTTACCTGAACACCCTGTCTGTTAGCAATAAATCTTTTCACTTTTGTAACACCCTGAGGCTCTAGTTCTAAACAGATTTCGTCGTCCGATAATTCCGATAGATCTTCGCCTCGGTAACGAATAATCCCTTGACTCGAGTTTAGAGTTCTGTGGGGAGAGCTAGATATTTCTAAATCAACAATTTTTGAAAGTTTTAGTAAATTTGAAGACTGTTGTTTTCTATTACATTCAATAAGGAGGGAACCGGATTTCATTTTAGTGACGTTTTTAACGTCTCCTGCACAGCCTTTAATAACTTTTTCTATGATAAAAGGAGATACTTTTGCCAAAGGTTTAGTTGGGTCTTTGCTAGATAAAACAATAAATTTAGGCCAATTTTCTTCAAAAACCAATTCTTCAAGAGGAAAGTCATTTTTTCTTTTTTTTGGACCTTTTTGTGCTAAAGGGGGTGTTTCGGAAGCCATGATTAGAAAAATGCGGTTCACCACCCTTGTCACCTACCCGCCACGGAGTGCCAACATGGGCGATGCCTAGAGTCTGCGGATCTCCAGCAGAAAGCATCAGGTGTTCCAAGGGTGGTATACTCAAACAGACGAATTTCTCAATGAACGCATGCCTCGTGCCCGGGGTTACCTGGCGATACAACCGTTCGAAACTCGGTCTACTTGATTGACCCATGAGCCACCGCCTTCTTAACAGCCTGGTACTGAACAATTTTGGTGTAAGATTCACAAGATAAAATCAAGTGACAAGAAGAATGACGACAAGCTTGTTAAGGGCTCGGCGTGACCAGCCGATTGACCGAACCGGGTCCATCCGGTCTCCCGTCTAGTTGAAGTCAGGGCCAAAGTGGTGTATTGAAAATCAAACCGCTGACCCGCACTAATGGATGCAGCAGAGAGTGATCTCTCAACCACCAGGATCCCTTCCTCCACCATTACGGGTTGCAACACACGGCAAACATGTCGCCTCTATAAAGCTGAGGAAGCTTTGCCCTTCAGCCACCGCCTTCTTTGCAAATCCTGTAAGGAAGCCGTCTATCAAATTGTATATATATTTCGTGGATCAGTTTGAAGGAAAATAATGTAATAGAGTAGCTTGAATGAGAAGGATTCACAAAGGGCAAGACGTGACATGCCGATTCATCGAAGTCAGGGCTAACTCGATTTCCCGTCTAGAAAAAGTAAGGGTTCAGTAAGTTATCGGGACCGTTTACCCGGCCTACTGAAATCCCGTCCTGTAATCGACACGGGTCGCAACACACGGCAAGTGTTGCCTCTGTTAGCAGACTCTTACTGCAGGCTGAGGAAGCCGTGGGCCTATTCTCCTGTGCCCCGGGGCCCACACGGGGTCCACGGTCTGTGAAGAATATCTGGAAAAATTATAAGTTCAAAGACTGATAACTCCCACAAATTTGAAGATACACATTTCCTGGTATACTACATATCGTGTACTTGTTACATACCAAGTTTCGTAAAATTTGGTTGAGTAGCTTCAGAGGAATTGTGCAGAATAACTTTGTGACGGACAGACGGATGGACATGACAAAAACAGTGTGGTGGGAGACATAATTATAAAATAAGGACACCACTGTCATGAAGATATTTTCTTCTTAAAGTTTTCTTGGATTGAAGGTTAAGAAAATAAATACCAGTATTGAAAGCAGTAATTTTACTTATATTGTATTTTATATAGTTACAGATTGCTCCATTGCATATCGTATTAGCTGGGTTTCCTGTTGAAATGGTTAAGGTTATTTGCAGAATATCAGAGGTAAATACATTTTTTTCATTTATCGCAAGGGTTCTGAACTTTATTCTTATGTTCATGTGGAAATTCTTGTTTTATAGACAGATTTTTTAATACCCTGAATTAAAGAATTTTAAATGAATAAATGTCAGCTTTGAATATTCCAGGTAAATTTGCGTTGAGTAACCCAATGCATGATGTTTTGTGCGAAAATAATACTATGACTTTTTATATCTGCTATAATGTTTATGTGAGATGGTATTTTTCCGACATATTCAGCAGTCCATAGCTTTGCCTGCATCTGTGGGTGAATTGATGTTCACATGTAGATTTGATTACAGTGTGTAAGCAGATAATCAAATCTTCACACACTACCATTCTTTACTTTTTAATTTAAGGTCAGCAAAACATCAGTCCAGTTTTACAGAACTAAAATCAAAGATTGCATTGCAGTATTGAAAATTATTAATAAGTGAGCAGAAATTATTGCATTGCTTTTAATAAGATTTAACAGTAATTTTGATGTTGCAAACTAGTACATAGTTAAATACCTTATTTAATGGTATTCTGTCAATGGAGCAGATTACAAGTTAACTGAACTTTAAGTTCATCACAAAGAATGATTTAAGGTATGTTTAGCTGGTGTTATAATGATGCATTTTTAATTTCTTTTACAGTTAAGTAAAATATTAAGTCAAACCACAGAATATGAAGAACACTACCTGGCAATAATTGATTCTAAAACCAAGAAATTCTTAAGATCAACTTCAGAGTTGTTCCCAATACTTGTTAATAAAGTGAAGATGCATTTGTCCACACATATTGTACGTAAAAAATGTGTTCAGATACTATGTAGATTATATACTGATACATATGAAATTGAAAGTTTAATTTGCATTGTAAATATCTGTGACATGATTTTTGGCTAGGAATATACTCCACCAATATTGCACTGATAATGTAAAGGTTGCAGTATAAATAGACTTAAAGATATATTCAGTTTTTGATTTTTATTTATGTTACCAATAAATCCATTTTGCGCACTTTCATAATTTTATTATCAACAGTAATCATATTTGTACGTAATATTTTCTTGCAAACAAGAATATGATTACTGATTTTGGGGTCACAAAGTCGAAGATAAATGTTTAACTCACAAAAATAGGAAATATGTTTGACTATATTCTGATAATTATATTAGATTTCTTTTGATTATCTTAAGATATTTTAAACAAGTTTTGCAATTTTTAATTGTGTCTCTTTAAAACAGGTTGATGACATTAGAAATCATGGACCTCCTATAGGTTATATTGAGGATGCCTTCCAAAAATTGCATCGAAGAATCAGGAAACAGCTGTTTATTCAAAACCAGCATGCCAGGAGCAGGGACACAACATTAGTTTTTGCCGAAATTGAGGTCCTTCAACATATTATTACTGGTGGCCTTTTTAAAGAAAATAATGAGTGGTATGTAGTAAATATTTCTTACAGACAGGACATGCATATGCTGTACTTATTTATTTATTCTGTAATTATTACAATTTCAGTATTATTAAAGGGGTACATGTCTTAGTGAACAGTGACATGAGGTCAGGTATATGAGTAAAAGGGTGTTTAATATCCATAAACTACATCCAAATAACTTGAGATAAAAAAATTAACATTAGGGAGATAATTGCTTCATTAAATATATTTACATTGGTGGTTGCAAATAGGTTTTATTGAAAAGCCTTAATACACCCAAGCTGTTAATCGGTATGAATAGGTAATTAGAAAGAAAACAGAGCCAATCCTGTCGAAATATAGTAAAACTATAATCTCACACAATAGTATGCGGGTATATACACATAAAAAATAACGTGATTAAAATCTTAAAATATGAAATAACAGCATAGTTACGATATAAGATTGTATTTTATTATACAAATATCTTTTAAGAACTGTAGAATTTTGTCGTCAGCGACAGTTGTAACCAAATTAAAGTAAGAATCTACAGTATAAAAACGTTCCCGAATGTGGGCCACTTCAACACAGTCGATCAAGACATGCTTGATTGTATACGGACTGTCGCATGGCAAACACTCGGGTCGTTGTTCACCATTTTAAATATAATTGTGTGTCGTCCTGGTATGACCAAGACGACACTTAGTTAAAACTACTTGGTCTCTACGACCTCCATATGATTTAAAATTATTTGCATGCAGAAGTGGTTGGATCTCATAAAGTTTGTTATGGACTTCTAGATCCCAACCACACTGTATTAAAAATATATTTTAAAATAAAGGATTAAAAATCAGTAAAAGGTATTTTACAATTAATGATATCATTATTGAAGGCATTCTTAGCTTCCGTGTCGACGACTGTGTTTCCGTGGATTCCAACATGACTTAGAATCCAGTAGAACACAACCTCTTTACCTAAAGTTGTCAGCGATTTATAAATTTGAATTATTATTGGGTTTTACTGGTATGATTAGATTATAAACAGTTATTTACTTATAAGTGATATATTAACAACTTTGTTCATGGTTTTATAGGATTTTGAATTGGTTTTGATACATTTACATGAATAACTGGGACATATAAATGACATGGTTAAGAGATTCAGGTCATAAAATATAAATGGAAGGATGGGGACAAAGAAATGAATCAGTTTAGATATTAGTAATTATCTAGTTGAGACATAGGAATGGGTGTAAGTAGCTACTCCAACAATAGATTTCATAAAGGGATTTGATCTGTGGATTTTTCCTTGCTCAAATTAATAGTCCTCATGAAGTAAATGAAGTGAGAATTTATATTTTTTGTTAATCAATACATTTAAAAATGCTTAGTTTCATATTGTTTGATAAATGCCTGTTGATGCACACCAAATTTAAATTTAGTGTGTTTTCTCTCCATCTTTTATATTCTTACCGGTATTTGATTGTTACAGCAGTCAAATGGTCATATCTCTAAGCCTTAAAACATTTGGAAACCAGTCTATATCCATAAAGAGATAAGGAATAAAATTATCCATTGACCGGAAGAGAAAATACAAGTTCTTTCTAAAGCAGTTACCTATCGTTTTAAGCTGCTATGATGAATGAATCTAAACATTATTTTGTTTAGTTGGAGTAGCTTGTATAAGGATGTATGAATGATTGTGTAAGGCTTCTTGTATAACTTGGTCGACTTTAAGACTTTAATGCTGGACTATAAATGACCTGAAAAGGATGAATTTTTATAAGACATATGATAGTTGGGTTATAACTATATTTCATTGTTACAGATAGTGAAACTATCCTTAGGGGAAATTATTTTCCTTAACCCAATGGGTGAAACCCCTTACTAGAAAAGAACAGTGTTGCTTAATTGGATGTATGTAGAACAGTCAAATGTGTGAATTACACAGACGTACCAATGGTAAATTTAGATGTTGGAAGTTTGTAAATAGAAAGACAAATCATTCGACAAGAATACAAAATACATATTAAAGTCACATAATATCTAAACATGTAAAACAACATCAATACAATCAGTAACATTATCTTCAACAACAAGGTCTTAGGTGACTTGTTAGTGTTGGTTGCAATTGTTCAAAATGAGTTTTTCTTTTTTTTATTCAGTTAACTTAATATAATCATTTTTATTTAACTCATAGTTATTATGAATCATATGATTTATTCTAAAACAGAAAATTCATGGGCCAGCTTTTGATTCAAAACCCAGAGTGTTGAACTTGTTCAAAGAATTTGGAAGGCGGTTGAATTGGACATTCAAAGCAACAGGATGGAAGTAGCTGTGCAGTTTACTGTTTAATGGTATCTATATAATATTAATCGTTACTTGTGAAATAAATATGCATTAAGTTTCAATATTATTGTTACATATCACGCTGACAGACCAACACATATAATAAAACCAAACATGTAAAGTCTGCATTTACTTAACACAATTGCTTTTTAGAATTTTTAATTTGGAATAAATTGGGACATAGTATATAACCAGGTACAACTTTTTAATTTAAGAAATGGAAATATGTTGACATGTTATTCCTGTAACCGTAATCTTCTTTAGTTATGTTTTGATTTGCTTCTTTTTGTATTCACAAAAAGGCATATTATGGAGAAAATATTATTGACCATATGGAATGGATAGGAAATTTTAAATTTTAAGGTTTAGCTTAGTAATTGGCAATCATTTTTTAGCCGGGATAATCGCTGTAGCAATTATCCACGGCTATAGGTAAGATAGCCTTTCAGTAACTGACCAATCAAAAGCTAGCTGATCGTCGTAGTGCCTCATCATATATCAATTTACACGCTCGCAATATAGTTCCTTTTCCAATATCGAATTACTACTGTACTTTTCTACTGAACATAAACTTTTTAAAATGTGTAAGAGTATCCTGGCTACAAGTACTTTCAGTACTTTTCATTGTTTCTTAATTTGTTATTACAAATGAATATCATATATGCTTACTTCACATGTTAGTATTATCAGTAATTAGCTGCTTTTCTCTTTGATTGATTGATTGATTGATTAATGGTGTTTAACGCCCGAGCAGCATTATTTCAGCTATATTCAGGCGATGAACATGAAAAGGATCATAAAATGAACATGAAATTATGATGAATGAAAATGGAATGGGACACAAGGAAAAATAGGGGTAACGGATATTAGATTGCCTCTGGCAAATGGGAGGATGGATAGGGTCGGGCAATTCAGCCTCCTGTAGCGGGATCGAAATCCCTACTCATAACGAATACTACAGCAGCGTTCTTTAACGTGCGAGGAACGTGGCATTTTTCCCAACACGGGGCACTAATATGGTTTGCGGTCAGGTTTTCCGTATTATGGCCTGACAACCCCATCTTGCCAGGGGTACCCCATTCAACCACCTGGGGCACACATCCCTGTCGGTCTTTAGGCAAACCGACCTGACACGCCGGTCAGGGTACTTGGTGCTATTTAGTCGCCTTTTACAAGCTAGCGCGACTGCGGTCTATTCTTTTGGCCACCCGGATCCCGCACGGGGCACTTTTCTCTTTGACCTCATCTTCCTGATAAATTTTGGATCATGGACAGTCTGTAATACTGAAGTAGACAAAGTTGGTCTAGTGATCACTGATACCCAAGCTTTTGTAAAAATTTCTAAAGTTTTTCGTGGATTGTGACCTTGAAATTTGACAGATTTCCCCCATAATCGATAGGCTTCTTACCAACATAATATATAACAACATTCCCCAGTTTCATTCACATTGGATGCAAACATTTTGAGTTACTGTCCGGAAACGTTTTTTTCTAACAATTTCTAGTTTTTCACAAACTGCGACCTAGAAATTTGACGGATTTCACCCAAAATCGATAGGCTTCTTTTTAACCTGATATATAACAATATCCCAAAGTTTCATTCAAATCAGATGCAAACTAACTTTTTGAGATATTTTCCGGAAACAACTTTTTTATAAATATTTCTAACGTTTTTCGTGGACTGCGACCTTGAAGTTTGAGGGATTTCCCAAAATTAATAGGCTTCTTACCAACATGATATATAACAATATCCCGAAGTTTCATTCAAATCGGATGTAAACTTTTTGAATTATCATCCGGAAACCAAATGTGGACGGACGAACGGATACGAGGACCACTATATACCCCCGACTCTGTCGAGCGGTGGTATAAAAATATCAGGTGGGAGCACTTGATTTCTGTGACGTCATGTATTGAAATGTGATGCAATTTGTTACATAATGTGACATTATTCCACTGCTAAAATTGTAAAATGTGTGATTTTTCATTGCCGATAAAAAGAATATTATGTACTTTCAAATACTATCTACATCTAGTCTCTTCTCTATTGGGCTTGTCTGATACTCACCTAGATAAAGAAAGTATCAAAATGGAAAGTACATTAATATTCTATATATGAGTTATTATTTAATAACTCTTTTATGCCAGCGATTTTTGCAATTTATTGATCTAGATTTCACCTGGGATGTGTGCGCAGCATTGTTGTTGTTCAGTTGATGTATCAATTTTTATCGAGAAGCAGAGATTTTAAATTTTATCGATTTTTCAGTCAAATGTTTTTGTTTACCAACTATTGCGTGAAGATAGTGATTTAAGACATCGTTTGATGAATTTTACTGGGATAATTTTTGTTTTAACGTTTTGTCAACAGTGGCAAGGCATGAGATGAGGTTTTTGGACGCACATGTTTGCATTGCATTGTGACATAATACATATAGTTTACGTTGTGCTATTATTGGAGAATGAATGAATAACTATCTGCTACAAGATAACTAACTGCACAATGGATATTTAGAACATACTAGGAACTTTGGTGTTACGATATTTATTTGCTGCTTTTCAACATTTTCTTTTGACATTGTTAACGAAACTGCATTGTTCTAAAAATAGTAACTTGAACCTGTTGCTACTGACCGAACTGGTTGATGGGATATATTTACAAATTACAGTTCGGACAATTTCAATTGCATTGTGGGATTTGTTTACCTTCTGTTTTCGCATTCAGCTTAACCAAGGTAACGAAGTTTTACATAGACTATACGATAGTACTTTATAGTAATTATGAGAGCATTACTTTTAGGTAGTTCGCATGTTACCCATCTTAAGCGATATATTTTTAACAATAACGTTGATTTACAAGTGCATAATGCGCAGATCCAAATAAAAATGATTGGTGTCAATGGAGGAATGGTATCAACCATGTACCGTTATTTAATTGAGGTTTATGAATACAAACCAGATGTGGTTATTTTACAAATTGGTAGTAATGACCTTGGAAATGCTAACATCACGGTGGACAATGTAGCGCTTTCTATAAAAATATTAGTGGACAATCTTTTCAATTTATGTCCAAGTATAAAGAGAGTTATTATAGGTTTGGTCTTTCAAAGACAAAAAGTGTTGAAGAAGCGAGGATTGTCATTATTACAATATAACACTCGTGTTTATTTACTAAATAATAAATTAAGTTTGTTCAATGTGCATAACCCAAAAATCATTTTTTGGAAACATAGAGGATTACAATTTCCTTCGATTGTGGTAGTTGACAGACATGGTGTCCACATAAATAATGAAGGGAATAGAAGATTCTTTAAAAGTCTGAGAGGAGCACTGATTACGTGTGCTAAGAGTTTATGGTATGCAATTCATTATGATTAATGTCATGCACATTGTATATTCAAGTACATGTATAGGTTATATAGCTGAGTCTCTTGGTTACACTGTATGAAATTATAGATGATAAAGCACTTTGCTAATGTCATGTATTTCAGTTTGAATTATATACATGTAGCTCTTTGTTGCATATTCACTTTATAGCAGATAGCTTTTTTGCTACATAGGACACTTATTCAGTAACTATTTGCTTCCCAGTATTTAATTTTATTTAAATATCTTTTTGCTACACCGTCTTTATATTTATATTATATAGCTCTTTGCTACACAGTCATGACAGTATTCAATTATAATTAAGTAGCTCTTTGCTACACATTATTCCATTATAGTTAAGTCCAAAATGTAGCCCATTATAATTAAGTACAAAATGTAGCTCTTTGCTACAAATTATTCAATTACAATTAAGTAGCTTTTTGCTACACATTATTCAATTACAATTAAGTAGCTCTTTGCTACACATTATTCAATTACAATTAAGTAGCTCTTTGCTACACATTATTCAATTACAATTAAGTAGCTCTTTGCTACACATTATTCAATTACAATTAAGTAGCTCTTTGCTACACATTATTCAATTACAATTAAGTAGCTCTTTGCTACACATTATTCAATTACAATGCAGTAGCTCTTTGCTACACATTAGTCAATTACAATTCAGTAGTTCTTTGCTACACATTATTCAATTACAAACTGTAGCTTTTTGCTACACATTATTCAATTACAAAAAAGTAGCTCTTTGCTACACATTATTCAATTACAATTATGTAGCTCTTTGCTATTCAGTACTCAAGTACATGGTTATATATATTCATGTCGTTCAGCTCTTTGATATAAATTCAAATATTATGACATACTTTTAACTCTTGGTTACATGCATGGCGTATTTCCGTTAATAAAAAAAAAAAAAAAAAAATTGGTTTCACAAGGCAACAGGCCATTGATACAGTTTTGGGAGACCATTGCGTTTCTGCTAAGGTTAAGGCTTTGGGGGTCTGGACTGTATTTATTTGCATTTATTACACTTTTCAGTTATAATGTTGTAGATCACAGATGCACAATGCCAAAAGAGAAGAGATCCAAGAGAATACAAGCACGGCAGGACAAACTATCAAAACCAGACAATTTGAGTGCACGTGCCAACAGAAGCAAGGCTAATCAGCAGACAGTTGCCACTAACAATACAAATCAAGAAATAAATTCAGATTCGGTTGTGACCAGTGATGCACAGGACAATCATGCACACAGCATATTAAAACTACAACAATCTGTTTCACAGATACAAACACAATTAACTAGTGTGGTGGATGCACTAAAGGAACTGAAGGGTCAACCGACTCACTCACTTTCGTCCACACAGATTACACAGACACCTCTACTTGACAATTCCACCAGTCCTGGGACATCAACATTTGATCATGATTTCAGTCATGTCAATATTGTTCCTAATTGTAATGACTCATTTATAGGTAATAATGTAAATAACATACATGTACCTGTAGCTAGCCCCAGGGTTTGTCAAGACTTAACATATCCTAACACTGTCAATAATTTTCAACCTGCTTTGCCATTAGGGGCAACGGTTAGTGATGAGTTGAAAGCAAAAATTTGGGCAAATGAATTTGTTAATTTTGATTTGTTGATTAATGTTGATGATGGTATTGACAATTCCATCCCTCTGTCATTAAAACGAGATGATAAAAATCGTCCAATCTTGACTTTTGCAGAAAATGTCTCCTCAAAGAAAATAAAAACTATAGATCAGTGGATTAGTGCATTCTCCATTTTTATGGATATATATTGCCAAAAATATAAGGATTCCATATCAGATTTAATTAAATATATGGACACTGTGATGGATATTGCTAGGCGGGATGGCAGATGGTTGACTTATGATCGTAATTTTCGAAAAAGTAAATGTCAATTAAGAGTTAGTTGGGCAAATATGCACCAGGAATTATGGTTAAAAGCTATGCATAAATCTCCTGAGCTAGATGATTTTAATAATTCTGTTAAACAACCCTTTCTTAAACAGAACTTGTTTAATAACAATAACATTTCAGGTGTTCCTGTAGGATATTGTGTAAGATTTCACATAGAAGGTTATTGTCCATTACCCTGCAGATATACCCATAAGTGCTTTATTTGCAATAGGCTTCACCCAGTCACTAAATGTTTGTATGGAGGACATATGCAATTACAGAACACTGTTAGACCTCCCTTTCCATTTCGGGGTCCAGGACAGCAAATTAGGCCTAGGTTATCAAATCCTGTTCCCCAACATCATAATGGCCGACACCCAAGAAACCCTTTACGCTTCCCCAATTCAATCCCAGTTCCACGTAGATAGAAATAATACAAGTACATTTATATAAGAACATCAGATTAAACAAGTGTGTAGTGAAGTTAACACACAATCATTGCCAACACCAATTAAGGCTCATGTTCTTAATGAATATTTATATCAATATGAGGTAGAAAGAGATTTTGTGGTGTCAGGTTTCATACATGGATTTTCAGTGTCTTGTTTTAAGGAAAATGGTACTAATGTATGTAAAAATCTGTTGTCTGCAGTGGCCCAACCAGAAATTATGACCGAAAAAATTTGCAAGGAAATTTTGGCAGGAAGATTCGCTGGCCCATTTTTAAAACCTCCTTTCAAAAATTTGGTTATTTCCCCATTAGGCTTATGTCCAAAGAAAGATCCTAATAAGTATAGGCTTATTCACCATTTATCTTATCCTAAAGGGGATTCAGTTAACGACTACATCCCAGAGGAATTTTGCTGTGTTCAATATACAAGAATAGTGGATGCGATTCGTGGAGTCAAACAATATCAGTCCCCTTGCGTTTTCGCCAAAACAGATATATCCAATGCTTACAGAAATTTGCCATTAAAACCCCAGGAGTATCATTTGTTTGGCTTTCAGTGGAATTCTTTATTCTATTATGACAAATGTTTACCAATGGGCTGTGCATCTTCTTGCCAAATATTTGAACGATTTAGCTCAGCATTACACTGGATTGGTCAAAAGTCCATGGATCAGGGTATCATGTTCCATATCCTGGATGATTTTCTTATTATAGCCCAAACTAAAGAGGTATGTGCACAATATTTGAACAATTTTCTAAAAATTTGTGGCCTGATAGGGGTACCAATGGCACCCGACAAGACAGTAGGACCAGACAGTATCATTACATTTCTAGGTATTGAATTAGATACAATTAAGCAAGAAGCTCGTTTACCTGCTGATAAACTTTCAAAATGTGTGGGGCTTATTAATGAGTTTTTAAGTAAGAAGAAAGTAACTAAGAAAGAAATACAGTCATTGTGTGGTTTACTGAATTTTACATGTCAAGTGGTACTGCCAGGGCGTGCCTTTTTAAGACGATTGTATGAGTTAACAATGAAACTTAAAAAACCCCATCACACAATTAAACTATCTAGAGGTTGTAAGGAAGATTTATTAATTTGGAGGACATTTTTAAGTAATTTTAATGGTAAATGTTTTTTCTTGGATGAAAGATATATGTCAAATGAGCGTTTACAGTTATTTACTGATGCATCTGGTAAAGGTTTTGGAGCAGTATTCAAGAATTTATGGTTTTTTGGTGAATGGAATAAGCAGTGGGCCTCTCAAAATATTACGGTGCAGGAACTCTACCCTATTGTGTTAGCAGTGGAAACATGGGGAATGTGTATGCAAAACAAATCGATTTGTTTTCATACTGACAATGAGGCATTAGTTCATATTTTAAATAAAATGACTAGCAAGGACAAAAATATTATGTATCTAATCAGACGCCTTGTGTTGGTCGCCCTCAACTATAACATTTTATTTAGTTCCCAACATATTCAGGGTAAATTGAACATAGCTAGTGATGCTCTTTCCCGTTTACAGATAGACAAGTTTCTCCAGCTAGTACCAGAAGCAGAGCAAATTCCAGCATCGATACCCCTTCTGCCAAAGTTGCCAGTTTAAATAACACTGTTACAGACTTATTACATTCCTCCCTAGCAGCATCCACGAGACGTTCATATGTACGCATATGGTCTAACTTCACAAAATTTTGTCAAGATTATTTGCAGGAACAGGATTCTGTATTACCTGTTTCCATTAATACTTTGTCTTTATATTTGGCTCATTTATATCAACAAGGGTATTCAGCATCTACAATTTCAACATACACATCTGGATTAAGCTATTACCATAAGCTTAATAATGTTGTGGATCCAAGCTCATCGTTCTTTATTTTGAAAATTATTCAGGGGATCAAAAAGAAGCAGAACAACTTTGACACTAGGCTACCTATTACTCAGTCCATTTTACATAGGTTAGTTACGGCATTACCATCGGTTTGTTCCGACCCATATGATGTGATATTATATAAAGCTATGTTTTTATTTGCTTTTTATGGCTTTTTAAGAATTGGGGAAGTTACTCAACATTCTTATTCAACTAGAGGTCATTGTTTACAATTGGACAATATAAGACCATGTGAAAAAGATTTTCTGATCTGTTTTACATCATATAAACATTCTCAACCTGGAAGTTTATATAAATTGTTAATAACCAGACACAAGAATGTACTGTTTTGTCCAATGCACAATCTAGTTCAGTATCTGCATCTGAGAGGCAATTATGAAGGTTCCCTGTTTTGCACTCGTTCTGGCACACCAGTTACCCGTTCACAATTCACACACATACTGAATACGACATTATTATTCAATGGTCTTTCTACAAAATCTTATAAGGGCCATTCTTTTCGGATAGGTGCCGCTTGTTGGGCATTTCAAAATGGGAAATCGGATTCACAGATCAGAATGTTAGGCAGGTGGAAGTCTAATGCATTTTTGAAGTATATACGCCCTTCTTTTACAGTTACTTAATATTTTTGTTACTTGTACAGTTGATTTAAGTATGTGCATTGGCTCAATTAGGCAAATAAGCTTTTATTGTTTTTGTTGCGATGAGCAGGAGCAATCGCAATTTGTTGTTACCTGTAAATTTTGTGATTATGTTTTGTTATCATGTGACAAGCAGGTGCAGTCACAAGGTTTTGCTGTACCATGTGTCAGACTTTAATGTACATATACTAGCTGTTGTATTATTGATGTACAATGCTTTTAGAACTTTGTTTTCTTACATTTATGTATTGATTTCAGTTGAACAATATATCACCTTTGTTGTGGACAGTTGTTTCCAAAATGCAAGTAAATATTTCCAGGTGGGGGGGAATTGTACTATGACATAGCACAATTCAGTGGCAAATATTCGAACCCCACCTGTGCTTTTTATAGTTTTCTTAACACATTGTTAAATATAGTCGTGTGTTTGTATTTTTGTTTATCTTGTATATATGTTAAAACTAGTCAAATAAAAAATGGGCCACATAGGTGGCACAAAATTTTGCCAATCAGATTTTTTTTGATTTACTTTATTGCTTTATAGTCATGTTGAGAAATAATGTAAAAAGACAACAATTGTCATAGTACAAGGATTAAGAACATCACAGAACATATATTTTATGGATGTAAGCTGAGAATTTGAGTTTAGCAACTCTTAGGTTTTAAAGGGGAATGTGTGATATAAAGGGAGACAACTACCAATTTCTGATTTCAAAAAATAGTAGAGCATAAATATGAGTTATTATTTAATAACTCTTTTATGCGAGCGATTTTTGCAATTTATTGATCTAGATTTCACCTGGGATGCGTGCGCAGCATTGTTGTTGTTCAGTTGATGTATCAATTTTTATCGAGAAGCAGAGATTTTAAATTTTATCGATTTTTCAGTCAAATGTTTTTGTTTACCACCCAAACCCCTACCACCACCCTAAGGCAAATATTTTAGCCTGTTTTTATATAACATAACCAATGGTTTTGTTTTTATATTACATAACACATTGTTTTATTGTTGTTTTTGAATTTGACTATATTATTGTTTGTCTTTTCGGTTCAGCAAATATTCGAACCCCACCTGTGCTTTTTATAGTTTTCTTAACACATTGTTAAATATAGTTGTGTGTTTGGAACCCCACCTGTGCTTTTTATAGTTTTCTTAACACATTGTTAAATATAGTTGTGTGTTTGTATTTTTGTTTATCTTGTATATATGTTAAAACTAGTCAAATAAAAAATGGGCCACATAGGTGGCACAAAATTTTGCCAATCAGATTTTTTTTGATTTACTTTATTGCTTTATAGTCATGTTGAGAAATAATGTAAAAAGACAACAATTGTCATAGTACAAGGATTAAGAACATCACAGAACATATATTTTATGGATGTAAGCTGAGAATTTGAGTTTAGCAACTCTTAGGTTTTAAAGGGGAATGTGTGATATAAAGGGAGACAACTACCAATTTCTGATTTCAAAAAATAGTAGAGCATAAATGTAATTATCATTTGTCTTTATAGGACAGTTCGATGGTTGTTGTCCTTGCTGTTGATTTCAAGTCAAATTAACTGACCCACAGGTAAAGTAACATGTAAAACCTATTGCCCCTTTTCAGTTCAATCAATGTACAAGAATCAAACTCTCAAGTAAAACATGTGAATCTTAAAAATGTCAACAACAAGAACATATTTTGGGAGACTTATTTTCAAGCTGACATCATTAGTTCAATCAATGACATCAAAGTCATGATTCTATGTTCTAAACTGTAATGTGATGCATATTCTAATTTTAGCGACTCACTAACTGGTTCGCAACTCGAAGAACAAAAAACTGTAAATCTTTTAAGAAACTGTCAACCAGTTAAAGCTAAAACAATTGCAAGTCATACATCACAACTTACAGGTATTATGCATTTTAAAGACTTAAATATTTCTGGAATACCGATAAAAGTGATTTCTGTTATGTATTTATAAGGATTGATTGATGGATTGATTGATTGATGGTGTTTAACGCCCGAGCAGCAATATTTCAGCTTTATTCAGGCGAATTTTATAAGGAAGGTATTTTGTTGAAGTGTGTGTTTTCAGATAAGTTGTAGAACTTGCAACAAAATATTCCACAGAAAAAGCAACTGTAATGGGGAAAATATTACTGCAAAACAAAGAATTAAAGACTTTGAATGCCAGATTGATACCCATCTAAGAATATTAAATTCATAACTCTGTTCTTCTCTGGCAACACTTGAGAATTGCTTTGAAACATGCTGTTTATTATACATGTTATATAAAATGTATGTCTTACAAAACCTTATTTTTTTTAGCTCACCTAAACCAAAGGTCCATGTGAGCTATTGCCATCACTCTGCGTCCATCGTCGTCTGTCGTCTATTTGACAATGTGCATGAAAACCTTTTATTTTCAATGAGATTATTTGAGATTTCTTCTTCAAAGCTTAATTTAATTGATTTTGTTCAAATTAAATGATGGGATTTTTTTAATGAGTCGTTTACCATGTTAATTGTATAAACATACACATAACAAACAAACTAAAATCGGCAAAATAAATCAAGTTACAGTCAGAGTAAACTAAGGGGGTCCAAAAGAGTATGGAGAAACTAGACAGAATGCTGTAGGAGATCCATTGGACTGACTCGTGTAAAAAAATATGTTTTCGGGTCACTGTGACATACATTTTGTAAATTTTATTAAATTTACTAAGTCAAAGTCATTGATATATACTTTAAGTACTGATCAACACCTAGAACTTCAATGACTAATCATCATTCTATTGTGTTAAAATATAAGCATCAATGAGAACCTTTTACACAAGTTTAAAAAAAATAGTTTGCTTAATATTCAGTGATGAGACCTGCCATTTTGAGGATATTTAAAGTGGTACATGTACATTGGTGGCTGTTCCACAAAAAAACCAACAATATTTACAAACCAAGACAAAAAATGGAAGGACACAATTAGCAAATTAGTGTAAATCATTCTTGATCGCTCACAATAGCACATAAAGTTGATCTCATAGCTAGTAAGGGTAGGGTTATGATGACAGAACATGACCAAAGGTGTATCTAGATTGATCAAGCTTTTTATGATATATTTGACATACTATAAAATACCAACAAAATATAATTAATAAATATTTTTCTGTAATTTGGGTTATTACCTACAAAACAATCTTTGAAAAAGGTCAATTCAAGCAGAAACTTCAGTGTGACACTCATTCGGAGGGTAGGTAGTGTCATTTACAGACAATAAAAATCACAGGCACTTATTTCATCCAAATATCCCCTCCTCTTCCTTCCCTCAAGCCCGTGAAACTAGAAGAATATTAGCTACAATAATGTAGCTCCTTTGACAACTTTGGGCGGAGCTACAATGCGGTCCTATTACTCGTAATGGAACAACGCCGAAAGCGAATCACACCGGGTGTAATTTTATTCATCAGAAGTTATATTTGGTACTAAAATGTTGCTAATGTTATATCAATGACGAATTCAGTACACAATTTTTGATACTTTGCGCAATTTTCAAGATTTTTGTAAAAAATTCAATTTTTGTTGACTTTTGATCTTGAACTTTATAATGAAGTTCAGGATCAGAATATTGAAAATGTAATTCTATGTAACAAATAAATATTTAACTGTTTTAAATGAAATTTCTCACAAAATCTTGTTTTGTATATGTGTTCAACAATTCTGAACCATTTTGAAGCTTTGTGCGAGTTAGACAAGGAAATTCGATTTGCTCCATTAGGACTAATGGGACCGTACTGTAGCTCCGCATAACCAACGTTGTGAAAGGAGTTACGTTATTGTAGATATAAGAATATTACCAGGGCTCTCAATCGTATTAATATATCACATGAAACATTTCATAACCATAAATTTGAATGCACCTAAGTGCTACCAAGTGATATTTTACTTTTTTTTTATTCCGTCCTAAGTGTTGTTTGTTTTTAAAGGTGCTATTTGTTTGATTTTAAGTTTTGTTTTTCATTCAATGTCTATCTTGAATTGTGATATTGTAATCTCTAACTTTATGCATTTTTACAGGAATAAAATATATATTAACATCATTAATATTATTTAACTTATCTTTCAATTATTAATCATAAAGTGGGCGCGTGTGTCCGTCATTCTAAATATTGACACACGATAATATAAGAAACAAAGCCGTTATTTCCGTATACAAGGTAATCACCGCTAAAAATAGTATATGCAAATTGATTACGTATAATCTGTGTACCGGGGTTAGTATTCATTCGCTATTATCTAAGATTCACTTCTGCATTATTTGGTTCAGTTGTGAGGAACAGTTTCAGAGAAAGAGCTGTATAGTTTTCCCATTGGGTCCTATGTTAAGCTGTGTTCCACGGTGGCGGCCATCTTGGATTTTGGATCACCACAAAGAACTCAAACTTTGTAGAGGACCATCTAAGGTACATTATTGCAATATTTCAAATTAATCTGTCATGCTGTTTGTAAAGAGCTTAGAAATTTCAGCCAATGATAACCCATTAGTGGCTCTGGAAGCCATGTTCGATTTGCAATTGGCTCGAAAAACTCAAAATAATAAGATAAATATCCATCCATCCATCATTTTTTCATAATTTGGCTCCATTGTGTGGAAGTTTCCGAGAAGTCGTTTGTATGTTTTACACATTGGGTCCTACATGTATTTTAAACTAAGTCCCGCGATGGTGGTCATCTTGGGATTTTGGATCACCACAAAAAACTAAAACTTCGTAGAGGACCATCTAAGTTACCTTAATGCAATATTTCAAATAAATCTGCCAAACGGTTTATGAGAAGAAGAATTCTGAAATTAAGCCAATCAGAGCGCATTAGTGGCCCTAGAAGCCACGTTGAATTTGCAATTGGCTCGAAATACTCAAAAAAATAAGATAATTATCCAACCTTCATTTTCGTATTAAGCTTCGTTGTGTAGAACAGTTTCCAAGAAGATGTTTGTATGTTTTCCCATAGGGTCCTATGTTAAACTATGTCTTCCGATGGCGGCCATCTTGGATTTTGGATTGGCACAAAAACTCAAACTTTGTAGAGGACCATCTAAGGTACATTTCTGCAAAATTTCAACTCAATCTGATAAGCGGTTTATGAGAAGATTTTTGAAATTCAGCCAACTAGAACGCATTAATGGCTCTGGGAGACATGTTTAATATTTGATCAGCACCAAAAACTCGAACTTTGTAAAGAACCACCCAATAAATATTCCTGCCAAGTGTGGTTCCTATTGGCCACGGGTTTTGGAGAAGATTGAAATGTGAAAAGTTTACGGCGACGACGGACGCAAAGGGATGAGTATAGCACATACTGACCATTTGGGTCAGGCGAGCCAAAAAGACATTAAAAATATCAAATGGATCACCATCCATTTTTAAAAGATAAAAAGTCAAATGTTTTAATCATTTCTTAAACAAAATCTTCCTTCTCATTTTTTGACAAAGTTTTCAGAGATTCTAGCCATCATTATTCTGCTGACAATTTGGAACACCCAATTTATTGCAAACAATAAAAGGTGTTATTCAATAAATGCTTCTGAACGTTCCATCAGAGGTTGCAACCTAATTCATAAAAATAATACATGTTCTGCAGAGCTTTACTTATAGAATGCTTCTTACTTCAGTGGTTTACTTTTTCTTCATATAAAAGAACTTTTGGTAATTAAAAGTATCTTAAAGTCATCTCAACATAATTGATGAATACATTCATAAACAAGAAAATGTCAAGACATAATGCCCCTCTCTCAACAAAGCTCTTTTTCCACAATAACAGAACCAATAAATAGAAGTTGATGCCAAGTAATAATATAATGATGATTTTTATATCCTCATACCCTGATATACATGATATATATGTCTGTAAATTTTCATGATTAATCATACTTCTTTCATAGAAAAAACTATATGTTAACCTAAATATAACATCCCTTTTCTGTGGTTAATCAACCATGAAGTTGATAACACATGACGTACAATTTCATGGTAATTTTTGTTTGTTCATACCCTGATCATGTATACATGTTTGTGTATAAAGTTTCATGATGATATAAAATACTTCCTTCGTGGTTTTGGAGTCGAGCAAACAAGGAAATAAAGACATGTCTATATCGTCAGCTCTCATTGTTTGTACAAGAATTGATGAGTGTAGAGGTCATGCAAGGTTTTATACCTTTAACTGATTAAACCTTAAGGTTAAAATAAACCTGACTTGGGATGGGCAAATGGACAAGTGGATGGAACGGACCAACAGACCCAAACACTATTTAAGGCAATGCCCCACTTCTTTTATAGACAGGGCATTAAACTTAACTACATGCACAACATCCTTAAGTGACTTAATATACATGTATCCATATAGATATACACACAGAATTGCAAAAGTAAAATCTGCATGATTACGAATACCCGCACACCAGAGCGACAGATGGAATTAGCTCGGGTACTGGTGGGGATTTCACGAGGAAATGAAAAAATGGCAGCAATGTTTAACGGTCTGCCTGCTAATTTAGGGATAAAATGGGGAAAGCTGCCATAGCAGAATCTTTCTGTGTGTCACTAATGATTCGTTAGTAACTTGGCAAAGACATTTGATAATAAAATCATTCAGTATAATATACAGGAATTTTGCCTATTGCATGATTATGACCATTGTATACCGAGAGCTTACTTGTTTAAATGAAAGAGAGTAAAAACGTTTAGTCAACAATTTTAATAACATAATTTTTAATTGGACGATTGATTTATTGTTGTTGTTTTACGTATTTCAGCTATATTCATGACCTAAATACATTCAGTACATTCTATCGAGACATACTTGATAGTGTATGGACTATAAAATGACACACACTCGGGTCGCGGTTCATTGTTTAAAATATAACTATGTTTTTCCAAGACGACATCGTGTTTAAATAACCTGGTCCACACGACATCTAAATGTGATCAAACTTATTTGGCGAAGCAGTGGTTTTATTACGAACCTCGGGATCCCAACTACACTGCCATAGACTAGAAATGCATTTAAAATCAGTAAAAGGGAATATACAGTTAATAATGCCATTATCCAGGGCAGCCTTAGCCCCTCTGTCCACAACTGTTTCCATGGATTCCCACGTAACTGGGAATCCAGAAAAACAATCTTTTTACACAGTTGTCAATGATTTATAAATTTTGATGATTTGTAAAATAAACGGGTTTTAATTTTAGTGTAAGAAGAATAGGCTGCGCTCTGCACTAATTGTTTGGACGAATATTAACTAATAATCGTAAACAATCTTTGCAAATGACAAAGTTATCGAGGGGAGGAAAAAATTACCCAAACATTTTTTTTTTCTTTTTGAGCATACAGAAAATGATGCGAAGGAGCTTATAGTGGAATGCCTAAAGTATACCTTAGTAAACCCGGGGGATACAGATATGTCAGAGAAAAACAAGTAAAAATATTTGTATTCAGGACATAGATTTTCTTAACACATTTACAAATTTATGTGTTTAAATTAGGGTTTGCCTTTTATCAGCAATTTTTCATTTGTATCATGGCGTCCAGATTTTATTTTTAGAGGAATCAGATACACGGTGAAAATCCGGACCGAATTGTTTGCTGGGGTTTAGACTAGTTTAAATATTTAGTTTAATTTAAACCGTTAGTTTGAATATTATGAACATGTTACATTTTTTCTTCTATTTAATTGTTCGCCATTATACAATTGTGTCAGGCTTTTATATTCTTTTCAAATTATAATAGTAAAGTAGTCACATTTGGCAATTTGATTAAAAAAACTGTAGGTTTGAAGACGAGCTCCTTGGCCTCTTAAATTTAAAATATGTATCTTAGTCCTTAATATTTTTGATAATATGGGGCCGAACTTTTTTCAATTCACTTTATCAAGTACTGTCATACCTATGTATCTATTGTCCATCTTCTTCCGTTGTACAATCCGGGGCCTTTTGACTTGACTGTACGAAAAACGTGGCCGCAATTGGCAACTGCTACTACTAAATAGCCAATATTTAAACTAATTTGGATATTTGTCAAAATGTTTTTCTGAGAATTTGCTTTCAGTAGTATCAGAATTTCTCCTATCGCTTTTACACGTTTTTAGAATATAAAAAGGTAAAAATACGAAAGCAGGTTCCAAATTCACTATTTGGATTTTATGTTATCACGTATCTTGTTTGGCTGAGCAGCTTGGCACGGAATTTATATTTTTATGTTTTTGTTATAACAGATTTGCTTTTATTTATATCTTACTTCGGTGCTGGAAAGAATATCATAGATTCTTTCAGTGATATAGTCAGTGTCCACATTTACTGTCCTGCAATTTTGAAAATTCAACTAAAATGTGTTAATCTATTCGACAAGTGTAGATGGCATTCGCCGGAATTTATATAACTTGGTTATTTGTTGTTAAAGCTCTACAACAAGTATTTGAATTTGGGTGTTCAGCGGGAATGACGTGTCAAATAAGTAGTAGAAAAGTTAGAAAAACTCGAGGATTATATATTGACGGTTATTAACTATAAATGCTTGCTTTCATACCTTGTAACTGGCGTGCAGCCAGAATAGTTGCAAGAACAAACATTCTCAATTATAACTTGCTTGATTGATTGATAAAAATGTTTCAATATCCACTTGTCCACGTGTGTTTTTCTGGTGATTGAAGTCTCAAATCAGTTAATTGGCTATCTAGATGTGATTAATTGAGATTTCCATCAACAGGTTATCTGTCAAAATTATTAGTTCGTCTTGATATGTACTGTTCAACAGTGTTTTGCTTTGTAAACTGACCTTTAAAGAACATAAACCAGGTCCAGTGCCATAAATCTTTTAATTTATTACGATTCCAAATCGGATTTAAAATTTAAATAAGTTGAAGATGTTTCGATAGTCTTTTTTTGATCCGAGATATAGATCGATTACAATAGATAATTACAAAGCTGTTAAAATATAGTAGACGATAATCGGTTGATAATTTGTACAACACAAATGGTTGTATTAAAGACGCAAAAAAAATTCAATACGTTTAAAGTGCCATAAATCTTTTAATTTATTACGATTCCAAATCGGATTTAAAATTTAAATAAGTTGAAGATGTTTCGATAGTCTTTTTTTGATCCGAGATATAGATCGATTACAATAGATAATTACAAAGCTGTTAAAATATAGTAGACGATAATCGGTTGATAATTTGTACAACACAAATGGTTGTATTAAAGACGCAAAAAAAATTCAATACGTTTAAGGTATTAACCAATTTTGTTGGTCAATCAATGAATGGAGGTCGCATGTTTAAGCTGACTTGTAGTCAATTGCGCAGGAAGATGCTCTTTGTTTCTATCCGCATGGTCTATTCCTTTGCGAACCCGAAATTAATCAATAGATGTGTTTTTACCATAGGAATGGAATGTGTCTACAACATTTTGCTCATGGTAAACCTATAGTTTTGTTTAATAATATGTATATTTATTGCATACTATAAAAGAATTACCTATGTATATTTATTGCATATTATAAAAGAATTACCTGTGTATATTTATTGCATATTATAAAAGAATTACCTATCCTGTCATTTTCCTGGTCAGCAAGCTAAAAAGAAGTTGGCCAGGAAAAGATGTCCAAATGTAATGGTACATCATTCTATGCAAGTACCTGTTTAGTTTAGAAAAAAAGTCGCAGGACCACAATGTTTACTATCTATTAAAATATAAAATTATATACATCAACTGAGATACAAATAAAAGGAACCTAATTTAAGACAGATCACAGATTTACTTCCCTTCATGGGCATATAAAGTATGTAGTAAAAACGGGGGAATCCGCGATAAAATGGCACATTTAGATCTTGTAGATTTTGTTGGCAAGAAGTCTGATGATATGACAAATTTGCAAGAAATCTTATGACATGACACATCAATTATTTATACTTGGTAAAGGATGTCGACTCCGATCTTCGATAGAAAAAATGGACTACGTGATCCGCCGCCTGATTACAAAAGAAGTTGTAACCAAGGAGTGCAAGTCATTTATTAAATACCAATTGAAACATCACGATTATACCGGCATTGGGTTATAACTGTTCTATCGCCGAATGTCTTACAATTAGGTAGTTATTAAATTATTTGTTTGTAACCTATATTCAGATTGAATGTTCTTTCAAATTCCTGGAAGCAGTATTTCAGCTTCATTCAATACGAAAAAAATTAACAATCAATAAATCAACTAGAATCTCTCGAAATAAACTTATAGAGGAACATTCAAACAATATTAATATTAACTTAGTATTTTCTTATAGTATATTTTCTAAACATTCATTAAGTAAGAACAGGCAACTAAAGTAAAAATAGCCCCGTCAGATTTTGTGGACTTTGGTAAACTTTCAAAAACTAAAAACGCGAGAATACAAAGTTAAAATAGCACCATCAGATTTTGTGGACTTTGGTGAACTTTCAGAAAGTAAAAACGAGAGAATACAAAGTAAAAATAACCCCGTCGGATTTTGTGGACTTTGGTGAACTTTCAGAAATTAAAAACGGGAGAACACTAAGTAAAAATAGCCTCTTTAGATTTTGTGGACTTCAGTGGTCAAAAGTCTCATGATACGACTCATCGGTTATTGAAAGGGTTAAAGAAACGTTCAAATTGATGGATTTTATAGGACGTGTGCTTTACGTCCAATGAGCCGTATTTCACCTATATTCACGACAAGACGAGAACATGTTAACACACAATAAATCAACAGGACAAAATGGGTGGGATAAAACACATGTTTAAACACCGCTGGGAAAGTGCTATTAATTAAATATCAGTTAATACATGAAATATTTTGATTATTAAATGTTTTCATCATACAATTACTGTGTTCCATCGCCGCAAGTATTAGAATTAGAAGGTGGTTAAAAGTATTTTTCTAATCGGTATTCATTGAATGTTGCTCAAAATCTAGCGAGCAGCATTTCAGCTTTATTAAGGACAAGATCCAATTAACATTGAATAAATCGACCTAAAGCTCACAAAATAAACTTTAAAGGACAATTCAAACAATATAGCCGATACATTTTTCATTTGAGAGAAGTCTAGTCTAATAGAATCAATATTGAATTCGGCCACAGAGAAGTATGATCAAGTTGTTTCCATTCTATCACATAGTATTTCGCAATTAGTCTATTGTTTAGTTTTTCCTGACTTTCTTCTTCAGAAAATTTTCTTTACAAGGCTTTGTTTGAATTATGATATTATTGAAGTGGGCCTCAATTGGTCTTCTTTTTGAGGTTTTGGTAGCAATTCCAAATGCCACTGTGGAACATAATTGATCATAGACGACATCGAATATACATGCAAACAGATTTTTGCTCTAAAACCGTTTCAAACCGTTTGATAAACATAAATAACATCATTTTAGCCAATCTGAAATCGTAGATGACCATCATCACAGCCATTGTATTAAAATAAAACCATTTTCTGAAAACAAAATAAAGGTTAAATCGTTCTAAGGAACGAACAATAGGCTTTGCACTTTAAAAGAATACCTTGAAATTTAATAATATCGAAACGACATTAGTAATGTGTCTTTAGACATGAACAAACTTGATCGAAAAACTTTGAGATATCTTAAAATAAGACAGGTAATTAAATAGGACGTTGGGAAACTTAATTTGCCTTGACGATTGACCGTATGATGTATCCACAAATTACTTGTACAAAAATCATTTATTAGCATACATAAGAATTTAAAAAACGTTACCATATGACTGCGATTTTTGTTCTTGCAGCTTGATCTTGATCATGCTTAATGTCAATTAACCGCCCTAATTTATTGATTGTTTGGATGTTTGCTTTACGTAAACATGGACCACAGGGCAACAACTTTGAATGCCACTGGATGGATTGTGTGATGTGATGTTTGCTTTACGTCCAGCGAGCAGTATTTAAGCTATGTTCAGGCACAGGAACAAGTTAACAAACAATAAATCAATGGAAAAAGGGGTTGGATGGGACACGGGGAACAAAATTTTGACTGCCCCTGGAAAAGTACGAAGTATAGAGCAACTACATCAATGGTCATGACTTGGTTCAGGCATTTCAAAAGAAATTGTGGGTTAAACCAGGTTTTATGGCATGCCAAACCTAACACTGTAATTACAGTAGAATGTGAGTTGGTAAATTGATTAAAAAAATTGTGTATTATATACCACTATTCACTAATGGGTGTATAAAACAATCATTGTAACACGTCCACTGAATTCAAAATTGGGAAAACTAGCTGCAACCATATTTTCAAACGAATACTTTTTGACAAGGAAGTTGTATCTATCTTGTAACCTTGATTTACATGTTTATCCCGAAGATATAGGTGACGCTTGCAAAAATATGTATAATCGCTGCAAGCTCTTTCATACCTGATCAATTGAAAAATATAGACACATCGAATGCAGGAGAAGCTGGAATATTGCTGTATAGGTGAGGAATATTTATAATTTTGAAATTAAAATCGTTTTGTGTGTCGTAAATTCTTGTGCTGGCATGACCGTTGGTGTCATATTCGAGGTGCAAATCTAAATATGATGTAGATGAAGCTGTTTGTGTGGTTTCTTTAATTTCTAGTTCTGAAGGGTATATATTAACGTAAAACCCTCAGCAAATTGAGGGTTATTAATGGAAAGGCCGTTACCTTGGTCGTCTATTTTCAATGTCAATGATGAACAACAATGATTAATTGGATGTTTGCATTTACGTCCAGCTAGCAGTATTTCAGCTATATTCAGGACAGAAACAAGTTTACAAACAATACCTCAACTGAAAAAGGGTGGGATGGGACACAGGGAAAAATATTTTGACTGACACTGGAAAAGTTCGGAGTATTGGATAGGGTCGGAGAATGTAGCTTTTTGAAGTGACTACAATGAGTCTACTCCTTTTCGAAATCTACAAAAGGGATCTGTATTGTGCAAGGAGCGTGGCACTCTCCAAACTCGTTACCCACTATGGTCCGCGGCCGGCTTTCCGTATTATGACCTGACGACCCCCCGCCCAAAAAAACGAGAGGGTTTTCCTTATCCGCCACCTGGGGACGCGATGGGCTGCTCTGTGGGTCGAGCACTGGGAACCGTCCCCGTATGGACCCATATCCTGTCTAAATATCTGTTAAAGCTACTAAGAAAACTCTACAATTAATTGGACGGAACCAGGGAAAATAAACATTACGACAGGGAAATCATTCCGTTTAGAAAACGAGTTCGGTGTGCCACGGTTAACTGAAAGCATAATGTCTAATGCATCCATAGTACAAAATGTCTTTACAACATGTCGCGAAAAAAATGCATCACATTTATTTTGAAAAGCTATGAATTTTTTTTTCTAGTGTTCACTAAATATAGAACGTGTGCGTGTTTTTGATTTTAAAAATCTAAAGAAACTGTTCCTAAATTTTTCAGTAAAATAAAAGCGTTTAAAAATCAAACCCAACCCCCCCCCCCCTTTTTCACGAACAATTTCCCATAAACAAAAAAGATACATAGGCTAACATAGAAACTAGAGGCTCCCAGGAGCTTGTATCGCTCTCATAGAGCAAAACAATTAAGCAATGCAATGCTAACTTTTTCTCTAGTTCTACTAATTTTCAAGATTTTCAGGTAAAAATCATTAATTTCGACAATTAAAGGGCAATAACTCCTACAAGGAATCATCATACAACTTCGACCCAATGGAGTGTTTGGTAGAGCTTTCGATGACAATGCAGGCATGTATCTTCGGGTTTCCTGTATCTGTTATACTTTTTGAACTATAAGCCAAAAACTGCATTTTGACCACCCCCCCCCCCCCTTTTCCCCACAGTTCTAATAATTTTCATGATTTTGAGGCAAAAATGGCAAAAATCATTAATTTCAACAATTAAAGAGCAATAACTCCTACGAGGAGTCATCATACAACTTTGATCCAATTGGGTGTTTTGTAGAGCTTTTGATGCTGAAGTAGGAGGGTCACTTTGGTTTTCTTGCATCTGTTCTACTTTTTCAACTATAAGCCAAAAACTGTATTTTGACCCCCCACCCCCGGTTGTATTTTTAGCCATAGCGGCCATTTCGTTTGGTCTGAGGCCATGATTTGTGCAAAATTGGTAAAGGATATTTTCATGATGATGTGTGGAAAGTTTAAAAGCAATTCCTTCAGTGGTTTTTGAGAAAAATTTTTAAGAAACGGACGCCAAGTGGTGGCAAAAAACTCACCCGGTCCCATTCAGGTGAGCTTAAAACTAAACAAAAGCTTACAAGAAATAGCGAGTCATTTCGAGTTGTAAAGTTATTCCCTAGCATCATTTCGAATGCAGTGTACAATCAACATGACGAAGCTGAACCTACGATTGTTTGTACGTAATGTAAGGCCTTTGCGATTCACAACGATACATACTTAAATATAAGTGTTTATAAGTTGCACAACATCTAGATACATATTTAAAGTGAAAACAATGTTTACACTTCCAAAATTACACAAATATTTGGCTTAATCAACATGCGTCGTCAGGTGACACATAAAACTTTTTGTTATTACAGGTATATGTAAAAAAAAGTTTTTTGTTGGTGATGTTACACCATTTTACATTATAGACTATGTAAGACAAAGGTATTTTTTGCTGAAACTCTACACCTTGTCGCTTAATACCTTCAAAGAGATGTTTTTCATTTTTGATTGCATAAATGTTCCCTCTCTTTTAATATCATTTTAATCCGTCAAGGCTGATAGCGTATCACAGTGAATAACGTGTTTGGAGTGTGTTGATTAGTATCACAGTCAATTACGTATTGGAGAGTGTCGGATATAAAGACACCTTTTATAGATTTCGAGTACAACGTTGCGTACTATGGTCCGCGGCATGGCTTTTCGTATTATGACCTGACGACCCCCCCCCCCCCCCCCCAAAAAAAAACCGAGAGGGTTTCCCCTATTCGCCACCTGGGGACGCGATGGGCTGCTCTGTGGGTCGAGCACTGGGAACCGTCCCAGTATGGTCCCAAGTCTGTCCAAACATGTTAAAGTTACTGAGAATACTCTATTTACAATAAATTTGACAGAACCAGGGAAAATAACCAGAGGCTCTTAAGAGCCTGTATCGCTCACCTGATTTTATAGGCAATGAAGATGGCATTTCCCTGATGTTAAAATAAGTCCTGTAATTTTCAATAAACTTTAAATAGGACCATCCAAACAATATTACTAGAAAGCTTTGTTTCATTGGTTAACCAGTTGTATAGAGATTTTTTTTATTTGCCTATAGAATCCTATGTTAAACTAAGTCCTGCGGGGGAGTTGGCCATTTTGAATTTCCAATTGCCTTAAAAAACATAAACTTTATAAAGGACCATCCAAACAATATTGCTAGTAAGTTTTTGTTTCCATTGATTAACCGGTTTCGGAGAAGAAGCCTTTAAAAACTTTTTCCCATAGGGTCGTATGTTAAACAAAGTCCTGCGGTAGTGGCCATTTTGAATTTACAATTGCCATAAAAAACATAAACTTTATAGAGGAC
Organism: Limnoperna fortunei; assembly: GCA_944474755.1. Taxonomy (NCBI): domain Eukaryota; kingdom Metazoa; phylum Mollusca; class Bivalvia; order Mytilida; family Modiolidae; genus Limnoperna; species Limnoperna fortunei. Next base: position 44,802,789 of record OX104124.1, read on the forward strand.
CATCCAAACAATATTGCTAGTAAGTTTTTGTTTCCATTGATTAACCGGTTTCAGAGAAGAAGCCTTTAAAACTTTTTCCCATAGGGTCCTATGTTAAACTAAGTCCTGCGGTAGTGGCCATTTTGAATTTCCAGTTGGCATAAAAATCATAAACTTTATAAAGGACTACCCAAACAATATTGCTAGTAAGTTTTGTTTTGATTGGTTAACCGGTTTCAGAGAAGCCCTTTTTAACATTTTTCCCATAGGGTCCAATGTTAAACTAAGTCCTGCGGTGGTGGCCATTTTGAATATCAGATTGGGATAAAAAACATTAACTTTATAGAGGACCATCCAAACAATATTGCTAGTAAGTTTTTGTTTCCATTGATTAACCGGTTTCAGAGAAGAAGCCTTTTAAAACTTTTTCCCATAGGGTTCTATGTTAAACTAAGTCCTGCAGTAGCGGCCATTTTGAATTTCCAATTCCCATCTAAAACACAAACTTTATAGAGGACCATCTAAACAATATTGCTAGTAAGTTTTGTTTTGATTGGTTAAACGGTTTCAGAGAAGAAGCCCTTTTTAACTTTTTTCCCATAGGGTCCTATGTTAAACTTAGTCTTGAGGTGGCGGCCATATTGGTTTACCAATCAAAATAAAAAACACAAACTTTGTAAAGGTCCATCCAATGAACATTATGGCCAAGTTTGGTTTCAATTGGCCAAGTGGTTTCAGAGAAGAAGATTAAAATGTAAAAAGTTTACAGACGCCGACGACGACGACGACGCCGACGGACGCAAAGTGATAACAATAGCTCACATGACCCTTTGGGTCAGGTGAGCTAAAAACTAACTTGAACACAAGCTTTTGTAACAGGGAGAAATCACTCCGTTTAGAAAACGAGTTCGGTGTGCCACGGTTAACTGAAAGCATGTCTTATACATCCATAGTACAAAATGTCTTTACAACATGCCGCGAAACAAATGCATCACATTTAATTTTGAAATTTTATGAAATTTTTTTCTAGTGTTCACTAAATATAGAACGAGTGCGTGTTTTTGATTTTAAAAATCTAGAAAAAAATGTTCCCCAATATTTTCAGGAAAATAAATAAAAGCGTTTAAAAATCAAACCCCCCCCCCCCAACCCACTTTTTCAGGAACGAAGTCCGATAAATAAAGCTAACACAGATACTAGAGGCTCCCAGGAGCCTGTATCGCTCACCTGATACCGAAACCAAACAGCCTTTTTTTATCCAGCTTTACTTTCCTATAAGGAATTGCCCAACACTTTTGCAAAAGTCATTAATTTTGACCTTTTAAGGGAAATAACTCCTACAAGGAGGAGCTTTTGATGCTTAAAGGGAGAAGGGAGGTTCACTTCAAATTACCCTTACCTGTTATACTTTTTAACTATCAGTCGAAAACTCGCTTTTACCCCCCTCCCCATAGCAGTCCTTTCATTGGTAAATTAGGAATAAGATTTTTTATAATCAACTTAAATTGGTTAAAAAAATGTTCAAGGAGAACAATACCTAAACAGTTAATCTGACAATCTTGACCCTAAAGTCATTTTTGTAGCACTCATAGAGCAAAACAATTAAGCATACACACTTTTTCTCTAGTTCTAATAATTTTCAAGATTTTGAGGCAGAAAAGTCAGAAATAATTAATTTCGACAATTAAAGGGGAATAACTCCTACAAGGAGTAATCATACAACTTCAACCCAATGGAGTGTTTCGATGCCGATGACGGCATGTCTCTTCGGTTTCCTGTATCTGTTATACATTTTTAACTATAAGCCAAAAACTGTATTTTCACACCCCATACGTTCTATTTTTAGCCATGGCGGCCATGGTTGGTGCAAACTTGGTTGATGAAATTTGACGGATGATGTGTACAAGTTTCAAAGCAGTACTTTCAGTGGTTTCAGAGAAGATTTAAAAAAAATCAATTAAAACCGATTAAAAAAAAGTTCAAGGGGAATAACTCTGTAACAATTCATGAGACAATCTTGACCCAAAAGCCATTTTTGTACCTCTCATAGAGCAGAACAATTAAGTAATGCAATGCTCACTTTTTCTCTATTTCTACTAATTATCAAGATTTTGAGGATAAAATGATTAATTTCGACAATTAAAGGGCAATAACTCCTACAAGGTGTCATTATACAACTTCGACCCAATGGAGTGTCTGGTAGAGCTTTCGATGACAATGCAGGCATGTCTCTTCGCTTTTCCTGTATCTGTTATACTTTTTTAACTATAAGCCAAAAACTGCATTTTGACCCCCTACCCCCCTTCCGGTTCTATTTTTAGCCATGGCGGCCATGTTGGCTAGTCTGCGGCCATACTTTGTGCAAACTTAGTTGAGGACATTCGACAGATAATGTGTACAAAGATTCGAAGCAGTACTTTCAGTGGTTTTAGAGGAGATTTTTTAAAAATCAATTAACATAGAAACTAGAGACTCCAAGGAGACTGTATCGCTCACCTGAACCTAAAACCAAACAGCCTTTTTAGATCCAGCTTTTCTTTCGTATAATGAATTGCCCAACACTTCTGCAATAGTCATTAATTTTGACCTTTTAAGGGAAAGAACTCCTACAAGGTGGAGCTTTTGATGCTTAGAGGGAGAATGGAGGTTCACTTCAAATTAGCTTTACCTGCTATAGTTTTAACTATCAGCCGAAAACTCTCTTGACCCCCTTCCCCCTTTTCTATTTTAAGCCAACGTAGCTATTTAGGTAGTCAGCTGTCATGATTTGCACAATTTTGGTATAGGACATCCTAAAGATGATGTGTGCAATGTTTCAAAGCAGTCCTTTCATTGGTTAATTAGGAATAAGATTTTTTTAAATCAAATAAAATTGATTAAAAAATGTCCAAGGAGAATAATACCTAAACAGTTAATCAGACAATCTTGACCCTAAAGTCATTATTTGTAGCACTCATAGAGCAGAACAATAAAGCATACAAACTTTTTCTCTAGTTCTAATAATTTTCAAGATTTTTAGGTAAAAATGTCAAAAATAATTAATTTCGACAATTAAAGGGTAATAACTCCTACAAGAAGTAATCATACAACTTCAACCCAATGGAGTGTTTCGTAGAGCTTTCGATGCCGATGACGGCATGTCTCTTCGGTTTTCCTGTATCTGTTATACTATTTTAACTATAAGCCAAAAACTGTATTTTGACACCCCTCTGTTCTATTTTTAGCCATAAAATGTGTTCAAGTTTCAAAGCAGTACTTTCAGTGGTTTCAGAGAAGATTAAAAAAAAATCAATTAAAACCGACTTAAAAAAAGTTCAAGGGGAATAACTCTTAAACAATTCATCAGACAATCTTGACCCAAAAGCCATTTTTGTAGCTCTCATAGAGCAGAACAATTAAGTAATTCAATGCTAACTTTTCCTCTATTTCTACTAATTTTCAAGATTTTGACCCAAAAATGGCAAAAATCATTAATTTCGACAATTAAAGAGTAATAACTCCTACAAGGAGTCATCATACAACTTCGACCCAATGGGAGCGTCTGGTAGAGCTTTCGATGACAATGTAGGCATGTCTCTTCGCTTTTCCTGAAACTGTTATACTTTTTGAACTATAAGCCAAAAACTGCATTTTGACCCCCCCCCCCCAAAATCCGGTTCTATTTTTAGCCATGGCGGCCATGTTGGCTAATCTGCGGCCATGGTTTGTGCAAACTTGGTTGAGGACATTCGACAGATGATGTGTACAAAGATTTAAAGCAGTACTTTCAGTGGTTTCAGGGAAGATTTTAAAAAATCAATTAAAACCGATTTATAAAAAAAAATAACTCCTAAACGGTTAATAAGACAATCTTGACTTCAAAGCTATTTTTGTATATCTCATAGAGCAGAACAATTAAGCAATGCTAACTTCTCTAGTTCTAATAATTTTCAAGATTTTGAGGCAAAAATGGCAGATATCATCAATTTCAACAGTTAAAGAGCAATAACTCCTACGAGGAGTGATCATACAACTTTTACCCAATTGAGTGTTTTGTAGAGCTTTTGATGCTGAATTAGGAGGGTCTCTGGTTTTCTTGTATCCGTTCTACTTTTTGAACTATAAGCCAAAAACTGCATTTTGCCCCCCACCGACCTGTTTTATTTTTAGCCATGGCGTCCATGTTGTTTGGTCTGAGGCCATGATTTGTGCAAACTTGGTAGGGGATATTTTTGTGATGATGTTTAAAGTTTCAAAGCAATTCCTTCAGTGGTTTTGGAGAAGATTTTTAAAGAAAAGGTGACGACAACGACGGACGACGGACGCGAAGTGATGGCAATAGCTCACCTGACCCTTCAGGTGAGCTAAAAAACTTAACAAAACCTTACAAGAAATAGTGAGTCATTTCGAGTAGTCAAGTTATTCCGAGCATCATTTCGAATGCATTGAACATATGGCGAAGCTTAACTAACGATTGTTTGTACGTAATGTTTGGTCTTTAAAATTTACAACGATACAGACTTAAATATAAGTGTTTATAAAGTTGCACAACATCTTAGATACAAAATTAAAGTGAAAACATGGTTTACACTTAAAAAATTACACAATTGGCTTGATCAACAAGGCGTCGTCAGGTGACACATAAAACTATTTTGTTATTACAGGTATATGTAAAAAAAGTTTTTTGTTGGTGATGTTACACTTTTTTACATATAGACTATGGAAGACACGGGTATTTTTTGCTGAAACTCTACACCTTGTCTCTTAATACCTTCAGAGAGGTGTTTTTAATTTTTATTGCATAAATGTTCCTTCTCTTTTAATATCAGAAGGGTTCCGGACGATACTAGACTCATAGTGCTGCACCACGCGTTCCCGATTGGCGGATAGGGAAGGCTTTCTTCTGTTCTTGCTTTTGCTTTGGGAATGGGGGTTTGCCACATTTTAATCCGTTAAGGCTGATAGCGTATCACAGTGAATAACGTGTTTGGAGAGTGTTGGATAGCATCATAGTCAATTACGTGTTGGAGAGTGTCGGATATAAAGACACCTTTTATAGATTTCGAGTACAATACGCAACGTTCTCTTGCTTACCCAAGACTGGGACTAGTATAAATAGTTGATTTATAGGTTATTGCCCAAGACTCCATTCTTCAAAGGCAATAAAAATTTTGTTCACGTTGGTCCATAAAATTGCTACTGTTTGGTGATAAGTGCCGGTGTTAGTCAATATGTTTACAGTCAGTTGAAATAAACCTACTACTGTTGTGGCACCTGGTGTCTAATTTTGTTTTGTTTTACACATTTCATGGGTCAATTTCGCAGATTTTGTTTGGTAAAAAAAACAGTAAACTGTGTCCAGTGAGACAAATAATCAGTGCAATTGGTTCAATTGGACATAATGGTTCAGCCAGAACCATTCTCTAACACTGAGGTGAAAGTCATGAATATCACATGTAGCAGACCCGAAATAGAGTTTTCTTTAGTTCCATTAATAAAACCTTTCATTTCATGTTTATTTTCGACATTTTATATCGGATATTGATATTTTATGTTTTAAGTGAAATTCGACGTTTCATCTTTAAACGCATTTTCCCGTGCGCTAATTACGCAAGAAAATCGTGCGGAATGTTCAAGTTAAGTTTGATATGAAAAAAGTTTGTACACCCATGCAAACTACCCTAAACTTAAAGAAAAATGTCTTAAAATTGTCTTATCTTAATATATCAAGGATGTTTAAATTCCTGTTTGAAGCTTTATTTGAGATATCCCTTCAATCCCATTACATTGAATGGCCGTCACGATTTAAATCTATCTTATGGATTAGTTTTTAACGAAACAATTTTTTTTATTTGTTACAATTTCGACAAATTGTATTCGTTCCGCCATTAAAATATCTTCATTCCATAATTTTGATTTACCATTAAATTCAAAATGTCAACTCCCAGCAAAATTATAATTATATTTCACATGTTAAAATATATACAGAACTTCTGATCAAATTTTGCTCCGAGAAAATTCAACTTTTATATAAAACCTCACATCTCAAATAATAATAATAATAAAATGTAAAAGACAGATGAAAATGATAAATATAAACGTGAAATGGGAGGTTTTATGTTATAGAACTAGAGTTTTCCCATATGAAGTAAACCACAATAGATAACATGTCAAGCTCAACAATTTATGCCAATTAATATAGTTATGTTTCTTATTGTTGGATTTGGGGTCGTATCTTTAAATATATATTTTGTTGGTGTGCAACATTTTGGTACCATTGTAACTTGTAATTTCCATGCTTGAAGCCATGTATTTTTTTCATGTATACATGTAAGTCTTTATTGTAAACTTTTTTTATTAAAGCATTTAAACCATTGTACATACATGTATATGTAACTGGACTGTATGTGTGGTACATGTAACCCGGCACCATTAAACCCCATATGTCGTAACCAGGATATCAAAATATATGTACATGTACTTCGTCCATTTAAACGAAATAAAAAGACGTTACATATATGTAACTATGTTACAAATACTGCATAAAATCATTAAAATACATGACAGCATATTATATCACATTTCTCATATTTTCTCATTCACGATTTAAAATACAAGATGTATTGAGAACTAGTGTAGTAGTGATATTTTGTGCAGTAGTTGTATAATAATAGATGTCGCTTGTTTTGTATTATTTGGTTGATTGCTGAATTGAAAGAGATGTAGAGCACTCGAATGTTGTCTGGGAAGAAAACCCTCTGTCTGGAAATAAGTGTCAGTGAGAGATAAAGATGGTTACATCATGACAACATCTAAAGATTAGAAAAAGAGGTGAAGAGCTCTACCTCCTTAGACAGTAGCAAAAACTGTATTTGCAAATCGAGATCTAAATATTTCACGAAAAACGAAAGGTATAATGGAAAGTCAGGAGATTGTATTCTAGCAGAAGCTTTTTTTAAGTCCACACGTAAATCATCTGTGGCAATTCGCTTTCCCTTTTTAAAACATATTTGCTGGGACCTTACTGTGAGTGTAAGGCTCACTTAGGGGAACATAATCTTCCTATATTCCCAATTTCATCGAAATCAGATCACGTTTAAATTTTTTGGTTTTTAGGGAGATGGTGTTTGGAAGGCGGCCACTTTTAAAATTTCAAAACTAATATGCACAACTAGGAGCCCTAAACAGTCACTATGCCAAGTATCATAATGGTCGTGCGAACCTTTGTTGGTGAAAAATTCCAGACAAAGTAGTGATCAATAAAACAAAGAATAATAAAAATTATAATAATAAATGGTGTAAAAACAATTAAGTCTCTCAAAACTTGTTTTGGGCGACTTAATAGAAACGGTGTAAAAACAGTAAGTCTCTCAAAACTTGTTTTGTGAGATTTGATAATAATAGTTATTCAGTTACATTAGAGCTCTGACTTGTATATATGTCTGTAATTCGATTAAAATAACATAATGATTTTATATTGTTTTTTTTTAAACATTTCAAAATTATTTTTTTAATAAATTCCCTAAATTTGTCTCAGGACTAAATCGCACGTTTTATCTGTTATGGAAGGCAACGCATTATTTGTGCCTTGACAATGACTTAAGGGGATGCAGGACACCATCCGCCATTTTTTGTGAAAATTAAAAAATTTACTCTTATTTTCCATTAAATTTTAAATAATAATAAAAGTCTTATACCTATATTATTACTTTAATTTATTAATGGTTGAAATAAAAAAAAAGTTTGTCAAAAATAACGAATGAAATTTTTAAAAAGGGTGGTAATTTTGTACAAAAAATACATTTTTTTTTTGCTCCGGGTGGGGGGGGGGTATATAAAGGTATACGTATATGTGCAAAAAATATGGGTAGGTTTTTTGAAAATTTATATAAAAATGGGTATAGTTTTTAATCTTAATTGAAAAAAATCTGGTCTCATATAAATATGGGTCATTTGTAATTTTGAAAATGACATTTTGTTGTTATCATTTTGTTTATATAAATATGACCTTCTTTTAAGTTTACTGAATATAAATATGGGTTATGAAAATTGTTCATTTTATATAAATATGGGTCATGAAAATTGAAATTTCATATAAATATGGTCATGAAAATTGGAAATTTTATATAAATATGGGTATTGAATTCAAATCAAAAATGGAACATCCCCACCCTAAAAACTACCAAGTTACCCCCCCCCCCCCCCGTGTGTCCTCCATCCCCTTAAAACCTGGAAATAAAGTAATTTGACGGGATTTTTTGTTTAAATTTGCAATAACTATTATATATTTTTTTAATTGCGGCCAGATTTCGGTTACTTTTTATTATTATGTTAACTCTTAAAACAGTAAAAAGGAAAGACAAATGCAAGAGGGGAATAAAGCAAAAAATGTGTTGTATTTGTGACACGTCCTTTTAGACATACACAGTGTCTATTCATTTTTGAACCCCCCCCCAACCCCCTCATAAAAAAATAACATTAAACATACAAATCCAATTGTTGTTAAATATCAAAGAATATTTTTTATTTAATATTCATTGATACATTGAAGCTTTTATATTACAACTGACATTTATTAACTGTGGAGAAGTTACTCAATGTTTACAAGTCACCTGCGGTGAACCTCTTGATCTTGTTATTTACATTTAAAGTTGCGCCCCTTTAATAGCTTACAACTCTTTGAGTTTTACCTAATTCATAAAGGTAAAACTCCGAGATGAATTTCCGGAATGTTCAAGGTGTCGCTCTTGTCGATTGTTCTAGATCATTAGAGAAACGACAAGAAAATACAATACTGTGGCTATATAAGGATGTCAAATAGAAACATGTTTCATAATCCATTTCCACAAATGAATGATCTTCCACCAGGGTGGGAAATGCTAAACGACGCTCGCACCGGATGGCCATATTTTGTTGATCACAATACACAAACGACGACTTGGGAAGACCCAAGAATGGTACGTCAAATTTTATACATTTAGTACAAAGTTTACATATATTCTTCCACAAATATCAAACTGCATAGTATTATTAAATATTTTTAATATTTAATTTAAAGAACGACGATTGTCTTATAGAACTTGCTTTTAACTCATAGGGTGTTGATGTTTGTAAATGCCTCGGGCAAGTTAAAGTTGTAACGTGGACATGAGCAAGTTTTTTCTTCATGGTCAATGTGATGTGGACCTTTGGGGGGGGAGGGCGGAAATAAGAGTCAGGCTAGTAGTTTACATCCAATAAGTCGGGACATACAAACATGACAAAACCGTGTTTATTTAAAATCAACAAAGTCATAAAACAGACACACAACACAAAATATAAAAAACATATTATGAATATAGGCATAGCCTAAATGTACTAGTAAGCATCACATATTTAATCTTTCATAACCCTACAGTGCCTCTGCATTCCATTGGCATTGGTGACATGAGGTCTTTCTTTAATGTGTTGGTGCTGTTACAAAAATGCCAAAAATATACAGCATTTCTGAGATTGCCAAAAAATTGTCCATTTTTGTTGTTATTTAAAAATCAAACTTCAATTTTTGTCTGCTTTTAAATAATTAATTTTAGTGCTTGTCTACAATATTTTCTTCTGATAGCTCAGCTTCCATCTGAAATGGGTTTGTTCACGTGACCTTTTTTTTCACATGCATGTAACTGTCTGACTGTATAGCATGTATAGCTTGCATCTGCTATGCTAGCTACAATAATGACACGGATCCTACTTTAATCCAGTGACAAGTCCAGGTGCTCCAGAAGAGTAAGCAACTCCTGCTTCACTTGCATCCCCCATTGTGTTGGTTTGGTTAATATTTTATGGTCATATCATTTGTCTTTTTTGACAAAGACGGGGAATTTTTTTGCGCTCGCCACTTTCGTCATTGAGGAAATCATTTGAAAATTGGCGATAGATTTCTAAATCAATTTCGTCACTTGATTTCCAATAAGTACTAAATTTTTTTTTTAAATTCATTCTACCAAGTTTAAAATGACATATTTATGACCCAAAAGCCCAAAGCTAATTAACAGGAAATTTGATTATTTCACCTCGATAATTTTAAACAGCAGGTGTCAATCGTCGAATCGATGTTTTTAAGCTTAAGGTAATCCAATTGACATGATTAAGTGATGCTCCTGGTCAATATACGCAAACAAAAGTGTCGTAGATCGTACTGATGCGCACAGACTTCAGTTCCACCTTTTGATTAAATATGTAATGCAAATAAAAATTGCAAAGATTTTGCGTATTTAACTCATTTTTGTCTCGCCTGCGACGAAAGTCGCTGGAGACGAGACATATGTATGGGAATCCGGCGGCGGCGGCGTAAACACGACATCTTGCTTCATATCTTTGTAAGCCCAAGCCCTAGGTCCATCAAATTTGGTCCAGAGGTAGCTTATGATGAGTACTTGCCAGTCAGTCACCTGTCACCTGACCTTGACCTCAATTTCACGGTCCAGCGACTACGTTAAAGTTTTTGGGTTACGACAGTTCCTCTGTAACTACGCATGGTAGGATGACAATATTTGGTGTATAGGTTGCTGATGACTAGTACATGACTGTCTGGTAGGCGTCACCTGACCTTGACCTCAATTTCACGGTCCAGCGACTACGTTAAAGTTTTTGGGTTACGACAGTTCCTTTGTAACTACGCATGGTAGGATGACAATATTTGGTGTATAGGTTGCTGATGACTAGTACATGACTGTCTGGTAGGTGTCACCTGACCTTGACCTCAATTTCACGGTCCAGCGACTACGTTAAAGTTTTTGGGTTATGACAGTTCCTCTGTAACTACACATGGTAGGATGACAATATTTGGTGTATAGGTTGCTGATGACTAGTACATGACTGTCTGGTAGGTGTCACCTGACCTTGACCTCAATTTCACGGTCCAGCGACTACGTTAAAGTTTTTGGGTTACGACAGTTCCTCTGTAACTACACATGGTAGGATGACAATATTTGGTATATAGGTTGCTGATGAATAGTACATGACTGTCTGGTAGGTGCCATTTGACCTTGACCTCAATTTCACGGTCCAGTGACTACGTTAAAGTTTTTAGGTTACTGCTGTTCCCCTGTAACCAAGCATGGTAGGATGACAATATTTGGTATATAGGTTGCTGATGAATAGTAAATGATTGTCTGGTAAGTGTCACCTGACCTTGACCTCAATTTAACGGTTCAGCGACTTCGTTAAAGTTTTTGTATTAGGACAGTTCCTCTGTAACTATGCATAGTATGGTGACAATAATTGGTATACAGGCCACTGCTCATAATTAATGCTATTTACGTAATGCTTATGACGAAATTTATTTTCGTTACTGATGCGGAATTCAGGCGAGACATTTTTCTGTGTCCACACTTGTTCTTATGTTTTGCTAGTTTCAAATGGATTACACGCCATTTGTGTACATCCGAGATACATCTAATTACCGATGGCTACAAATGTACCACATAGAAAACGAAGAGTACAACTGCCCTTAATGAAAATTTGTAACAGTTTGATATACAAACATTTTTGTCTCGCCTGCGACGAAAGTCGCTGGAGGCGAGACATATGTATGGGAATCCGGCGGCAGCGGCGGCGGCGGCGTAAACACTTGACATCTTGCTTCATATATTTGTAAGCCCAAGCCCTAGGTCCATCAAATTTGGTACAGAGGTAGCTTATGATGAGTACTTGCCAGTCAGTCACCTGTCACCTGACCTTGACCTCAATTTCATGGTCCAGCGACTACGTTAAAGTTTTTGGGTTACGGCAGTTCCTCTGTAACTACGCATGGTAGGATGACAATATTTGGTGTATAGGTTGCTGATGACTAGTACATGACTGTCTGGTATGTGACACCTGACCTTGACCTCAATTTCGCGGTCCAGCGACTACGTTAAAGTTTTTGGGTTACGACAGTTCCTCTGTAACCATGCATGGTAGGATGACAATATTTGGTATATAGGTTGCTGATGACTAGTACATGACTGTCTGGTAGGTGTCACCTGACCTTGACCTCAATTTCACGGTCCAGTGACTATGTTAAAGTTTGTGGGTTACGGCAGTTCCTCTGTTACCACGCATGGTAGGATGACAATATTTGGTATATAGGTTGCTGATGACTAGTACATGACTGTCTGGTAGGTGTCACCTGACCTTGACCTCAATTTCACGGTCCAGTGACTACGTTAAAGTTTTTGGGTTACGACAGTTCCTCTGTAACCATGCATGGTAGGATGACAATATTTGGTATATAGGTTGCTGATGACTAGTACATGACTGTCTGGTAGGTGTCACCTGACCTTTACCTCAATTTCACGGTCCAGTGACTACGTTAAAGTTTTTGGGTTACGGCAGTTCCTCTGTTACCACGCATGGTAGGATGACAATATTTGGTATATAGGTTGCTGGTGACTAGTACATGACTGTCTGGTAGGTGTCACCTGACCTTGACCTCAATTTCACAGTCCAGCGACTACGTTAAAGTTTTTGGGTTACGACAGTTTCCCTGTAACTATGCATGGTAGGATGACAATATTTGGTATATAGGTTGCTGATGACTAGTACATGACTGTCTGGTAGGTGTCACCTGACCTTGACCTCAATTTCACGGTCCAGCGACTATGTTAAAGTTTTTGGTTACGACAGTTCCTCTGTAACCACGCATGGTAGGATGACAATATTTGGTATATAGGTTGCTGATGACTAGTACATGACTGTCTGGTAGGTGCCACCTGACCTTGACCTCAATTTCACGGTCCAGCGACTATGTTAAAGTTTTTGTGTTACGGCTGTTCCCCTGTAACCATGCATGGTAGAATGACATTATTTTGGTATATATGTTGCTGACGAATAGTACATGACTGTCTGGTAGGTGTCACCTGACCTTGACCCCAATTTGACGGTCCAGCGACTATGTCAAAGTTTTTTTGTAACTATGCATGGTATGGTGACAATATTTGGTATACAGGCCGCTGCTGATATTTAATGCTATTTACTTAATGCTTATGACGAAATTTATTTTCGTTACTGATGCGGAATGCAGGCGAGACGTTTTTCTGTGTCCACACTTGTTTGAATAAGTTTTAAAATTAAAATTCTTTAAAAATTTATAAACATTTTGTTATAATCATTTTTATGCCCCCGCGACGACATGTCGGGGGGCATTAAGTTTTACTCATGTCCGTACGTACGTACGTACGTACGAACAAATTTCCGTCAAGTTTTTCTCAGAAACCGTACATGAGAACAATTTTAAATTTGGCAGAGTGGTTCAGTATCACAAGTTGTACGTCCTAAGCGAATTTCAGACCTGTCGGACAACTACTTCCTGTTTGGGACTTCATTTGTACGTAAATACGTCCGTCTGTATGTACAAATTTCCGTCAAGCTTTTCTCAGAAACCGCACATTAGAACAATTTGAAATTTGGCAGTGTGGTTCAGTATCACAAGTTGTACGTCCTAAGCGACTTTCAGACCTGTCGCACAACTACTTCCTGTTTGCGACTGGGCCGATATGAAAATGTGTTAACATGAGTATGAAAATTTCCGTCAAGCTTTTCTCAGAAACCGTACATCAGAACAATTTGAAATTTGGCAGGGTGGTTCAGTATCACAAGTTGTACGTCCTAAGCGACTTTCAGACCTGTCGGACAACTACTTCCTGTTTGCGACTGGGCCGATATGAAAATGTGTTAACATGAGTATGAAAATTTCCGTCAAGCTTTTCTCAGAAACCGTACATCAGAACAATTTGAAATTTAGCAGGGTGGTTCAGTATCACAATTTGTACGTCCTAAGCGACTTTCAGACCTGTCAGACAACTACTTCCTGTTTGCGACTCGGCCGATATGAAAATGTGTTAACATGAGTATGAAAATTTCCGTCAAGCTTTTCTCAGAAACCATACATCAGCACAATTTGAAATTTGGCAGGGTGGTTCAGTATCACAAGTTGTACGTCCTAAGCGACTTTCAGACCTGTCGGACAACTACTTCCTGTTTGCGACTGGGCCGATATGAAAATGTGTTAACATGAGTATGAAAATTTCCGTCAAGCTTTTCTCAGAAACCGTACATCAGAACAATTTGAAATTTGGCAGGGTGGTTCAGTATCACAAGTTGAACGTCCTAAGCGACTTTCAGACCTGTCGGACAACTACTTCCTGTTTGCGACTGGGCCGATATGAAAATGTGTTAACACGAGTATGAAAATTTCCGTCAAGCTTTTCTCAGAAACCGTACATGAGAACAATTTTAAATTTGGCAGAGTGGTTCAGTATCACAAGTTGTACGTCCTAAGCGAATTTCAGACCTGTCGGACAACTACTTCCTGTTTGGGACTTCATTTAGCGGGGGCATCCGTGTCCCATGGACACACTCTTCAATTTTTTTAAACAGATTTATACACTGTAATTGAAAGAATTAGTTTTTGTCTCGCCTGCGATGAAAGTCGCTGGAGGCGAGACATATGTATGGGAATCCGGCGGCGGCGGCGTAAACACTTGACATCTTGCTTCATATCTTTGTAAGCCCAAGCCCTAGGTCCATCAAATTTGGTCCAGAGGTAGCTTATGATGAGTACTTGCCAGTCAGTCACCTGTCACCTGACCTTGACCTCAATTTCACGGTCCAGTGACTATGTTTAAGTTTTTGGGTTACGACAGTTCCTCTGTAACTATGCATGGTAGGATGACAATATTTGGTGTATAGGTTGCTGATGACTAGTACATGACTGTCTGGTAGGTGTCACCTGACCTTGACCTCAATTTCACGGTCCAGCGACTACGTTAAAGTTTTTGGGTTACGACAATTCCTCTGTAACTACGCATGGTAGGATGACAATATTTGGTGTATAGGTTGCTGATGACTAGTACATGACTGTCTGGTAGGTGTCACCTGACCTTGACCTCAATTTCACGGTCCAGCGACTACGTTAAAAGTTTTTGGGTTACGACAGTTCCTCTGTAACTACGCATGGTAGGATGACAATATTTGGTGTATAGGTTGCTGATGACTAGTACATGACTGTCTGGTAGGTGTCACCTGACCTTGACCTCAATTTCACGGTCCAGCGACTACGTTAAAGTTTTGGGGTTACGATAGTTCCTCTGTAACTACGCATGGTAGGATGACAATATTTGGTATATAGGTTGCTGATTAATAGTACATGACTGTCTGGTAGGTTCCACCTGACCTTGACCTCAATTTCACGGTCCAGTGACTACATTAAAGTTTTTGGGTTACGGCTGTTCCCTGTAACTATGCAGGGTATGGTGACAATATTTTGTATACAGGCCGCTGCTGATATTTAATGCTATTTACGTAATGCTTATGACGAAATTTATTTTCGTTACTGATGCGGAATGCAGGCGAGACGTTTTTCTGTGTCCACACTTGTTTTTAATACTATGAAATTTCATAAGTACAATGAATGCATGCTTCTGAGCAGATGCTAATACGGCTCATTCGTGAAAGTGACTAAAGCCCTCAAAATCTTAAAAAATTCCCTGCAAAGATGTTTCATGTCCATGAATGTAACTGTCAAGTGGAATTCATGATTAAGGAATCATAAAATTTTTGTGATGAAGTGAAAAATCTTGCCTCTGTGAACTCTGGGTACATGTACATGTACATGTAGGTAGCTTTTCTGTCGGCAGGTGTCTGCTGACAGAAAAGATACATGTACTTTCATGTAGCTTATACTTTTTAAACTGTCTGATTGCTTGGGAGATGAACATGTATACAACATATACTAGTACATGTACATGCTCAAATATTGCCACACAGAAATTAATAGAAATTAAAATCGTCCCATTGAATTTGGTTCTATGATCAACTGCCCTTCATTGTTAATTTCTAGAATTAGGTCAAGATAAGAGGTAAACCTACATGTACATGTATCTTTTTCTGTTGTATCCTTAATTTCAAGTTAAATGCAATGATCTGGAAAGTCGTGCACCATGCACATTTGACACATGATCAGAAAACAGGTAGAGAGGCATTGAACCCATTGAACATGTTGAATTTAGACTGTTTCCCCTGGAGCAAATTTCCCAAATTTTGTCTAAATAGTTCCCAATCATGACAGTCCCACTAGAAAACCATAAGAACAGGCGATCATGGTCTATATTATTCATGGTTTCGTTGGAGAGTGACTGGCAGTTTTATTCTGTTCCAATTATCAGAAATCTTTTGTATTTTTATCACGTGTCATAACAAAACAGTGGAAGCTGATTCCCGTCCGACTTTTAATTTGTACAAACTGTGCAGCGGCAAAGCACGACCGGAAATCAGTTCAAGGCAAAGAAGTTTAGAAAAAGTCCCGAGCGGATATCCGAGCGGATATAAACTACATGTATGTGCTGGAAATTGCACAATAATACTGCCTGTGTTAAACGAGTATTGCAATGATTTAATCATAATAATAACTAGTATTTTGTCATTTTATTTATTTATTTTTTTTTAATAGTGCATTTTATATATAATACATACTATTTTTAAAGGATTTACAGTGTTGAAATTTTTAGTTTTACATGTACTTCATTTATAATTCTAACAACTTATGTAAAAAAAATCAAAGATTTTTCTCATTTACGGTTTCTGAGAAAAGCTTGACAGAAATTTGTACGGACGGACAGACATATGTACATACAAATGCAGTCCCAAACAGGAAGTAGTTGTCCCGACCTGTCAGAAAGTCCCTTAGGACGTACAACTTGTGATGCTGAACAACCCTGCCAAACTTAGTAAAGTGTAAAACCATTACTTTTTTCCCAAATTTAAAAGGAGGTGGCTGTTTTTGAAAAAGGCAACAAAATCACTGACTAGTATTTTTCCCTTGAATGTACTACAGAGTACAGTGTTTGGTTGATCACATCCTGTTGAACTTTAATTGTAAAAATTAATCAAAAGTGTTTTTTTACTCGATTAACATTTGTTTTTTCTACT
The DNA here is from genome assembly GCA_944474755.1 of Limnoperna fortunei. Lineage (NCBI taxonomy): Eukaryota > Metazoa > Mollusca > Bivalvia > Mytilida > Modiolidae > Limnoperna > Limnoperna fortunei. The sequence goes on from OX104124.1 coordinate 44,819,694, forward strand.
TCCTGTGGCTTTGTAATTTCCCTGTTACTAAATATAGTTATATGGGTTATTTTAGTTACATGTACCAATCAAATTGCCACATTTTTTAGAATTTCAATTTTCCCTCGCCTATCCGCATCCAGTTTATTATACTAGTAGTTTAGAGGTCAATGGCAGACAGAAAAACATGCCACCAAAGAAAAGCAGATTAAGGAACCTCACCAGGACATACATTTTGAAAATCAATGTCAATCAAAAGATAATTTCAGTACTTGAATGTTCACTGTTGTCTTTTTTTTTTATAAGTGCAAAACCATTACCAATTTGTAGAATCAAGAAAAACTTTGAAACATTTTTCCTTATTAAATTTTAAAAAGTCAACAAAATCACTGGTACTATCACATGTACAATATCCATACAACAGAAAATGAAGTGTATAAATATTTGTCTTTGTAGGCATACAGGCCAACAACTACGCCAGGACAGTATTATGTACGAGAAATACCAGTTCAACATGAAACATCAAATGGAAAATTTCGCTCTAATGGTCAAGCACATTATCCACAGCAAGGTTTTGGAACCTTGCCAAGGCAAATGGAAATGCCACCACAACAAATGTACACAGGGTCAACAACTCTTCCTCGATCTTTTCGAACTGGTTCACCAATGGGCAGAAGTTCCTCTCCTGTTGTTCGTGAAATTCCAATACAGCACATATCTTCAAACCAAGCTAGTCAACAGCCTGCACAGGCGAATGTAGGGCACCAGTCAGGGCCATATGGGTATACAATATACACAGGTCAACAACAAGGGGGTGGACAAGGGCAACCAATGAGTTATCCACAACCAGGGGGTGGTCAGGGGCCACCAATGTCTTATCCACAACAACTTCCACAACATCAGGCACCCTCGTATGCACAAGCCTCGTCAAATGTCTCAACAAATGCCCCGACAGGATATCCTCAACAGGCCAACGTTTATGCACAAGCTAGTGCACAGACTGGATATCCAGTAAGTAATTATCCTGAAACAACATGGACACCAACTACTAACTATCAGCAGACGTCGTCCCAGTCTACATATACACCACAAAATACTCAAAACAATTCACAGTCAAGTACTCATTTAAATTATCCACAACAGGGTAACCAGGGTACGGTTATACCAATGCCGTCGGCTGGAACACAGGAAACTATATCAAAAGAGCCACAAATAAGACAGGTACCAGTTACACATGAACTGTCTCAGAAACCACAGGATCAGAGGGCTACTTCAACACCTCCAAACCAGCCTCAGAAAAGTGAACCACAGAGTAGTTATCAGACACCAGAACCAACCTCTCAGCCTGACAATGGAGGTAATGGAACTACTGCAGGAAGTAAGAAACCCTGTACACCAATGGAACAGATTGATGAAGTTGTTAATGATATGAAAGAATATGAACAGAGAGTCGCCCAGTTTCAGGGAACTAAAAAAGACAAGGAATATAAAGTACTGGAAGAAATGTTGACCAGGAATTTACTGAAACTTGACATGGTTGAAGCTGGTTGTGATGACAATGTACGTCAACGCAGGAAACAAACTGTGAAAGAAATTCAAGCATATTTAGATCAGTTAGAACTGAAGGCATTCGCTCAGAGCTGTGATACAGACAATACAAAAATGGAACAAACTGACAATAATAATGACAACAAAGACTTGTCAAAACTTTGTGATAACCCAGGTGGTCAGAATGAGGCTATGGGCGATTACGATATACCACGGAGATCTGTAAAAGAAATAATAAGTCAAGTAGAAAATAAGTGCTAGTTTTGTTAGATCGTATCTATTTATTGATGCTTTGTTATTTAGATTATATTAAGTTGTATATTTTGATTGCAATATTATTATTGAATTTTTAATATATATGTTGGCAGTATTGCTTTCTTTCTTAATCTGAGTTTGTGTAGCATGTGAAAGTAAAGAATCTCAGATGAAGGAACCAAGAACAAATGTTTTGTGATTTTTTTTTCTCGTGACGGTTGCATACTGATCTGTGATTTTGTTACCTTGCATTACTGCTGTATAGTTACTTACATACATGTAGGTGTTGTGAATATTTAGACCTATTTTCACCAGGGTGTTGTACATGTATATTTTTCATTGGAGTAAACACATGCATTAATCCAGTCAGTTTTCTAACAGCATTTTAAATGATACGGTACCTCTTCTCATCTCAAAATAATGTTTGTTTCTTACCATGGTTACCAGGTTAAAATTGTGTATTCCGTGCTTCGTTTTTAGTCCTTGTAGATAGGAATTGATCAGCAATACTTGTAAATTGGTTTTTCACAGTAGAGCAAAATGACCCTGGTTTGTACATGCACCATAATTCTGACAAACTTGACAATTTTAAAACATGTATAAAAAATATCAGCAACAGGTTCTGTTTATTTTATTATTTTATAATAAAATCTATAAAAAGTCATGTTGTCCTATCTTTAATTGGCTTTTAAATTCCATTCTGACCTTTTCTATACTTATGTGAAGGAGAGTTTATGACCGAACCATAGTCATTTTGCCCAATGCATCTAATTTATTGAGAATATATTATACCTTGTTTTTACTGTGGAATAGTGCACCACTTGTAAATGTGCAGTTTGACAAATATTAATTCTATTGTTCTGGAAATGCAAGCATTTTTCATAATTGTAATCGTAAAAGTGCAGTGACCCTTGTAACATTTTCAATTTCACATGCATGAAACTATACTTAACATTCATGTATACTTGGTGTAGGGATAAGATTATTTTAGTAGAGGTCTTTGTCAAACGCAGAAAAAACAATTTCCAAATAATCTATTATATGCAGAAATGCATTTTTGTTAGTTTTGTTTTTTTTCTCTTATTGATTCTGCAATCAATAAATTTTCTGTACAAAAAGACCCTTCTTAAAAGTTGTTGGATAACAAAAAAATTGCTTTATTTGAATAGTATCGGACATTCCTGGTACACTTGTCTGAACTTCCCACGGTATTCTGTTCTCAACATGTCAAACTATATTTCGTTGTGACATCCTGTTAACACGAATTCATTCTGAACAATTTTCACCCTGAAATATGCAAGAAATGCTCTGTTTCATGCTCCTTTTAAATACTAAACATTTCTCCTAAAAACGTTAGTATTTTCTGACAATGTGCAGATATATTTCTTGCCTCATTGACATGATCCAAAAGGTCCAGAATACTAAATGACTCCGGTAGATTTTTTTTTTTGCGTCATTGCTGGACCAATTTCTACTTAACTGTTTTCTTTTTTCTTTTTATGTTAATAAAAATAATGAACATAATAACTTCTCAGTTTTTTTAATGTATATCATTTTGCAAGTCTTCGGAAATGTGTAAAAGCAAACAGTTTGGACACTCCACAAGGTTGGCAGGGGAGATAATTATAAGCATAAATTTTTTTTCCCACTTTGGACTGGTTGAATAGAAAAAATATATATGCACATTATGCATAATTTTACTTGCACAGGGCCAGTTTATTTACAGATTATTAAATTTTTAGTATATTTTGATGACGATTTGTTGAATATTGCATGTCAATTTATATGCAACACCTGTTGTTAATCTGTATTTTGGATAAACAATTTTACATGCTTTTTCCAGTAAGGAATAGGACACAGTATAATATGTTGACATATTTATTTTTCTCAATGTTATATCCTCTACAAAAATACTAAAAATTCTGCACACAAGTACTAAAAAAATGAAGTTAATAGTTGTAAATAATTGGCTGTATACTCAGTGAAAGTTGTGAAGATACTTTGCATTTAATTAGACTTATTAAGGTTGTAATTGACTTGTATATTTACTGTAAACTATGTACTGCAGTTGAGGAAAACTGCTGTATACATATCAATTTTCACCTTATTATGGTGCAACTTTTAGAGGTTAAATACTGTGTATTGCCGATATTTGATGGCCACAAAGATCTTTATTCATGTTATTACACTGCTATGTTTACTTAGCTTTAAATCCCAGGGATAAAGAGGTTAAAATCTCTGTATCTAAACAGCAGCCATATTTGATTGGTAATGGATTGGTGATTTCTAATCTTTTATTTAAACTTAAAATGAAGTAATACTTGTGTTGTTAATGGTTTAAATTTCTGTACCCAGCAGCAACCATATTTGATTGATAATAAATTGGTTATTTTAAATCTTTTGTTTAAACTTTATATGAATAATAATTGTTATATATAATGGAATATGTGTAATATGCTAATTAAGTCCAAATTTAGGGAAAATTACCTAGCTTTATAGATATATTTGATGCTCTTTTTGTCTGGTAGGAAACTATGTTTTTAGGCTGTTTTACTCACAAAGAACTATTTATTTTGTTTTAGTTCAGTGTATTATACATAGCTTGTATGTAGATTTAGTTATTTGTTGGATTCTGATGTTTGTGAACTACCATGGTAACCATAGTTGTGCGGGAATACACAATAAATGTTGACATTTTGTGCATACACATATTAAGTATGACTCTACCACGATGGACTGTCAGTGTGTATAACATGCATTGTCATATTGCATGCACCCAATCCAAACTTCTTGAAATCTTCTTACAAAATTTTACTTGAACCTATTGGGAGAATTTCAGCCCTCGTAACAGGAACTAATTTATTTAAAAAAAATGAATTTTTGTAAATGTTAGCTTTTTTATACCCCCGCTCGACAGAGTCGGGGGTATATAGTGGTCCTCACGTCCGTCCGTCCGTTCGTCCACATTTGGTTTCCGGATGATAATTCAAAAAGTTTACATCCGATTTGAATGAAACTTTGGGATATAGTTATATATCAGGTTTGTAAGAAGCCTATCGATTTTGGGGGAAATCTGTCAAATTTCAAGGTCACAGTCCACGAAAAACGTTAGAAATTTTAACAAAAAAGTGGTTTCCGGACAATAATTCAAAAAGTTAACATCCGATTTGAATGAAACTTTGGGATATTGTTATATATTAGGTTGGTAAGAAGCCTATCGATTTTGGGGGAAATCCGTCAAATTTCAAGGTCACAGTCCACGAAAAACGTTAGAAATTTTAACAAAAAAGTTGTTTCCGGACAATAACTCAAAAAGTTTACATCCGATTTGAATGAAACTTTAGGATATTGTTATATATCAGGTTGGAAAGAAGCCTATCGATTTTGGGGGAAATCCGTCAAATTTCAAGGTCACAGTCCACGAAAAACGTTAGAAATTTTAACAAAAAAGTTGTTTCCGGACAATTACTCAAAAAGTTTACATCCGATTTGAATGAAATTTTGGGATATTGTCATATATCAGGTTGGTAAGAAGCCTATCGATTTTGGGGGAAATATGTCAAATTTCAAGGTCACAGTCCACGAAAAACGTTAGAAATTTTAACATAAAAGTTGTTTCCGGACAATAACTCAAAAAGTTTGCATCCGATTTGAATGAAACTTTGGGATATTGTTATATATCAGGTTGGTAAAAAGCCTTTTGATTTTGGGGGAAATCCATCAAATTTCAAGGTCGCAGTCCACGAAAAACGTTAGAAAATTTTTCACAAAAGCGGGGGTATCAGCGATCGCTAGATCGATTTTGTCTAGTTAACTCATGAGGTTTTAATAGCCCTGCTGGCAAATATGTGCATCGATTTTTTTATTTCTTTTATTATGCCGAGAAAAGGGGGATGGCTGCTCTGCTTAGCCCTCCCCTATTTCCATGTAATCTAGATTCTGACCACATGGTCTCAAGTTATAGTAAATTATATTTGCCCCAATATATATGCCAGAAAAAGTAGAAACACTTTAGGAAAATTACATGTGTACTGTAATTTGACCATTATCAGATTCCTTTAGGCTTATTTCACCTCTTGTGTATTATTATCAATGGTCCACAAACATTAGTTTCCATGGTAATGAATGAATCTACAGTATGTCAGATTGTGCAATTCTGTTACTGTTATAAAAATAAAAATAATGTGTATAATCTTTTCAGTTCCATTCGAAGTTTTAGTTGGACTTATTCTATTTAACATGTAGTGTATCTCCACTTGTCTTGTTAAAAAGTTGTTCAGTTTTTTTTATTTAAATCTCCACAAGTAATTGGTATTGTTTGTTTGTTTGTTTGAATGATGTTTAACGCCACTGAGCAATTTTTCAGTTATATCACAGCGTCCAGTTTTTATTGGGAAAGGAAGCCGGAGAAAACCCAACCTTAGGTAGGAAATTTTACAATCCTTGTCAATCAATATGGTGCACAGTACAGGCATAACAGTAGTAAATGTGTACCAGTAACAAGTTACCAGATTGTGTACCCTACATTAAGTACAGTACTGAATACTTTGTTGTGTTTTGATTTGGTAAATAGTGGTTCAGTCTGCGAAATTAGCACAAGTCCGCTGGCCCCTGGCCAGTAAAAATCCTTTCGGGCAAGTGAAATTTTGATAAAATTTATATTGAATATATAGGAGAAAATCCAAAAGTTCAGGATTCGGGCAAGTGAGTTGCAAATCCTAATTTCAAGCACTGGTGGTTAGATGTGTACAATTTTTTAGCTGTAAGCTCCTGCATAAATTAAGTTTTAAAAAGTGGTAAAATTTTTCTCAGATCTTGCAAGATAAAATTTTGGTAATTTTTTAAACAATGTAGTATTTTTACATTCACTGCATTAGAAATTGCATGTAAAAGTGGGAGCGTCTCAAAATGTTCTTACTAGCGAAAAAGGGGAATTGGTCACGGATATATATGGCATATATTTTTTAAATGTAAAATGAAAGTTTATTAATTTCCTAGTCCAGGTAAATGCTGATCAATGTTAGAAAGGTATGCAAATCACAGAAATGTTAGTGTTTTCGACTATAGCCAAAACATTTACTACTGTGCTACCTATATGTCAGATGATGTTTAGTGGATTTTTATTTTTGAGAGTACATCAAGGTTATTTTTTGCATAGATTGTGGTATATCTTGTTGAAACTAACCGAAGGCAGTACTCAAAAAGAAGGTATTGTCTAATGTACATTATAAAAACTGCTAAGTCAGCACTTTTTTTAATCTTTCTATATACACATATTAAAAACCACACACAATCACAGGAAAATGCTCTCCTGTCTTTATTCCATCCATTTTAACTTTCTTTCTGTATGATCATCTTTACTTTTCGCAATGAATTGGGCATATTCAGGGCCATAAAATTAAATTTCGATAAAAAAAATTAGGCCAAAAATAAGGTAAATTTTAAACCGTACTGATCAGTTTGAACTTTAGATCAATTTCTCCCAAAGTTTTGATATGACAATGAAAACCTTTGGCTGAAAATTAGATTTTGTCCCCAATTGCTGAAAGGGGCAATAGTTAAGCAAACTAATAGGAACAAGTTCAATTTTTTTTCAAATTTTAGTCCAAAATAAGCAAAAATTAGCCAAAATGGTAATGTATTGTCTAATTAAAAGTGATTATTATGCACATGATTTAACAAAACCTGTTCATCAGATGGTTTATAAAGGCATAATTAGGGTCAAAATATCCAACTGAAAAGAGAAAACAGATTTCCTTTACTTAAGTATAATTTTTTGTGGAATTTAGTGTTATCAACAGCCTTTGACTGAAATATTGGTACTTTTATTTCTCACTATTAAAGGTATAAAACAGGTTAAATTAAAATTTGTTGATTTATTTGTACTTGTTTAATAGGTTTTCTTGTCTGAAAGCACCATCTTGTTAATTTGAAGCCACTTAGAAACAATTTAAGGGACAATTTGGCATAGTTTAAAAGATGGAGTGGTCAGCTATTGAAAGCGACCATATCTTAGTGTGCCAGCATAAATTGGGATGGCCAATAGAGTAATATAAGGCTAGTGCATTTAAAAGGTATCTGTTATAGAACTTTGATATTATTTTCTTATTTCAAAGTGCAGGGGCAGTGACAGATATGCAATTTTTGTCTCGCCTGCGACGAAAGTCGCTGGAGGCGAGACATATGTATGGGAATCCGGCGGCGGCGGCGGCGGCGGCGTAAACACTTGACATCTTGCTTCATATCTTTGTAAGCCCAAGCCCTAGGTCCATCAAATTTGGTCCAGAGGTAGCTTATGATGAGTACTTGCCAGTCAGTCACCTGTCACCTGACCTTGACCTCAATTTCACGGTCCAGCGACTACGTTAAAGTTTTTGGGTTACGACAGTTCCTCTGTAACTGCGCATGGTAGGATGACAATATTTGGTGTATAGGTTGCTGATGACTAGTACATGACTGTCTGGTAGGTGTCACCTGACCTTGACCTCAATTTCACGGTCCAGCGACTACGTTAAAGTTTTTGGGTTACGACAGTTCCTCTGTAACTACGCATGGTAGGATGACAATATTTGGTGTATAGGTTGCTGATGACTAGTACATGACTGTCTGGTAGGTGTCACCTGACCTTGACCTCAATTTCACGGTCCAGCGACTACGTTAAAGTTTTTGGGTTACGACAGTTCCTCTGTAACTACGCATGGTAGGATGACAATATTTGGTGTATAGGTTGCTGATGACTAGTACATGACTGTCTGGTAGGTGTCACCTGACCTTGACCTCAATTTCACGGTCCAGCGACTACGTTAAAGTTTTTGGGTTATGACAGTTCCTCTGTAACTACACATGGTAGGATGACAATATTTGGTGTATAGGTTGCTGATGACTAGTACATGACTGTCTGGTAGGTGTCACCTGACCTTGACCTCAATTTCACGGTCCAGCGACTACGTTAAAGTTTTTGGGTTATGACAGTTCCTCTGTAACTACACATGGTAGGATGACAATATTTGGTATATAGGTTGCTGATAAATAGTACATGACTGTCTGGTAGGTGCCATTTGACCTTGACCTCAATTTCACGGTCCAGTGACTACGTTAAAGTTTTTAGGTTACTGCTGTTCCCCTGTAACCAAGCATGGTAGGATGACAATATTTGGTATATAGGTTGCTGATGAATAGTAAATGATTGACTGGTAGGTGTCACCTGACCTTGACCTCAATTTAACGGTTCAGCGACTTCGTTAAAGTTTTTGTATTAGGACAGTTCCTCTGTAACTATGCATAGTATGGTGACAATAATTGGTATACAGGCCGCTGCTCATAATTAATGCTATTTACGTAATGCTTATGACGAAATTTATTTTCGTTACTGATGCGGAATTCAGGCGAGACGTTTTTCTGTGTCCACACTTGTTTATTCTGAAGATGTCTTCAAACATGTTATATACATATGCAATTTTTCTCCTTGGGTACGGCTAAAGAATAGAAGAATTTTTCAAGAACACTTTGAATACTAATATATCTTTTATTGATTTTAGTTCATATATGACCTATGTACTTGATGTAGAAATATTGGCTAAATTGGTTCTCTTGCAAACTTGGTATAGGCATAACAGTAGTAAATGTATACCAGTAACAAGTTACCAGATTGTGTACCCTACATTAAGTACAGTACTGAATACTTCGTTGTGTTCTGATTTGGTAAATAGTGGTTAGATGTGTACAATTTTTTAGCTGTAAGCTCCTGCATAAATTAAGTTTTAAAAGTGGTAAAATTTTTCTCAGATCTTGCAAGATAAAATTTTGGTAATTGTTTAAACAATGTAGTATTTTTACATTCACTGCATTAGAAATTGCATGTAAAAGTGGGAGCGTCTCAAAATGTTCTTACTAGCGAAAAAAGGAATTGGTCACGGATATATATGGCATATATTTTTTAAATGTAAAATGAAAGTTTATTAATTTCCTAGTCCAGGTAAATGCTGATCAATGTTAGAAAGGTATGCAAATCACAGAAATGTTAGTGTTTTCGACTATAGCCAAAACATTTACTACTGTGCTACCTACAGTGTGCCCGCAGTGAGACTCGAAGCCCGGAGTAGACAGACAACATGACAATAGTATACGTACTACCTTAACCACTAAAACCTCAGAGGCCCCCAAAGTAATTGGTACAGGTTATCACCAAGATGTAGACTGATGAGGGTCGAACCCTCAAAACTCAGTGTTAACGGCCAACGTGATCAATAGTACTCATACTACCTTAACCACTAACACCTCCGAAGCCCCCCAAAGTAATTGGTACATGTTATCACTTAGATGTACACTGTACATACAGAAGCTGTATGTGACGATTGATTACAGTAGGAGATGCACATTTACACCTGTTCTCAGTGGGTCTTTTTTTTTAGGGGGGGGGGGATGGTTCCGTGTGGAGTTGAAGTATGACAAACTTAATCTGAAACAAGGTTATATATCTTAAATATCTTTATATACTGCCATTACTGTTGGTCACATTTATCTGCAAAATATTTGATGCAGACTTGCAGATATCGTTGTCTAAACGTTTGAAAAAAAAACTCTCTGCTCGATTTATTCCTTTAATCACTTATTTCCCTGATATACAATACAACCAATAACAATCAGCTTGGTCAGTGTATCGGTTGATTACAATCAACACATTTACAGTATAAATCAGACTCGAAGCATTGTTAGGTTATCATCAATGTCTACATAGATACTTGTAGACATATTTTAGCATCTGTTTAATCGGTAGGTCATACTAGCTTTTCTAATCGTACAATCTGGAAATCGAATGATACTTTTAACAGCATAACTGATAGACTGCAGTGCAATTCACAAAAAGTCGTAAGTGCTGACGTCACAATGGATTGTCCAGTTGATCTTCTAACATTTCAATGGATTTTACAATTTTTTGTAAAATTGACTGCAGATCCGTTATTCCTTTCAATGTTGTAAGTCATCACGAGAAGTTACTTTATAAGTAATGCATTCATGATTTGTTGAACGTCCTGAATATAGCTGAAATGTTTGCTTGACGTTGAGCTTCAAATTAACAAATAATTTATTGAATTACATGTGTCGCCGCTGCTCTAAAGACCACTATTATTGTAGTATTACTTAACATATAACAAACCTTTATTGTATCTACTTAATAGATAAAATCGGTGAAGTTTAAAAAAAAATCAAACAAGTGTATATTTGTAAAATGAACTTATTTGTGTTCAATTGAACACATTTCTAAACTATTTGTAAGCTTTTATGAATTCCAATCATTTCAAAAGTTCGTGGAGAGCTGGCGTTATGTCATGATATAGTCAATACGAAAAGGTACTTATCGGTGTACTGTCAACTTAGTTCGTACCGTGCACATCTACCCTCCCACTTTAAATTGTTTTGATAATTGAGTGAGTTGATCTGCCCTGTGGAAAACATATGTTAATCGAATGTACATGTATCATATAAAAGGTATTTGAATATGATTATTAGTGTGAATACATTATGTTGCCCGTGGCCGTCGTTACGCATAACAAAAGTGAAGGTCACGTACGTCGGTTTGTGCGTATGTTATTTAGTATAACTTGTATTGGGTGCGGATTCGTGGTAGGTAGAAAATTAAAAACTTTCTTTGGCTGCAATACCATTTCAAGTTTTTCTTCGTTCTATCAATTATGGCCTTGTTTTATCAGTGAGCGACATGTAACAAATTCATGAAAAAGGAAATCTTTTTTTTCAATTTATTTATACAATCGTTTATTTTAGGAACGGAAGCGGGGGTAGTATAATTTAAGTCAAAGAGATTTGTTATCGTCTGCTTGACAAGACAGGACCTTCAACATTCCAATCTAAAACTTTTCATAGTGAAGAGTTTAATTATAACCTGCTAATTCAGTGGTGGATATATATTTTTTTCTTTATTTGTCAGATGTTTTGGTAGTTGTTTTTTATGTTTTATTTTGTTTTGTTTTGTTTTTTTTTTTGTTGTTTGTTTTGGTTTTTTTTATTTAATGAAAAAAAGTTGGTGGCATACATAAATGGAGTATATATGTGGGGAATTAGTTTATAATACCATTAATTTCATTACCTATCGTACTAACCATATCAGCTAAAAATGTTTCACATATCATTTAGTATCAATGGCCCTCGGTGACAGCGTGATCAGATACGCCTTATTAAGACACGTGATTCAGTGTTGCTACCTACCATTTTTCATTGATGTTTACTTCCATATAAGGTGTTGTACCTAAAAGATATTTATCTTAACAACTATACTACGCAATGATCAGTTTACACACACGCCTTGAGGAAACACACGCTTTGTTTGTAACATAAGTAAAGACTTCTTTTAAAAGCTTTTCACCAGTACTATGATTTTATGACTAACTAACACATTTAAAGTATCGGTAATATTAAATATTTTAGAGTGTTTTATTCGTGTTATACTTGGCCTTATTGTATCAAAATTTGGGATGCCATAAGCCCTTCTCGTTCTGCTATCAAATTTTATCTTTAGCTTCGCCGTACCGTCGGCAGTTTCCAATTATGATATAAATGATAATTTCCACAACCCATTTACTTCATTTCTGTCTACCACGGGTCTTATTCTTTCGTAACATTTATTAAAGTCCCTTAATTAAAGGTGAAAAACAGGATTTGACATATTTTAAAAATATCTGAAATGTTATACCTATTTAGATTCGAGATGCATATTTCTTCCGTAAATTGCCGATTTCTGGTACAGATGACCCAGTATAGATGAGCTCACGCGCACACATCTGTACTTGCTGTGTCATCCAATCAAAACGCAGTGAAGTCTAAAACAATGGAGAGTCCATAGGATATAGCGATGTGAAAGTTGTTGGTTTACGGAAGAAATAGGTACTTTCATACGCTTTTGGGATAGCCCGTGTAATCTTTCACTCGTGATAGAAATTTTTATGTCTTTTGGCTCGTTTCGCTGCGCTCCACGCGCGAAAAGACATAAAATTTCTATCACTCGTGAAAGATCAACCGGTCTTTCCCAAAAACGTATTAAAGAACCTATTAAACTAACGCTAAGAAAACCATTCAAACAAAACACATTTCTAATATTTTTTTTATAATTTTATATAAAATTGGGTCATAACAACGAAGTTTTAAACTTGCACTGTATTATTACGTATAGAAACTCAGCAAACGTGCGTGATCAGCCTTAACACGTAATTTCTTTAATTCGACAAAGTTAACGGCAGTATTGAAGGTCAGTCGAAGTGCTATCAGAAAATTAACTAATGTACGCTTTTTTACAGCATAGTAAGGATTTTGAGATAAAATTTATCAACTATTTCTGCTTATTCCGTATTTATGAAATATGTCATAAATGACCTTTTCCATATTTGGCTTGATATCATCTCGAGACCCTCAAATGACTTGAAAGGACAAGAGACGGAACCAGGAAGTGCAATCGGTATTTTCAATCCCATTTTCGAAACCATGAACACTCATGCTGCCATTAATTAATTTCATAATTCTTTTGAAATGTTTTTAGTCACTTAATGGACGGTATCATTTATTTGTTAATAGCAAACGTTTTTATTTTGACATTTAACTGTTTAATTGTTTTGATCGCTTCGCTCGGCTTAAAAATCTGAACTGAGCTATTGTTATCACTTTGCGTCCGTCGTCCTCGTCGTCTGTAAACTTTTACATTTTAATCTTCTAATCTGAAACCACTTGGCCAATTGAAACCAAACTTTGCCATACTGTCCATTAGATGGACTTTTACAAAGTTTGTGTTTTTTCTTTTGGATTGGAAAATTAATATGGCCGCCACCGCATGACTAAGTTTAACATAGTACCCTATGCGAAAAAAGTTTAAAAAGGCTTCGTCTCTGAAACCGGTTAACCAATCAAAACACAACTTACTATCAATATTGTTTGTATGGTCCTTAAGAAATGCTTTCTATGCAAATTGGAAATTCAAAATGGCCGCCACCGCAGGACTTAGCTTAACCTAGGACCCTATGGGAACAAGTTTTAAAAGGCTTATACTCTGAAACCGGTTAACCAATCGAAACAAAACTTACCTGCAATATTGTTTGAATGGTCCTCTATAAACTTTATGTTTTTTTTTAATCTCAATCGGAAATTCAAAATGGCCACCGCGACAGGACAGGTTAAACATTGGACCCTATGGGAAAAAGTTAAAAATTGCTTCTTCTCTGAAACCGAATAACCAAAAAAACATAACTTACTAATAATACTGTTTGGATGGTCCTTTATAAAGTTTATGTTTTTATGCCAATTGGAAAATCAAAATGGCCGCAGACCGCAGGACTTAATTTAACATAGGACCCTATGGGAAAAAGTTTAAACGGCTTCTTCCCTGAAACCGATTAACCAATCGAATAAAACTTACTAACAATGTTGTTTAGATGGTCCTCTATAAAGTTCATGTTTTAATGCCAATCGGAAATTCAAAATGACCGCCACCGCAGGACTTGGTTTAACATTGGACCTTATGAGTAAATGTAAAAATTGGCTTCTTATCTGAAACCGGTTAACAAATGAAAACAAAACTTACTTGCAATATTGTTTGGATGTTCCTCTTTGAAGTTTATGTTTTTCATACCAATAGAAATCAAAATAGCTACCACAGCATTACATAAAGAGTTAATGTTTTTATTGCCAATTGGAAATTCAATATGGCCACTACCGCAGACTTAGGTTAAAATAGAACCCTATAGGAAAAAGTTTAAAAGGCTGCTTCTCTAAAAACCTGTTAACCAATCGAAACAAAACTTACCTGCAATATTTTTTGGATTGTCCTCTTTAAAGTTCATGTTTTTTTCTCAATCAGAAATTCAAAATGGCCACCGAAGGACTTGGTTTAACATTGGACCCTATGGGAAAAATTTAAAAGGCTTCTCTGGAGCCTGTTAACTAGTCGAAACACAATCTACTTGCAATATTTTTTTGTGGTCCTCTATAACGTTTATGGGGTTTTTTAATCGGAAATTCAAAATGGCCACCACCGCCTGACTTCGTTTAACATTGCGAAAAAGTTAAAAATGGCTTCTTCTTTGAAACCGTTAAACCGATCGAAACAAAACTTACTGCTAATACTCTTTGGGTGGTCCTTTATAAAGTTTATGTGTTTATGCCAATTGAAAATAAAAAGGCTACAACACCGCAGGACTTAATTTAACATAGGACCCTATTGGAAAAAGTTTAGGTTTCTTCTCTGAAACTGATTAACCAATGGAAACAAAACTAACTAGCAAATGTTTAGGTAGTATTCTATAAAGTTTATGCGTTTTATGACCATTGGAAATGCAAAATGCAGGACTTGGTTTAACATAGGACCCTATGTGAAAAAGTTTAAAAGGCTTCTTCTCTGAAACCGGTCAACCAATCGAAACAAAACTTACTAGATTATTGTTTGGATAGCACTCTATAAAGTTCATGTTTTTAATCCCAATCGGAAATTCAAAATGGCCGCCACAGCAGGAATTGGTTTAACTTTAAACCATATGAGTAAAAGTTAAAAATGGCTTCGTCTCTGAAACCACTTATCTAATGGAAACAAAACTTACTACTAAATATTGTTTGGATTGTCTTTTTTAAAGTTTATGTTTTTTATTGCCAGTTGAAATTTAAAATGACCGCCACCACAGAAATTAGTTTAACATAGGATCCTATGGGAAAAAGTTTAAAGGTTTCTTTTATAAAACGTTTTAACCAATCGAAACAAAACTTACTGGCAGTATTCTCTTGATGGTCTTTTTAAAGTTTATGTTGTTATTGCTACTTGGAAATTCGATTGTTTTGAAATCTTCTTTAAAACCAATTAACCAATGGAAAAACAACTTACTACCAATATTGTTTGAATGGTTCTTTTAAAGTTTATTGTAAATTACAAGACTTAGTTTAACATCACGGAAATGTCATCTTCATTGCCTATAAAATCATGTGAGAGATACAGGCTCTTAAGAGTTCCTTGGTTTTGTATTGTTTCAAATCTTTGCCCATTGTATCATTTATTTTAACATTTATCTGACAATTACAGTTATGATAAAGTGTTTATGGTGTTTGTTTATCTATGTTCTATAGCATACAACGGACTGAGACTTAGTTAGTTCAGTACTGTATAAAAAGATGATAGGCTTAGATGGATTTAAAAAAACACGTTGGAGCAAAAACAAAAACAAAATACCTCAATGGACTTGAAAGAAATTAAACAGAAACTTAATTTAAAACAAATATAATTAAAAGCAATATTTATCATTGGACAGTGATACGTCTACGACTGTTTGCAATAATATCATATAACGGAAAAGTCCAGGAACGCCTTCTCCAGCATATAACAGGGACTAATTTGTGTGTAATTTCATTACATGGTTTAGTTATTCGTCCTAGGCCAGTGGTATTGGCCTTGACTGCCCCTCAGATCACTATACATCAAGTATGGACCAATAACTAGGTCGGCCAATACAGAAATAATGAAATTATATTATATTATTGATCGGCATTAAAGGCTATACTTGTTTTATTATTATATTCGGATTCTGATAATATCATGTTTCAACCATAGTGACCATGCCTTATTAAAATGTATTGTAATTTTACTGTCTTGCAGATATTTTTCCAGAACTAGTTTCGATATCGATAAAGGTAAAGGAAATAATCTTTCTTTTTCTTAGTAATTTCATTAATAAACTAACATTTGAAGTTTTTGTATTTTGGCAAAATGTTTTTATATTTTAATAATTAAATATGATTAACAGATATAGAAATTGTTGATGCACGTTTTTTTTTTCGTGAACAAATAATTAAACACTTTCTTGATTAATTGTTATTATTGTTTTTTTATTATATCATGTAGCTCTTCACTTCAGATGTTTACAAACCAGCATTGATAAAATGCGTCCATTAAACCCTGTGGTAAACAAAATATCCAAAGCTGTCCCCACTTATGAATTAAGCGGCCCCACTCTATGAGAAATCCTGGACCGCTATGTGAAAATTGGACTGTTATATATGTGCAACAGGGCACATTATAGTCTATTATTAAATAAATTTCAGCAATTGTTTATGTAAAGGTGTTAATATGTAAGCGTAGTTTAACGAATTACTCTACGGCAAAATTTGTTTTAATTTGATGTAGTGTAGAATAGAAGTAGAAAAAATTATAATAATGGAAGAAGACAACAGTATTCGCCTATTTGTTTATTATAACAAAATGTCAACTAAATGTAATTGCAGCGCCGCATTCGTAATCGAATTTATGTGACTAAAAGTACAATGCCATTAACATTTTGCAGAATTTGCCATTACTAAATTTTTACAGCTCCTTTTACCCCATGTAAATTCCGAGAAACTCTGGAAACATCATTTGTTCTCATTTCATTGTATCAAATTACTAGATCATTTTCCGGTATCGCCGGAAGAGCATAGATGAAGGAAAAAATACCGACAAATTACAATTTCCATTGAATTATTGTTATTTTAATTAAAATTATTTCTGAAGTTGGTAATTACATGTATTCTAAGCATCAACTAACATACTAAAGAATTACAAAGTACAGCTTTTTCCCTAGAACCATCCCAGCATGGAACGCCTTGCCATCATCATTTGCTGAGGCTCCCTCTTTAGTATCATAAAGAAGGAGCTAGCTACATTCTCTTATTAATTCTGCTTTTCTACCATTTGCCCAGTAGGTCAAGTGATGGACTGGAGCTATGTCGGTGGGGTCCAAGACCCTGGTACCACCACGGAAGCCGAACAGGTCTAGACCAGATGATTGAAGAGCAAATGGGGTATCTCTCTCTTTATTTCTCTTATTTTTATCTCTATCTATTTTGTTTTTGATAAATTATCTACCAATATTCTGTTTTGTAGTCAATTCTTCAAATTTTTTCTGATGCACCGGAAGCGTTGAGTGATTGTCAAGTTTGACGGATCAACGTACCATGTAGATGTAGATGTAGATGTAGATGTAAACGCTTTTATCGGTAATTCATCTATGAACAAATTTCATTGCCTAGATTTAGATTAATATAGCATATTGGGAAGTCTAAAACACCCTGTTCAGCATTTTTACTTTTATATTTCATCCATTATTTTCAAAATATTGATTTCTGTTTTCGGGTCTTACCCATAATACAGCACGTCACCATGCACATATTATGTGAATGTTAATTACTACTTCTAAGGTCACCCGGATGGACTAATTAATATGTCGTGTTAGTTTAACGACCCAATGTTGCAAATTCAAAAACATTATAGTAAGCTCTTAAAAAATATATAACATTTACCAGCTGAATATACGAAAATTTGCTAATATATAGGCCTTTTTCATCTGTTTCGACAGCAAGCCTCATTAATTGTCAATTTTCTTTTTTTTCCTAAAAATACAAGGAGGGGAGGAATGTTAACAAATTGTTATTCCTAATTTTGTGTAATGTTGTTGTAATGGTTTTAATGCTACTTCCTGCAATTTTTCAGCTATATCATTTGATATCAGATTTTATTGGAGGAGGAAGCCGGAGTTACTGAAGAAAACCTCTAAACTTAGGTAGGAAAACTGGCAATTATGGTCAATTAAGGTTTGAGTCGAGCTCACCCTTCTTGCAATGAGACTAACCCACAACCTCAGTGTGGACAGACTACGTGATCAAAAGTATCAAAAGTAGACGAGCAACCTTAAACTCTCGGCCACCGACCCCCTCCTCGTAATTAATTAAACCCATTCATTTGCATTTATTCTGAAAACAATGTACACAGCATAAAATAGCTTAGTAATTGCTGAAATACTGTAGTTGTTGCAAAAATCTATTTGGTGGTTCCTGTCAAGTGTTTGGTACTTGAATCGCTTACTTAACGTTTTTGCTTCATACTATTGTTTTGGTTTTTTGTGTTGTGTGTCTGTTTGTTTTGTTGTTGTCCACCTTTTTTGTTTAACCATGGTTTTGACTATCGTTGATTTTTTTCAATCAAACACCCTAATGCCATCAAGACAGAACAAATTTAAATATTCTATCTGGTGGGGAAAAAATGCTATATGACGTAGTACGTTCATATTACATAATTTATGCAAAATATGCCAAATTTATGAAAAGTAGAATATTATTGCACTATCCTATATTTAGCGTGGTATTATCCCGCCTCAAATTAGCACGAGACGCAGTCGATTGCTAATATAAGTTAAGAGATGATACCAGCTAGAGAAATATGACAAAGATCATATATTTTTATGTTTATCATATACTTCAAATGACTTAAACATGTTAAAAAGACAACAGACGAAACCAGAAGTGCTGTCATTATTTTCCACTCAATACAAAAACCGTGAACACTCATGCTGCCATTAAGTAATTTTATAAAACTTTTGCAATAATTTTTAGTTACCTAATTGGACGTTTTATTAATCTGTTAATAGCAAACAAATATTTTGACATTTAATTGTTCAGTTTTTTTAGATCGCTTCGTTCGCCATATAAATATTGAGTCTGAAGTCTTTTTGTCTCATTATCTTCGCTACATTTTATGATTAATTTTACAATTAATCTGACTATTACAGTTATAATATAGTGGTTTGTGGTGTTTTTGTATTAATTTGTATGTCATACAACAAATTGAGACTTTAGCTAGTTCACTTCTTTATAAAATAATGATGGTCTTAGATGGATCAAAGCAAGGCTTTTTTGAAAAACAACAACAAATACCACAATGCAATTTAAAAACAAATACCTGAAAGAGATTTTAATTAGGAGAAAATTAAAAATTAAAAACAACATTTGTATGTTTGCATCCCCTATCAAATGGTCTACCCCTTACATATCAATAATAGTAATCAACTCTAAATTCTCGGAAATAAAAACGCATTAACCGAATACAGTTTAGATAGTTTATACTGCAATCTTAATATTAAATGAATAAATAATAAGAGTAGTAATAACGGTCATGTACGCCACAAGGTTAAAAGGTAAAATCGAAAAGACAAATAAAAATAAAAATTAAAAATCAAACAACAATAAAGATGGGCCCGAGCTTTCGGTCCAAAGACCTTCTTCAGGGTGAGAAAGAGGGAGACAAAGAACAACACATCCGACAAGACAAGGAAAGAGAGTAGACTAAATGACAAATGGCGGATCTTAATATTAAATGCTTTGACTTATTATTTGTATGTGATTATAAGTCCCTTGATATAAATCAAGTTTTACCCGCGCTTACTTTACGATATTTTAATCATATACTTGTTGACCTTTCGATGGAAATGTAAACGAATCGATATGTTGCAAATTACATGTTTTGTTAGTTCTTTTAAAAAATATTTAATTAAACGTCTTACGTTCATTACTTTTGCATATATAAATCCCTTGAACTGGAGAACTCGTTTATGAAAAATCACTCAATTCTACATTTATTAATGCATTAATGCATTCATTTTTGTAAGTTTAAAAATATTTTATTTGTGCAATAAACAAACAAAATCATACACAAGAAATACATACTTATGAAGTCTTCTCCGTTTAAAATAAAATACAAGTACTATATGGACATGGTGACATAACAAGTACATTCAATATAAAAAAATAACCGGAAATAAGGACAATGACAGGAAAGAGGATAAGAAATGAAAGATTTTATAGAAGAATTGATGACGCTTCGTGTGTTGTTGAATACCAAAATAGCTGCGCGCAATGTGCGAGTGATCATATCTGTAAAATTTAAGTGAATTTGAAAAAAAGAATACAAAAGCATTTTAATCACTATGGGAATAAATAGTGTATACACGATAGATTGCAGAATAAACATAAAATTAGTGTAGTGACTTGACATTAAGACACCATAAGGACTCGGCACGAAACAGGGAAAAGCCTCGACGTTTCTAAGCCTCGTCCTTATATTGTGTTTATGTCAAGTAACTACATTAATACAGTACATTTACATTCCCAAAATAGTTAAACGGACGGAAGCAGAATCTTCCTTGTTAGGAATGTTCGCTCGAATTTTTTTCCCGAATTAAATCATTTCACATTAATACATGCTTTACTAACGTTTCGGATTAATTAAGAATGTCTGCTCGCCCAAAAATCAACTTCACAACTGGTTTACAGACAAACAAAAGCCAAACAGACGAACCAGAAGAAGATTATGAGGAAATTGATGTCTTAGATATAAATCTAGATAATAATGATGATAGAAAATCCGAGGCAAATGTTTACTTAAGCCTGGATGACAGGGAAAAAATTGGAATAAGAACAAAGGAAGAACAAACTAACAAATGTGCCGAAAGACTAAATTATGAATTTCGGATCCCTGAATCCATGACTAGAAGTCACGTGGACGTAGCATGGAAAATCGCATCAATAATTACAAATTTGTTGTGCATTGGAGTTTTCACAGGAATTATAACTTTAATGTTTGTCAAGCTGTCAGTAGGTAAAAGATACATTCTAAAACATACGTTACTTTAAGCAAGTAATGTGTTATATTTATATTGATGCCTTGCTAAAATACACATTTGAAGAAATGTCCTAGTAGATATCCGACATACGACGTTGACTTATTATTAACTACTCAAATACTGAACCACAAATAGTACAAAATATATTTTTAAAAAATAGAAAATTAGAATTAGAATTTTATAACAATTAGAACATAAGAAAAACTGTTTGAAAACAATAAATCACATTAAAAAGTCAATACCAAATGAATATCAAAAAGATAAAAGGAAAACCAATCAGAACTAAAAATAGCAACAAATATAGAAAAACAATTCTTGTTTAAAGTATTCCAGCTAAAATGATTTTTTTTCTGTTTTAGTACAAGAAATCAGATGTTTATACAGTGGAACATGTTCTGTTATCGCCGACAATACTGTATACACATGTATCAAAGGATTTTATGGCACAAAATGTGACAGTAAGTGATCATGATGCTGTATTGTAATTAATGTTTGATTAAAATAGATGGGTATCATATACCACTTTTCAATAATAGCTGTCTCCATTACTCAATGTAGCAAGTTCACTGTATACAGAATTCAAAAATTAGGAAACCTATCTGAAAGCATATTTTACAATGAGATATTTTTCGACCAGGAAGTTGTATCTATAGTAAAACTTATTAAAGGCGCAGACGAGTCGTTCCTTCTTGTAACCTTGGTTTATAAGTTTATCCCGAAGAAATAGGTGACGTTTGCTAAAATCAGTTTATTTGCTGCAATCTCGGGAATACCTAAGAAGTTGTGATGAAATATTTTCTCTAAAGTACCTACAAATAACATACACTTGTAAATAAATGTACAGTTAACAACACATAAAAACAGTGACAGCATATTTAAATGTTCCTTTGTTTATTTCAGTATCACCGTGCTCTAGTGAGCCATGCATGAACGGGGGTATCTGTAATTTAACATTGGAGAAAGACGAAATACATTTTCAATGTATATGTCGGCCAGGATTTCATGGACTACAGTGTGATGGTATTTAAATATTATGTAACTGTTGCATCTTTCTATAACTGTATGAACTTTCATGATTATTGGATTGTTAATTACATATGTTTGCCATGTGAAATTTCCACCTCTTCATGTATTGATCACGAATCTGTCAACTTTAATTTTCTAGATTTGAGCCTTAGTGCCAATACTGTTTGATAATTTATCTGCTTTAAATTTTGGACTGCCTGTACCAAGTCGGGACAATTGCTGTAGTTGCTATATTTTTTTTATTTTTGTTTCTAACGTTTGCGAGTTCCTTGGACTTTGAATAGTATTTTTTTTACAGTTTCCTTGATTTTCGGTATTTTGTTATTACCTTCATTTACATAATCCCGTGATTAATTAACTTATACCAAGCAATGTGCAATTTAATATTAAAACAAATAAGATAACACATTGATTAGACAAGAATTTACTATGCCAGTCAAAAACAATCAATCCGCAACATTTAAAATTAAAATATATAATAAAAACCAAGAGTGAAACATTAAAATATAATTGGGGGTGTTAATTTAATTTCTAACTCGTTAGATATCTGACTATGTTATTCTTTTTATTCTGATAACAAACTATAGAACTTTGGTGATTGATATATGCAATATATCGTTAAATAATATAGTTATTAGGGTATCCGGACCATAATTGACCACGTGATCATATTTGGTGTCCCGGATTTCCATTGTTAATCAATGGAGCAGACCTCGGTAATGTTCGGCAAACACCGGAAATACTATTTGAGTAACTAAATTTGTTCCCTCAAAATTGTGAACATTCACTCAAGTTATATAATATATTTTACTTTTATAATTAATTAGCAATACATTGATTTAATAAAGCTGTATTTCTTGGTCGACAAATAAAATTAAACGGTAACTTCAATTGTGGATCGGATACCTGAAATAGCACCACGGGAGAGAAAGCCATTTTTATTGTCTAAGTATTTCCCGACACAGAAGCGGATTAAAATGGAATAGTTCTGATTCAAGACAAATAATATCTCTATAGCAAGAGATGTTTAATTGTTATTATATTATACATGAAAAAAATAATTAAGATATTATGGCTTGAATAAAGTGATCGCGGAAACCGCGCGAAAAGTAATGAGTAATATTCTAATCAATTTAAACAGGGAGCGCCTTTATCTCTAAATATGGAAACCCCACGAAATCTAACCAAAGTGGTATTCAACGGTGAATAGAATCTGTGGACAAATTGGTTGAAAAACTTTGGAATATAATAATTATGTCATATAGAAAAAATATAAAGTATAATACTTTGTTTGATTACACCTCATAATATACGGACTGCCAATGAAAACGCAACACTAAAATTTTCAGAAATAAAATTTTATATAGAAACAAAATCAATATAAATAAAGGTATATTGTTCTTAACAAATCGACGCAAGTGTTTGCAATTAATGTTTATTCTCTTCCGTTCAACGAATCGCTTGCGTACTGACTGTCAATTCTGAATTTTTCTTAGTCAATAACGAATGTGCCCACAATTTGCTTCAACGTATGCGTGATATCTCCGTGGCATTGACGGATAAGAAGATGAATTCGTTCTTGTGGAATATTTTTCCATTCCTCTTGCAGCGCAATTTCAATCTGAAGTAGCGTGATAGGCGTGGTTGGCTTCTTACTGATTGTCCAAGTTGATCCTATAGGTGTTCTATTGGACTCAAGTCAGGAGAAAACGCTGTGCATAGAAGAGTGCGCACATTGCTTGCGTTGAGGAAAGCACCTGTGACACGAGCGGAATAAGCGCGGGCATTTTGTTGTTGAAAAATGTCAACATCTTGATGTCCACGAAGAAACGGAATAACAGAAGGCAGGAACACCTCATCAGAGTAGCGTTGTGCCGTCAAATCACAATGAAATTTGTCCGGTGATTAGAGGAAAGGCCTCCCCAAACCATAATGCTTCTGCCACCCCAACGATCTGTCTCCTGAACACATGGATCAGCGTATCGTTCACCTCGACGCCTCCAAACACGTGTTCGTTCGTCATTGTGTCTCAAATGAAAACGCGATTCATCGGACCACAACATAGATGCCCATTGTCTGTGTGCCCATCGTTGACGCCCTCGTGTCCATGCAAGTCGGTTTCGACGCCGCTGACGGGAGAACATGTTTCATACCAAAAATATTTTAAAAAAAATAAAGTGTTGCGTTTTCATTGGCAGTCAGTATATACGTACTTAGAATAATCTACAATAAATTCGCTATTTCAAAACTATTGCCCGGCGACCTACAACTGAATGGAAAGATCACATATGTTTGTTGTTAAGAAAAAGTGGTTTCGGCCTTGAAACTACTAGTATTTACTGGTATCTTTTCTTTTTAATTTTTTATCAATTATTGCCAATACTTTGTGTTTGTTGTCCTTTCATACTCAGTCTTATAAGTATACAATACACAACAAACGTGAAATTAAAAGACTGAGACATTTTTGTCTTTTTGTAATATACGATAAGGAGCAAAAATAGTAAACGACCAGTGAGCCAAATTTCATATTTATACTGGAATGTAACGTCTCTTTTGAAATAATATCAAAACCAAAATAAACTGTTGAATACTTATTACACCTTTCAGCTTCAACATCATTTTATAGAGCTATTGAGTCGCCTGGATTTCCCGGGAATTACACAAATAATCTGAACAAAACATGGAGTATTGATGTAGGAAGTGGACATACTTCAGTCTTGAGTTTTGTGACTTTTGATACGGAGAAGGGCTACGATATTATTTATGCGAGTATTAACTTGAAATTAAAATCTGATGTGTATATACGGGACTTTCTGACACATTTTTGCATCGCATGGTTTATTGACGAATTTTATAGATTTTGGTTCTTAAATCCCCCCACACCCCTTTCCACAAAAATGCTGAATTATGTTATTGTCATATTTATATGTATTGGTGACGAAAATTCCACCGTCACACGCTAGTACACATGTACTATGTCTTTGTCTACAAATCACCTCGGTTAATGATGCTATATTTTTATACCCCGTCACATAAAGGGTAGAAATGAGTGTCCGTCTGTATGGATATGAGGGTCCGTCCTTCCGTCTATCCGTGCCAAAGTGATATCCAGATGATAAATTAAAAACGCCTCAACATGTTTTGTTTAAACTTTGCACATCTGTTAAATACTATAATATAAAAATTAAGTTCAATTTTCAGCACAATCCAATTTTTAGTTTTCGACTAAGACAACTCAAATTTATTTGGTTAACATTTGATGGTTGATGACTTAAAACGGTTCAACATATATTGTTTAATCTTTACAGAGGTGTTAAGTACTATCAAATAAAGATCAAGTTCAATTTGTAGTTTTTGACTTAAGCCTTTTTTGTCAACAGTTGACGGTTTTCAAATTTTTTTTTTCAAAAGATTACTCTGAAAACAGATTTTGTTAAAAACTTTGCAGAGCTGTGAAGTACTATAGAATGAAAATCAATTTGATTTTCAGCACAATCCCATTAAAGTTTTGAGATGTGCCAAGTTGCAATTTTCACATAATGCAGGCGAATGAGTGCCACAGTCAATACAATGTGAGTTTAAATCCTGATGAGGGTCAGCAACACAAATATTGCAGTATTAAAAATCTAATCCTAACAGTGTTGGGGTTATTATGCATGTGTTTATACCAGAAATTTACCTTTTTAGTAAACCTTAGTGCCAGGGTGGTATTTAAGAAATATTTCAAGTGTTTTGTCATTGTGTTACAACAGGATGACCATTTACATCGATTATTTTAAAATGACGACATAAATGACCATACCATTGTAAAACAATAATAAAACACCTCTGTAAGTTATTTTTGTTCTAAAACGACAAGAATATTACAATATTTTTTTTTCAACTCGTAATAAAGTAACAAATTAAACAACATCTTGCCGCCAACGGGATTTGATCTATGGAAATAACCGAGGTGGTCCCATTGTCAGTTTGCCATCAGAAGAGGCAAATCAACTACAAAGTATACCAATCAAATCAAATACAAAATTTGTATATTTGAAGATTTCGCATTGTTGAATCAATATTCCAATATAAATGTATAATGTTTCTCGTTATTTCTATTTTAAAAGGTCTGCAATGGTTATTCTAGATGTGATGAACAATTGTTTAATGGAAGTGGAACAAGTCTCCCAGCTGATGTAAAAACAACTGGACAATACATGTTCATTCAATTTACAACGGACCGATTAGACACTAGGCGGGGGTTTCAAGCTCTTGTCTACCAAGTATAGGAAAAGCCATAAAACAATATGTCAAGTAAATCATATGGAAGTAAAAAGGCAAAAACAAAAATAATTTATGTACATATTTATTTTTAACATGTTTAATATTCAATTTATCCATATGTTGTTTCCGTACTTAATATTATTCAATTACAGTCAAACTTCGGTAGCTCGAACTCGGATTGCTCGAACACCACTGATTTCTTGAAACTGTTTTTATTATTTTATTAAAGTCCCGTCTTTATTTCTATATATGCTTGTGAAATAAACACGGGTTTTTCGAACACATATTTCTCGAAATCCCGAACTCATTTATATGTCCCATTGATAGTTAATTCATCAATAATAAGTCACCATCAATAACTCGAACTAAAATTATAAGCGTTGGTGCGAAGTAATTAACTTCGGTACAATGGACATTGGTAACAGAAGCCATAACAATTAGTGTGTCAATTTAAACAATATAGCAGATAATAATTATGCATGACTGTTGATAAGTTTTAGAAAGCAAATAGACGTTAATTGTTTTCTATATAAAAATATTAACTGTACCAACCGGATTATCATATCAAAACGAAAACATTCCAATAAAAAATATTTACGAATTTGGTTGACATTTACGGTTGAATTAATATTTAAAACCGATTGTTAAAGCTAAGATAATCTATAACACAAGTACTATCTTTAAAAAAGAGAGTCGACGCATTTAAACAATAAGAAAAAAAACTTTAAGAAAATGTATCAAACGAAAGAAAGAGACAAGCATTAACATTTTCTTTCATTAATCATGTGTGTGTATTTGGTGGGGGGAATAATTAACGTGCTGCGAACTGTATCTAATCAAAATAAGGCTACAATATAAGAATACCTGCTATAATATTCTTAACAGAAGAAATTCTTTTTTATATTCTTGATGATTGATTTAATATGTATGTTGTATATATACTTTAAACAATTTGTACGTTTTATAGTCTCTCATAATTCCTTTTAAATTGGCACTTGTATTTTATCACATTGTTGTAATTAAATAACTAACATGTATTTATATTTTATGTATAATTGTGTATTATTTATGTAATACAAGTTGTGAGACTATAATAAAATATTGAATCTTGAATCTTGAATCAGTACAATGTGTAAGCTATTCCAAAACGGTGGGGTGGGGATAAACTGTATGGGTAATTGAGGTCCAAATAAATAATTTCAACATCCCATCATTGAATTTTACTCTTAATTCTTTGGGCTGTGCGTGTATAGTAAACGAAATGTGTTATTCGAACCACTGTGTCTCATACTAGTCATTTGGCGTTCGAACACTTATCTTTAAATTATATGTTAAGTACCTTTGTGATCATTGTTTGACAATATTTCACGACAGAGAAAGAGAGAGAGAGAGAGACAGAGAGAGAGAGAGGTGTGTTAGACGGTCAATTCAAGAAAATATGGCGTAAATACATCTCCGGCGTGAGGATTGTTTACAGTCAACAAAGCAAAAATTAAACGACGTATGGTTTTATCAATTTTTACTATTTTTGTGCAATCAGAATGCAAGTTTGTCTTCAATTGTTACCATGGGTAAGGGTCTTTTAGTTCAAAAGTCGCAATTCGAAAATATAACGACTGCGTCGTAAAAACATTTCGGCAATAAATACTGTGGAAACTATTTGCTTTTTTAACTACTACGGCAAATTGGTTGTTTGCGCAATCAACGGAAGTAAATATACCTGATGTTGAAATTTCAAATTGCACAAATTATAACAACTAAAATAACTTTATTTGTGTCAAAATTCATGAAATAAACTGCTACATACATTTAAAACGAATGTTAGTTTCTAAAACAAGCATTCCGCGTGGGGAACATTAACGAGGGACCTAAAAAAAACTGTCATGTTACGGAACAGATAATATATCGGTATTGACCTGATTTGACCTGTAGTGGCCGGATTCCGACTTGTATTAACCTGTTAAGTCATTTCCTGATTAAAACTTTTGTATTGGCCTTGTTATTCATCCTCGGCTAGCTGTATTGGCCTTGACGGCGCATCAGGTCAATACAGCAAGCTTTAGACCAATAAATAGACGAAGCGACGGGCAGCGAAGTTTCCCACGAAGAGCGGTGAGCTCTACGACAATTATGTGTCACGTGATCAAAATCAAATCGCGTGACCAAAATCTGCTTAATGCTGATATTGAATTTTTTTCGCAGAAATATAGCAAAGAAAACCGACCGAACAACAAGAGCCAGAAGTCAAGGAACAGTTACAAATCCGGATATATACAAACGCACCACAAAAACCAAAAACCCGAAAAAAACAGAAAGAGAGTAACCAGAACCCAAAAAAAACCATGAGTGCACTCAAGTGCTCCGGACAAGTAAACAGTGCCTGTGTCTATTAGACACCCGTCGAGTTACTCATTGTCATGTCTAATTCATTTCATGGATTTTTGTCTTTCAGTGCTCACTTATTCTGAAGCCTTTATTAGAGTTTGTAGTATATTTTTTTAGACATTTTAGCAAACTTTTAGAATGGTATTGTTTAACTTTATAGCAATTTTATGAATACTGCTTTATAATAATTTTGTTTAAAAAATGTGCACCATACAATTTAGATTCTTTTTTAATAACTTTGGTCGCTCTTAAAAGGGCCAATTTGACACATTGTTCATTAGTCTCATCTATGTTGCTGCTGTCAAACGGTGGCCAATTGTCCAGTCCAACAATCAGTTTCATTCTTATAGTTTGTATTCCCAACTTTATATATGTGTAGGTTGTGCAAGCAAGTGACTATAATTCCAGTACTGATAATTCTGTCTTGCTTCTGAAAAATATACAGTTAAGATTTAACAATAAAATCATAACATTATTAAATTAAATGTACAATTGCAAACTGAACAAGAGCTTTTTCTTAAAAGAACACAATTTTTCATTTTAATTATCAATCAATCAATCAGTTTATTGGATAAAAGCACAGTAATCAACAATGCAATGTAATCCATTTTTATAGACCTATAATACATAAGTATATTTATCTTAAAATACAATTGGAACAAAATAATGTCTAAAAATTATCAAGGTACAGTTCAGTATTACCAGCCTCTTTACTTGTGTAAACAGGGACGGGCATTTAAGTTAAAAATATTGGTTGTCTGCATGATATAATGATATAAGCTAAAGCTAAATGTCATGAACTACTTACTAACTATAGTAAACTGGTTATAAGACTTATAATTCAATTTTTCAATCTATAATTAAAATTAAACCTTACACTTGCTACCCCTTTTGTTATTGCTGCAGCAGAGGCTGAACAACGTCACATGTCTGTTTAAATTCAGTTGGAAACATGTGCAAATTGTGCAATCATATCGTAAGAAATTAACACTTACCAATCAACAAGATTGGGTTTGTTTTTATGAACCAGGATCAGCAGACGAATTTACTCGGCAGACGATCACAAGTCTTGGCAGCAAATATCAGTTTACGTCAAGTATCGCCGGTCAGAAGCAGACGAAAAATAATTCAACTTTGGTTGCACGTCTTTTTTCATAACATCAATAAATAAAATCTTTTGGTTAAAAAATAAATGTTTTTATAAATATAGCATTTTAAAAAAACACAATTCGTCTGTATTTTCTTCTCGTGTCGAGTTTTGCATTTATTTTACGTAGTTGCGATATCTTACGAGAATTCGAGTCACAATGGAGGAAAGCAAATATCCTCCAAACAGAAAAAAATACATTATTAAAGGGACAATATTTGTGTTAAGTTAATTTCGTTAACGAAATTTAAATTCTTGATATCTAGAAGCAGTTATTTTGTTGCACACTTTTGTCCTACAACGGAGGTTTTTGCGATGTTGCGTTGAAATTGGAGACTAACTTGAAAACTTCCGGTTGCAAGAGTTTTTTTTACAATTATATTGTCTCATAGTAATACTTCTACTATTAATCGAGGTATCGCTCGCTATTAGGTTAACAAAAATTTACTTGCAAGCTGTTGCCGTTGTTGATTTGTTTTAAATATTAAAATACCGCGGCGCGGTACTACTACCCATAAGAATTACATCCCAATAATACACGTGAGAAATTTGCTAACAGTTTAATGCAGGACGATGGTTTTACTGTAGAAATTTGTACAAAATAATTTGTCGAACATGTTAATCATAATTTAAGAAAATTCGTCATTCTTTACATTATTTCTTCTTGCTAATTTAACTACAATTTTGGTAAGATTATGAAGGATTGAATTTTATCAGAGGGACTTACAGATAAACATCTTAAGTGCATTAAGCCAGCGAAAAACTAAATTTTCCCACTTTATTTACTTCAATATCTATCGCACAAGTGTCTGTCTGTTTAACACCCGGGCGCAAAAATCTAAAAAAAATTACTAGCTGCGCATTCGTAGATTTTTGGTTCCGAAATTACTATCATACATACAGTAAGAGTAATTTGATGTTTTAAATTTTATTTTTTTAGTCCTTCGGTGTTAATTTCTGCTGTGATGTCTTTTCTTATCGAAAACTGGATAGGTTGGGTGTGACATTTTTTACGCAAACTTATCCAAAACTACATTTTTGAATACCAAAACACACATACAAATTACATTTTTGGAATTTGTATCCTAGTAAAACTAATCATGAATGTATGAAGCCCATTATGTTCGGAAAAATTTATTACCCAAACTGTACCTAGGCACTGGTTAAAAGGTTAAAATGAGATTGTTTGGCAGTTTTATCCTGTTAAAAAGTTGTATGAACTCTATTTATGTGGGAAAAGTTCGCATAATATGCTATGTTATAAAATATTGTAACAAAGCAACACATTTTGGAAACATTTTACATTACCCTTTTATATGATATGACTTCAATCAAGACATCAATGGAGTGTAGCGGGTGACAGTTAAAAATAGTATGTTCGATCTCTAATTATTTTGGTGTTATTTTGTTTTAAAATTAGTGTCTAATAAATATTTATTATTTAACTGGTGTTTAATGGTTTACAATTGTTGTATACTTGCTTTTTAACGAGTGTATGGGTGCGGTTTGGGTAATGCATTTTTCACG
Source organism: Limnoperna fortunei (assembly GCA_944474755.1). NCBI lineage: Eukaryota > Metazoa > Mollusca > Bivalvia > Mytilida > Modiolidae > Limnoperna > Limnoperna fortunei. Next base: position 44,851,299 of record OX104124.1, read on the forward strand.
ATAATAAGGAGCTTTAGAAAATCGACTATAACACAGGCAATTGTCATATTAACTGCCCTTTATAACATTTTTCAACAAAAATAGAGAATTTAAAACGTTTAAACAAGACAATACTTATATTAATGTATTAATGTGTATAGTTTGGGTAAGTTTTGGTAAAAAGTCACAATGGGATAGGTTAGGACTCTGTCCAAAAATGTTTTAGGTTCGGTATGACATACAGGCATATGTATCTTACGAAAATTTTTGTATAACTGAATATATAGGTTAGATAAATTATTTGACTTAGTTACTTATTGTTGGCGTTACTAACTATATGTGATCATATGTTTATATACACGATAGTGGAATAGTGTATTTTGGTACTCATGAAATTAATGAACAAAAACAAGGAATTTTGTGCAAAAATATAATAATTCATTAATAAAGGACTATATTGTCTATGCTCGCATTTTGTCAATTCCTAATTCATATTAGTAGTGACCGACATTAAAAGGCTATACTTGTTTTATTATAATATTGTGGTTCTGATTATGTCGTGTTTCAACCATAATGAGCAGGCCAAATTATAATGATTTGCTATTTTACTGTCTTGGAGGTATTAAATCCAGAACTAATTTTGATATCGATTAAAGTAAAGGGAATAACCTTTCTTTTCCTTTAGTAATTTCAATAAGCAATTTGAAGTTTTAATATTTTGGAAAAATGTTGTAATTAACAGTTATATTAAACACTTATACATGATTAATAAATTAGAATATTGTTCAGATATGTTTCCTTTTTGAACAAATACATGAGCAGTTTGATCAAATGGTATTGTTGTTTTTATAATAGGTCTTTACTTCTAATGTTCGACATCAGTTTATTCAGTGGCGGATACAGAGAGTGGGGTTCATGGTCCCTCTTACAAGTCAGCATCTATAGTATGCGTCCATAAGTCCCTATGATAAAAAAATTGTTCAAAGCTGTCTCTCTTACGAAAGGTAGCAGATCGTTCCGTCCCCTGGTCGATCCGTCCCCGGTCGATTCGTCCCTTGTTGATTCGTCCCCTATCTCATGGTGGCTGTGTGACGGAATGCCAACATTTTGAAAGATCAAAGAACATGAATGCTCTCATTAGTGAGGATTAAGGGGTCTCCCATACATATTAATTAACTGTAAAAGTAAAATTGTGTAATATTGTACTGTGGTAATGAATTATATTAAGTGATAGTATTTGTATGTTTGAATTGTGAATTTAAAAATTCTGCCTTCAATAAATACTTAACAAAATTATAAATTTTCATAACAGATTTGAAGAAATATTAGGTATAAAAATACAATAGATAATAAATAGATATTTGTGTATTTTCAGAGAATATATCATTATACGTATATTCATTTATATTCAAAATATAACAAACAGGTAATAGTAAGGAACACTACATTTCACATTAAAATTATAAACACAGTACAAATGATTCAGCACATTCAAGTAAACACTGGGTCCATTTGAAATTAAGCTTGATATTTGTAATAGTGGGTAACTTGGGTGTCTGCTTGCTCTGTACAATATTGATTTTGCAGGGTTGAATGTCGGTTTCTTCTCAACAACTTCTCTCGAACCGTCGTCCAACTCCCCAGTCTTTTTCATCTCTTCTTGGTAAATACCTGGTATTGGTCTTACTTCTTCATGGCATTTGGTCGATATCAGTTGTATGATGTCTTTGGCAACAATTGTTGCTTGGTCTGCAGGGTGACGGTGTTGTTGATGTCCTAGTCCAATAATAATGTCGTTCTTGGCGTTGCTACTGGATAGGCATGCTGATATATTTCACTTTTAGTAAGTTCTTTCACCACGGCAGTTTTTAAAACTAAAATACTTATTTATGTATTATTTAATTTACTTAAATAACATAGTAACAAAAAGTTTTAAATACATGTTATTTTAAATTTCTGTAAAAAAGTTAGTTTACCCATTTCATTTTTCTGTTGCAATAACTGCACATTTGTATGATATTATTCCTATTTCAATTAGCAGAATAATCAACACCCCTTGTTGTACCCCTTTTTAACCACTAAAACAACAATACCTTATTATGTGATTTTAAAAATGTTGGCATTCCGGGAACACACCTATTTGGGCGTGTTTTATTTCTTATTTTAAATTGTTTATTTCAATAGGTTATTTTTTCATTCAATTCATTTCAAGCAAACAATTTAAACATAATTAATTACCTCTTTGTGCACTGATCAAAACTATTATCATCATTTAATTAATTAAAAGCAATATTGTTTATTTAATTATTTAACTAATTTTAATTAACCCTTTATCAATTTCTAATTTAACACAATTAAAATTAAATTAAATATAGTAATATACTAATTATTTACTGGGGACGGATCGACGGTTCGTTCTAATAATAAAAATAATAGTTTATTTATTCATTCCTCCTATTCCCACTTTTTAAAATTAAAGTAAGAAAAAGTAAAATTTCAAGTGGGAGTAGGTGGAAAACTTGTGCAAAACAAAGGATTATACTGTAAAAACATCAGCTCATTAACTTTTAATTAAATGTAGGAGCTTAGGTACAGGTAAATAAAGTTATTTTGTATGCATGAATTCTGATTTTTATGTATAGTTGCTTTATGATTTATTTAAAGAATAACACATATATCGGTAAATATATTTTATTAATTTTACAGCCTAATGCAACAAAAAAGTCAAGCAAATATACACAATTACAAATGTCACTACACGTTCAGTGTATGAAACATAAATACATATGACCATCACTACACTGTACTGTTGTGATCTGGTTACGGTGTCTAATCTTTAGGATTTCTAACCTGTTGATCTCAACATATTTTCTCTTTTGGAAAGGTCGCTTACCACAGGCTGCATACTGGATCATTGTCAGGTCATTGATTGCTTAATCATGTTTAAATAGTCTAATGAGCTTAAAGATGTTTGGGTGTGAATGCTGGATAAATTCTTGATCTTGCTATGCCATCCTTCTAAATTATTAGTAGTCCTTGATCCCTGTGTTTCATAGTGGTTCTATATGTAATGGCATTAAACCATACATGTTCTACTTCAGCAGTAGGTATAAGTGTGAGGACACCAGCACGGTGTACTGGTCGACGAATTTTGTTACCTTCCTTAAATGGTATCTAGAGACATGTTTCTTGTGCTTTTCTTCATATGCTCTGTGTATAGTGGAAGAAGCAACCTTTCGCATTAATGCCTGGACACACGGTGAATGCTGCAGCGTTCTTGATGGTTACTTCGTATGCTTCGAATGTACATGCAGTAGTAGGTTACAGCTGTAGTTGGTGTTGGTGTCTTCAAGTAATAACAGAATTTATACCCAACTTATCTTAAAGTTAATAAAGCTTGGATTTTTATTTTTATGCCAACTGACTTATTACCTTGCAAATTATTTTTTGTAGCTTGCAAGAAACCAGTAAAAATTTATTAAACTTATTTATTGTAAGTTCGGGCAAAATGAACAGTTTCACTCATTATTTCTGCTCTTTTTTAAAGCCATCTTTATTCGAAAAAAAAGAAAAACAATAACAAGGTTTCAGTGTAAAAACATACGTTACCATGCGTTAGGTAATAACATGTATTAATTTGTATTTTTTTTTTGTTTTTTACATAGCGTACTTTCAAGAAAACACGTTTTATTTTGGAACAAAAACAAAAAGTACCACAATGTACTTGAATGAAATTAAACAGAAACTTTAAAACAAAATTAAAGGCAATATTTGTACATTAACATTGGGCAGTGATACGGCTATGACTGTTAGCAATAATATCATATCATGGAAAAGCACAGTAATACCTTCTTCGGAATAAAGCAGGGACTATTTTGCGTATAACAGACATTTTTAAATATTTCAATATGAATATTCTATCCCTGGTTTAACTGAAAATTAAAAAATGTGCCCATCTAGAAGATCGAATATTCTGAAATCAAATTTACTAGCCAACCTAACACTTCCCCCCAAAAGTCTATCAGAATCAAACGGTTATCCCTTATCCCTTACTTTATAATAACAGTAAACAACTCCTATTTAAAAACTATTTCTGGGAAATATAAACGTAAAAACTTAGTAGATTTCAGATTGTTTATCCTCCCCATAATAGTAAAACGACGGAAGCAGGCAGATAGAGATCAAACCCACCAATTATAATCTTCCTTGTTAGGAATGTTTGTCAGCAATTTTTCTCCGAATTAAATCATTTCGCATTAACATTAATACATTATATAGATATAGATGCTTTACTAACCTTTCGGATTAATTAAGAATGTCTGCTCGCCCAAAAATTAACTTCACAACTGGTTTACAGACAAACAAAACCCAAACAGACGAACCAGAAGAAGATTATGAGGAAATTGATGTCTTAGATATAAATCTAGATAATAATGACGATAGAAAATCCGAGGCAAATGTTTACTTAAGCCAGGTTGATAGGGAAAAAATTGGAAAAAGAACAAAGGAAGAACAAACTAACAAATGTGCCGAAAGACTAAATTATGAATTTCGGATCCCTGAATCCATGACTAGAAGTCACGTGGACTCGGCATGGAAAATCGCAACAATAATTACAAATGTGTTGTGCATTGGGCTTTTCACATGAATTATATTTGTAAAGCTGTCAGTAGGTAAAAGATACATTCTAAAAGATACGTTATTTTAAGGAAGTAATTTGTTATATTTATATTGATGCCTTTCTAAAATACACATTTTGAAGAAATGTCCTAGTAGATATCCGACGTACGACGTTGACTTATTATTAACTACTCCAAATGTGCGTTCGATTTAAACCTATTTTTCTCATTATAATTATTTCAAAATTATGTTTGTTTCTATAACTGCGTATCCATTCGGAAAAACATCAGAAAACAACCAACAGAAAGAAAAAATATTCGTTAAACAAAAATAACTAAACTAAATGCCAACCCCCCTTGGGAAAATAAGTTTGCTTGCATTTTTTCATTATTCTATATTTTACCTTTTTATTACGAAAATTCAGTAGAAAAAATGTAGATACGATAACCTGTCCATGTTTTATAATATGCCTCTAGTGTTACGTTGTTATAAATCGTCCTTGACTTTTGCTACGGGAATTTTACCTAATAAGTCAGACTTTTTTTGTTTCTAAAGGGAACTAACGATGTTTACAAATGTTCGTCTGCTTTCGTGACGTTCAATGGTATTCGGACAAACCGCGAGACTTTTCCCGTCTTAACTGCAGACGACATCACCCGAAGGATTTCGAGTAGACAACACTCGATTGTTCCTAAAGTACACTTCCGTTCTAATTAAGGTGAAATTTTAGTATGGAAAATCGCCCTTTCAAAATTTAAAAACTGCCATACTTCAAAACGCTGAATATCTCGAGGAAATAATGATTGATTTCAAAAAGTAGTTTTCTTGATCTACAAAAGGAGCATAAGCTGAACCATACGCGGCAAGCAGTTTTCATTTTTCACGCAAAAAACCCTCTCCACAATACGTCAACACTTTATTTAGACAAAGTCGATCTAGCGATCACTAATACCCCCGCTTCTGTAAAAATTTCTAACGTTTTTCGTGGACTGTGACCTTGAAATTTGACAGATTTCCCCCAAAATCGATAGGCTTCTTACCAACATTATATATAACATCCCACAGTTTTATTCAAATCAGATGCAAACATTTTGAGTTGTTGTCCGGAAACGATTTTTCTAAAATTTCTAGTTTTTCACGGACTGCGACCTAGAAATGTGACGGATTTCACCCAAAATCGATAGGTTTCTTTATAACCTGATATATAACAATATCCCAAAGTTTCATTCATATCAAATGAAAACTTTTTGAGTTATTGTTCGGAAACAATTTTTTTGTCAAAATTTCTAACGTTTTTCGTGGACTGCGACCTTGAAATTTGACGGATTTCCCCCAAAATCGACAGGCTTCTTACCAACCTGATATATAACAATATCCCAAAGTTTCATTCAAATCGGATGTAAACTTTTTGAATTATCATCCGGAAACAAAGTTTTGGTTAAAATTCCTAACGTTTTTCGTAGACTGCAACCTTGAAATTTGACGAATTTTCCCCAAAATAGATAGGCTTCTTACCAATCTGATATATTACAGTATCCCCAAATTTCCTTCAAATCGGATGTAAACTTTTTGAATTATCATCCGGAAACAAAATGTGGACGGACGAACGAACAACCGGAAGGACGGACGGAAGGACAGACGGACGGACATGATGACCACTATATACCCCAACTCTGTCGAGCGAGGGTATAATAAAATGAACAACAAAAACCAATATTTTAAATGACATTCCATTTCAAAATACTTTGAAGGCAACCATTGAATAAGATAGAAAAACCCAGCACCCCAAAAATAAAAATTTCGAACAACAACAAAAGATACTACATTAAAAAATTTTCTAAGAATTTTATAACAATTAGAACATAAGAAAAACTGCTTGAAAACAATAAATCACATTAAAAAATCGATACCACATTAATAGCAAAAAGAAATAAGAAAAACCAATCATAACTAAAAATAGCATACAATTTAGAAAAAAACAAATCTCGTTTAAAGTATTCCAGCTAAAATGTTTTTTTTCTGTTTTAGTACAAGAAATCAGATGTTTATACAGTGGAACATGTTCTGTTATTGCCGACAATACTGTATATACATGTATCAAAGGATTTTATGGAACAAAATGTGACAGTAAGTGATCATGCTGCTGTATTATAATAAATTTTAAATGCAATAATTGTATAAATTTATTGCATGTTAACGGTATGAACAGTTTCAGTTCTGATGCAATGCAAACATTTTGTCTACTACAGCCTAAACTACAGAAATTTAAAAGGTTTTCCCACTCAATTGCACTATTCTACATGGAATCAGCATTTGTAGTCAATATTCATTTATAATATAAAGGTTTGTACATCACAACTTTGGTAAAAAGTTATTTATGTATAAGCAACACAAGACGAGCGAGGAAGGCGTGTCTTGAAAGGCTGTTCCATTACACAAGCTTAACTCCCAGCTGAAAAATATTGCATTTATCTGTTGCAATATATTGTGTTTTATATTGACGAAACAACCCGTTTTTGGCGAAAATTGTAATAAAACAGTGATAATTATGAATTACACAAATTTTAAAGTTTATCGCACTCAATTGATTTAAACATGTAAAAGTCATTGTGAAACGTTTTAAAAGTTGAAAAAAGGTTGTGGCCCGAAAATATCATTTAGAAACCAGTCTCCATATCGAAAAAAAATCGATAGCATAGATATTGACGGAAATACCAGACTGAGTTTATTGGGAAAATTGTGTTGGCTATAGGTGCGTAAATATCATACACGTACAGTAAATGCCTAATTAGAAAAGAAATAATTAATTAAGGCTGTAGTTTATCACAGTTTTTCAACGGAAAGGCCATTTATCTCGTTATTTAATAAAATGCAACATAAATGGTAATCCATTTATAAAACCATGATACACCACAGCCTCTGTGAATTATTTCTTAATTATAACCTGTTTCAGTTTTTAAATTAATAAATGTGTAAATTGAATTCATCACTTTATTTTCCACAGTCATTCAGCGTTTTGAAATGTGGCGTATTTCAATGTGATAGAGCAATTTTCTATAGTAAAGTTTGACCTAAATTACAACAGAAGTATATGTTTGGAAGAGTCCATTGTCGCCTGTTTGAAATCCTTCGGGTAATATCGTCTGCAGTTAAGGCGGGAAAATCCTCGCGATTTGTCCGAATACCACTGAATGTTACGAAAGCAGACGATCTTTTTGAAAACAACGCGAGGTCCCTGTAGAAACTCAAGCGGCTGACTTCTTAGTAAAATTCCCGTAGCAAATGCCAAGGACGATTTGGAACTTGTCAACAACAAAGGCATAATATAAAATATGGACGTTTTACCGTGTAGAAATATTTTAAATTGGATTTTAACACTACAAAGGTACAATATGGAATAATAAAAAATGTAGGCAAAACACCTAGCGCAGCGGGGCGTAACATTTAGTATATGTAAATATTTGAACAGTTAACAAAACCTAACTGACATTTAAAACATAAAGAATTTAATTGTCATGATTGTTTATTTCAGTATCACCATGCTCTAGTGAGCCATGCATGAACGGGGGTATCTGTAATTTAACATTGGAGAAAGACGGAATACATTTTCAATGTACATGTCCGTCAGGATTTCACGGACTACAGTGTGAAGGTATTTTAAATGTCAAGTAACGATTGCATCTTTCCATAACTGTATCAAATTTCATCCTTGTTGGATTGTGAATAATTTATTTCCAATTTCCAATTGTCAACTTCCCTTTCATCGACAGCAACATTCCAGCAGCTCCAGCGTATGGTGTGTACATTTCACAACTTATACGTTATTCTAGATCCTGCAATCGTTATTCAGATTTTCTAGACCGATCACTGCTGTTGACTGCTAAACTACTCAAACAAGGGTTTGTTGTACCTAGGTTGATGTTATCTCTCCAGAAATTCGGCACCACGACTTAATTGATCGTTACGGGAAATCAGTGTCTCAAATACGATCTGACATTTTCGCTGAGTCATAGGTAGTGTTTCCTATTCCTGGATTTGACTTTTCCCTAGACAAGACAATGAGTAACTCGACGGATGTCTAATTAGAGGCAGGCACTGCTTACTCGTCCGGAGCACCTGGTTTTATCGGGTTCGGGTTACTCTCTTTCTGTGTTTTATGTTTTTGATTTTTGTGTTGTATTTGTCTATATCCGGATTTGTAACTGTCCTTTGGTTTTTGGCTCTTGTTGTTCGGTCGGTTTTCTTTGCTTCTTTCTTATGTTTGCCAGGCTAAATTTCCACGTCTTCTATTGATTACGAAGCGATCAACACTGATTTTCTGGATATGAGCACTGCTAACTGCCGGTACGGTGGTTCGACTGCAACCATAATTGACAACGATTGCCAGTTTTCTAACCGAAGATGGAGGTTTTCACCAGATACAATCGGCTTCTTTCCCAATACAAAGTGGACGCTATAATAAAGGTGAAAACTTCCTCCGAGTTGCGTTGAATACCATTTACACACACAAAAACAGAAATCAAATTGTGCAAGTTCTTTACAATATTAAGAAGAACAATCAATGACGCCTGGGCAAATTGTTTAATAACTGTACACCTGATATATCTTTTCCTGCAATATACACTACATCAGACTGAAAACGAAACATGTATCATATTCAGATTAGAAAAAAATAATGAAAAAATTCGTCTTGTTTGCTTATGCTTTTCGTGCAGCAACTCCATGTTCTTCTAGTCCTTGCTTGTATGGTGGAAACTGTTCTATAAGTGGAAGTGGATATAGTTGCGCATGTCCAATAGAACGTAGTGGTTCGAGATGTCAAGGTAATTAATTACACTTTGTATCATTCTTCTATTTCATTTTCGTTCAAAAGAGGAGGACAGTGGTGAGCACAATTCGAACGTTAATTAACGTTGACTTGTCAATCAAACAATATGTGTTGGAGGTCTAGAGATAATCACATATATCAATAAATTAAAGGTGAATACACACATACGCAATGAGAAAAAAAAGAGTTTACAAAAATCGTTTAGCCAATACGTACTTATAAAATATCAACTGTTTAATATTTTATCCGAGTTACCTAATCGTGTGATTGATTGACTGATATATATATTTTCCACCAAGCAATATGCAATTTATATTAAACAAACTAAACATCAGTGAGATGATATCCATCTCTGTGATCCCTGCCGATCCTTGAGGTAAAGGTCAAAGGTAATTAAATATGTTATGCGACACATCGCCATATACTATCTATCACATACCAAACATTAAAAGCATACCTCAAAAGATAAAAAGGTTATAGCTCGGTTACCATTATAGTTTCGGATGCGCAGACGGACAGACTTATCACTATAGGGCGTCTCAATATACTATACGATTGCCAGTAAAAAAACTGAACCCACAACATTAAAAATTAAAATCTGTAATAAAAAATAGGGTTGAAAAATTAAAATATATTTTGTTGGGGTAAATTTAATTTCTTACTCTGTAGATATCTAAGATGTTTTTCCTATTATTCTGATAACTAACGAAACTTTGGTGAGTGAGATGTGTTTGTTGTTTAACGCCACTTTCAGCAATTTTTCCGTTATATCATGGAGTCCATTTTTTTTTAATTTAGGAAGGTAGCCGTACTACCCGGAGAAAACCTCTGACCTTTGGTAGGAGAACTGGCAATCCTTGTCGATAAAGGGGGGAGCTAGAGGGGGTCCATTAACAGGTCAACAATTTTTTATATTTTTCTCAAAACAGATAACAGTAAATTTAAAATAATAATAACAGATAACAGTAAATTTAAAATAATAATAACAGATAACAGTAAATTTTTAAAAATGATAACATGTAACATTAATTTACATGAGAGAACAGAAACGGTGAATTCAAAAATCGAAAAAACAGATAACAGCGGAATCTTATCGAAGGGCAATACTATTAACGACAAACAAGGTTTTTATTTTCGTTATAACAGTTAACAATGTCAACAGCTAATGGTTTAAAAACAATTTACAGGTGCTTTATTAAAAAAAAACAGTTAAAACACCTGTAAAAATGCCCAAAACACATTAACAGAAATGATCTAGACCCCCAAATAAAGATTGGAGTCAAGTGCACACTGCCTGAAGTGATACTCGAACCCGCAATCTTAGTGTTGACAGATTACTTGATATACACTCGTCCATATAGAATATGTGCAATATATCGTTACATAATGTACTGTTATTATACGGCACCATGGGATAGAGCGAATTTTTTGTCTGAGTATTTCCCGAAGCGGAAGCGGCTTGAAATATCTGATTCAAGACAAATAAAACAGTTATATCGAGAGGTGCTGTTAATCACAGTTATATTCTACCGAAAAAATACAATAAAATAATTGAGTAATTTGAATAAATACCAAAACCAAAGTACTTAGATTCTTGTATACACGACCTATATTTATTTATTTTAAAATAATTATTATATTTTTCAGCTTCAACGGCAGTGTATAGAACTATTCAGTCGCCTGGGTTTCCGGATCATTACACAGATTATATGAACACAACATGGAGTATTGATGTAGGAAGTGGACATACTTCGGTCTTGAGTTTTGTGACTTTCGATACAGAAAATGGCTTCGATATTATTTATGCGAGTATTAATTTGAAATTAAAATCTGATGTTTATTCTTTAACAAATATTCTTCAGTGCCACACCAAAGATTTCTCATATAAGGGGACTTTTTTATCACATGGTTCATAGACGCATTTTAGTCTGATATAACCGATTGCCAATTTGCCATCAAAATAGATAGATCGACTACAAAGTAAACTAATCAAATCAAATTATAAAAATTACTTGTTAAACGAATCTATATTCCAATATAAATGTAAAATGTTTCTCGTTATTTCTATTTCTAAAGGTCTGCAATGGCTATTCTAGATGTGATGAACCATTGTTTAATGGAAGTGGAACAAGTCTCCCAGCTGATGTAAAAACAACAGGACAATACATGTTCATTCAATTTAAAACGGACAGCTCAAAAACTAGGCGTGGGTTTCTAGCTCTGGTCTACCAATTATAGGAAAAGTCATAAAAACAACATGTTAAGTAAATCGTATAGAAGTAAATAGCCAACAACAAAAATAATTTATGTACATATTTATTTTTAACATGTTTAATATATAATATATCCATATTTTGTTTAAGTGTCTTAATATTTTTCAGTTATTGCTTTTCTAGGAGGCTAATACATGTTTTTCTCGACCTGAGGAAAGTATACCGACCGCGAACGATAAAAACTATACAATTGTTGCTTATAAATAGGACATTGTCATTCTGCACAAGGGAGAGTGAACAAAAGGCGATCGAGGTCATTATAACTGATGAAGGCAATATAATTCTCCCGAGTGCTGCACAGTAGCATGGCAATGCCATCTATATCATATAGGGTTATTGCATGAGTATTGGGAAATATTGTCCCGAGCAAGATGCAATATTACGTGAGCTTGTGAGTGCAATATAGCATCTTGCGAGGGACAATATTTCCCAATATTCATGCAATAACCCTTTTATTATATAGTAATACTTTTTAATAATTTTTAGGTGCTTTAAAGTGATTATTCGTTATCTTTCCTATTTTGTAATATTTTACTAGGTCCAATATTATCATATTTTCACTTGGTCAATATTACAAATAAAAATTTTGATGCAGATGTACATAAAATAAAAAAAGAGATTTTTTTCAGTTGTGTGTTTTTATTAGTTGTACTTTATTGTTGTGAATATACATTATGAATGTATATTTATTTCTTCCTGTGTTTGGCTTTATCATAGGATTTTACTTTTCTGTCAATTTCTGCTATATTATTAGTATTAAGCTGCACATGCACCTTTATTTTTGTGTGTATTTTGGTTTGGTTTTTGTTGTAGTTGAATGAGTATTGTTTTTGTGTTGTTTTTTTTTAAGGGGCTGGGTTGGCACTGTTTGTATTTTCTTATTATAATGATTTTGTTATTATACATGTATTCTGGAAAAAATATCATTTTTCGAATTCTGATATTATATTAGGAAAAATATCACTGTTCTAATTGTGTTATTATATTCAGAAAAATCTTACTGTTCTAATTCTGTTATTATAGTCTGAAAATATTGCTTTTCAAATTCTGTTATTATATTTTGTAATTTTAGATTTAAAAAAATAATAAAAAACGTAAAAACAATAGCAATATTTCATATATATTTAACATCTGAACAAAAACATCAACATATAACAATTATTCATTCAGTCTTGGGAACTGTCAGACTCAATTGGCAGAATTTTCTTGTATTTCCTTCGAGGTTCATCTGGATCAAACGATGGCTCTGGGCGAGACATTGCAGGAACATTAAAGTTAATGTTAAAGGTGTAGTTGTTTAGAACTGATCCTTGTCCAAATAAGTCATTTAAGTTCGATAAATTATACGATGATTTCGGTTTCTCTGGTTGATACGAGTCATATGGTCCTGGCTTGGTGCTTATGGCTGTCTTGAAATTATTTGATCCAACTTGAGGCTCACTAGTAATTGTTGATGGTTTTTTAAGAACAATTTCATTACTATGATTTTTGACTGGTTCAACAGATGATTTTGCACCCGTTAAAACATACATCAGAATAGGCACATTGTTCATCGTCAGATAATCCATCGTCGTACGCTTCTATGGAACTTGTACTCTTATGCCCTGTAATGTGTTTAACCTTGTCTCGTTAAACACCAGCTCTACGAAGTGTTTTCACAGTGGTTTTTCTAACACTATGATTTGTCTTCCTATGCAAACCACATTCTTCTGCTGCCATTGGCATTAGATTTGCTAAAGTGTTCTGGCCCATAGGCCGTGGAAAGTAGCATATGTTTTAATCAATTTGTGTCCATGGAATACAAGTTAAATAATATGGCGTGTCAGCATCCAAAGCTTTTTCTGGGCGACGTTCTAAATAAATTTTGTAGAGTTCCAAAGGGTCGCGTTCTGTGTTGTTACTATATAATCTAGGTTTTACTTTCCTGTTTTCCTTTCCGGTACCATCACGTGTTTTCGTAATTCTTTAGGAATATACTAGATACTCTCTGCCATTTACAGGATCTTTCTTTAATAAAATATCTCCCAACATGAGTTGACGGTGCTCGTGCCTACTTAGCAATCCAAAACACTTGGTAAAATAATACCACAAGAAAAATATCAATGTTCTAGGACTACTATCGCCAAGCTGACCTGTTTCCAACACTAAGTTTTCTTCGTCTGCCCTTATTGCTTTAGAAGCATTTGGTTTTTGTCCTTTTCCAAGTTTCCCTAATTGAACTTTTTTGCAGACAAATGCTTTGTTGAAAAATCTTTGTCCCTCAATGAGTGTGGGTATTCAGTATCCCGTAAGTGTCTTTCTATTCAGGCACGAATAGAGTCAATAGACCCTGGCTCGTACTCAGATCCGTTTTCTTTTTTAACATTAAAATAAAAATCTGCCAAATAAGTATCTAGTAGATCCTTTGCTGGTATTTCTTCCAGTGCTCTAAATTCTTGTTTGGAAATGAGCCACCTGCATACAATATTCAAGTCCCGTTTAGTACAGTTTACGGTAGCTTTTTTTTCTGTTGGTTAATAAATTCTTTGACTTTAGTTTTATCCACAATCGAATGTAATTCCATATGTTGTTCCGTGTGTTTACTTTCATGTGGCTCCACCGATTCTTTCCCCGAGAGTAGATTATTTATTTTAAATTCGGCCATGTTTGTTTACTAAACGCTTAGTGTGTCCATGGTAACGACGGTGAAAAATATAAAAAACCAATGTTCGGAACACATCTCTTCTTTTCCCGGAAATAACATAAAAGATCGAGACACAGTGTAAAATATGAAAATATATTGCACTTTATTCCTATATGAAATCAAATGGGAAAAATATTACTGTATAATAATATGATATTATTAAGTGATGATTTCTGTATTGGCCTAGTTATTGGTCCAAAGCTTGATGTATTGCCTTAGGCGCAGGTAAATTATAGTAGTTATCACATATTTAGTGTTAATAAAAGAAAATTGGTCCATGTTATAAATGCAAAAAGTCAGTGTCAGTTATTAGCCCTCAGAGCAAACATCGATATTAGCCCTGGAGAACAGGGTAATAATCGAAATTAGCCCTGGAGACATGTATTTAAATATATCATAAACATATTATTATATGGACATTTGATATTATATAATATTCACTCAGATAAAAGTAAAACTTCCGATATGATATATTTTGCCGAACCCATCCAATACGTAGTTACTAGTAACTAGTCTTATATAGGTATTGACCTGATTCTACCTGTAGTGGCCTGATTTCGACTTGTATTGACCTGTTAAATCATTTCCGGATTCTTTTTGTATTTGCCTAGTTATTCGTCCTCGGTCAGCAATAATAGTTTGGTTATGTTTATGTCGTGTTTCAATCATCATGATCAGGCCTAATTAAAATGTTTTGCTATTTTACTGTCTTGGAGATATTTAATCCAGAACTAGTTTTGATACTGGAGCAAATTGATCAAATGTTATTGCTGTTTTTATTATATTATGTTCGTCTTTACTTCTGCTGTTCGACATCGTTGTATTCAGTGGCGGATCCAGGGAGCGGATTGCACGGTCCCTGTTACCAGCCAGCATCTATCTATGTGTCCATAAGTCCCTATAATAAAAATATGTGTTCAAAGCTGTCTCTCTTACGAATAGAGCGGCCTTTCTATATGAGAAATCCTGGATCCGCTACTGGTATTAAGGGTCCAGTTCTAAGTTAAAATTGATTCAGTTGAGATATCTTTATTGTTCTCTAGCAAAGCACTGCGGTATTTGTAGAAGTACCAGTTTATTATTAAATAAATATCAGAATGTTTTATGTGATTGGTGTAAAATTGTTACCGTAGTTACAAGAATTACTCTACTGCAAAATTTGTTAAAATTTGATGTTGTGTAGAATGGAAGTAAAAAGAGGAATTACAATAATGAAACAAGGCTATTGTACTCGCCTATTTGTTTATCACAACAAAAGGTCAATTAAAAATTAAACCGCCGCATTTGTAATCGAATTTAGGTGACTATAGGTACAACACAATCAACATTTTTGTAAATTGACCATTCCTAACGTTTTTTACAACCCTATAACATCTGTGTCTTAAGTGATGAAGTGGGAAAGATTCTGAAAACAGAATTTGTTCTATGTAAAACAACAGAATATTACAAAGCGGTTAGTCAATGACAGACAATATCATGGTTAAACTTAAGAAGGGGCAACAATAAAACAGACACACAGAACGAAAACCAAAATTACATCAACACAAATCCTACTAAATGCGAGGTTGAGTCAGTCCAGTTCCTCGTTTAACAAAAGAAGTCTAACAGTTTGCGATCGGTCGTAAATCTTATACAAACCATACAATTGCAGATCAATAGTCGTACGACTATTTGAGAGACAAGAATCAGGTGATCCAGAATGTTGTATGCAACTGCTGCTCTACTCGTGGCACCCGTTATATTTACTCGGTTAAAATCTGTAACTACCCCTATCCGACTAGTCATAATCCAGTGAGCAGGGAGAGTAATAGCGACACACGGCACAATAATAGATATTTTTTACACAGATTATACTTCCTGTTCATCAGATTGGACAGCTCTTTTTTAGTCTCACAATGACGAAGCGGTGGTTCAGCTTATTTTCAAAGAACAAGTCCCGATTTAGGGAGCATCAAACCATTCGTAGTCAAAGAAATATTTGTGTATTTCTGTTTTCGACAAAATGATACTTTGCGGCTTTTGTAAGCGTTACTCGCAGACTTGAAAGATGACACTGACGCACATAGCTTCGTGCATTGAGGTATTAAATTCCAAGACCGTACAGCTGAATGCAGAAAGTAAAGTGCTCCTCTAATTGGTGGATCTATTCCAAGTATTATGGCTGAGGATATCAGTTAGCGTGTCAGGTCCTAGGTCAAGAAGGTATGGAGGGGTCAGACGGATTGTAGTCATGTTTAGTATAGTCAGGATGTAAGATTACCTATGTGACATGCCTGTTCGAGCTGAACTATGTGACCAGTGTTGACAAATCACATATAACATAATCGATATGAAAATCTTTTTTTTACCAGGAACCTATACATCTTCGGGACTGGATTCCAACGATATCGTATACATTTCTTTGTCGTCCACTACTCTAATTACAGTTAAAATAAAGTGTTTATGGTATTGGTTTATTTGTGTTCTATAGCATACAACAGACTGAGACTTAGATACTTCCGTACCGTATACAATGATAAAAGCTTTAGATGGACTTAAAATAAAACGTTTTATTTTGGAACAAAAACAAAAAATACCACAATGTACTTGAATGAAATTAAACAGAAACTTTAAAAAAAATTAAAGGCAATATTTGTACATTAACATTGGACAGTGATACGGCTATGACTGTTAGCAATAATATCATATCGTGGAAAAGCACAATAACACCTTCTTCGGAATATAGCTGGGACTATTTTGTGTATAACAGCGTTTTTCTAAATATTACAATTGAATATTCTTACCCTGGTTTAACTGAAAATTAAAAATGTGACGATCTAGAAGATCGAATGTTCTGAAATGGATTTAAAGAAAACACGTTTTATTTTAGAGCAAAAACAAAAATATCACATGTACCTGAACAAAATTAAACAGAAAATAAAAAAAAATTAAAAGCAACATTTGTACATTAACATTGGACAGTGATACGACTACGACTGTTAAAAATAACATATCATGGGAAAGCACAGGAACACCTTCTCCAGCATATAGTACGGACTATTTTGTGTATAACAGAAATTTCTATACATTTCAGTATCAATATTCTTACCCTGGTTAAACTGAAAATGAAAAATTTGATCACTTAGAAAATCGAATATTATGAAAACAAATTAACTAGCCAACATGTCCCTCTTCCCCTCCCTCCCAAAACAGTAAAAACTCTAATTTTAAAACTATTTCTGGGAAATATAAACGCAATAACAGAATAGATTTCAGATTGCTTTTCTTTCCCATAATAATAAACCGGACGGAAGCAGGCAGATAGAGATCAAACCCACCAATGATAATCTTCCTTGTTATGAATGTTTGTCAGACATTTTCTCCATAAATCATTTCACATCAACATTAATACAGTATATAGATGCGTTACTAACGTTTCGGATTAATTAAGAATGTCTGCTCGTCCAAAAATTAATTTCACAACTGGTTTACAGACGAACAAAACCCAAACAGACGAACCAGAAGAAGATTATGAGGAAATTGATGTCTTAGATGTAAATCTAGATAATAATGATGATAGAAAACCAGGGGCAAATGTTTACATAAGCCTGGTTGATAGGGAAAAAATTGGAGAAAGAACAAAGGAAGAACAAACTAACAAATGTGGCGAAAGGCTAAATTATGAATTTCGGATCCCTGAATCCATGACTAGAAGTCACGTGGACGTAGCATGGAAAATCGCATCAATAATTACAAATTTGTTGTGCATTGGAGTTTTCACAGGAATTATAACTTTAATGTTTGTCAAGCTGTCAGTAGGTAAAAGATACATTCTAAAACATACGTTACTTTAAGCAAGTAATGTGTTATATTTATATTGATGCCTTGCTAAAATACACATTTTGAAGAAATGTCCTTGATATCCGACATACGACGTTGACTTATTATTAACTACTCCAATACTGAACCACAAATAGTACAAAATATATTTAAAAAAAACAGAAAATTAGAATTAGAATTTTATAACAATTAGAACATAAGAAAAACTGTTTGAAAAACAATAAATCACATTAAAAAATCAATACCAAATGAATATCAAAAAGATAAAAGGAAAACCAATCAGAACTGAAAATAGCAACAAATATAGAAAAACAATTCTTGTTTAAAGTATTCCAGCTAAAATGATTTTTTTTCTGTTTTAGTACAAGAAATCAGATGTTTATACAGTGGAACATGTTCTGTTATCGCCGACAATACTGTATACACATGTATCAAAGGATTTTATGGCACAAAATGTGACAGTAAGTGATCATGATGCTGTATTGTAATAAATGTTTGATTAAAATAGATGGGTATCATATACCACTTTTCAATAATAGCTGTCTCCATTACTCATTGTAGCAAGTTCACTGTGTACAGAATTCAAAAATTAGGAAACCTATCTGAAAGAATATTTTACAAAGAGATATTTTTCGACCAGGAAGTTGTATCTATAGTAAAACTTATTAAAGGCGCAGACGAGTCGTTCCTTCTTGTAACCTTGGTTTATAAGTTTATCCCGAAGAAATAGGTGATGTTTGCTAAAATCAGTTTATTTGCTGCAATCTCGGGAATACCTAAGAAGTTGTGATGAATATTTTCTCTAAAGTACCTACAAATAACATACACTTGTAAATAAATGCACAGTTAACAACACATAAAAACAGTGACAGCATATTTAAATGTTCCTTTGTTTATTTCAGTATCACCGTGCTCTAGTGAGCCATGCATGAACGGGGGTATCTGTAATTTAACATTGGAGAAAGACGAAATACATTTTCAATGTATATGTCGGCCAGGATTTCATGGACTACAGTGTGATGGTATTTAAATGTTATGTAACTGTTGCATCTTTCTATAACTGTATGAAGTTTCATGATTATTGGATTCTTAATTAATATGTATGCCATTTTAAATTCCACCTCTTCTTGTATTGATCACGAATCTGTCAACTTTAATTTTCTATATTTGAACCTTAGTGCCAATACTGTTTGATAATTTATCTGCTTTAAATTTTGGACTGCCTGTACCAAGTCGGGACCATTGCTGTAGTTGCTATATTTTTTTATTTTTGTTTCTAACGTTTGCGAGTTCCTTGGACTTTGAATAGTATGTTTTTACAGTTTCCTTGATTTTCGGTATTTTGTTATTACCTTCATTTACATAATCCCATGATTAATTAACTTATACCAAGCAATATGCAATTTAATATTAAAACAAATAAGATAACACATTAATTAGACAAGAATTTACTATGCCAGTCAAAAACAATCAATCGCAACATTTAAAATTAAAATATATAATAAAAGCCAAGAGTGAAACATTAAAATATAATTGGGGTGTTAATTTAATTTCTAACTCGTTAGATATCTGACTATGTTATTCTTTTTATTCTGATAACAAACTATAGAACTTTGGTGATTGATATATGCAATATATCGTTAAATAATATAGTTATTAGGGTATCCGGACCATAATTGACCACGTGATCATATTTGTTGTCCCGGATTTCCATTGTTTATCAATCGAGCAGACCTCGGTAATGTTCGGCAAACATCGGAAATACTATTTGAGTAACTAAATTTGTTCCCTCAAAATTGTGAACATTCACTCAAGTTATATAATATATTTTACT
This sequence comes from Limnoperna fortunei, assembly GCA_944474755.1. Classification (NCBI taxonomy): domain Eukaryota; kingdom Metazoa; phylum Mollusca; class Bivalvia; order Mytilida; family Modiolidae; genus Limnoperna; species Limnoperna fortunei. The sequence continues at coordinate 44,871,335 of OX104124.1, forward strand.
TTTATCATTAATTAGCAATACATTGATTTAATAAAGCTGTATTTCTTGGTCGACAAATAAAATTAAACGGTAACTTCAATTGTGGATCGGATACCTTAAATAGCACCACGAGTGAGAGACCCATTTTTATTGCCTAAGTAATGGAATAGTTCTGATTCAAGACAAATAATATCTCTATAGCAAGAGATGTTTAAATGTTATTATATTATACATGAAAACAAATAATTAAGATATTATGGTTTGAATAAAGTGATCGCGGAAACCGCGCGAAAAGTAATGAGTAAAATTCCGATCAATTTAAACAAGGAGCGCCTTTATCTCTAAATATGGAACCCCCACGAAATCTAACCAAAGTGGTGTTGAACGGTGAATAGAATCTGTGGACAAATTGGTTGAAAAACTTTGGAATATAATAATTATGTCATATAGAGAAAATATAAAGTATAATACTTTGTTTGATTACACCTAATTATATACGGACTGCCAATGAAAACGCAACACTAAAATTTACAGAAATAAAATTTTATATAGAAACAAAATCAATATAAACAAAGGTATATTGTTCTTAACAATAGCAACAAATCGACGCAAGTGTTTGCAATTAATGTTTATTCTCTTCCGTTCAACGAATCACTTGCGTACTGACAGTCAATTCTGAATTTTTCTTAGTCAATAACGAATGTGCCCACAATTTGCTTCAACGCATGCGTGATATCTCCGTGGCATTGACGGATAAGAAGATGAATTCGTTCTTGTGGAATATTTTTCCATTCATCTTGCAGCGCAATTTCAATCTGAAGTAGCGTGATAGGCGTGGTTACTGATTGTCCAAGTTGATATCCTATAGGTGTTCTATTGGACTCAAGTCAGGAGAAAACGCTGTGCATAGAAGAGTGCGCACATTGCTTGCGTTGAGGAAAGCACCTGTGACACGAGCGGAATGAGCGCGGGCATTGTGTTGTTGAAAAATGTCAACATCTTGATGTCCACGAAGAAACGGAATAACAGAAGGAAGGAACACCTCATCAGAGTAGCGTTGTGCCGTCAAATCACAATGAAATTTATCCGGTGATTAGAGGAAAGGCCTTCCCAAACCATAATGCTTCTGCCACCCCAACGATCTGTCACCTGAACACATGGATCAGCGTATCGTTCACCTCGACGCCTCCAAACACGTGTTCGTTCGTCATTGTGTCTCAAATGAAAACGCGATTCATCGGACCACAACATAGATGCCCATTGTCTGTGTGCCCATCGTTGACGCCCTCGTGTCCATGCAAGTCGGTTTCGACGCCGCTGACGGGAGAACATGTTTCTTCTGAAGGTCGTCTTGCTCCGAGGCCATTTTAACGTAGTCGACTTCTAACTGTGTGCGATCCAATTGGCCTTCTTTGCGTCTTAATCGTTTCAGTGACGCCTGTATGGCGGTTCGGAATTGATCTCGTAAATGCTGGAGGCGAATGTATCGATCTTGTTGAAGGGTCGTTGCTCGTTGTCTTCCTGTGCGTGGCATGTCGTTCGCGGAACCCGTCTGCTGACGTCGTATGGCCAAGCGAGTAATTGTCGAGGTGAATAATGCATCCGACGAGCGCATTTACGTCAAGATATTCATCCTTGGATCACGCCCAAAACCTAATGTCGCTGGTTGTCTGAAAGCCTTGCATAAAAATATTTGTAAAGAGTAAAATTTGAAAATTTATGATGGGATTATTGTAGTCGTAAGTAAAGGTTAACAAATGCACTGGTTTTGAGGTTATTCCTGCATTTCGACATGCCAAAACGAAAATTTCATGCCTTTGTGCGGGGTTACTGTAGGAGAAAATGTTTTACACTTGTACACATACCAAAAATATTAAAAAAAATAATAAAGTGTTGCGTTTTCATTGGCAGTCAGTATATACGTACTTAGAATTTTAATCTAGAATAAATTCGCTATTTCAAAACTATTGCCCGGCGACCTACAACTGAATGGAAAGATCACATATGTTTGTTATTAAGAAAGAGTGTGTTTTCGGCCTTGAAACTACTAGTATTTATTGGTATCTTTTCTTTTTATTTTTTTTATCAATTATTGCCAATACTTTATGTTAGTTGTCCTTTCATACTCAGTCTTATAAGTATACACAACAAACGTGAAATTAAAAGACTGAGACATTTTTTGTCTTTTTGTAATATACGATAAGGAGCAAAAATAGTAAACGACCAGTGATCCAAATTTCATATTTATACTGGAATGTAACGTCTCTTTTGAAATAATATTAGAACCAAAGTAAACTGTTGAATACACCGTAATTCTATTAAATAAATAGTAATCTATTAAAATAATTATTACACCTTTCAGCTTCAACATCATTTTATAGAGCTATTGAGTCGCCTGGATTTCCCGGGAATTACACAAATAATCTGAACAAAACATGGAGTATTGATGTAGGAAGTGGACATACTTCAGTCTTGAGTTTTGTGACTTTTGATACGGAAAAGGGCTACGATATTATTTATGCGAGTATTAACTTGAAATTAAAATCTGATGTGTATATACGGGACTTTCTGACACATTTTTGTATCGCATGGTTTATTGACGAATTTTATAGATTTTGGTTCTTAAATCCCCCCACACCCCCTTTCCACAAAAATGCTGAATTATGTTATTGTCAGATTAATATGTATTGGTGACGAAAATTCCACCGTCACACGCTAGTACACATGTACTATGTCTTTGTCTACAAATCACCTCGGTTAATGATGCTATATTTTTATACCCCGTCACATAAAGGGTAGAAATGAGTGTCCGTCTGTATGGATATGAGTGTCCGTCCTTCCGTCTATCCGTGCCAAAGTGATATCCAGATGATAAATTAAAAACGCCTCAACATGTTTTGTTTAAACTTTGCACATCTGTTAAATACTATAATATAAAAATTAAGTTCAATTTTCAGCACAATCCAATTTTTAGTTTTCGACTTAAGACAACTCAAATTTATTTGGTTAACATTTGATGGTTTCCAGTTGATGACTTAAAACGGTTCAACATATATTGTTTAAACTTTACACAGGTGTTAAGTACTATCAAATAAAGTTCAAGTTCAATTTGTAGTTTTTGACTTAAGCCTTTTTTTGTCAACAGTTGACGGTTTTCAAATTTTTTTTTCAAAAGATTACTCTGAAAACAGATTTTGTTAAAAACTTTGCAGAGCTGTGAAGTACTATAGAATGAAAATCAATTTGATTTTCAGCACAATCCCATTAAAGTTTTGAGATGTGCCAAGTTGCAATTTTCACATAATGCAGGCGAATGAGTGCCACAGTCACTACAATGTGAGTTTAAATCCTGATTAGGGTCAGCAACACATATATTGCAGTATTAAAAATCTAATCCTAACAGTGTTGGGGTTATTATGCATGTGTTTATACAAGAAATTTACCTTTTTAGTAAACCTTAGTGCCAGGGTGGTATTTAAGAAATATTTCAAGTGTTTTGTCATCGTGTTACAATAGGATGACCATTTACATCGATTATTTCAAAATGACGACATAAATGACCATACCATTGTAAAACAATAATAAAACACCTCTGTAAGTTATTTTTGTTCGAAAAAGACAAGAATATTACAATAATTTTTTTTCAACTCGTAATAAAGTAACAAATTAAACAACATCTTGCTGCCAACGGGATTTGATCTATGGAAATAACCGAGGTGGTCCCATTGTCAGTTTGCCATCAGAAGAGGCAAATCAACTACAAAGTATACCAATCAAATCAAATACAAAATTTGTATATTTGAAGATTTCGCATTGTTGAATCAATATTCCAATATAAATGTATAATGTTTCTCGTTATTTCTATTTTAAAAGGTCTGCAATGGTTATTCTAGATGTGATGAACAATTGTTTAATGGTAGTGGAACAAGTCTCCCAGCTGATGTAAAAACAACTGGACAATACATGTTCATTCAATTTACAACGGACCGATTAGACACTAGGCGGGGGTTTCAAGCTCTTGTCTACCAAGTATAGGAAAAGCCATAAAACAATATGTCAAGTAAATCATATGGAAGTAAAAAGGCAACAACAAAAATAATTTATGTACATATTTATTTTTAACATGTTTAATATTCAATTTATCCATATGTTGTTTCCGTACTTAATATTATTCAATTACAGTCAAACTTCGGTAGCTCGAACTCGGATTGCTCGAACACCACCGATTTCTTGAAACTGTTTTTATTATTTTATTAAAGTCCCGTCTTTAGTTCTATATATGCTTGTGAAATAAACACGGGTTTTTCGAACACATATTTCTCGAAATCCCGAACTCATTTATATGTCCCATTGATAGTTAATTCACCAATAATGAGTCACCACCAATAACTCGAACTAAAATTATAAGCGTTGGTGCGAAGTAATTAACTTCGGTACAATGGACATTGGTAACAGAAGCCATAACAATTAGTACAGGTGTGTCAATTTAAACAATATAGCAGATAATGATTATGCATGACTGTTGATAAGTTTTAGAAAGCAAATAGACGTTAATTGTTTTTTATATAAAAATATTAACTGTACCAACCGGATTATCATATCAAAACGAAAACATTCCAATAAAAAATATTTACGAATTTGGTTGACATTTACGGTTGAATTAATATTTAAAACCGATTGTTAAAGCTAAGATAATCTATAACACAAGTACTATCTTTAAAAAAGAGAGTCGACGCATTTAAACAATAAGAACAAAAACTTTAAGAAAATGTATCAAACGAAAGAAAGAGACAAGCATTAACATTTTCTTTCATTAATCATGTGTGTGTATTTGGTGGGGGGGAATAATTAACGTGCTGCGAACTGTATCTAATCAAAATAAGGCTACAATATAAGAATACCTGCTATAATATTCTTAACAGAAGAAATTCTTTTTTATATTCTCGATGATTGATTTAATATGTATGTTGTATATATACTTTAAACAATTTGTACGTTTTATAGTCTCTCATAATTCCTTTTAAATTGGCACTTGTATTTTATCACATTGTTGTAATTAAATAACTAACATGTATTTATATTTTATGTATAATTGTGTATTATTTATGTAATACAAGTTGTGAGACTATAATAAAATATTGAATCTTGAATCTTGAATCAGTACAATGTGTATGCTATTCCAAAACGGTGGGGTGGGGATAAACTGTATGGGTAATTGAGGTCCAAATAAATAATTTCAACATCCCATCATTGAATTTTACTCTTAATTCTTGGGCTGTGCGTGTATAGTAAACGAAATGTGTTATTCGAACCACTGTGTCTCATACTAGTCATTTTGGCGTTCGAACACTTATCTTTAAATTATATGTTAAGTACCTTTGTGATCATTGTTTGACAATATTTCACGACAGAGAGAGAGAGAGAGAGAGAGAGAGAGAGAGAGAGACAGAGAGAGAGAGAGAGAGAGGTGTGTTAGACGGTCAATTCAAGAAAATATGGCGTAAATACATCTCCGGCGTGAGGATTGTTTACAGTCAACAAAGCAAAAATTAAACGACGTATGGTTTTATCAATTTTTACTATTTTTGTGCAATCAGAATGCAAGTTTGTCTTCAATTGTTACCATGGGTAAGGGTCTTTTAGTTCAAAAGTCGCAATTCGAAAATATAACGACTGCGTCGTAAAAACATTTCGGCAATAAATACTGTGGAAACTATTTGCTTTTTTAACTACTACGGCAAATTGGTTGTTTGCGCAATCAACGGAAGTAAATATACCTGATGTTGAAATTTCAAATTGCACAAATTATAACAACTAAAATAACTTTATTTGTGTCAAAATTCATGAAATAAACTGCTACATACATTTAAAACGAATGTTAGTTTCTAAAACAAGCATTCCGCGTGGGGAACATTAACGAGGGACCTAAAAAAAACTGTCATGTTACGGAACAGATAATATATCGGTATTGACCTGATTTGACCTGTAGTGGCCGGATTCCGACTTGTATTAACCTGTTATTCCTGATTAAAACTTTTGTATTGGCCTTGTTATTCATCCTCGGCTAGCTGTATTGGCCTTGACGGCGCATCAGGTCAATACAGCAAGCTTTAGACCAATAAAAAGACGAAGCGACGCGCAGCGAAGTTTCCCACGAAGAGCGGTGAGCTCTACGGCAATTATGTGTCACGTGATCAAAATCAAATCGCGTGACCAAAATCTGCTTAATGCTGATATTGAATTTTTTTCGCAGAAATATAGCAAAGAAAACCGACCGAACAACAAGAGCCAAAAGTCAAGGAACAGTTACAAATCCGGATATATACAAACGCACCACAAAAACCAAAAACCCGAAAAAACAGAAAGAGAGTAACCAGAACCCAATAAAAACCATGAGTGCACTCAAGTGCTCCGGACAAGTAAGCAGTGCCTGTGTCTATTAGACACCCGTTGAGTTACTCATTGTCATGTCTAATTCATTTCATGGATTTTTGTCTTTCAGTGCTCACTTATTCTGAAGCCTTTATTAGAGTTGTGTAGTATATTTTTTTAGACATTTTGGCAAACTTTTAGAATGGTATTGTTTAATTTTATAGCAATTTTATGAATACTGCTTTATAATAATTTTGCTTAAAAAATGTGCACCATACAATTTAGATTCTTTTTTAATAACTTTGGTCGCTCTTAAAAGGGCCAATTTGACACATTGTTCATTAGTCTCATCTATGTTGCTGCTGTCAAACGGTGGCCAATTGTCCAGTCCAACAATCAGTTTCATTCTTATAGTTTGTATTCCCAACTTTATATTATATATGTGTAGGTTGTGCAAGCAAGTGACTATAATTCCAGTACTGATAATTCTGTGTCTTGCTTCTGAAAAATATACAGTTAAGATTTAACAATAAAATCATAACATTATTAAATTAAATGTACAATTGCAAACTGAACAAGAGCTTTTTCTTAAAAGAACACAATTTTTCATTTTAATTATCAATCAATCAATCAGTTTATTGGATAAAAGCACAGTAATCAACAATGCAATGTAATCCATTTTTATAGACCTATAATACATAAGTATATTTATCTTAAAATACAATTGGAACAAAATAATGTCTAAAAATTATCAAGGTACAGTTCAGTATTACCAGCCTCTTTACTTGTGTAAACAGGGACGGGCATTTAAGTTAAAAATATTGGTTGTCTGCATGATATAATGATATAAGCTAAAGCTAAATGTCATGAACTACTTACTAACTATAGTAAACTGGTTATAAGACTTATAATTCAATTTTTCAATCTATAATTAAAATTAAACCTTACACTTGCTACCCCTTTTGTTATTGCTGCAGCAGAGGCTGAACAACGTCACATGTCTGTTTAAATTCAGTTGGAAACATGTGCAAATTGTGCAATCATATCGTAAGAAATTAACACTTACCAATCAACAAGATTGGGTTTGTTTTTATGAACCAGGATCAGCAGACGAATTTACTCGGCAGACGATCACAAGTCATGGCAGCAAATATCAGTTTACGTCAAGTATCGCCGGTCAGAAGCAGACGAAAAATAATTCAACTTTGGTTGCACGTCTTTTTTCATAACATCAATAAATAAAATCTTTTGGTTAAAAAATAAATGTTTTTATAAATATAGCATTTTAAAAAAACACATTTCGTCTGTATTTTCTTGTCGTGTCGAGTTTTGCATTTATTTTACGTAGTTGCGATATCTTACGAGAATTCGAGTCACAATGGAGGAAAGCAAATATCCTCCAAACAGAAAAAATACATTATTAAAGGGACAATATTTGTGTTAAGTTAATTTCGTTAACGAAATTTAAATTCTTGATATCTAGAAGCAGTTATTTTGTTGCACACTTTTGTCCTACAACGGAGGTTTTTGCGATGTTGCGTTGAAATTGGAGACTAACTTGAAAACTTCCGGTTGCAAGAGTTTTTTTACAATTATATTGTCTCATAGTAATACTTCTACTATTAATCGAGGTATCGCTCGCTATTAGGTTAACAAAAATTTACTTGCAAGCTGTTGCCGTTGTTGATTTGTTTTAAATATTAAAATACCGCGGCGCGGTACTACTACCCATAAGAATTACATCCCAATAATACACGTGAGAAATTTGCTAACAGTTTAATGCAGGACGATGGTTTTACTGTAGAAATTTGTACAAAATAATTTGTCGAACATGTTAATCATAATTTAAGAAAATTCGTCATTCTTTACATTATTTCTTCTTGCTAATTTAACTACAATTTTGGTAAGATTATGAAGGATTGAATTTTATCAAAGAGTGACTTACAGATTAACATCTTAAGTGCATTAAGCCAGCGAAAAACTAAATTTTCCCACTTTATTTACTTCAATATCTATCGCACAAGTGTCTGTCTGTTTAACACCCGGGCGCAAAAATCGAAAACAAATTACTAGCTGCGCATTCGTAGATTTTTGGTTCCGAAATTACTATCATACATACAGTAAGAGTAATTTGATGTTTTAAATTTTATTTTTTTTAGTCCTTCGGTGTTAATTTCTGCTGTGATGTCTTTTCTTAACGAAAACTGGATAGGTTGGGTGTGACATTTTTTACCCAAACTTATCCAAAACTACATTTTTGAATACCAAAACACACATACAAATTACATTTTTGGAATTTGTATCCTAGTAAAACTAATCATGAATGTATGAAGCCCATTATGTTCGGAAAAATTTATTACCCAAACTGTACCTAGGCACTGGTTACAAGGTTAAAATGAGATTGTTCGGCAGTTTTATCCTGTTAAAAAGTTGTATGAACTCTATTTATGTGGGAAAAGTTCGCATAATATGCTATGTTATAAAATATTGTAACAAAGCAACACATTTTGGAAACATTTTACATTACCCTTTTATATGATATGACTTCAATCAAGACATCAATGGAGTGTAGCGGGTGACAGTTAAAAATAGTATGTTCGATCTCTAATTATTTTGGTGTTATTTTGTTTTAAAATTAGTGTCTAATAAATATTTATTATTTAACTGGTGTTTAATGGTTTACAATTGTTGTATACTTGCTTTTTAACGAGTGTTTGGGTGCGGTTTGGGTAATACATTTTTCACGATAATAAGGAGCTTTAGAAAATCGACTATAACACAGGCAATTGTCATATTAACTGCCCTTTATAACATTTTTCAACAAAAATAGAGAATATAAAACGTTTAAACAAGACAATACTTATATTAATGTATTAATGTGTATAGTTTGGGTAAGTTTTGGTAAAAAGTCACACTGGGATAGGTTAGGACTCTGTCCAAAAATGTTTTAGTTTCGGTATGACATACAGGCATATGTATCTTACGAAAATTTTTGTATAACTGAATAGATAGGTTAGATAAATTATTTGACTTAGTTACTTATTGTTGGAGTTACTAACTATATGTGATCATATGTTTATATACATGATAGTGGAATAGTGTATTTTGGTACTCATGAAATTAATGAACAAAAACAAGGAATTTTGTGCAAAAAAATAATAATTCATTAATAAAGGACTATATTGTCTATGCTCGCATTTTGTCAATTCCTAATTCATATTAGTAGTGACCGACATTAAAAGGCTATACTTGTTTTATTATAATATTTTGGTTCTGATTATGTCGTGTTTCAACCATAATGAGCAGGCCAAATTAAAATGATTTGCTATTTTACTGTCTTGGAGGTATTAAATCCAGAACTAATTTTGATATCGATTAAAGTAAAGGGAAAAACCTTTCTTTTCTTTTAGTAATTTCAATAAGCAATTTGAAGTTTTAATATTTTGGCAAAATGTTGTAATTAACAGTTATATTAAACACTTATACATGATTAATAAATTAGAATATTGTTCAAATATGTTTCCTTTTTGAACAAATACATGAGCAGTTTGATCAAATGGTATTGTTGTTTTTATAATAGGTCTTTACTTCTAATGTTCGACATCAGTTTATTCAGTGGCGGATACAGAGAGTGGGGTTCATGGTCCCTCTTACAAGTCAGCATCTATAGTATGCGTCCATAAGTCCCTATGATAATAAAATTGTTCAAAGCTGTCTCTCTTACGAAAGGTAGCAGATCGTTCCGTCCCCTGGTCGATCCGTCCCCGGTCGATTCGTCCCTAGTTGATTCGTCCCCTATCTCATGGTGGCTGTGTGACGGAATGCCAACATTTTGAAAGATCAAAGAACATGAATGCTCTCATTAGTGAGGATTAAGGTGTCCCCCATACATATTAATTAACTGTAAAAGTAAAATTGTGTAATATTGTACTGTGGTAATGAATTATATTAAGTGATAGTATTTGTATGTTTGAATTGTGAATTTAAAAATTTTGCCTTCAATAAATACTTAACAAAATTATAAATTTTCAAAACAGATTTGAAGAAATATTAGGTATAAAAATACAATAGATAATAAATAGATATTTGTGTATTTTCAGACAATATATCATTATACGTATATTCATTTATATTCAAAATATAACAAACAGGTAATAGTAAGGAACACTACATTTCACATTAAAATTATAAACACAGTACAAATGATTCAGCACATTCAAGTAAACTCTGGGTCCATTTGAAATTAAGCTTGATATTTGTAATAGTGGGTAACTTGGGTGTCTGCTTGCTCTGTACAATATTGATTTTGCAGGGTTGAATGTCGGTTTCTTCTCAACAACTTCTCTCGAACCGTCGTCCAACTCCCCAGTCTTTTTCATCTCTTCTTGGTAAATACCTGGTATCGGTTCTTCGTGGCATTTGGTCAATATCAGTTGTATGATGTCTTTGGCAACAATTGTTGCTTGGTCTGCAGGGTGACTGTGTTGTTGATGTCCTAGTCCAATAATAATGTCGTTCTTGGCGTTGCTACTGGATAGGCATGCTGATATATTTCACTTTTAGTAAGTTCTTTCACCACGGCAGTTTTTAAAACTAAAATATTTATTTATGTATTATTTAATTTACTTAAATAACATAGTAATGAAAAGTTTTAAATACATGTTATTTTAAATTTCTGTAAAAAGTTAGTTTACCCATTTCATTTTTCTGTTGCAGTCACTGCACATTTGTATGATATTATTCCTATTTCAATTAGCAGAATAATCAACACCCCTTGTTGTACCCCTTTTTAACCACTAAAACAACAATACCTAATTATGTGATTTTAAAAATGTTGGCATTCCGGGAACACACCTACTTGGGTGTGTTTTTTTTCTTATGTTAAATTGTTTATTTCAATAGGTTATTTTTTCATTCAATTCATTTCAAGCAAACAACTTAAACATAATTAATTACCTCTTTGTGCACTGATCAAAACTATTATCATCATTTAATTAATTAAAAGCAATATTGTTTACTTAATTATTTAACTAATTTTAATTAACCCTTTATCAATTTCTAATTTAACACAATTAAAATTAAATTAAATATAGTAATATACTTATAATTATTTACTGGGGACGGATAGACGGTTCGTTCTAATAATAAAAATAATAGTTTAATTATTCATTCCTCCTATTCCCACTTTTTAAAATTAAAGTAAGAAAAAGTAAAATTTCAAGTGGGAGTAGGTGGAAAACTTGTGCAAACAAAGGATTATACTGTAAAAACATCAGCTCATTAACTTTTAATTAAATGTAGGAGCTTAGGTACAGGTAAATAAAGTTATTTTGTATGCATGAATTCTGATTTTTATGTATAGTTGCTTTATGATTTATTTAAAGAATAACACATATATCGGTAAATATATTTTATTAATTTTACAGCCTAATGCAACAAAAAAGTCAAGCAAATATACACAATTACAAATGTCACTACAGGTTCAGTGTATGAAACATAAATACATATGACCATCATTACTGTACTGTTGTGATCTGGTTACGGTGTCTAATCTTTAGGATTTCTAACCTGTTGATCTCAACATATTTTCTCTTTTGGAAAGGTCGCCTACCACAGGCTGCATACTGGATCATTGTCAGGTCATTGATTGCTTAATCATGTTTAAATAGTCTAATGAGCTTAAAGATGTTTGGGTGTGAATGCTGGATAAATTCTTGATCTTGCTATGCCATCCTTCTAAATTATTAGTAGTCCTTGATCCCTGTGTTTCATAGTGGTTCTATATGTAATGGCATTAAACCATACATGTTCTACTTCAGCAGTAGGTATAAGTGTGAGGACACCAGCACGGTGTACTGGTCGACGAATTTTGTTACCTTCCTTAAATGGTATCTAGAGACATGTTTATTGTGCTTTTCTTCATATGCTCTGTGTATAGTGGAAGAAGCAACCTTTCGCATTAATGCCTGGACACACGGTGAATGCTGCAGCGTTCTTGATGGTTACTTCGTATGCTTCGAATGTACATGCAGTAGTAGGTTACAGCTGTAGTTGGTGTTGGTGTCTTCAAGTAATAACAGAATTTATACCCAACTTATCTTAAAGTTAATAAAGCTTGGATTTTTATTTTTATGCCAACTGACTTATTACCTTGCAAATTATTTTTTGTAGCTTGCAAGAAACCAGTAAAAATTTATTAAACTTATTTATTGTAAGTTCATATTCGGGCAAAATGAACAGTTTCACTCATTATTTCTGCTCTTTTTTAAAGCCATCTTTATTCGAAAAAAAGAAAAACAATAACAAGGTTTCAGTGTAAAAACATACGTTACCATGCGTTAGGTAATAACATGTATTAATTTGTATTTTTTTTTGTTTTTACATAGCGTACTTTGTATTTTACTTTCCGTCAAAATACATGTAATGTGAATAAAAAGGCATTTTTAACACAAACGGTTTGTAGTCATGTTTAGTATAGTCAGTATGTAAGATTACCTATCGGACATGCTTGTTAGAGTTGAACTATGTGACCAGTGTTGACAAATCACATATAATATAATCAATATGAAAACCTGTAAATCAGCGGGTCTGGAATCCAACGATATCGCAGACATTTCTTTGTCGTCCACTACTCTAATTACAGTTATGATAACGTGTTTATGGTGTTTGTTTATCTATGTTCTATAGCATACAACAGACTGATTCTTGGTTAGTTCCGTACCGTATCAATTGATGATGGATTTCAAGAAAACACGTTTTATTTTGGAACAAAAACAAAAAGTACCACAATGTACTTGAATGAAATTAAACAGAAACTTTAAAACAAAATTAAAGGCAATATTTGTACATTAACATTGGGCAGTGATACGGCTATGACTGTTAGCAATAATATCATATCATGGAAAAGCACAGTAATACCTTCTTCGGAATAAAGCAGGGACTATTTTGCGTATAACAGACATTTTTAAATATTTCAATATGAATATTCTATCCCTGGTTTAACTGAAAATTAAAAAATGTGCCCATCTAGAAGATCGAATATTCTGAAATCAAATTTACTAGCCAACCTAACACTTCCCCCCAAAAGTCTATCAGAATCAAACGGTTATCCCTTATCCCTTACTTTATAATAACAGTAAACAACTCCTATTTAAAAACTATTTCTGGGAAATATAAACGTAAAAACTTAGTAGATTTCAGATTGTTTATCCTCCCCATAATAGTAAAACGACGGAAGCAGGCAGATAGAGATCAAACCCACCAATTATAATCTTCCTTGTTAGGAATGTTTGTCAGCAATTTTTCTCCGAATTAAATCATTTCGCATTAACATTAATACATTATATAGATATAGATGCTTTACTAACCTTTCGGATTAATTAAGAATGTCTGCTCGCCCAAAAATTAACTTCACAACTGGTTTACAGACAAACAAAACCCAAACAGACGAACCAGAAGAAGATTATGAGGAAATTGATGTCTTAGATATAAATCTAGATAATAATGACGATAGAAAATCCGAGGCAAATGTTTACTTAAGCCAGGTTGATAGGGAAAAAATTGGAAAAAGAACAAAGGAAGAACAAACTAACAAATGTGCCGAAAGACTAAATTATGAATTTCGGATCCCTGAATCCATGACTAGAAGTCACGTGGACTCGGCATGGAAAATCGCAACAATAATTACAAATGTGTTGTGCATTGGGCTTTTCACATGAATTATATTTGTAAAGCTGTCAGTAGGTAAAAGATACATTCTAAAAGATACGTTATTTTAAGGAAGTAATTTGTTATATTTATATTGATGCCTTTCTAAAATACACATTTTGAAGAAATGTCCTAGTAGATATCCGACGTACGACGTTGACTTATTATTAACTACTCCAAATGTGCGTTCGATTTAAACCTATTTTTCTCATTATAATTATTTCAAAATTATGTTTGTTTCTATAACTGCGTATCCATTCGGAAAAACATCAGAAAACAACCAACAGAAAGAAAAAATATTCGTTAAACAAAAATAACTAAACTAAATGCCAACCCCCCTTGGGAAAATAAGTTTGCTTGCATTTTTTCATTATTCTATATTTTACCTTTTTATTACGAAAATTCAGTAGAAAAAATGTAGATACGATAACCTGTCCATGTTTTATAATATGCCTCTAGTGTTACGTTGTTATAAATCGTCCTTGACTTTTGCTACGGGAATTTTACCTAATAAGTCAGACTTTTTTTGTTTCTAAAGGGAACTAACGATGTTTACAAATGTTCGTCTGCTTTCGTGACGTTCAATGGTATTCGGACAAACCGCGAGACTTTTCCCGTCTTAACTGCAGACGACATCACCCGAAGGATTTCGAGTAGACAACACTCGATTGTTCCTAAAGTACACTTCCGTTCTAATTAAGGTGAAATTTTAGTATGGAAAATCGCCCTTTCAAAATTTAAAAACTGCCATACTTCAAAACGCTGAATATCTCGAGGAAATAATGATTGATTTCAAAAAGTAGTTTTCTTGATCTACAAAAGGAGCATAAGCTGAACCATACGCGGCAAGCAGTTTTCATTTTTCACGCAAAAAACCCTCTCCACAATACGTCAACACTTTATTTAGACAAAGTCGATCTAGCGATCACTAATACCCCCGCTTCTGTAAAAATTTCTAACGTTTTTCGTGGACTGTGACCTTGAAATTTGACAGATTTCCCCCAAAATCGATAGGCTTCTTACCAACATTATATATAACATCCCACAGTTTTATTCAAATCAGATGCAAACATTTTGAGTTGTTGTCCGGAAACGATTTTTCTAAAATTTCTAGTTTTTCACGGACTGCGACCTAGAAATGTGACGGATTTCACCCAAAATCGATAGGTTTCTTTATAACCTGATATATAACAATATCCCAAAGTTTCATTCATATCAAATGAAAACTTTTTGAGTTATTGTTCGGAAACAATTTTTTTGTCAAAATTTCTAACGTTTTTCGTGGACTGCGACCTTGAAATTTGACGGATTTCCCCCAAAATCGACAGGCTTCTTACCAACCTGATATATAACAATATCCCAAAGTTTCATTCAAATCGGATGTAAACATTTTGAATTATCATCCGGAAACAAAGTTTTGGTTAAAATTCCTAACGTTTTTCGTAGACTGCAACCTTGAAATTTGACGAATTTTCCCCAAAATAGATAGGCTTCTTACCAATCTGATATATTACAGTATCCCCAAATTTCCTTCAAATCGGATGTAAACTTTTTGAATTATCATCCGGAAACAAAATGTGGACGGACGAACGAACAACCGGAAGGACGGACGGAAGGACAGACGGACGGACATGATGACCACTATATACCCCAACTCTGTCGAGCGAGGGTATAATAAAATGAACAACAAAAACCAATATTTTAAATGACATTCCATTTCAAAATACTTTGAAGGCAACCATTGAATAAGATAGAAAAACCCAGCACCCCAAAAATAAAAATTTCGAACAACAACAAAAGATACTACATTAAAAAATTTTCTAAGAATTTTATAACAATTAGAACATAAGAAAAACTGCTTGAAAACAATAAATCACATTAAAAAATCGATACCACATTAATAGCAAAAAGAAATAAGAAAAACCAATCATAACTAAAAATAGCATACAATTTAGAAAAAAACAAATCTCGTTTAAAGTATTCCAGCTAAAATGTTTTTTTTCTGTTTTAGTACAAGAAATCAGATGTTTATACAGTGGAACATGTTCTGTTATTGCCGACAATACTGTATATACATGTATCAAAGGATTTTATGGAACAAAATGTGACAGTAAGTGATCATGCTGCTGTATTATAATAAATTTTAAATGCAATAATTGTATAAATTTATTGCATGTTAACGGTATGAACAGTTTCAGTTCTGATGCAATGCAAACATTTTGTCTACTACAGCCTAAACTACAGAAATTTAAAAGGTTTTCCCACTCAATTGCACTATTCTACATGTAATCAGCATTTGTAGTCAATATTCATTTATAATATAAAGGTTTGTACATCACAACTTTGGTAAAAAGTTATTTATGTATAAGCAACACAAGACGAGCGAGGAAGGCGTGTCTTGAAAGGCTGTTCCATTACACAAGCTTAACTCCCAGCTGAAAAATATTGCATTTATCTGTTGCAATATATTGTGTTTTATATTGACGAAACAACCCGTTTTTGGCGAAAATTGTAATAAAACAGTGATAATTATGAATTACACAAATTTTAAAGTTTATCGCACTCAATTGATTTAAACATGTAAAAGTCATTGTGAAACGTTTTAAAAGTTGAAAAAAGGTTGTGGCCCGAAAATATCATTTAGAAACCAGTCTCCATATCGAAAAAAAATCGATAGCATAGATATTGACGGAAATACCAGACTGAGTTTATTGGGAAAATTGTGTTGGCTATAGGTGCGTAAATATCATACACGTACAGTAAATGCCTAATTAGAAAAGAAATAATTAATTAAGGCTGTAGTTTATCACAGTTTTTCAACGGAAAGGCCATTTATCTCGTTATTTAATAAAATGCAACATAAATGGTAATCCATTTATAAAACCATGATACACCACAGCCTCTGTGAATTATTTCTTAATTATAACCTGTTTCAGTTTTTAAATTAATAAATGTGTAAATTGAATTCATCACTTTATTTTCCACAGTCATTCAGCGTTTTGAAATGTGGCGTATTTCAATGTGATAGAGCAATTTTCTATAGTAAAGTTTGACCTAAATTACAACAGAAGTATATGTTTGGAAGAGTCCATTGTCGCCTGTTTGAAATCCTTCGGGTAATATCGTCTGCAGTTAAGGCGGGAAAATCCTCGCGATTTGTCCGAATACCACTGAATGTTACGAAAGCAGACGATCTTTTTGAAAACAACGCGAGGTCCCTGTAGAAACTCAAGCGGCTGACTTCTTAGTAAAATTCCCGTAGCAAATGCCAAGGACGATTTGGAACTTGTCAACAACAAAGGCATAATATAAAATATGGACGTTTTACCGTGTAGAAATATTTTAAATTGGATTTTAACACTACAAAGGTACAATATGGAATAATAAAAAATGTAGGCAAAACACCTAGCGCAGCGGGGCGTAACATTTAGTATATGTAAATATTTGAACAGTTAACAAAACCTAACTGACATTTAAAACATAAAGAATTTAATTGTCATGATTGTTTATTTCAGTATCACCATGCTCTAGTGAGCCATGCATGAACGGGGGTATCTGTAATTTAACATTGGAGAAAGACGGAATACATTTTCAATGTACATGTCCGTCAGGATTTCACGGACTACAGTGTGAAGGTATTTTAAATGTCAAGTAACGATTGCATCTTTCCATAACTGTATCAAATTTCATCCTTGTTGGATTGTGAATAATTTATTTCCAATTTCCAATTGTCAACTTCCCTTTCATCGACAGCAACATTCCAGCAGCTCCAGCGTATGGTGTGTACATTTCACAACTTATACGTTATTCTAGATCCTGCAATCGTTATTCAGATTTTCTAGACCGATCACTGCTGTTGACTGCTAAACTACTCAAACAAGGGTTTGTTGTACCTAGGTTGATGTTATCTCTCCAGAAATTCGGCACCACGACTTAATTGATCGTTACGGGAAATCAGTGTCTCAAATACGATCTGACATTTTCGCTGAGTCATAGGTAGTGTTTCCTATTCCTGGATTTGACTTTTCCCTAGACAAGACAATGAGTAACTCGACGGATGTCTAATTAGAGGCAGGCACTGCTTACTCGTCCGGAGCACCTGGTTTTATCGGGTTCGGGTTACTCTCTTTCTGTGTTTTATGTTTTTGATTTTTGTGTTGTATTTGTCTATATCCGGATTTGTAACTGTCCTTTGGTTTTTGGCTCTTGTTGTTCGGTCGGTTTTCTTTGCTTCTTTCTTATGTTTGCCAGGCCAAATTTCCACGTCTTCTATTGATTACGAAGCGATCAACTCTGATTTTCTGGATATGAGCACTGCTAACTGCCGGTACGGTGGTTCGACTGCAACCATAATTGACAACGATTGCCAGTTTTCTAACCGAAGATGGAGGTTTTCACCAGATACAATCGGCTTCTTTCCCAATACAAACTGGACGCTATAATAAAGGTGAAAACTTCCTCCGAGTTGCGTTAAATACCATTTACACACACAAAAACAGAAATCAAATTGTGCAAGTTCTTTACAATATTACGAAGAACAATCAATGACGCCTGGGCAAATTGTTTAATAACTGTACACCTGATATATCTTTTCCTGCAATATACACTACATCAGACTGAAAACGAAACATGTATCATATTCAGATTAGAAAAAAATAATGAAAAAATTCGTCTTGTTTGCTTATGCTTTTCGTGCAGCAACTCCATGTTCTTCTAATCCTTGCTTGTACTTGTATGGTGGAAACTGTTCTATAAGTGGAAGTGGATATAGTTGCGCATGTCCAATAGAACGTAGTGGTTCGAGATGTCAAGGTAATTAATTACACTTTGTATCATTCTTCTATTTCATTTTCGTTCAAACGAGGAGGACAGTGGTGAGCACAATTCGAACGTTAATTAACGTCGACTTGTCAATCAAACAATATGTGTTAGAGGTCTAGAGATAATCACAGATATCAATAAATTAAAGGTGAATACACACATACGCAATGAGAAAAAAAGAGTTTACAAAAATCGTTTAGCCAATACGTACTTATAAAATATCAACTGTTTAATATTTTATCCGAGTTACCTAATCGTGTGATTGATTGATTGATATATATTTTTTCCACCAAGCAATATGCAATTTATATTATACAAACTAAACATCAGTGAGATGATATCCATCTCTGTGATCCCTGCCGATCCTTGAGGTCAAGGTCAAAGGTAATTAAATATGTTATGCGACACATCGCCATATACTATCTATCACATACCAAACATTAAAAGCATACCTCAAAAGATAAAAAGGTTATAGCTCGGTTACCATTATAGGGCGTCTCAATATACTCATCTTCGCTAGCCAAGGGTTACGATCCGATACTCTTATCTTCACCCTTGGCAGATTGAGCCATGAAATCGTATTTCCCGCCTAGCGACATCTATCGGAATTAATCAGAAAACTTAAACTCCGCCCATATGAATTACATCATTTTTAGCCAGTCAAAAGAAAGGTATTATGCAAGTTTTGTAAGACGTTATGGCTGCGCCCAGTGACTTTCCAAAACTATATGTGAATTATTCAAAATAGATTCTTTAACCCAAAATCAGAAGGATGCGATCGAAGCTTTAATGCAGGGAAAAGATGTTTTCGTAGGGACAAGAACGGGTAGTGGAAAATCTTTAACCTACGAATGTATTCCGGTAACACGCTGCCATGTTTATGTTTTTCAATCGCACATGTTAGCAATGCGTGATCAGTATTTATCGAGCGTTCTGATTGGACGCAGCTAGACTCAGCTGGAACCAATAAATGCCGGAAGCGGACAGACCAAAAAATCCGGCTCAATCTGCCAAGGGTGAAGATAAGAGTATCGGATCGTAACCCTTGGCTAGCGAAGATGCAATATACTATACGATTGCCAGTAAAAAAACTGAACCCACAACATTAAAAATTAAAATCTGTAATAAAAAATAGGGTTGAAAAATTAAAATATATTTTGTTGGGGTAAATTTAATTTCTTACTCTGTAGATATCTAAGATGTTTTTCCTATTATTCTGATAACTAAGGAAACTTTGGTGAGTGAGATGTGTTTGTTGTTTAACGCCACTTTCAGCAATTTTTCAGTTTTTTTTATTTATAGGAAGGTAACCGTACTACCCGGAGAAAACCTCTGACCTTTGGTAGGAGAACTGGCAATCCTTGTCTATAAAGGGGGGAGCTAGAGGGGGTCCATTAACAGGTCAAGAATTTTTTATATTTTTCCCCAAAACAGATAACAATAAATTTAAAATAATAATAACAGATAAGAGTAAATTTTAAAAAATGATAACATGTAACATTAATTTACATGAGAGAACAGAAACGGTGAATTCAAAAATCGAAAAAAAAACAGATAACAGCGGAATCTTATCGAAGGGCAATACTATTAACAACAAACAAGGTTTTTATTTTCGTTATAACAGTTAACAATGTCAACAGCTAATGGTTTAAAAACAATTTACAGGTGCTTTATTTAAAAAAAACAGTTAAAACACCTGTAAAAATGCCCAAAACACATTAACAGAAATGATCTAGACCCCCAAATAAAGATTGGAGTCAAGTGCACACTGCCTGAAGTGATACTCGAACCCGCAATCTTAGTGTTGACAGATTACTTGATATACACTCGTCCATATAGAATATGTGCAATATATCGTTACATAATGTACTGTTATTATACGGCACCATGGGATAGAGCGAATTTTTTGTCTGAGTATTTCCCGAAGCGGAAGCGACTTGAAATATCTGATTCAAGACAAATAAAACAGTTATATCGAGAGGTGCTGTTAATCACAGTTATATTCTACCGAAAAAATACAATAAAATAATTGAGTAATTTGAATAAATACCAAAACCAAAGTACTTAGATTCTTGTATACACGACCTATATTTATTTATTTTAAAATAATTATTATATTTTTCAGCTTCAACGGCAGTGTATAGAACTATTCAGTCGCCTGGGTTTCCGGATCATTACACAGATTATATGAACACAACATGGAGTATTGATGTAGGAAGTGGACATACTTCGGTCTTGAGTTTTGTGACTTTCGATACAGAAAATGGCTTCGATATTATTTATGCGAGTATTAATTTGAAATTTAAATCTGATGTTTATTCTTTAACAAATATTCTTCAGTGCCACACCAAAGATTTCTCATATAAGGGGAATTTTTTATCACATGGTTCATAGACGCATTTTAGTCTGATATAACCGATTGCCAATTTGCCATCAAAATAGATAGATCGACTACAAAGTAAACTAATCAAATCAAATTATAAAAATTACTTGTTAAACGAATCTATATTCCAATATAAATGTAAAATGTTTCTCGTTATTTCTATTTCTAAAGGTCTGCAATGGCTATTCTAGATGTGATGAACCATTGTTTAATGGAAGTGGAACAAGTCTCCCAGCTGATGTAAAAACAACAGGACAATACATGTTCATTCAATTTAAAACGGACAGCTCAAAAACTAGGCGTGGGTTTCTAGCTCTGGTCTACCAATTATAGGAAAAGTCATAAAAACAACATGTTAAGTAAATCATATAGAAGTAAATAGCCAACAACAAAAATAATTTATGTACATATTTATTTTTAACATGTTTAATATATAATATATCCATATTTTGTTTAAGTGTCTTAATATTTTTCAGTTATTGCTTTTCTAGGAGGCTAATACATGTTTTTCTCGACCTGAGGAAAGTATACCGACCGAGAACGATAAAAACTATACAATTGTTGCTTATAAATAGGACATTGTCATTCTGCACAAGGGAGAGTGAACAAAAGGCGATCGAGGTCATTATAACTGATGAAGGCAATATAACTCTCCCGAGTGCTGCACAGTAGCATGGCAATGCCATCTATATCATATAGGGTTATTGCATGAGTATTGGGAAATATTGTCCCGAGCAAGATGCAATATTACGCGAGCTTGTGAGTGCAATATAGCATCTTGCGAGGGACAATATTTCCCAATATTCATGCAATAACCCTTTTATTATATAGTAATACTTTTTAATAATTTTTAGGTGCTTTAAAGTGATTATTCGTTATCTTTCCTATTTTGTAATATTTTACTAGGTCCAATATTATCATATTTTCACTTGGTCAATATTACAGATATAAATTTTGATGCAGATGTACATAAAATAAAAAAAGAGATTTTTTTCAGTTGTGTGTTTTTATTAGTTGTACTTTATTGTTGTGAATATACATTATGAATGTATATTTATTTCTTCCTGTGTTTGGCTTTATCATAGGATTTTACTTTTCTGTCAATTTCTGCTATATTATTAGTATTAAGCTGCACATGCACCTTTATTTTTGTGTGTATTTTGGTTTGGTTTTTGTTGTAGTTGAATGAGTATTGTTTTTTGTGTTGTTTTTTAAGGGGCTGGGTTGGCACTGTTTGTATTTTCTTATTATAATGATTTTGTTATTATAAATGTATTCTGGAAAAAATATCATTTTTCGAATTCTGATATTATATTGGAAAAATATCACTGTTCTAATTGTGTTATTATATTCAGA
Organism: Limnoperna fortunei; assembly: GCA_944474755.1. Lineage (NCBI taxonomy): Eukaryota > Metazoa > Mollusca > Bivalvia > Mytilida > Modiolidae > Limnoperna > Limnoperna fortunei. The sequence continues at coordinate 44,893,953 of OX104124.1, forward strand.
AAAATCTTACTGTTCTAATTCTGTTATTATAGTCTGAAAATATTGCTTTTCAAATTCTGTTATTATATTTTGTAATTTTAGATTTAAAAAAATAATAAAAAACGTAAAAACAATAGCAATATTTCATATATATTTAACATCTGAACAAAAACATCAACATATAACAATTATTCATTCAGTCTTGGGAACTGTCAGACTCAATTGGCAGAATTTTCTTGTATTTCCTTCGAGGTTCATCTGGATCAAACGATGGCTCTGGGCGAGACATTGCAGGAACATTAAAGTTAATGTTAAAGGTGTAGTTGTTTAGAACTGATCCTTGTCCAAATAAGTCATTTAAGTTCGATAAATTATACGATGATTTCGGTTTCTCTGGTTGATACGAGTCATATGGTCCTGGCTTGGTACTTATGGCTGTCTTGAAATTATTTGATCCAACTTGAGGCTCACTAGTAATTGTTGATGGTTTTTTAAGAACAATTTCATTACTATGATTTTTGACTGGTTCAACAGATGATTTTGCACCCGTTAAAACATACATCAGAATAGGCACATTGTTCATCGTCAGAGAATCCATCGTCGTACGCTTCTATGGAACTTGTACTCTTATGCCCTGTAATGTGTTTAACCTTGTCTCGTGCAACACCAGCTCTACGAAGTGTTTTCACAGTGGTTTTTCTAACACTATGATTTGTCTTCCTATCCAAACCACATTCTTCTGCTGCCAGTGGCATTAGATTTGCTAAAGTGTTCTGGCCCATAGGCCGTGGAAAGTAGCATATGTTTTAATCAATTTGTGTCCATGGAATACAAGTTAAATAATATGGCGTGTCAGCATCCAAAGCTTTTTCTGGGCGACGTTCTAAATAAATTTTGTAGAGTTCCAAAGGGCGCGTTATGTGTTGTTACTATATAATCTAGGTTTTACTTTCCTGTTTTCCTTTCCGGTACCATCACGTGTTTTCGTAATTCTTTAGGAATATACTAGATACTCTCTGCCATTTACAGGATCTTTCTTTAATAAAATATCTCCCAACATGAGTTGACGGTGCTCGTGCCTACTTAGCAATCCAAAACACTTGGTAAAATAATACCACAAGAAAAATATCAATGTTCTAGGACTACTATCGCCAAGCTGACCTGTTTCCAACATTAAGTTTTCTTCGTCTGCCCTTATTGCTTTAGAAGCATTTTGTTTTTGTCCTTTTCCAAAGTTCCTTAATTGAACTTTTTTGCAGACAAATGCTTTGTTGAAAAATCTTTGTCCCTCAGTGAGTGTGGGTATTCAGTATCCCGTAAGTGTCTTTCTATTCAGGCACGAATAGAGTCAATAGAGGCTCGTACTCAGATCCGTTTTCTTTTTTAACATTAAAATAAAAATCTGCCAAATAAGTATCTAGTAGATCCTTTGCTGGTATTTCTTCCAGTGCTCTAAATTCTTGTTTGGAAATGAGCCACCTGCATACAATATTCAAGTCCCGTTTAGTACAGTTTACGGTAGCTTTTTTTCTGTTGGTCAATAAATTCTTTGACTTTAGTTTTATCCACAATCGAATGTAATTCCATATGTTGTTCCGTGTGTTTACTTTCATGTGGCTCCACCGATTCTTTCCCCGAGAGTAGATTATTTATTTTAAATTCGGCCATGTTTGTTTACTAAACGCTTAGTGTGTCCATGGTAACGACGGTGAAAAATATAAAAAACCAATGTTCGGAACACATCTCTTCTTTTCCCGGAAATAACATAAAAGATCGAGACACAGTGTAAAATATGAAAATATATTGCACTTTATTCCTATATGAAATCAAATGGGGAAAAATATTACTGTATAATAATATGATATTATTAAGTGATGATTTCTGTATTGGCCTAGTTATTGGTCCAAAGCTTGATGTATTGCCTTAGGCGCAGGTAAATTATAGTAGTTATCACATATTTAGTGTTAATAAAAGAAAATTGGTCCATGTTATAAATGCAAAAAGTCAGTGTCAGTTATTAGCCCTCAGAGCAAACATCGATATTAGCCCTGGAGAACAGGGTAATAATCGAAATTATCATAAACATATTATTATATGGTCATTTGATATTATATAATATTCACTCAGATAAAAGTAAAACTTCCGATATGATATATTTTGCCGAACCCATCCAATACGTAGTTACTAGTAACTAGTCTTATATAGGTATTGACCTGATTCTACCTGTAGTGGCCTGATTTCGACTTGTATTGACCTGTAAAATAATTTCCGGATTCTTTTTGTATTGGCCTAGATATTCGTCCTCGGTAAGCAATAATAGTTTGGTTATGTTTATGTCGTGTTTCAACCATCATGATCAGGCCTAATTAAAATGTTTTGCTATTTTACTGTCTTGGAGATATTTAATCCAGAACTAGTTTTGATAGTGATTAAAGTAAAGGGAAATAACCTTTCATTTCCTTTAGTAATTTCAAAAAGCTAATTTGAAATTTAAATATTTTGGCTAAATGTTGTAATTAACAGATATATTTAAATAATTAAACATGATTAACAAATTAGAATATTGTTCAGACGTGTTTTTTTCTTGAACAAATACTGGAGCAAATTGATCAAATTGTTGTTTTTATTATATTATGTTCGTCTTTACTTCTGCTGTTCGACATCGTTGTATTCAGTGGCGGATCCAGGGAGCGGGTTGCACGGTCCCTGTTACCAGCCAGCATCTATCTATGTGTCCATAAGTCCCTATAATGAAAATATGTGTTCAAAGCTGTCTCTCTTACGAATAGAGCGGCCTTTCTAAATGAGAAATCCTGGATCCGCTACTGGTATTAAGGGTCCAGTTCTAAGTTAAAATTGATTCAGTGGAGATATCTTTATTGTCCTCTAGCAAAGCACTGCGGTATTGTACCAGTTTATTATTAAATAAATATCAGAATGTTTTATGTGATTGGTGTAAAATTGTTACCGTAGTTACAAGAATAACTCTACTGCAAAATTTGTTAAAATTTGATGTTGTGTAGAATGGAAGTAAAAAGAGGAATTACAATAATGAAACAAGGCTATTGTACTCGCATATTTGTTTATCACAACAAAAGGTCAATTAAAAATTAAACCGCCGCATTTGTAATCGAATTTAGGTGACTATAGAACACCATCAACATTTTTGTAAATTGACCATTCCTAACGTTTTTTACAACTCTAGAACATCTGTGTCTTAAGTGATGAAGTGGGAAAGATTCTGAAAACAGAACTTGTTCTATGTAAAACAACAGAATATTACAAAGCGGTTAGTCAATGACAGACAATATCATGGTTAAACTTAAGAAGGGGCAACAATAAAACAGACACACAGAACGAAAACCAAAATTACATCAACACAAATCCTACTAAATGCGAGGTTGAGTCAGGCCAGTTCCTCGTTTAACAAAAGAAGTCTAACAGTTTGCGATCGGTCGTAAATCTTATACAAACCATACAATTGCAGATCAATAGTCGTACGACTATTTGAGAGACAAGAGCCAGGTGATCCAGAATGTTGTATGCAACTGCTGCTCTACTCGTGGCACCCGTTATATTTACTCGGTTAAAATCTGTAACTACCCCTATCCGACTAGTCATAATCCAGTGAGCAGGGAGAGTAATAACGACACACGGCACACAATAATAGATATTTTTTACACAGATTATACTTCCTGTTCATCAGATTGGACAGCTCTTTTTTAGTCTCACAATGACGAAGCGGTGGTTCAGCTTATTTTCAAAGAACAAGTCCCGATTTAGGGAGCAACAAACTATTCGTAGTCAAAGAAATATTTGCGTATTTCTGTTCTCGACAAAATGATTCTTTGCAGCTTTTGTAAGCGTTACTCGCAGACTTGAAAGATGACACTGACGCACATAGCTTCGTGCATTGAGGTATTAAATTCCAAGACCGTACAGCTGAATGCAGAAAGTAAAGTGCTCCTCTAATTGGTGGATCTATTCCAAGTATTATGGCTGAGGATATCAGTAAGCGTGTCAGGTCCTAGGTCAAGAAGGTATGGAGGGGTCAGACGGATTGTAGTCATGTTTAGTATAGTCAGGATGTAAGATTACCTATGTGACATGCCTGTTCGAGCTGAACTATGTGACCAGTGTTGACAAATCACATATAACATAATCGATATGAAAATCTTTTTTTTTACCAGGAACCAATACATCTTCGGGACTGGATTCCAACGATATCGTATACATTTCTTTGTCGTCCACTACTCTAATTACAGTTAAAATAAAGTGTTTATGGTATTTGTTTATTTGTGTTCTATAGCATACAACAGACTGAGACTTAGATACTTCGTACCGTATACAATGATAAAAGCTTTAGATGGATTTAAAATAAAACGTTTTATTTTGGAACAAAAAAAAACGATACCACAATGTACTGGAATGAAATTAAACAGAAACTTTAAAAAAATTAAAGGCAACATTTGTACATTAACATTGGACAGTGATACGGCTATGACTGTTAGCAATAATATCATATCGTGGAAAAGCACAATAACACCTTCTTCGGAATATAGCTGGGACTATTTTGTGTATAACAGCGTTTTTCTAAATATTACAATTGAATATTCTTACCCTGGTTTAACTGAAAATAAAAAATGTGACGATCTGGAAGATCGAATGTTCTGAAATGGATTTAAAGAAAACACGTTTTATTTTAGAGCAAAAACAAAAATATCACATGTACTTGAACAAAATTAAACAGAAAATAAAAAAAAATTAAAAGCAACATTTGTACATTAACATTGGACAGTGATACGACTACGACTGTTAAAAATAACATCATATCATGGGAAAGCACAGGAACACCTTCTCCAGCATATAGTACGGACTATTTTGTGTATAACTGAAATTTCTATATATTTCAGTATCAATATTCTTACCCTGGTTAAACTGAAAATGAAAAATGTGATCACTTAGAAAATCGAGTATTATGAAAACAAATTAACTAGCCAACATATCCCTCTTCCCCTCCCTCCCAAAACAGTAAAAACTCTAATTTTAAAACTATTTCTGGGAAATATAAACGCAATAACCGAATAGATTTCAGATTGCTTTTCTTTCCCATAATAATAAACCGGACGGAAGCAGGCAGATAGAGATCAAACCCACCAATGATAATCTTCCTTGTTATGAATGTTTGTCAGACATTTTCTCCATAAATCATTTCACATCAACATTAATACAGTATATAGATGCTTTACTAACGTTTCGGATTAATTAAGAATGTCTGCTCGTCCAAAAATTAATTTCACAACTGGTTTACAGACGAACAAAACCCAAACAGACGAACCAGAAGAAGATTATGAGGAAATTGATGTCTTAGATGTAAATCTAGATAATAATGACGATAGAAAACCAGGGGCAAATGTTTACATAAGCCTGGTTGATAGGGAAAAAATTGGAGAAAGAACAAAGGAAGAACAAACTAACAAATGTGGCGAAAGGCTAAATTATGAATTTCGGATCCCTGAATCCTTGACTAGAAGTCACGTGGACGTAGCATGGAAAATCGCATCAATAATTACAAATTTGTTGTGCATTGGAGTTTTCACAGGAATTATAACTTTAATGTTTGTCAAGCTGTCAGTAGGTAAAAGATACATTCTAAAACATACGTTATTTTAAGCAAGTAATGTGTTATATTTATATTGATGCCTTGCTAAAATACACATTTTGAAGAAATGTCCTTGATATCCGACATACGACGTTGACTTATTATTAACTACTCCAATACTGAACCACAAATAGTACAAAATATATTTAAAAAAAACCAGAAAATTAGAATTAGAATTTTATAACAATTAGAACATAAGAAAAACTGTTTGAAAAACAACAAATCACATTAAAAAATCAATACCAAATGAATATCAAAAAGATAAAAGGAAAACCAATCAGAACTGAAAATAGCAACAAATATAGAAAAACAATTCTTGTTTAAAGTATTCCAGCTAAAATGATTTTTTTTCTGTTTTAGTACAAGAAATCAGATGTTTATACAGTGGAACATGTTCTGTTATCGCCGACAATACTGTATACACATGTATCAAAGGATTTTATGGCACAAAATGTGACAGTAAGTGATCATGATGCTGTATTGTAATAAATGTTTGATTAAAATAGATGGGTATCATATACCACTTTTCAATAATAGCTGTCTCCATTACTCAATGTAGCAAGTTCACTGTATACAGAATTCAAAAATTAGGAAACCTATCTGAAAGCATATTTTACAATGAGATATTTTTCGACCAGGAAGTTGTATCTATAGTAAAACTTATTAAAGGCGCAGACGAGTCGTTCCTTCTTGTAACCTTGGTTTATAAGTTTATCCCGAAGAAATAGGTGACGTTTGCTAAAATCAGTTTATTTGCTGCAATCTCTTGAATACCTAAGAAGTTGTGATGAATGTGAATACCTAAGAAGTTGTGATGAATATTTTCTCTAAAGTACCTACAAATAACATACACTTGTAAATAAATGTACAGTTAACAACACATAAAAACAGTGACAGCATACAGAATTTAAATGTCCCTTTGTTTATTTCAGTATCACCGTGCTCTAGTGAGCCATGCATGAACGGGGGTATCTGTAATTTAACATTGGAGAAAGACGGTCTACATTTTCAATGTATATGTCGGCCAGGATTTCATGGACTACAGTGTGATGGTATTTAAATATTATGTAACTGTTGCATCTTTCTATAACTGTATGAACTTTCATGATTATTGGATTGTTAATTAATATGTATGTCATGTTAAATTTCCACCTCTTCTTGTATTGATCACGAATCTGTCAACTTTAATTTTCTAGATTTGAACCTTAGTGCCAATACTGTTTGATAATTTATCTGCTTTAAATTTTGGACTGTCTGTACCAAGTCGGGACCATTGCTGTAGTTGCTATATTTTTTTATTTTTGTTTCTAACGTTTGCGAGTTCCTTGGACTTTGAATAGTATGTTTTTACAGTTTCCTTGATTTTCGGTATTTTGTTATTACCTTCATTTACATAATCCCGTGATTAATTAACTTATACCAAGCAATATGCAATTTAATATTAAAACAAATAAGATAACACATTGATTAGACAAGAATTTACTATGCCAGTCAAAAACAATCAATCCTCAACATTTAAAATTAAAATATATAATAAAAACCAAGACTGAAACATTAAAATATAATTGGGGGTGTTAATTTAATTTCTAACTCGTTAGATATCTGACTATGTTATTCTTTTTATTCTGATAACAAACTATAGAACTTTGGTGATTGATATATGCAATATATCGTTAAATAATATAGTTATTAGGGTATCCGGACCATAATTGACCACGTGATCATATTTGGTGTCCCGGATTTCCATCAGACCTCGGTAATGTTCGGCAAACATCGGAAATACTATTTGAGTAACTAAATTTGTTCCCTCAAAATTGTGAACATTCACTCAAGTTATATAATATATTTTACTTTTATCATTAATTAGCAATACATTGATTTAATAAAGCTGTATTTCTTGGTCGACAAATAAAATTAAACGGTAACTTCAATTGTGGATCGGATACCTTAAATAGCACCACGAGAGAGAGACCCATTTTTATTGTCTAAGTATTTCCCGACACAGAAGCGGATTGAAATGGAATAGTTCTGATTCAAGACTAATAATATCTCTATAGCAAGAGATGTTTAATTGTTATTATATTATACATGAAAAAAAATAATTAAGATATTATGGCTTGAATAAAGTGATCGCGGAAACCGCGCGAAAAGTAATGAGTAAAATTCTAATCAATTTAAACAGGGAGCGCCTTTATCTCTAAATATGGAAACCCCACGAAATCTAACCAAAGTGGTGTTCAACGGTGAATAGAATCTGTGGAAAAATTTGTTGAAAAACTTTGGAATATAATAATTATGTCATATAGAAAAAATATAAAGTATAATACTTTGTTTGATTACACCTCATTATATACGGACTGCCAATGAAAACGCAACACTAAAATTTACAGAAATAAAATTTTATATAGAAACAAAATCAATATAAACAAAGGTATATTGTTCTTAACAATAGCAACAAATCGACGCAAGTGTTTGCAATTAATGTTTATTCTCTTCCGTTCAACGAATCACTTGCGTACTGACAGTCAATTCTGAATGTTTCTTAGTCAATAACGAATGTGCCCACAATTTGCTTCAGCGCATGCGTGATATCTCCGTGGCATTGACGGATAAGAAGATGAATTCGTTCTTGTGGAATATTTTTCCATTCATCTTGCAGCGCAATTTCAATCTGAAGTAGCGTGATAGGCGTGGTTTGTTTCTTACTTATTGTCCAAGTTGATATCCTATAGGTGTTCTATTGGACTCAAGTCAGGAGAAAACGCTGTGCATAGAAGAGTGCGCACATTGCTTGCGTTGAGGAAAGCACCTGTGACACGAGCGGAATGAGCGCGGGCATTGTGTTGTTGAAAAATGTCAACATCTTGATGTCCACGAAGAAACGGAATAACAGAAGGCAGGAACACCTCATCAGAGTAGCGTTGTGCCGTCAAATCACAATGAAATTTGTCCGGTGATTAGAGGAAAGGCCTCCCCAAACCATAATGCTTCTGCCACCCCAACGATCTGTCACCTGAACACATGGATCAGCGTATCGTTCACCTCGACGCCTCCAAACACGTGTTCGTTCGTCATTGTGTCTCAAATGAAAACGCTATTCATCGGACCACAACATAGATGCCCATTGTCTGTGTGCCCATCGTTGACGCCCTCGTGTCCATGCAAGTCGGTTTCGACGCCGCTGACGGGAGAACATGTTTCCTCTGAAGGTCGTCTTGCTCCGAGGCCATTTTAGCGCAGTCGACTTCTAACTGTGTGCGATCCAATTGGCCTTCTTTGCGTCTTAATCGTTTCAGTGACGCCTGTATGGCGGTTCGGAATCGATCTCGTAAATGCTGGAGGCGAATGTATCGATCTTGTTGAAGGGTCGTTGCTCGTTGTCTTCCTGTGCGTGGCATGTCGTTCGCGGAACCCGTCTGCTGACGTCGTATGGCCAAGCGAGTAATTGTCGAGGCGAATAATGCATCCGACGAGCGCATTTACGTCAAGATATTCATCCTTGGATCACGACCAAAACCTAATGTCGCTGGTTGTCTGAAAGCCTTGCATAAAAATATTTGTATAGAGTAAAATTTGAAAATTTAAGATGGGATTATTGTAGTCGTAAGTAAAGGTTAATAAATGCACTGGTTTTGAGGTTATTCCTGCATTTCGACATGCCAAAACGAAAATTTCATGCCTTTGTGCGGGGTTACTGTAGGAGAAAATGTTTTTCACTTTTACACATCAAAAATATTTAAAAAAAATTAAAGTGTTGCGTTTTCATTGGCAGTCAGTATATACGTAATCTAGAATAAATTCGCTATTTCAAAACTATTGCCCGGCGACCTACAACTGACTGGAAAGATCACATATGTTTGTTGTTAAGAAAAAGTGTTTTCGGCCTTGAAACTACTAGTATTTACTGGTATCTTTTCTTTTTATTTTTTTATCAATTATTGCCAATACTTTGTGTTTGTTGTCCTTTCATACTCAGTCTTATAAGTATACACAACAAACGTGAAATTAAAAGACTGAGACCTGAGACATTTTTTGTCTTTTTGTAATATACGATAAGGAGCAAAAATAGTAAACGACCAGTGAGCCAAATTTCATATTTATACTGGAATGTAACGTCTCTTTTGAAATAATATCAAAACCAAAGTAAAATGTTGAATACACCGTAATTCTATTAAATAAATAGTAATCTATTAAAATAATTATTACACCTTTCAGCTTCAACATCATTTTATAGAGCTATTGAGTCGCCTGGATTTCCCGGGAATTACACAAATAATCTGAACAAAACATGGAGTATTGATGTAGGAAGTGGACATACTTCAGTCTTGAGTTTTGTGACTTTTGATACGGAAAAGGGCTACGATATTATTTATGCGAGTATTAACTTGAAATTAAAATCTGATGTGTATATACGGGACTTTCTGACACATTTTTGCATCGCATGGTTTATTGACGAATTCTATAGATTTTGGTTTGTAAATCCCCCCACACCCCCTTTCCACAAAAATGCTGAATTATGTTATTGTCAGATTAATATGTATTGGTGACGAAAATTCCACCGTCACACGCGTCCTTCCGTCTATCCGTGCCAAAGTGATATCCAGATGATAAATTAAAAACGCCTCAACATGTTTTGTTTAAACTTTGCACATCTGTTAAATACTATAATATAAAAATTAATTTCAATTTTCAGCACAATCCAATTTTTAGTTTTCGACTTAAGACAACTCAAATTTCTTTGGTTAACATTTGATGGTTTCCAGTTGATGACTTAAAACGGTTCAACATATATTGTTTAAACTTTACACAGGTGTTAAGTACTATCAAATAAAGATCAAGTTCAATTTGTAGTTTTTGACTTAAGCCTTTTTTTGTCAACAGTTGACGGTTTTCAAATTTTTTTTTCAAAAGATTACTCTGAAAACAGATTTTGTTAAAAACTTTGCAGAGCTGTGAAGTACTATAGAATGAAAATCAATTTGATTTTCAGCACAATCCCATTAAAGTTTTGAGATGTGCCAAGTTGCAATTTTCACATAATGCAGGCGAATGAGTGCCACAGTCACTACAATGTGAGTTTAAATCCTGATGAGGGTCAGCAACACAAATATTGCAGTGTTAAAAATCAAATCCTAACAGTGTTGGGGTTATTATGCATGTGTTTATACCAGAAATTTACCTTTTTAGTAAACCTTAGTGCCAGGGTGGTATTTAAGAAATATTTCAAGTGTTTTGTCATCGTGTTACAACAGGATGACCATTTACATCGATTATTTTAAAATGACGCCATAAATGACCATACCATTGTAAAACAATAATAAAACACCTCTGTAAGTTATTTTTGTTCTAAAAAGACAAGAATATTACAATAATTTTTTTTAACTCGTAATAAAGTAACAAATTAAACAACATCTTGCCGCCAACGGGATTTGATCTATGGAAATAACCGAGGTGGTCCCATTGTCAGTTTGCCATCAGAAGAGGCAAATCAACTACAAAGTAAACCAATCAAATCAAATACAAAATTTGTATATTTGAAGATTTCGCATTGTTGAATCAATATTCCAATATAAATGTAAAATGTTTCTCGTTATTTCTATTTTAAAAGGTCTGCAATGGTTATTCTAGATGTGATGAACAATTGTTTAATGGAAGTGGAACAAGTCTCCCAGCTGATGTAAAAACAACAGGACAATACATGTTCATTCAATTTACAACGGACCGATTAGACACTAGGCGGGGGTTTCAAGCTCTTGTCTACCAAGTATAGGAAAAGCCATAAAACAATATGTCAAGTAAATCATATGGAAGTAAAAAGGCAACAACAAAAATAATTTATGTACATATTTATTTTTAACATGTTTAATATTCAATTTATCCATATGCTGTTTCCGTATCTTAATATTATTCAATTACAGTCAAACTTCGGTAGCTCGAACTCGGATTGCTCGAACACCACCGATTTCTTGAAACTGTTTTTATTATTTTATTAAAGTCCCGTCTTTATTTCTATATATGCTTGTGAAATAAACACGGGTTTTTCGAACACATATTTCTCGAAATCCCGAACTCATTTATATGTCCCATTGATAGTTAATTCACCAATAATAAGTCACCATCAATAACTCGAACTAAAATTATAAGCGTTGGTGCGAAGTAATTAACTTCGGTACAATGGACATTGGTAACAGAAGCCATAACAATTAGTACAGGTGTGTCAATTTAAACAATATAGCAGATAATAATTATGCATGACTGTTGATAAGTTTTAGAAAGCAAATAAACGTTAATTGTTTTTTATATAAAACTATTAACTGTACCAACCGGATTATCAAATCAAAACGAAAACATTCCAATAAAAAATATTTACGAATTTGGTTGACATTTGCGGTTGAATTAATATTTAAAACCGATTGTTAAAGCTAAGATAATCTATAACACAAGTACTATCTTTAAAAAAGAGAGTCGACGCATTTAAACAATAAGAAAAAAAACTTTAAGAAAATGTATCAAACGAAAGAAAGAGACAAGCATTACCATTTTCTTTCATTAATCATGTGTGTGTATTTGGGGGGGGGGATAATTAACGCGCTGCGAACTGTATCCAATCAAAATAAGGCTACAATATAAGAATACCTGCTATAATATTCTTAACAGAAGAAATTCTTTTTTATATTCTTGATGATTGATTTAATATGTATGTTGTATATATACTTTAAACAATTTGTACGTTTTATAGTCTCTCATAATTCCTTTTAAATTGGCACTTGTATTTTATCACATTGTTGTAATTAAATAACTAACATGTATTTATATTTTATGTATAATTGTGTATTATTTATGTAATACAAGTTGTGAGACTATAATAAAATATTGAATCTTGAATCTTGAATCAGTACAATGTGTATGCTATTCCAAAACGGTGGGGTGGGGATAAACTGTATGGGTAATTGAGGTCCAAATAAATAATTTCAACATCCCATCATTGAATTTTACTCTTAATTCTTTGGGCTGTGCGTGTATAGTAAACGAAATGTGTTATTCGAACCACTGTGTCTCATACTAGTCATTTGGCGTTCGAACACTTATCTTTAAATTATATGTTAAGTACCTTTGTGATCATGTTTTGACAATATTTCACGACAGAGAGAGAGAGGTGTGTTAGACGGTCAATTCAAGAAAATATGGCGTAAATACATCTCCGGCGTGAGGATTGTTTACAGTCAACAAAGCAAAAATTAAACGACGTATGGTTTTATCAATTTTTACTATTTTTGTGCAATGAGAATGCAAGTTTGTCTTCAATTGTTACCATGGGTAAGGGTCTTTTAGTTCAAAAGTCGCAATTCGAAAATATAACGACTGCGTCGTAAAAACATTTCGGCAATAAATACTGTGGAAACTATTTGCTTTTTTAACTACTACGGCAAATTGGTTGTTTGCGCAATCAACGGAAGTAAATATACCTGATGTTGAAATTTCAAATTGCACAAATTATAACAACTAAAATAACTTTATTTGTGTCAAAATTCATGAAATAAACTGCTACATACATTTAAAACGAATGTTAGTTTCTAAAACAAGCATTCCGCGTGGGGAACATTAACGAGGGACCTAAAAAAACTGTCATGTTACGGAACAGATAATATATCGGTATTGACCTGATTTGACATGTAGTGGCCGGATTCCGACTTGTATTAACCTGTTAAGTCATTTCCTGATTAAAACTTTTGTATTGGCCTTGTTATTCATCCTCGGCTAGCTGTATTGGCCTTGACGGCGCATCAGGTCAATACAGCAAGCTTTAGACCAATAAATAGACGAAGCGACGGGCAGCGAAGTTTCCCACGAAGAGCGGTGAGCTCTACGGCAATTATGTGTCACGTGATCAAAATCAAATCGCGTGACCAAAATCTGCTTAATGCTGATATTGAATTTTTTTCGCAGAAATATAGCAAAGAAAACCCGAAAAAACAGAAAGAGAGTAACCAGAACCCAATAAAAACCATGAGTGCACTCAAGTGCTCCGGACAAGTAAGCAGTGCCTGTGTCTATTAGACACCCGTCGAGTTTCTCATGGTCATGTCTAATTCATTTCATAGATTTTTGTCTTTCAGTGCTCACTTATTCTGATGCCTTTATTAGAGTTGTGTAGTATATTTTTTTAGACATTTTGGCAAACTTTTAGAATGGTATTGTTTAATTTTATTGCAATTTTATGAATACTGCTTTATAATAATTTTGTTTAAAAAATAAGCACCATACAATTTAGATTCTTTTTTAATAACTTTGGTCGCTCTTAAAAGGGCCAATTTGACACATTGTTCATTAGTCTCATCTATGTTGCTGCTGTCAAACTGTGGCCAATTGTCCAGTCCAACAATCAGTTTCATTCTTAAAGTTTGTATTCCCAACTTTATATATGTGTAGGTTCTGCAAGCAAGTGACTATAATTCCAGTACCGATAATTCTGAAAAATATACAGTTAAGATTTAACAATAAAATCATAACATTATTAAATTAAATGTACAATTGCAAACTGAACAAGAGCTTTTTCTTAAAAGAACACAATTTGTCATTTTAATTATCAATCAATCAATCAGTTTATTGGATAAAAGCACAGTAATCAACAATGCAATGTTATCCATTTTTATAGACCTGTAATACATAAGTATATTTATCTTAAAATACAATTGGAACACAATAATGTCTAAAAATTATCAAGGTACAGTTCAGTATTACCAGCCTCTTTACTTGTGTAAACAGGGACGGGCATTTAAGTTAAAAATATTGGTTGTCTGCATGATATAATGATATAAGCTAAAGCTTAATGTCATGAACTACTTACTAACTATAGTAAACTGGTTAGAAGACTTATAATTCAATTTTTCAATCTATAATTAAAATTAAACCTTACACTTGCTACCCCTTTTGTTATTGCAGCAGCAGAGGCTGAACAACGTCACATGTCTGTTTAAATTCAGTTGGAAACATGTACAAATTGTGCAATCATATCGTAAGAAATTAACACTTACCAATCAACAAGATTGGGTTTGTTTTTATGAACCAGGATCAGCAGACGAATTTACTCGGCAGACGATCACAAGTCTTGGCAGCAAATATCAGTTTACGTCAAGTATCGCCGGTCAGAAGCAGACGAAAAATAATTCACGTCAACTTTGGTTGCACGTCTTTTTTCATAACATCAGTAAATAAAATCTTTTGGTTAAAAAATAAATGTTTTTATAAATATAGCATTTTAAAAAAACACATTTCGTCTGTATTTTCTTCTCGTGTCGAGTTTTGCATTTATTTTACGTAGTTGCGATATCTTACGAGAATTCCGAGTCACAATGGAGGAAAGCAAATATCCTCCAAACAGTAAAAATACATTATTAAAGGGAAAATATTTGTGTTAAGTTAATTTCGTTAACGAAATTTAAATTCTTGATATCTAGAAGCAGTTATTTTGTTGCACACTTTTGTCCTACAACGAAGATTTTTGCGATGTTGCGTTGAAATTGGAGACTAACTTGAAAACTTCCGGTTGCAAGAGTTTTTTTTACAATTATATTGTCTCATAGTTATACTTCTACTATTAATCGAGGTATCGCTCGCTATTAGGTTAACAAAAATTTACTTGCAAGCTGTTGCCGTTGTTGATTTGTTTTAAATATTAAAGTACCGCGGCGCGGTACTACTACCCATAAGAATTACGTCCCAATAATACACGTGGGAAATTTGCTAACAGTTTAATGCAGGACGATGGTTTTACTGTAGAAATTTGTACAAAATAATTTGTCGAACATGTTAATCATAATTTAAGAAAATTCGTCATTCTTGACATTATTTCTTCTTGCTAATTTAACTACAATTTTGGTAAGATTATGAAGGATTGAATTTTATCAAAGAGTGACTTACAGATAAACATCTTAAGTGCATAAAGCCAGCGAAAAACTAAATTTTCCCACTTTATTTACTTCAATATCTATCGCACAAGTGTCTGTCTGTTTAACACCCGGGCGCAAAAATCGAAAAAAAATTACTAGCTGCGCATTCGTAGATTTTTGGTTCCGAAATTACTATCATACATACAGTAAGAGTAATTTGATGTTTTAAATTTTATTTTTTGTAGTCCTTCGGTGTTAATTTCTGCTGTGATGTCTTTTCTTAACGAAAACTGGATAGGTTGGGTGTGACATTTTTTACCCAAACTTATCCAAAACTACATTTTTGTATACCAAAACACACATACAAATTACATTTTTGGAATTTGTATCCTAGTAAAACTAATCATGAATGTATGAAGCCCATTATGTTCGGAAAAATTTATTACCCACACTGTACCTAGGCACTGGTTAAAAGGTTAAAATGAGATTGTTTGGCAGTTTTATCCTGTTAAAAAGTTGTATGTACTCTATTTATGTGGGAAAAGTTCGCATAATATGCTATGTTATAAAATATTGTAACAAAGCAACACATTTTGGAAACATTTTACATTACCCTTTTATATGATATGACTTCAATCAAGACATCAATGGAGTGTAGCGGGTGACAGTTAAAAATAGTATGTTCGATCTCTAATTATTTTGGTGTTATTTTGTTTTAAAATTAGTGTCTAATAAATATTTATTATTTAACTGGTGTTTAATGGTTTACAATTGTTGTATACTTGCTTTTTAACGAGTGTTTGGGTGCGGTTGGGTAATGCATTTTTCACGATGATAAGGAGCTTTAGAAAATCGACTATAACACAGGCAATTGTCATATTAACTGCCCTTTATAACATTTTTCAACAAAAATAGAGAATATAAAACGTTTAAACAAGACAATACTTATATTAATGTATTAATGTGTATAGTTTGGGTAAGTTTTGGTAAAAAGTTACACTGGGATAGGTTAGGACTCTGTCCAAAAATGTTTTAGGTTCGGTGTGACATACAGGCATATGTATCTTACGAAAATTTTTGTATAACTGAATAGATAGGTTAGATAAATTATTTGACTTAGTTACTTATTGTTGGCGTTACTAACTATATGTGATCATATGTTTATATACATGATAGTGGAATAGTGTATTTTGGTACTCATGAAATTAATGAACAAAAACAAGGAATTTTGTGCAAAAAAATAATAATTCATTAATAAAGGACTATATTGTCTATGCTCGCATTTTGTCAATTCCTACTTCATATTAGTAGTGACCGACATTAAAAGGCTATACTTATTTTATTATAATATTTTGGTTCTGATTATGTCGTGTTTCAACCATAATGAGCAGGCCAAATTAAAATGATTAATGATTTACATGATTAATAAATTAGAATATTGTTCAGATATGTTTCCTTTTTGAACAAATACATGAGAAGTTTGATCAAATGGTATTGTTGTTTTTATAATAGGTCTTTACTTCTAATGTTCGACATCAGTTTATTCAGTGGCGGATACAGAGAGTGGGGTTCATGGTCCCTCTTACAAGTCAGCATCTATAGTATGCGTCCATAAGTCCCTATGATAAAAAAAATTGTTCAAAGCTGTCTCTCTTACGAAAGGTAGCAGATCGTTCCGTCCCCTGGTCGATCCGTCCCCGGTCGATTCGTCCCTAGTTGATTCGTCCCCTATCTCATGGTGGCTGTGTGCCGGAATGCCAACATTTTGAAAGATCAAAGAACATGAATGCTCTCATTAGTGAGGATTAAGGGGTCCCCCATACATATTAATTAACTGTAAAAGTAAAATTGTGTAATATTGTACTGTGGTAATGAATTATATTAAGTGATAGTATTTGTATGTTTGAATTGTGAATTTAAAAATTCTGCCTTCAATAAATACTTAACAAAATTATAAATTTTCAAAACAGATTTGAAGAAATATTAGGTATACAAATACAATAGATAATAAATAGATATTTGTGTATTTTCAGAGAATATATCATTATACGTATATTCATTTATATTCAAAATATAACAAACAGGTAATAGTAAGGAACACTACATTTCACATTAAAATTATAAACACAGTACAAATGATTCAGCACATTCAAGTAAAGTCTGGGTCCATTTGAAATTAAGCTTGATATTTATAATAATGTGTAACTTGGGTGTCTGCTTGCTCTGTACAATATTGATTTTGCAGGGTTGAATGTCGGTTTCTTCTCAACAACTTCTCTCGAACCGTCGTCCAACTCCCCAATCTTTTTCATCTCTTCTTGGTAAATACCTGGTATTGGTCTTACTTCTTCATGGCATTTGGTCGGTATCAGTTGTATGATGTCTTTGGCAACAATTGTTGCTTGGTCTGCAGGGTGACTGTGTTGTTGATGTCCTAGTCCAATAATAATGTCGTTCTTGGCGTTGCTACTGGATAGGCATGCTGATATATTTCACTTTTAGTAAGTTCTTTCACCACGGCAGTTTTTAAAACTAAAATATTTATTTATGTATTATTTAATTTACTTAAATAACATAGTAATAAAAAGTTTTAAATACATGTTATTTTAAATTTCTGTAAAAAGTTAGTTTACCCATTTCATTTTTCTGTTGCAGTCACTGCACATTTGTATGATATTATTCCTATTTCAATTAGCAGAATAATCAACACCCCTTGTTATACCCCTTTTTAACCACTAAAACAACAATTCCTAATTATGTGATTTTTTAAAAATGTTGGCATTCCGGGAACACACCTATTTGGGCGTGTTTTTTTTTCTTATGTTAAATTGTTTATTTCAATTGGTTATTTTTTCATTCAATTCATTTCAAGCAAACAATTTAAACATAATCAAATGATAATTACCTCTTTGTGCACTGATCAAAACTATTATCATCATTTAATTAATTAAAAGCAATATTGTTTATTTAATTATTAAACTAATTTTAATTAACCCTTTATCAATTTCTAATTAAACACAATTAAAATTAAATTAAATATAGTAATATACTTATAATTATTTACTGGGGATGGATCGACGGTTCGTTCTAATAATAAAAATAATAATTTATTTATTCATTCCTCCTATTCCCACTTTTTAAAATTAAAGTAAGAAAAGGTAAAATTTCAAGTGGGAGTAGGTGGAAAACTTGTGCAAACAAAGGATTATACTGTAAAAACATCAGCTCATTAACTTTTAATTAAATGTAGGAGCTTAGGTACAGGTAAATAAAGTTATTTTGTATGCATGAATTCTGATTTTTATGTATAGTTGCTTTATGATTTATTTAAAGAATAACACATATATCGGTAACTATATTTTATTAATTTTACAGCCTAATGCAACAATAAAGTCAAGCAAATATACACAATTACAAATGTCACTACACGTTCAGTGTATGAAACATAAATACATATGACCATCACTACTGTACTGTTGTGATCTGGTTACGGTGTCTAATCTTTAGGTTTTCTAACCTGTTGATCTCAACATACTTTCTCTTTTGGAAAGGTCGCTTACCACAGGCTGTATACTGGATCATTGTCAGGTCATTGATTGCTTAATCATGTTTAAATAGTCTAATGAGCTTAAAGATGTTTGGGTGTGAATGCTGGTAAATTCTTGATCTTGCTATGCCATCCTTCTAAATTATTAGTAGTCCTTGATCCCTGTGTTTCATAGTGGTTCTATATGTAATGGCATTAAACCATACATCTTCTACTTCAGCAGTAGGTATAAGTGTGAGGACACCAGCACGGTGTACTGGTCGACGAATTTTGTTACCTTCCTTAAATGGTATCTAGAGACATGTTTCTTGTGCTTTTTCTTCATATGCTCTGTGTATAGTGGAAGAAGCAACCTTTCGCATTAATGCCTGGAAACACGGTGAATGCTGCAGCGTTCTTGGTGGTTACTTTGTATGCTTCGAATGTACATGCAGTAGTAGGTTACAGCTGTAGTTGGTGTTGGTGTCTTCAAGTAATGACAGAATTTATACCCAACTTATCTTAAAGTTAATAAAGCTTGGATTTTTATTTTTATGCCAACTGACTTATTACCTTGCAAATTATTTTTTGTAGCTTGCAAGAAACCAGTAAAAATTTATTAAACTTATTTATTGTAAGTTCATATTCGGGCAAAATGAACAGTTTCACTCATTATTTCGAAGCTTACAGTATACTCGTCTGCAAATATCTAAAAAATATAATTTATTTTATCTTAATTCATAACAAAATAAAAAAAAACAGGTAAATCTCAGGTAAAATTTAGTTAATCCTAACTGCTATAAAAACAATTTAGCTATCAAAACATCTATTGTTATTTGCATGTGGAAATACAAGGAATAGTGATTTAAAAAACGTGGGAGTAGGCGGAAAACACCGGATCGACCAAGTGGGTGTGTTCCCGGAATGCCAACATTTTTAAAATCACACAATTAGGTATTGTTGTTTTAGTGGTTAAAAAGGGGTACAACAAGGGGTGTTGATTATTCTGTTTTTTGGCATTCCGGCACACAGCCCCCCCAAATAGACAGAAAAGTCCAAAAACGTACCGTATAAGTGGTTTTTTCCCGGTGATTTAATTTTCGCTATATTCGCGGTAAAAGTTGGAACGCTAAAATAAAAACGCGCGAAATATTAGGACAAATGATAGAGTTATTCATTATGATTACGGATCGCGAAAATTAAATTACGCCAAAATAAACTCACACAGTTTTTCACCAAAAACGCTAAATTTTCCCCACGCGAAAAAAACCACTTATACGGTAATTTAAAAACATAGTTTCTTTATATTTATGTTACATTTCTGATAGAAAGAATAAACAAAATATTAATTCAATAATTTAAAATCATATACTCACTATTTTTGAACAGTGTGATCAAGTTTTTGTTTAAAACATTGTTTTACACGTTCGTAACGTAAGTTACAGAATCTCTGCCTGAAAAAAACCCGTTGAATTGTCATATGAAAAGTACCATCTTGTACGTATTTACATTATATACGAAAATTGAATCTGATCTTTTTGGAAGCAATAGAATTTTTGAACATATTACACTTATTTTTAGTAACGTATGTTTTAATGCTTTGCAAACAGCTCTTAAAATTTGTTCAAGTAATCTTAATACAGTCAATTAATTTGTTTATCTTTGACGGTAGTTTTTCTGTTTTTTCTGCTCTTTTTTAAAGCCATCTTTATTCGAAAAAAAGAAAAACAATAACAGGGTTTCAGTGTAAAAACATACGTTACCATGCGTTAGGTAATAACATGTATTAATTTGTATTTTTTTTTGTTTTTACATAGCGTACTTTGTATTTTACTTTCCGTCAAAATACATGTAATGTGAATAAAAAGGCATTTTTAACACAAACGGTTTGTAGTCATGTTTAGTATAGTCAGTATTTAAGATTACCTATCGGACATGCCTGTTAGAGTTGAACTATGTGACCAGTGTTGACAAATCACATATAACATAATCAATATGAAAACCTGTAAATCAGCGGGTCTGGAATCCAACGATATCGCATACATTTCTTTGTCGTCCACTACTCTAATTACAGTTATGATAACGTGTTTATGGTGTTTGTTTATCTATGTTCTATAGCATACAACAGACTGATTCTTGGTTAGTTCCGTACCGTATCAATTGATGATGGATTTCAAGAAAACACGTTTTATTTTGGAACAAAAACAAAAAGTACCACAATGTACTTGAATGAAATTAAACAGAAACTTTAAAACAAAATTAAAGGCAATATTTGTACATTAACATTGGGCAGTGATACGGCTATGACTGTTAGCAATAATATCATATCATGGAAAAGCACAGTAATACCTTCTTCGGAATAAAGCAGGGACTATTTTGCGTATAACAGACATTTTTAAATATTACAATATGAATATTCTAACCCTGGTTTAACTGAAAATTAAAAATGTGCCCATCTAAAAGATCGAATATTCTGAAATCAAATTTACTAGCCAACCTAACCCTTCCCCCCAAAAGTCTATCAGAATCCCTTATCCCTTACTTTATAATAACAGTAAACAACTCCTATTTAAAAACTATTTCTGGGAAATATAAACGTAAAAACTGAGTAGATTTTAGATTGTTTATCCTTCCCATAATAGTAAAACGACGGAAGCAGGCAGATAGAGATCAAACCCACCAATTATAATCTTCCTTGTTAGGAATGTTTGTCAGCAATGTTTCTCCGAATTAAATCATTTCGCATTAACATTAATACATTATATAGATATAGATGCTTTACTAACGTTTCGGATTAATTAAGAATGTCTGATCGCCCAAAAATTAACTTCACAACTGGTTTACAGACAAACAAAACCAAAACAGACGAACCAGAAGAAGATTATGAGGAAATTGATGTCTTAGATGTAAATCTAGATAATAATGACGATAGAAAATCCGAGGCAAATGTTTACTTAAGCCTGGTTGACGGGGAAAAAATTGGAAAAAGAACAAAGGAAGAACAAACTAACAAATGTGCCGAAAGACTAAATTATGAATTTCGGATCCCTGAATCCATGACTAGAAGTCACGTGGACTCGGCATGGAAAATCGCAACAATAATTACAAATGTGTTGTGCATTGGGCTTTTCACAGGAATTATAACTTTAATGTTTGTAAAGCTGTCAGTAGGTAAAAGATACATTCTAAAAGATACGTTATTTTAAGCAAGTAATTTGTTATATTTATATTGATGTCTTTCTAAAATACACATTTTGAAGAAATGTCCTAGTAGATATCCGACGTACGACGTTGACTTATTATTAACTACTCCAAATGTGCGTTCGATTTAAACCTATTATTTTTATTATAATTATTTCAAAATTATGTTTGTTTCTATAACTGCGTATCCATTCGAAAAAACATCAGAAAACAACCAACAGAAAGAAAAAATATTCGTTAAACAAAAATAACTAAACTAAATGCCAACCCACCTTGGGAAAATAAGTTTGCTTGCATTTTTTCATTATTCTATATTTTACCTTTTTATTACGAAAATTCAGCAGAAAAAATGTAGATACGATAACCTGTCCATGTTTTATAATATGCCTCTAGTGTTACGTTGTTATAAATCGTCCTTGACTTTTGCTACGGGAATTTTACATAATAAGTCAGCCTTTTTTTGTTTCTAAAGGGACCTAACGATGTTTACAAATGTTCGTCTGCTTTCGTGACGTTCAATGGTATTCGGACAAACCGCGAGACTTTTCCCGTCTTAACTGCAGACGACATCACCCGAAGGATTTCGAGTAGACAACACTCGATTGTTCCTAAAGTACACTTCCGTTCTAATTAAGGTGAAATTTTAGTATGGAAAATCGCCCTTTCAAAATTAAAAAACTGCCATACTTCAAAACGCTGAATATCTCGAGGAAATCTTGATCTACAAAAGGAGCATAAGCTGAACCATACGCGGCAAGCAGTTTTCATTTTTCACGCAAAAAACCCTCTCCACAATACGTCAACACTTTATTTAGACAAAGTCTCTCTAGCGATCACTAATACCCCCGCTTTTGTAAAAATTTCTAACGTTTTTCGTGGACTGTGACCTTGAAATTTGACAGATTTCCCCCAAAATCGATAGGCTTCTTACCAACATTATATATAACATCCCACAGTTTCATTCAAATCGGATGCAAACATTTTGTGTTATTGTCCGGAAACGTTTTTTCTAAAATTTCTAGTTTTTCACGGACTGCGACCTAGAAATGTGACGGATTTCACCCAAAATCGATAGGTTTCTTTATAACCTAATATATAACAATATCCCAAAGTTTCATTCAAATCAAATGAAAACTTTTTGAGTTATTGTTCGGAAACAATTTTTTTGTCAAAATTTCTAACGTTTTTCGTGGACTGCGACCTTGAAATTTGACGGATTTCCCCCAAAATCGACAGGCTTCTTACCAGCCTGATATATAACAATATTCCAAAGTTTCATTCAAATCGGATGTAAACTTTTTGAATTATCATCCGGAAACAAAGTTTTGGTTAAAATTCCTAACGTTTTTCGTAGACTGCAACCTTGAAATTTGTCGGATTTTCCCCAAAATAGATAGGCTTCTTACCAATCTGATATATAACAGTATCCCAAAATTTCCTTCAAATCGGATGTAAACTTTTTGAATTATCATCCGGAAACAAAATGTGGACGGACGAACGGACAACCGGAAGGACGGACGGAAGGACAGACGGACGGACATGATGACCACTATATACCCCGACTCTGTCGAGCGGGGGTATAATAAAATTAACAACAAAAACCAATATTTTGAATGACATTCCATTTCAAAATACTTTGAAGGCAACCATTGAATAAGATAGAAAAACCCAGCACCCCAAAAATAAAAATTTCGAACAACAACAAAAGATACTACATTAAAAAATTTTCTAAGAATTTTATAACAATTAGAACATAAGAAAAACTGCTTGAAAACAATAAATCACATGAAAAAATCAATACCAAATTAATAGCAAAAAGAAAAAAGAAAAACCAATCATAACTAAAAATAGCATAAAATTTAGAAAAAGAAATCTTGTTTAAAGTATTCCAGCTAAAATGTTTTTTTTTCTGTTTTAGTACAAGAAATCAGATGTTTATACAGTGGAACATGTTCTGTTATTGCCGACAATACTGTATATACATGTATCAAAGGATTTTATGGAACAAAATGTGACAGTAAGTGATCATGCTGCTGTATTATAATAAATTTTAAATGCAATAATTGTATAAATTTATTGCATGTTAACGGTATGAACAGTTTCAGTTCTGATGCAATGCAAACATTTTGTCTACTACAGCCTAAACTACAGAAATTTAAAAGGTTTTCCCACTCAATTGCACTATTCTACATGTAATCAGCATTTGTAGTCAATATTCATTTATAATATAAAGGTTTGTACATCACAACTTTGGTAAAAAGTTATTTATGTATAAGCAACACAAGACGAGCGAGGAAGGCGTGTCTTGAAAGGCTGTTCCATTACACAAGCTTAACTCCTAGCTGAAAAATATTGCATTTATCTGTTGCAATATATTGTGTTTTATATTGACGAAACAACCCGTTTTTGGCGAAAATTGTAATAAAACAGTGATAATTATGAATTACACGAATTTTAAAGTTTATCGCACTCAATTGACTTAAACATGTAAAAGTCATTGTGAAACGTTTTAAAAGTTGAAAAAAGGTTGTGGCCCGAAAATATCATTTAGAAACCAGTCTCCATATCGAAAAAAAATCGATAGCATAGATATTGACGGAAATACCAGTTTATTGGGAAAATTGTGTTGGCTATAGGTGCGTAAATATCATACACGTACAGTAAATGACTAATTAGAAAAGAAATAATTCATTAAGGCTGTTGTTTATCACAGTTTTTCAACGGAAAGGCCATTTATCTCGTTATTTAATAAAATGCAACATAAATGGTAATCCATTTATAAAACCATGATACACCACAGCCTCTGTAAATTATTTCTTAATTATAACCTGTTTCAGTTTTTAGATTAATAAATGTGTAAATTGAATTCATCACTTTATTTTCCACAGTTATTCAGCGTTTTGAAATGTGGCGTATTTCAATGTGATAGAGCAATTTTCTATAGTAAAGTTTGACCTAAATTACAACAGAAGTGTATGTTTGGAAGAGTCCATTGTCGCCTGTTCGAAATCCTTCGGGTAATATCGTCTGCAGTTAAGGCGGGAAAATCCTCGCGATTTGTCCGAATACCACTGAACGTTACGAAAGCAGACGATCTTTTTGAAAACAACGCGAGGCCCCTGTAGAAACTCAAGCGGCTGACTTCTTTGTAAAATTCCCGTAGCAAATGCCAAGGACGATTTGGAACTTGTCAACAACAAAGGCATAATATAAAATATGGAGGTTTTACCGTGTAGAAATATTTTAAATTGGATTTTAACACTACAAAGGTACAATATGGAATAATAAAAAAATGTAGGCAAAACACCTAGCGCAGCGGGGCGTAACATTTAGTATATGTAAATATTTGTACAGTTAACAAAACCTAACTGACATTTAAAACATAAAGAATTTAATTGTCATGATTGTTTATTTCAGTATCACCATGCTCTAGTGAGCCATGCATGAACGGGGGTATCTGTAATTTAACATTGGAGAAAAACGGAATACATTTTCAATGTACATGTCCGTCAGGATTTCACGGACTACAGTGTGAAGGTATTTTAAATGTCAAGTAACGATTGCATCTTTCCATAATGTATCAAATTTCATCCTTGTTGGATTGTGAATAATTTATTTCCAATTTCCAATTGTCAACTTCCCTTTCATCGACAGCAACATTCCAGCAGCTCCAGCGTATGGTGTGTACATTTCACAACTTATACGTTATTCTAGATCCTGCAATCGTTATTCAGATTTTCTAGACCGATCACTGCTGTTGACTGCTAAACTACTCAAACAAGGGTTTGTTGTACCTAGGTTGATGTTATCTCTCCAGAAATTCTATGGTCGGCACCACGACTTAATTGATCGTTACGGGAAATCAGTGTCTCAAATACGATCTGACATTTTCGCTGAGTCATAGGTAGTGTTTCCTATTCCTGGATTTGACTTTTCCCTAGACAAGACAATGAGTAACTCGACGGATGTCTAATTAGAGGCAGGCACTGCTTACTCGTCCGGAGCACCTGGTTTTATCGGGTTCGGGTTACTCTCTTTCTGTGTTTTATGTTTTTGATTTTTGTGTTGTATTTGTCTATATCCGGATTTGTAACTGTCCTTTGGTTTTTGGCTCTTGTTGTTCGGTCGGTTTTCTTTGCTTCTTTCTTATGTTTGCCAGGCTAAATTTCCACGTCTTCTATTGATTACGAAGCGATCAACACTGATTTTCTGGATATGAGCACTGCTAACTGCCGGTACGGTGGTTCGACTGCAACCATAATTGACAACGATTGCCAGTTTTCTAACCGAAGATGGAGGTTTTCACCAGATACAATCGGCTTCTTTCCCAATACAAAGTGGACGCTATAATAAAGGTGAAAACTTCCTCCGAGTTGCGTTGAATACCATTTACACACACAAAAACAGAAATCAAATTGTGCAAGTTCTTTACAATATTAAGAAGAACAATCAATGACGCCTGGGCAAATTGTTTAATAACTGTACACCTGATATATCTTTTCCTGCAATATACACTACATCAGACTGAAAACGAAACATGTATCATATTCAGATTAGAAAAAAATAATGAAAAAATTCGTCTTGTTTGCTTATGCTTTTCGTGCAGCAACTCCATGTTCTTCTAGTCCTTGCTTGTATGGTGGAAACTGTTCTATAAGTGGAAGTGGATATAGTTGCGCATGTCCAATAGAACGTAGTGGTTCGAGATGTCAAGGTAATTAATTACACTTTGTATCATTCTTCTATTTCATTTTCGTTCAAAAGAGGAGGACAGTGGTGAGCACAATTCGAACGTTAATTAACGTTGACTTGTCAATCAAACAATATGTGTTGGAGGTCTAGAGATAATCACATATATCAATAAATTAAAGGTGAATACACACATACGCAATGAGAAAAAAAGAGTTTACAAAAATCGTTTAGCCAATACGTACTTATAAAATATCAACTGTTTAATATTTTATCTGAGTTACCTAATCGTGTGATTGATTGACTGATATATATTTTCCACCAAGCAATATGCAATTTATATTATACAAACTAAACATTAGTGAGATGATATCCATCTCTGTGATCCCTGCCGATCCTTGAGGTCGAGGTCAAAGGTAATTAAATATGTTATGCGACACATCGCCATATACTATCTATCACATACCAAACATTAAAAGCATACCTCAAAAGATAAAAAGGTTATAGCTCGATTACCATTATAGTTTCGGGTGCGCAGACGGACAGACTTATCACTATAGGGCGTCTCAATATACTATACGATTGCCAGTAAAAAAACTGAACCCACAACATTAAAAATTAAAATCTGTAATAAAAAATAGGGTTGAAAAATTAAAATATATTTTGTTGGGGTAAATTTAATTTCTTACTCTGTAGATATCTAAGATGTTTTTCCTATTATTCTGATAACTAACGAAACTTTGGTGAGTGAGATGTGTTTGTTGTTTAACGCCACTTTCAGCAATTTTTCCGTTATATCATGGAGTCCAGTTTTTTTATTTAGGAAGGTAGGCGTAGTACCCGGAGAAAACCTCTGACCTTTGGTAGGAGAACTGGCAATCCTTGTCTATAAAGGGGGGGGGGGGAGCTAGAGGGGGTCCATTAACAGGTTAACAATTTTTTTATATTTTTCCCAAAACAGATAACAGTAAATTTAAAATAATAATAACAGGTAACAGTAAATTTAAAAAATTGATAACATGTAACATTAATTTACATGAGAGAACAGAAACGGTGAATTCAAAAATCGAAAAAACAGATAACAGCAGAATCTTATCGAAGGGCAATACTATTAACAACAAACAAGGTTTTTATTTTCGTTATAACAGTTAACAATGTCAACAGCTAATGGTTTAAAAACAATTTACAGGTGCTTTATTTAAAAAAAAAAACAGTTAAAACACCTGTAAAAATGCCCAAAACAAATTAACAGAAATGATCTAGACACCCAAATAAAGATTGGAGTCAAGTGCACACTGCCTGAAGTGATACTCGAACCCGCAATCATAGTGTTGACAGACTACTTGATATACACTCGTCCATATAGAATATGTGCAATATATCGTTACATAATGTACAGTTATTATACGGCACCATGGGATAGAGCGAATTTTTTGCCTGAGTATTTCCCGAAGCGGAAGCGGCTTGAAATATCTGATTCAAGACAAATAAAACAGTTATATCGAGAGGTGCTGTTAATCACAGTTATATTCTACCGAAAAAATACAATAAAATAATTGAGTAATTTGAATAAATACCAAAACCAAAGTACTTAGATTCTTGAATACACGATTGTATACACGACCTATATTTATTTATTTTAAAATAATTATTATATTTTTCAGCTTCAACGGCAGTGTATAGAACTATTCAGTCGCCTGGGTTTCCGGATCATTACACAGATTATATGAACACAACATGGAGTATTGATGTAGGAAGTGGACATGTTTTGTGACTTTCGATACAGAAAATGGCTTCGATATTATTTATGCGAGTATTAATTTGAAATTAAAATCTGATGTTTATTCTTTAACAAATATTCTTCAGTGCCACACCAAAGATTTCTCATATAAGGGGAATTTTTTTATCACATGGTTTATAGACGCATTTTATAGATTTTGCTTCGTAAAGGTTCCCCTCCCCCCGATCCAGTGTGCCATACATCGTGACGTTTTCTACAGCAATTGTATCATGTCATTAGGCACATTGTTCTTCTAACAATATATAAATTTGTTCTTGATAGTACAATAAAGTAGATCTAAGTGACTGTGTGCAGGATATAAAATGCCCTATGAGCAATAATTCATATTCTAGGAAATAACTAAAAAATGTTCTGCGCAGTTTAGTTTGTAAGTTGGTAGCATATATATATATATATATAGCGGATTTGGCCGAGGGGTCTAGACCGCTGGACATAGTGCAGGCGAATTGGTGCCACAGTGTCACAACGGTGTGAGTTCGAATCCCGCTGAGGGTAAGCAAAAATTTGACAGTGTTAAAAATCCAATTCTAACAGTGTTGGGTTCAATTTGTAGACGTATATATATATATATATATATATATATATACAAACGTCTAAGTATTGTGACAACCATATAATATATCTATCCAGCGGATTTCTGAAACATCAGAAATACAGGGTTAATATCAAATATTTATATATACGTCTACAAATTAAGCCCAACACTGTTTGAATTAGATTTTTAACACTGTCAAATGTTTGCTTTCCCTCAGCGGGATTCGAACTCACACCGTTGTGACACTGTGGCACCACTTCGCCTGCACTATGTCCAGCGGTCTAGACTCCTCGGCCAAATCCGCTATATAAAAATATAGCTTCATTAACCGGGGTGAATCTTAGACATAGACATAGTACTTGTGTACTAGCGTGTGACGATGGAATTTTCGTAACCAATACGTATTAATCTGACAGTAATCTAATTCAGCATTTTTGTATATATTATATAGGATGACAAAGTTACTAGTCATGCAGTCACAGTAAGTAAATTATATACAAACGTCTAAGTATTGTGACAACCATATAATATATCTATCCAGCGGATTTCTGAAACATCAGAAATACAGGGTTAATATCAAATATTTATATATACGTCTACAAATTAAGCCCAACACTGTTTGAATTAGATTTTTAACACTGTCAAATTTTTGCTTTCCCTCAGCGGGATTCGAACTCACACCGTTGTGACACTGTGGCACCAATTCGCCTGCACTATGTCCAGCGGTCTAGACCCCTCGGCCAAATCCGCTATATAAAAATATAGCTTCATTAACCGGGGTGAATCTTAGACATAGACATAGTACATGTGTACTAGCGTGTGACGATGGAATTTTCGTAACCAATACGTATTAATCTGACAGTAATCTAATTCAGCATTTTTGTATATATTATATAGGATGACAAAGTTACATATATATATATATATATATATACACACACACCAAAAAGAAGAATATTTCAGTTGTTTATTTATTTCTTTAATATACGGAACCTTACTGTCATGGAAATGTTTCACAGAGGCAATGTTTTATCATCGTTTTACAAAGGGATTAAACTTTAGGTCGATTATTTTAAAATAACCACGTCAATAGCCATACCGTTGTAAAACAATAATAAAACACAGCCTCTTCAAGATATTTTTGTTCTAATAAGACAAGAATGTTAGAATTTATTTTGAACTCGTGATAACGACTTAGATATTTCGTTGCAACATAAAAAATCTTATCACCAACGGATTCCGCATTAATGTTTAACAATTTGATGAGAAGTGAAACATAAATAAATTTTGTTTGACTCAACCGAGAATTAAACCTACCCGCAAACCTGCTACCAATTCTTCCTTAATCTTAATATCTTTTAGCAATTTCTATTAAGGGTTGTGAAAGTCAACAATAGTCTGATAAAACCGATTGCCAATTTGCCATCAAAATAGATAGATCGACTACAAAGTAAACTAATCAAATCAAATTATGAAAATTACTTGTTAAACGAATCTATATTCCAATATAAATGTAAAATGTTTCTCGTTATTTCTATTTCTAAAGGTCTGCAATGGCTATTCTAGATGTGATGAACCATTGTTTAATGGAAGTGGAACAAGTCTCCCAGCTGATCTAAAAACAACAGGACAATACATGTTCATTCAATTTAAAACGGACAGCTCAAATACTAGGCGTGGGTTTCTAGCTCTGGTCTACCAATTATAGGAAAAGTCATAAAAACAACATGTTAAGTAAATCATATAGAAGTAAATAGCCAACAACAAAAATAATTTATGTACATATTTATTTTTAACATGTTTAATATATAATATATCCATATTTTGTTTAAGTGTCTTAATATTTTTCAGTTATTGCTTTTCTAGGAGGCTAATACATGTTTTTCTCGACCTGAGGAAAGTATACCGACCGAGAACGATAAAAACTATACAATTGTTGCTTATAAATAGGACATTGTCATTCTGCACAAGGGAGAGTGAACAAAAGGCGATCGAGGTCATTATAACTGATGAAGGCAATATAACTCTCCCGAGTGCTGCACAGTAGCATGGCAATGCCATCTATATTATATAGGGTTATTGCATGAGTATTGGGAAATATTGTCCCGAGCAAGATGCAATATTACGCGAGCTTGTGAGTGCAATATAGCATCTTGCGAGGGACAATATTTCCCAATATTCATGCAATAACCCTTTTATTATATAGTAATACTTTTTAATAATTTTTAGGTGCTTTAAAGTGATTATTCGTTATCTTTCCTATTTTGTAATATTTTACTAGGTCCAATATTATCATATTTTCACTTGGTCAATATTACAGATATAAATTTTGATGCAGATGTACATAAAATAAAAAAAAGAGATTTTTTTTCAGTTGTGTGTTTTTATTAGTTGTACTTTATTTTTGTGAATATACATTATGAATGTATATTTATTTCTTCCTGTGTTTGGCTTTATCATAGGATTTTACTTTTCTGTCAATTTCTGCTATATTATTAGTATTAAACTGCACATGCACCTTTATTTTTGTGTGTATTTTGGTTTGGTTTTTGTTGTTGTTGAATGAGTATTGTTTTTTGTGTTGTTTTTTTTTAAGGGGCTGCGTTGGCACTGTTTGTATTTTCTTATTATAATGATTTTGTTATTATACATGTATTCTTGAAAAAATATCATTTGTCGAATTCTGATATTATATTCGGAAAAATATCACTGTTCTAATTGTGTTATTATATTCAGAAAAATCTTACTGTTCTAATTCTGTTATTATAGTCTGAAAATATTGCTTTTCAAATTCTGTTATTATATTTTGTAATTTTAGATTTAAAAAAAAGAATAAAAAACGTAAAAACAATAACAATATTTCATATATTTAACATCTGAACAAAAACATCAACATATAACAATTATTCATTCAGTCTTGGGAACTGTCAGACTCAATTGGCAGAATTTTCTTGTATTTCCTTCGAGGTTCATCTGGATCAAACGATGGCTCTGGGCGAGACATTGCAGGAACATTAAAGTTAATTTTAAAGGTGTAGTTGTTTAGAACTGATCCTTGTCCAAATAAGTCATTTAAGTTCGATAAATTATACGATGATTTCGGTTTCTCTGGTTGATAAGAGTCATAGGCCGTGGAAAGTAGCATATGTTTTAATCAATTTGTGTCCATGGAATACAAGTTAAATAATATGGCGTGTCAGCATCCAAAGCTTTTTCTGGGCGACGTTCTAAATAAATTTTGTAGAGTTCCAAAGGGTCGCGTTCTGTGTTGTTACTATATAATCTAGGTTTTACTTTCCTGTTTTCCTTTCCGGTACCATCACGTGTTTTCGTAATTCTTTCGGAATATTCTAGATACTCTCTGCCATTTACAGGATCTTTCTTTAATAAAATATCTCCCAACATAAGTTGACGGTGCTCGTGCCTACTTAGCAATCCAAAACACTTGGTAAAATAATACCACAAGGAAAATATCAATGTTCTAGGACTACTATCGCCAAGCTGACCTGTTTCCAACATTAAGTTTTCTTCGTCTGCCCTTATTGCTTTAGAAGCATTTGGATTTGTCCTTTTCCAAGTTTCCCTAATTGAACTTTTTTGCAGACAAATCCTTTGTTGAAAAATCTTTGTCCCTCAATGAGTGTGGGTATTCAGTATCCCGTAAGTGTCTTTCTATTCAGGCACGAATAGAGTCAATAGACCCTGGCTCGTACTCAGATCCGTTTTCTTTTTTAACATTAACATAAAAATCTGCCAAATAAGTATCTAGTAGATCCTTTGCTGGTATTTCTTCCAGTGCTCTAAATTCTTGTTTGGAAATGAGCCACCTGCATACAATATTCAAGTCCCGTTTAGTACAGTTTACGGTAGCTTTTTTTCTGTTGGTCAATAAATTCTTTGACTTTAGTTTTATCCACAATCGAATGTAATTCCATATGTTGTTCCGTGTGTTTACTTTCATGTGGCTCCACCGATTCTTTCCCCGAGAGTAGATTATTTATTTTAAATTCGGCCATGTTTGTTTACTAAACGCTTAGTGTGTCCATGGTAACGACGGTGAAAAATATAAAAACCAATGTTCGGAACACATCTCTTCTTTTCCCGGAAATAACATAAAAGATCGAGACACAGTGTAAAATATGAAAATATATTGCACTTTATTCCTATATGAAATCAAATGGGGAAAAATATTACTGTATAATATGATATTATTAAGTGATGATTTCTGTATTGGCCTAGTTATTGGTCCAAAGCTTGATGTATTGCCTTAGGCGCAGGTAAATTATAGTAGTTATCACATATTTAGTGTTAATAAAGGAAAATTGGTCCATGTTATAAATGCAAAAAGTCAGTGTCAGTTATTAGCCCTCAGAGCAAACATCGATATTAGCCCTGGAGAACAGGGTAATAATCGAAATTAGCCCTGGAGACATGTATTTAAATATGTCATAAACATATTATTATATGGTCATTTGATATTATATAATATTCACTCAGATAAAAGTAAAACTTCCGATATGATTTATTTTGCCGAACCCATCCAATACGTAGTTACTAGTAACTAGTCTTATATAGGTATTGACCTGATTCTACCTGTAGTGGCCTGATTTCGACTTGTATTGACCTGTTAAATCATTTCCGGATTCTTTTTGTATTTGCCTAGTTATTCGTCCTCGGTCAGCAATAATAGTTTGGTTATGTTTACGTCGTGTTTCAACCATCATGATCAAGCCTAATTAAAATGTTTTGCTATTTTACTGTCTTGGAGATATTTAATCCAGAACTAGTTTTGATAGTGATTAAAGTAAAGGGAAATAACCTTTCATTTCCTTTAGTAATTTCAAAAAGCTAATTTGAAATTTAAATATTTTGGCTAAATGTTGTAATTAACAGATATATTTAAATAATTAAACATGATTAACAAATTAGAATATTGTTCAGACATGTTTTTTTCTTGAACAAATACTGGAGCAAATTGATCAAATGTTATTGTTGATTTTATTATATTATGTTCGTCTTTACTTCTGCTGTTCGACATCGTTGTATTCAGTGGCGGATCCAGGGAGCGGGGTGCACGGTCCCTGTTACCAGCCAGCATCTATCTATGTGTCCATAAGTCCCTATAATAAAAATATGTGTTCAAAGCTGTCTCTCTTACGAATAGAGCGGCCTTTCTATATGAGAAATCCTGGATCCGCTACTGGTATTAAGGGTCCAGATCTAAGTTAAAATTGATTCAGTTGAGATATCTTTATTGTTCTCTAGCAAAGCACTGCGGTATTTGTAGTAGTACCAGTTTATTATTAAATAAATATCAGAATGTTTTATGTGATTGGTGTAAAATTGTTACCGTAGTTACAAGAATTACTCTACTGCAAAATGTTAAAATTTGATGTTGTGTAGAATGGAAGTAAAAGAGGAATTACAATAATGAAACAAGGCTATTGTACTCGCCTATTTGTTTATCACAACAAAAGGTCAATTAAAAATTAAACCGCCGCATTTGTAATCGAATTTAGGTGACTATAGGTACAACACCATCAACATTTTTGTAAATTGACCATTCCTAACTTTTTTTACAAATCTAGAACATCTGTGTCTTAAGTGATGAAGTGGGAAAGATTCTGAAAACAGAATTTGTTCTATGTAAAACAACAGAATATTACAAAGCGGTTAGTCAATGACAGACAATATCATGGTTAAACTTAAGAAGGGGCAACAATAAAACAGACACACAGAACGAAAACCAAAATTACATCAACACAAATCCTACTAAATGCGAGGTTGAGTCAGGCCAGTTCCTCGTTTAACAAAAGAAGTCTAACAGTTTGCGATCGGTCGTAAATCTTATACAAACCATACAATTGCAGATCAATAGTCGTACGACTATTTGAGAGACAGGAGCCAGGTGATCCAGAATGTTGTAAGCAACTACTGCTCTACTCGTGGCACCCGTTATATTTACTCGGTTAAAATCCTGTAACTACCCCTATCCGACTAGTCATAATCCAGTGAGCAGGGAGAGTAATAACGACACACGGCACACAATAATAGATATTTTTTACACAGATTATACTTCCTGTTCGTCAGATTGGACAGCTCTTTTTTAGTCTCACAATGACGAAGAGGTGGTTCAGCTTATTTTTAAAGAACAAGTCCCGATTTAGGTAGCAACAAACTATTCGTAGTCAAAGAAATATTTGCGTAATTCTGTTCTCGACAAAATGATACTTTGCGGCTTTTGTAAGCGTTACTCGCAGACTTGAAAGATGACACTGACGCACATAGCTTCGTGCATTGAGGTATTAAATTCCAAGACCGTACAGCTGAATGCAGAAAGTAAAGTGCTCCTCTAATTGGTGGATCTATTCCAAGTATTATGGCTGAGGATATCAGTTAGCGTGTCAGGTCCTAGGTCAAGAAGGTATGGAGGGGTCAGACGGATTGTAGTCATGTTTAGTATAGTCAGGATGTAAGATTACCTATGTGACATGCCTGTTCGAGCTGAACTATGTGACCAGTGTTGACAAATCACATATAACATAATCGATATGAAAATCTTTTTTTTTACCAGGAACCTATACATCTTCGGGACTGGATTCCAACGATATCGTATACATTTCTTTGTCGTCCACTACTCTAATTACAGTTAAAATAAAGTGTTTATGGTATTTGTTTATTTGTGTTATATGGCATACAACAGACTGAGACTTAGATAGTTCCGTACCGTATACAATGATAAAAGCTTTAGATGGATTTAATAAAAAACGTTTTATTTTGGAACAAAAACAAAAAATACCACAATGTACTTGAATGAAATTAAACAGAAACTTTTAAAAAAATTAAAGGCAACATTTGTACATTAACATTGGACAGTGATACGGCTATGACTGTTAGCAATAATATCATATCGTGGAAAAGCACAATAACACCTTCTTCGGAATATAGCAGGGACTATTTTGTGTATAACAGCGTTTTTCTAAATATTACAATTGAATATTCTTACCCTGGTTTAACTGAAAATTAAAAATGTGACGATCTAGAAGATCGAATGTTCTGAAATGGATTTAAAGAAAACACGTTTTATTTTGGAGCAAAAACAAAAATATCACATGTACTTGAACAAAATTAAACAGAAAATTAAAAAAAATTAAAAACAACATTTGTACATTAACATTGGACAGTGATACGACTACGTCTGTTAAAAATAACATCATATCATGGGAAAGCACAGGAACACCTTCTCCAGCATATAGCACGGACTATTTTGTGTATAACAGACATTTCTATATATTTCAGTATCAATATTCTTACCCTGGTTAAACTGAAAATGAAAAATGTGATCACTTAGAAAATCGAATATTATGAAAACAAATCAACTAGCCAACATATCCCTCTTCCCCTCCCTCCCAAAACAGTAAAAACTCTAATTTTAAAACTATTTCTGGGAAATATAAACGCAATAACCGAATAGATTTCAGATTGCTTTTCTTTCCCATAATAATAAACCGGACGGAAGCAGGCAGATAGAGATCAAACCCACCAATGATAATCTAACTTGTTAGGAATGTTTGTCAGACATTTTCTCCATAAATCATTTCACATCAACATTAATACAGTATATAGATGCTTTACTAACGTTTCGGATTAATTAAGAATGTCTGCTCGTCCAAAAATTAATTTCACAACTGGTTTACAGACAAACAAAACCCAAACAGACGAACCAGAAGAAGATTATGATGAAATTGATGTCTTAGATGTAAATCTATATAATAATGACGATAGAAAACCAGGGGCAAATGTTTACATAAGCCTGGTTGATAGGGAAAAAATTGGAGAAAGAACAAAGAAAGAACAAACTAACAAATGTGGCGAAAGACTAAATTATGAATTTCGGATCCCTGAATCCTTGACTAGAAGTCACGTGGGCGTAGCATGGAAAATCGCATCAATAATTACAAATGTGTTGTGCATTGGACTTTTCGCAGGAATTATAACTTTAATGTTTGTCAAGCTGTCAGTAGGTAAAAGATACATTCTAAAACATACGTTATTTTAAGCAAGTAATGTGTTATATTTATATTGATGCCTTGCTAAAATACACATTTTGAAGAAATGTCCTAGTAGATATCCGACATACGACGTTGACTTATTATTAACTACTACAATACTGAACCACAAATAGTACAAAATATATTTTTAAAAAATAGAAAATTAGAATTTTATAACAATTAGAACATAAGAAAAACTGTTTGAAAACAATAAATCACATTAAAAAATCAATACCAAATGAATATCAAAAAGATAAAAGGTAAACCAATCAGAACTAAAAATAGCAACAAATATAGAAAAACAATTCTTGTTTAAAGTATTCCAGCTAAAATGATTTTTTTCTGTTTTAGTACAAAAAATCAGATGTTTATACAGTGGAACATGTTCTGTTATCGCCGACAATACTGTATACACATGTATCAAAGGATTTTATGGCACAAAATGTGACAGTAAGTGATCATGATTCTGCATTGTAATAAATGTTTGATTAAAATAGATGGGTATCATATACCACTTTTCAATAATAGCTGTATCCATTACTCATTGTAGCACCTTCACTGTATACAGAATTCAAAAATTAGGAAACCTATATGAAAGAATATTTTACAACAAGATATTTTTCGACCAGGAAGTTGCATCTATAGTAAAACTTATTAAAGGCGCAGACGAGTCGTTCCTTCCTGTAACCTTGGTTTATAAGTTTATCCCGAAGAAATAGGTGACGTTTGCTTAAATCAGTTTATTTGCTGCAATCTCTTGAATACCTGATCAATTGTGAAATATAAACACAGTATGCAGGAGAAGCTGGAACATTGCTGCATAGGTGAGGAAAATTTATAATTTTGATATTAAAATCGTCTCGTTTGTCGTAGATTCTTGTGCTAAGATGACCGTTGGTGTCATATTTGAGGTTTCAGTCTAAAAATGGTGAAGATAAAGCTTATTTGTTTGATTTCTTTAATTTCTAGTTCGAAATGTATATTAAAGGAAGCCACTCAGCAAATGTTATCTGTTAATTGAAAAGACATCATCAATATATCTATATCTAAAATTAAAAGACCTACCTTCTGCTATCTTCTTGTCTTTAATAAGACGTCGAAGAAATTTAGTTTCATAAGTATACAAGAATACTAATAAATAGACAAGAAATGGGGCACAGTTTGTACCCATTAGAATTCCGATTGTCTGCTGAAAAACACATCCTCCAAAAGTTATAAATATGTTGTCGATCATAAAATCTTGCATACTAAAATCATGTTCTTCCTTGTAGCATAAAAGTCATAGTGAAATGTATTAAAAATTTTAAAAAGGTAGTAGCCCGATGAAGTCATTGGTCACCCAGTCTCCATTTCTGGGAACAAAACAAAATTAATAATATAATCGATATCATAATTGTTTAAACACCATTCAATAAATATTAGCTCTGTGCAATATTTTACATGTAATCAGCATTTGTGGTCGAAATTAAATTATAACCACTGTTTCAGTTTTTAACGATTGTTAATATTAAAATTATACACCAAATCAAATAATGCGCCTGTAAAGTTTCTAGTTTCGTGAGTCGTTCCGTGTATATCTTGAACTCACTCTTTGGTAAGAAGTTCTGATGAAATATTTTCTCTAAAGTACCTACAAATAACATACACTTGTAAATAAATGTACAGTTACAACACAGTGACAGCATACGGAATTTAAATGCCCCTTTGTTTATTTCAGTATCACCGTGCTCTAGTGAGCCATGCATGAACGGGGGTATCTGTAATTTAACATTCGAGAAAGACGAAATACATTTTCAATGTATATGTCGGCCAGGATTTCATGGACTACAGTGTGATGGTATTTAAATATTATGTAACTGTTGCATCTTTCTATAACTGTATGAACTTTCATGATTATTGGATTGTTAATTAATATGTATGCCATGTTAAATTTCCACCTCTTCTTGTATTGATCACGAATCTGTCAACTTTAATTTTCTAGATTTGAGTCTTAGTGCCAATACTGTTTGATAATTTATCTGCTTTAAATTTTGGACTGCCTGTACCAAGTCAAGACCATTGCTGTAGTTGCTATATTTTTTTAATTTTTGTTTCTAACGTTTGCGGGTTCCTTGGACATTGAATTGTATTTTTTTACAGTTTCCTTGATTTTCGGTATTTTGTTATTACCTTCATTTACATAATCCCGTGATTAATTAACTTATACCAAGCAATATGCAATTTAATATTAAAACAAATAAGATAACACATTGATTAGACAAGAATTTACTATACCAGTCAAAAACAATCAATCCGCAACATTTAAAATTAAAATATATAATAAAAACCAAGAGTGAAACATTAAAATATAATTGGGGGTGTTAATTTTAATTTCTAACTCAGATATCTGACTATGTTATTCTTTTCATTCTGATAACAGACTTTGGTGATTGATATATGCAATATATCGTTAAATAATATAGTTATTAAGGTATCCGGACCATAATTGACCACGTGATCATATTTGGTGTCCCGGATTTCCATTGTTTATCAATGGAGCAGACCTCGGTAATGTTCGGCAAACATCGGAAATACTATTTGAGTAACTAAATGTGTTCCCTCAAAATTGTGAACATTCACTCAAGTTATATAACATATTTTACTTTTATCATTAATTAGCAATACATAGATTTAATAAAGCTGTATTTCTTGGTCGACAAATAAAATTAAACGGTAACTTCAATTGTGGATCGGATACCTTAAATAGCACCACGGGAGAGAGAGCCATTTTTATTGTCTAAGTATTTCCCGACACAAAAGGGAATTGAAATGGAATAGTCTGATTCAAGACAAATAATATCGCTATAGCATAATAATAATAATAATATATAATTTATAGAAAAAAATATAAAGTATAATACTTTGTTTTATTACACCTCATTATATACGGACTGCCAATGACAACGCAACACTAAAATTTACAGATTATAAAATTTTATATAGAAACAAAATCAAGATAAACAAAGGTATATTGTTCTTAACAATAGCAACAAATCGACGCAAGTGTTTGCAATTAATGTTTATTCTCTTCCGTTCAGCGAATCACTTGCGTACTGACAGTCAATTCTGAATTTTT
This sequence comes from Limnoperna fortunei, assembly GCA_944474755.1. NCBI lineage: Eukaryota > Metazoa > Mollusca > Bivalvia > Mytilida > Modiolidae > Limnoperna > Limnoperna fortunei. Next base: position 44,934,402 of record OX104124.1, read on the forward strand.
CTTAGTCAATAACGAATGTGCCCACAATTTGCTTCAACGCATGCATGATATCTCCGTGGCATTGACGGATAAGAAGATGAATTCGTTCTTGTGGAATATTTTCCCATTCATCTTGCAGCGCAATTTCAATCTGAAGTAGCGTGATAGGCGTGGTTGGCTTCTAACTGATTGTCCAAGTTGATCCTATAGGTGTTCTATTGGACTCAAGTCAGGAGAAAACGCTGGGCATAGTTAGCGTGCGCACATTGCTTGCGTTGAGGAAAGCACCTGTGACACGAGCGGAATGAGCGCGGGCATTGTGTTGTTGAAAAATGTCAACATCTTGATGTCCACGAAGAAACGGAATAACAGAAGGCAGGAACACCTCATCAGCGTAGCGTTGTGCCATCAAATTTCCATAAATCACAATGAAATTTGTCCGGTGATTAGAGGAAATGCCTCCCCAAACCATAATGCTTCTGCCACCCCAACGATCTGTCTGATCTGACGCTGGATCAGCGTATCGTTCACCTCGACGCCTCCAAACACGTGTTCGTTCGTCATTGTGTCTCAAATGAAAACGCGATTCATCGGACCACAACATAGATGCCCATTGTCTGTGTGCCCATCGTTGACGCCCTCGTGTCCATGCAAGTCGGTTTCGACGCCGCTGACGGGAGAACATGTTTCCTCTGAAGGTCGTCATGCTCCGAGGCCATTTAGCGTAGTCGACTTCTAACTGTGTGCGATCCAATTGGCCTTCTTTGCGTCTTAATCGTTTCAGTGACGCCTGTATGGCGGTTCGTAATCGATCTCGTAAATGCTGGAGGCGAATGTAACGATCTTGTTGAATGGTCGTTGCTCGTTGTCTTCCTGTTCGTGGCATGTCGTTCGCGGAACCCGTCTGCTGACGTCATATGGCCAAACGAGTAATTGTCGAGGTGAACAATGCATCCGACGAGCGAATTAACGTCAAGATATCCATCCTTTGATCATTCCCAAAATCTAATGTCGCTGGTTGTCTGAAAGCCTTGCATAAAAATATTTGTATAGACTAAACTTTGAAAATTCAAGATGGGATTATTGTAGTCGTAAGTAAAGGTTAATAAATGCACTGGTTTTGAGGTTATTCCTGCATTTCGACATGCCAACACGAAAATTTCATGCGTTTGTGCGGGGTTACTGTAGGAGAAAATGTTTAAAAAGTCAGTGGACCATTAAAGTTTCGATTGTTTACTTATTAAACTGTTACACATACCAAAAATATTTTTTTAAACAATAAAGTTTTACGTTTTCATTGGCAGTCAGTATATACGTACAGTAAAACCTGTATAAACCGGCTACCTATGGGACCGAACAATATGGCCGGTTTGGACAGTGGGCCGGTTTGTTCGGATATGGAAAATCACCGGAAGTGAAGATGAAAAAGGGGGGTTTAAAAGACTACGGACACCTTTGATGCACACTCGTTTTATATGCAACGGAATACATGAAAGAAATGTAATAAAATGTATTATTTTAAATAAAAGTTATAATACACACTGATATTTTATTTCCATTTTTCTTCGCACGATAGTGTCCTCTGTTAGTGATTGCATAAGCAAAAGATACTACAGGTAACGATAATTTTTACTGTTTGCAAAGTTTATCATGTATGCTACATGTATGTGTCGTAGCATATCCCGAGAATTAATTCTTTACGAGATCGTTGGCGACGGAATGTTACATCATCGTCAAATTTTCGCTCTCCATTTTTACTTTTGAAATTATTGGTTTTGAAAACGATTCGCATGTATCTAAAACATCGGTTCATTAATAGGATTCACTTTTGAAAATAATGCAAATTAGGAAAATTAAATTAATGGGTTTGAAAACAATTCACCTTTGTTGTACGCTTTGGTTCATTAATTAAATACGCCCTCAAGGAGACCTCACAAGTCATGTAAATTACCTTGTTTGGATAGCTATCAATTTATTCAATAAATACATCTGGTCATGTAAATTATTCGGTTTCAACAGGTAAATTTTAATTGAGAAATATGTATTGGGACTGGACATAAGGGTCGTAATTCGGAATACACGAGGTCCGGTTTATACAGGTTAAATTAACGAAGGATTATAAGGGGAAAAAATGGGACCTAAATTTTCGACCGGAATCGACAGGGAACCGGTTTATTCAGGGGCCGGTTTTAAAAGGTTTTACTGTACTTAGAATTTAAATCTAGAATAAATTCGCTATTTCAAAACTATTGCCCGGCAACCAACAACTGACTGGAAAGATCACATATGTTTGTTATTACGGAAAAATGTTTTCGGCCTTGAAACTACTAGTATTTACTGTTACCATTTTCTTTTTAATTTGTTATCAATTATTGCCAATACTTTGTGTTTGTTGTCCTTTCAACCTCAGTCTAATAAATATACACAACAAACGTGAAATTAAAAGACTGAGACATTTCTGTCTTTTTGTAATATACGATAAGGGGCAAAAATAGTAAACGACCAGTGAGCCATATTTCATATTTATACTGGAATGTAACGTCTCTTTTAAAATAATATCAAAAACAAAAGTAAATTGTTGAATACACCTTAATTCTATTAAATAAATAGTAATCTATTAAAATACATTTTTCAGCTTCAACATCATTTTATAAAGCTATTGAGTCGCCTGGATTTCCCGGGAATTACACAAATAATCTTAACAAAACATGGAGTATTGATGTAGGAAGTGGACATACTTCAGTCTTGAGTTTTGTGACTTTTGATACGGAAAAGGGCTACGATATTATTTATGCGAGTATTAACTTGAAATTAAAATCTGATGTGTATATACGGGACTTTCTGACAAATTTTTGCATCACATGGTTTATTGACGAATTTTATAGATTTTGGTTTGTAAAGCCCCCCCCCCCCCTCCCAACCCCTTTCCACAAAAATGCTGAATTATGTTATTGTCAGATTAATATGTATTGGTGACGAAAATTCCACTGTCACACGCTCGTACACATTTACTATGTCTTTATCTACAATTCACCTCGGTTAATGAAGCTATATTTTTATACTCCGTCACATCAAGGGTAGAAATGAGTGTCCGTCCGTATGGATATGAGTGTCCGTCCGTTTGTCTATCCGTGCCAATGTGATATCCAGATCATAAATTAAAAACGCCTCAACATGTTTTGTTTAAAATTTGCACATCTGTGTGTGTGTGTTAAATACTATAATATAAAAATTAAGTTCAATTTTTAGCACAATCCAATTTTTTCGACTAAGGACAACTCAAATTTGTTTGGTTAACATTTGATGGTTTCCACTTGATGACTTAAACACGGTTCACTAGATATTGTTTAAACTTTGCACAGTTGTTAAGTACTATCAAATAAAGATCAAGTTCAATTAGTAGTTTTTGACTTAGGCCTTTTTTGTCAACAGTTGACGGCTTTCAAATTGTTTTTTTTTGTCAAAAGATTACTCGGAAAACAGATTTTGTTAAAAACTTTGCAGAGCTGTGAAGTGCTATAAAATGAAAATCAATTTGATTTATCAGCACAATCCCATTGAAGTTTTGAGATGTGCCAAGTTGCAATTTTTTATAGGCCGAAGGTCTAGGTAAAAATTGTCTTCTGAGATGGACTGTGTTCCTATAGGCTGATTTGTAATTCAGTAAAATGTGTTCATGAGGAATAGCCCGAGTGATCTAGACCGATTCACATAATGCAGGGGAATGGGTGCCATAGTCACTACAATGTGAGTTTGAATCCTGCTGAGGTCAGCAACACAAATTTGGCAGTATTAAAAGTCTGATAATAACAGTGTTGGGGTTAATATGTCTGTTTATACCAGAAATTTACCTTTTTAGGGAACCTTAGTGCCAGGGTGGTATTTAAGAAATATGTCACGGAAGCTGTGTTTTGTCATCGCGTTACAACAGGATGACCATTTACATCGATTATCAAGAATATTACAATAATTTTTTTAACTCGTAATAAAGAAACAAATTTAACAACATCTTGCCGCCAACGGGCTTTGATCTATGGAAATAACCGATGTGGTCCGATTGTCAATTTGCCATCAGAAGATGCAAATCAACTACAAAGTAAACCATTCAAATCAAATAAAAAATTTGTATATTTGAAGATGCATTGTTGAATCAATATTCCAATATAAATGTATAATGTTTTTCGTTATTTCTATTTTTAAATGTCTGCAATGGCTATTCTAGATGTGATGAACTATTGTTTAATGGAAGTGGAACAAGTCTCCCAGCTGATGTAAGAACTACAGGACAATACTTGTTCATTCAGTTTAAAACGGACCACTCATGGACTAGGCGGGGGTTTCTAGCTCTTGTATACAAAAAATAGGAAAAGTAATATACAAGTATAATTTATATATCAAGTACTGTAAATTATATAAAAGTAAAGGGGCAACAACAAAAATAATTTATGTACATATAGTTATTTCACATGTTTAATATTCAATGTATCAATATTTTGTTTATATGGATAACATTATCCAATTGTTGCTTTTCGAGCAGGTAAAAACATGTTTTTTCGACCCTAGGAAAGTATATCGACCTAAAACGATAAAAATTATACAATAGTTGCTTATATAGAGGGCATTGTCGTGATATTCTGACTGCACAAGGGAGAGTGGTATTGCCTGAAACATGGACAATGCCCGAGTCAAAGTCGAGGGTATTGTAAATGCTAAAGACAGTATAACTCTCTCGAGTGCTGTTAAGTAGCATGACAATGCCAGCTATATTATAATATTTTTTCGTGATTATTTCTGTGGCCTAGTTATTAGTACAAGACCTGCTGTATTGTCTGAGGGGCATGTAAATTATTGTAGTTATCACATACATAGCGAAATATCGGGAAATCTGTCCATATAATAAACGCAGGAAATCACTGTTTAAATTATTAGCCCTTAGGGCGAATATCGATATATGCCCTAGAGAACAGGGCGAATATCGATATTAATCCTGGAGACATGTATTCAAATATGTGATAAATAGATTATTATATGGTCGTTTCCATATTTGCAATGGTGTCACCCCTCGACCCATATCAGCCCCTGGGCTAAACCCTCGTAGCTGATATGGAAGTCTCGGGGCAGATACCAGAGCCAATATGGAAATGATCATACAATAATCTATAATTAATTAGTAAAAGCAACTATTATATTTATTTCACGGAAGAATTAAGAAGCAACATTTTTGACTGTATTATTTTATATAAAGTTGTTGGCTATATCATTCTTTGGTATTTGTCAGGCTATATCCAGTTCGTTTTCTAAACTTTATATGACATCTATTCTTCATATATTTTGTACATTTACATATATCTATTTAAATAAATTAAAAATAAGCAGTTAGCGTTGTTTGTTACTGGAGAGAGCAATACTGACGTAGTTATTCATCATTGGTCAGCTGCAACTCCATAATAACACCTTAATTAAAGGTTTCCATGTGAAATCATTTAAGTCCATCCAGCCATGAACGACTGTGGTCGAAATCTGGACCACACTATGAATTACGCATTGCTTAAAACAGGGTCGACTTTCACGTGCAAATCATGGGTATTTTTTTAACTCTGACAATCGAAATAAAACCCCGCTATTTCTTTTCTTGACTGCATTAGTAAATGCATTGTATTAAATTATGAAGATAGAGTAAACCAATAAGGGGTTATTACTGTTGGTTTGAGTGATTATTGTTTAACTTATTTTACAGGAGAAAAAAGCAATTTTTTATAACAGAAAAATTAATAAAAATAAGATCTTTAAAAAATTATACAAAAGAAGAGTTTTGTCCAAAATTGAGTACTGCTATAAGGTCAGATCTATATATTTGTAGAGATGTAAATGGAGCCTGGGAATTTTTGTTACTTCAATCTTAAATGAAGTAGCTCCAAAAAGACTAATACAAATAAACAAGAATAATTAGAAAGGTCTTTCCCAGATTTCTATCAGACTACATAGGTTACTGGGCCATTTTTTATGTGGAATAGGCTATCATTTCTATGGTCCTGAGTAAAAAAAATTCTGGTTGTCAAGGACTTTTGTGGCCGTTGCAAAGGACAAAATGACACTTCCGGTTGTAAAATAACATACTTCAGTAAATTATATCATGATTTAAGAAAATATATGGTTGCTAAGGATATTTTGTAATGTTTTTCTTGTTGCTATGGTATGACCTTGACCTGTGACTATTGAAATTAGGCTCAAATTGAAGGCCATGACTTGGTGATTAATATTAAACATATATGTTTACTATATTATCTCTAACGGTTTTCAAGTTGTATGTCAAAAACTCATTAACCAAAATGAGTCAATGGATCGACCTCGAAAACGGTTCATCGCACAGTTTCCGACCAAATGTAACAAATGAAAGCCTTGATGAGAGGAGTGTTTTCCCATTTATTGTCTTCTTCTATATGTTATAGTTTTTGAGATGTAATGATAACAAGATTGGAGACCTAAGGTCGAGGTCACTTCTGAACTTTGACTTTGAGATTTTCTTTAAGGAAATGTCACAGGACGAAAATAGTGAAGACCAGTCGTGATTTGGACTTACGGTCTGTGAGTTTTGGTGATAAGCTGAGTCCTTGAAACATTCAAGGGTACCACTCGCCTTCGCTAGTCAGAAATTTTTAGCCAAAATATGACATAAAGTTGTCCCAAAAGTTCCTTTACATTTGTCACTTTTCAGTTTTATTGTATCTGTTATAGTTTTAGAGATTACGCGATTATACGGTTTTCGGTGTTTGGGCAGATAACTCCGTAATGAAAAATGTTTCGATTTCACAGGGTAAATTCCGCATAGACGTTTAGTACCCAAAACTTGTGGCGAAAGACCAAAATGATATGTCGCGTACTTTTTAAACTGTTTGGTTTTGAAATTTGGCGAAAAAAAATAATCAAAGCAAAAGCAAGGTCTTCCCACTGGAAGTGAAAAAGACCTTAAAAAAATGCTGAACAATGGATGACTCCTGAGATTCTTGAGCTCATACAGAGAAGGGATTATTTATTTAGCATTTATTAGTAGAGCAATAGTAAATATTTTTGTCAAGAATTTTGTAATGTAGAAACAAAACACAAAGAGTGATCAATAAAGCAAAGTCAGCATATTTTGAAAATAAAATGAAGAAAATCAATAATTCTACAATTTAATGGAAGCTATTTAAAAGTATGGGGTATAGTACAAAGCAAAACGAAAAAAGTTGTTTTGAATAATGATAATGAAAATTATGATGATTCTAATACAGTTGCAAATCACTTTATTAACTAAGCATGTGTCAGAATTACATTCTGTACCAAGGTTGTTTGATACCACCACAAACATTTTTAAAGAATTTTATAAAAATTTCACTTTTAATAATTTTATTTTTAAATTACAGCCAGTGAGTGAAGAATATGTTTTCACACAGTTAAATAAGCTCAACCCTAGTAAAAGCACTTGTTTGGATGGGATTCCATCAAGATTTTAGGTTAGCTAAATCTATCACATATATAGTTAATTTATCTTTAACTTCCGGTATAATACCTGACGAGATGAAACAGCCAGAATTTGTGCTATGTTTAAGAAAAATAGTCGATTAGGTGTTAGTAATTATCGACCAGTTAGCATTTTAGTTGTGTCAAAAATTTTAGAATGATCTGTGTATTCTAAATTTGAGAAATATCTTGTTGATAATAATTTATTGTACAATTTACAATCTGGATTTAGATCATCTTATTCTACGGACGCATGCCTTATACATTTGTTAGATCACATTAAGAAGGAAACATCTTAGGGTCTTTATACTGGGATGATAATGTTAGGTCTACAAAATGCATTTGACACAGTTGACCACAATATTTTGTGTCAAAAGCTTAAAACAATGGGTGTCAAATGTACTAAATGGTTTGAATCATATTTCTGTTACAGGCAACAAAAAATTTGTAATAATGGTACTGAGTAAGATTTAAAATATATAACATGTGGAGTACCACAAGGAAGTATACTGGACAATTATTATTTTTATATTATGTATATGATATAACTATAAGTATTAGCAATGATAGTACAATCCTATATTCACATACGGAACCAGAGGTTACATCTCAGAAACTTGGTATGAAACTACAATCTTGTATTGAGTGGTTAAAAGATAATAAACTTTCTCTCAAAATTGTGTGAAATATTTGGGTTTAAATATTGATAAATTTTTATCTGGCAAAAAAACTATAGATTAAATACAAAAAGTAAACTCCAGATTAAAGTTCCTCTACAGACAGACAAAGTGTCTATCAGAAACATCTAAAAAGACACTAGTAACAGCTTTGATACAATGCCACTTAGATTATGCCTGTTCTGCATGGTATGCTGTGGGTATGCTGGTCTTAGTAAGAAATATAAATATTAACTACACGTCTTAGAGAATAAATGTGTTAGGTTTACAAAAGATATTGGATATAGATCTACAATAGATGACAATGTGTTAAAAAGTATTGGTTATGTAATTATTATATGACTCTTACACAAAAAGGGGGGAGGCGACATCGTTATAAAACGACATTATAAAATTTATCAACGGTAGTATTCTACTTTTATACAAAACTATTAAGGAACCAACTATTAATTAGTATGGTGAAGCAACAGTTAAATGATGTGTTACATAAATATACCCTTTAAATTATGCCAACGAGAAGAAAGAAAATGGGGGAGGATGTCGGGACTGTTTAATTATATTTTTCGGTTTTCAAATTGTGTTTTTATATATTGCTTACGTCTTATTTCTTTTTTCAACGATATTATGATGTGTTCATTAAATTAGTTGCGTTTTCCTTATATCTGTATTGTTTTATTTCACAAAAACATACCAAACAATGAAATAAATAGCTAATGTTAGGGGATTTGTGAACTTGTCAAAAAGGTCAACAAAGTCATTGGGATATTTAAAATTGCATTGAAATATTTTGACCGATTGAGTTAACGTTTGTGGATTTGTCAACTTGTGAACTTTCAAAAGGTACATGTCTTTGGGATATTTAAATACATTCACTACACTCAAAATGAAAGGCTACAATGGAATCTGCAATATATATTAACTTATTATAATACACCTATTAATTACAATTAAGAATCGATACCATTTTCATTGCTATATCCGTTACATCACAATACTTGTATGACGTCATAATGTTAACCTCACTATGGGAGGTTAACTGCTGGGAGGTTAATTTTTCTCATAGGTATAACATGGGTGAAAGTGGTCCAGAACTCTGGTGTTTCCACTACTATCGTGTCCGCGGAATCGCAGAATGCTGTTGCCAGAACGTAAAATGTTCACAATTTCATGCCTTTGGAGACGCTACCAGCAGCTTGGTAATACGACCGACCGACTACGTTCAGGGCGTCCGCGTGCTTCAACTCCGGCGCAGGATCGTAACATTAGATTATTCCATCTACGGAACAGGACTATTGCTGCAACAGAAACAGCTGTAAAACGTCACTGGGTTGCGCCGTATATCACCAAACGCAGTACGCAATCGGTTACGCTCTCATGGATTGCGGGCAAAAAGACCTTATTGGAGCAACACTAAAACGCCAACACCGCCGCTCAAGTGTAGATAGTGTACCACCGTTTGTGTATGAAATTTACAGAACTGGAGAAGAGTGTGGTTCAGCAATGAGTCACGTTTTCAGCTTGAAAAGCGAGATGATCGCATACGAGTGTACAGGTGCCGAAATGAACGTTTTGCGCAAACCTGTGTTTTAGAAAGAGACAATTTTTGCGGAGGCAGTTTTATGATGTGGCCCGCTATCACTTACGCCAGGAATACACAGCTGATACATATTCAAGGCAATCTTAATGCTGTTAGGTATGTGGGCGAAATTATACGGTAGCATGTATTGCCCGTGATTGACATTCAAAGAGAAATTTTTCAACACGACAATGCCAGACCACATACAACACGTGTAACAGTAGATTTTTTAGAGCAACAGAATGTCAAGAATGTGATCCGTTGGCCATCACGATCTCCGGATCTTAACCCAATTGAACATCTGTGGGATGAACTGGATCGGCGCGTGGGCCAACGACAACCACTGCCGCAAAATATACAACAATTAGAACAGGCTCTTCAGTATAATTGGTAACGGATACCGCGGGTTCGTACTCAACGTTTAATTGAATCTATACCAAGAAGATTATGTAAAAGAACTCATTAACAAAAAGTGCGCCAATTTTTACCTGTCTAAGGCCTGATTGTTTTGGCCTAGTTAAATAATAAAGATATCATTACATGGTGATTTTTGTATTGGCCTAGAGATTGGTCCATTGATACCTGTATTGTCCTTCGTCTGTGTCTCATGCAGGTAAATACAGCAAGCCTTGGGCCAATAGCTAGGTTAATTTCATCACGAAATAACATCATATTATTCCATGACATTAAAATGCTATAATTGTTTTATTATAATAACCTGATTGTGTTATTATCGTGTTTCAACCATGATGACCATGCCTAATTTAAATGAATTGTAATTGCACTGTCTTGCAGATATTTTTCCAGAACTAGTTTTGATATCGATGAATGCAAAGGAAAAAAACTTTCTTTTTCTTATTTATTTCAATAATGAGCTAAAATTTTACTCTTTTGGCAAAATGTTGTAATTGACAGTTATTTTTGAACAATTAAACATAATTAATAAATTAGGACATTGTTGAGACATGTTTCTTTCTTGAGCAATTTCTTGATCTTGATTGTTGTTTTTATTATATCACGTGTGTCGTTACTTCAGTGTATTCAGTCGCGGGTCAAGGGAGCGGGGTGCCCGGCCCCCTTACAACCCAGCATCTATAAAATGCGTCCATAAGTCCCTGTAATAAAAATTCAGAGTTGCCCCTCCTTTGAACAAAGCGGCCTATCCATATGAAAAATCTTAGATATTGAAGGGTCCAGTTCTAAGTTAGAATTGATTAAATTGAGATGTCTTTACTGTTCTCTAGCAAAGCCATGTGGTATTTGTGATAGTACCAGTTTAAGTACACTTTTCATGTTACTGAACTTGTCGCGTGAGATAACAATTATCCTCGGAAAATTGCAAGTATCGTTTCCATTTTCCGGTAAAACTTATGATACTGTAAAAAATTGAGAGTTATAAATGTGCGATTGCGCACATGATAGTATATTATTAAATAAATATCAAAAATGTTTTACGTAAAGTAGTGTAAATATGTAACCGTAGAAGATTTACTCAATTGCAAAATTTGGTTTAATTTGAAGTAGTGAAGATGGAAGTAGAACGAGTAATGATAATACCGTAAATCGGGTTATTTTGGTTGTAGTTTAATTTTGGCATATTTGGCGCTTTTGGTGAAAGAGCCAAAATTAAACACGCCAAAATAAAGCATGCACATATATTTGACACGCCAAAATAGCTGACCGGTTAGACAATATCGTACAGTCTATGGCTTAAAATACCGGTAATACACAAGTGTGTGTACAGGTATACATTTGTATGCATTTTTCCTTATTTTCTTATGAAACGGTTAAGAAAACACAATGTGTGAATTTCTATTCATACATAATTATGCCAGGCTTATCATTTACTAATTAGACTCTGTTATTGATAGAAAATAACACCTTTATCGTCATTCAATCAAGATATACTGCTGAAATATGAAAGGATTAAAATTTAAATCCGTGATCGTTAATTACTGACCAAAGAACAACAATGAACATTTGGTCTTAAATGATATGTGTGGTAATTAATTAATGTCATAAAATTTAATGAACACAGTTTAATCGTCATGATTGGATCTCAAAGTGGATAGACGCCGTTCCCGCAAATTATACACTATACCAATATATATTATACAAATCATATATATTAACCTTTCTCACTACTGCGATTTAAAGAGCAATTATCGAAGGTGCCAAAATTTAACACACCAAAATAAAACACGGCTTTTGAGAGAAAAACGCCAAAATATCCCGACGCCAAAATAACCCGATTTACGGTAATGGAGCAATTAAGACAATTGTATTCGTCTTTTTGTTTATCACAACAAAACGTCAATTAAAAGAAATTACATCGCCACATTCGTAATCGAATTTAGGTGACTAAAGTTAGAATGCCATTTCAAATATATTTTATTGATAAAATCAAAGGGATTAGATAACAGGCTAGGCCTATATACATCTTCTCCCAAACAAGATGGAAATACAAACAAGAACATAACATATATTACAAATATCGTTGAACAACATGCCAGTCAACCCACACTACACTCATTTAATTCTATGAAAATGAAATGTATTCAACAATTGCTAGATCGAAGATATCTTTCTATATAGTTAAGAGCAATTATTTACAAAATGAGTGTACTGTAGGTTAAGAGGAATGTTTAATTATCGTGAATATTTATACTCTTTATGTGTTGCATTTAGTATGATCATCGATTCCACCAGGCATATTAAATTATTCTCTGTGGATACAGACATAATATATAAAGTTAATTTTTGAAGGAAAAACAAACAAAAATGTGGTGTTTAACAGATGAAAAGATCAAAAATTAAAGATGTAAAAAAAAAATAAGTAATTAAATAAATATATATATATATCTTAGCAGTTCTTATTTTAAAATATCTAATTGTGAAATTAGATTTAATGTGGGAAGTTATTAAATAAGACAACAAAAAAAAAAAAAAAAGTAGGATACAAAGAAAGGAATACACGGTTAGGAGCAGTACGGCTAGCATGATGGAACGATGGACCAGCAACAACATATATTGATCATGAAATATACAAGATAAGTTTAATTCACTTACAAAATACAAAATTACTAGCATGAACACTCACCATAAAATACTTGAGCATTTTTTTTTTTTTTATTATAATGAAATGCCATTAAACCAAAGAAGGGTCAACAATAGAACAGACACACGAAACAAAAACCAAAAATACATCAACACAAATCCTACTAACTTGATCCGTGTTGAGTCAGGCCAGGTAATCGTTTCACAAAAATTTTTATGGTTTGCGATCGGCGTAAATCTTATACAAACCATACAATTTCCGATAATCGATAGTCGTACGACTATTTGAGAAACAATAGCCACGTGCTTCGGAGTGTTGTAAGCAACTACTGCTTCACGCGTTGCACCCGTCATATTTCTCGGTTAAAATCCTCTAACTAGCCATATCCAAGGGTAGTCATAATCCAGTGAGGAAGGAAATTAGTACACGACAAAGGGCACACATCAATAGTAACTTTTTGACACAGATAATACTTCCTGTTCATCAGATCTCAGCCTCTCCACAATGATAGAGCGGCGGTTCAACCGTTTTAGAGTGCAAAACACTCCATTCGTAGTCGAAAATGAAATATTTGTGCATTTCTCTTCCCGACAAAATGATAATGCAGCTTTTGTTATGCCTTCCTCTGCGCAGACTTGAAAGGTGACACTGACGCACAGCTTCGTGCATTCAGGTATCAACTTCAAAGACGGTACAGATGAAGACAGAAAATAGAGTGCTGCTCTAGTTGGTGGATCTATTCCAAGTTTTATGGCTGAGGATATCACTTAGAGACTCCGGTATTATGTCAGAAAGTTATGAAGGGGGTCACGATTTTTAGTCATGTTTATTATAGTCAGGATGTAAGATTACCTATGGAACATGCCTGTTAGAGCTATGTGACCGGTGTTGACAACTATCAACTATCGTCCCGTTACCTTTGCTCGATCATGCAACAAAGTCGATCACTTTTGTTTACATTTAATTCTCGCGAGATTCGAGATCGGTGACGTCATTTTGTTGATTTGCTGCGTTGACCTATTTGCAAGGAAAATTATTTCAACATCCTGAATAAAAATGAGATTTAAACAGGTATTTATAATAGTTTTAACTATCGGTTGCAGATATTTATAGTTTTACCTAAAGACACTTTTTTGCCCATGTTTGAAGACCATTTTCACTGTATTACATAAGATAAACACCCCAATGGTTCCTCACAGATGCTTTTCCATTGATTGGTAATCAATGACCGTGAAGTAACATCCGCATACTGTGGTGTGTATACACACGTAGTTACTAGTACCGTTACGCTAGTATATTCTATACGTTGGTTATTGGATGTACCAAGGTGGACTGGATCCCGGAATAAGGATACCGTTGTGCGTGACACTGTGTGTAGACGAGTAGAGAAGGGTATCGATTTGGCGGGTGTGGAGTGAGCAGACGAGTGACGACGATCTGTGTTGGATATCGGCGATTCACCTGTTGTTGGTGAGTATTTATGGTTTAGAGTCACTCTCGGGTTGACATTTTGGTGTCATTGTTATTAATACTTGGCTAACACAACACTGGCGCTGCGAGCAGTAGTTCTTTTCGAACCGAGACTGCATTTTTGGCTTAGAAGTGTCACGGCAGACACGTGGTTTGTCATTTCAGTTGATATTTGGCAAAAAGTTTTGAATTATTGTTGCCGTTGTACAACAATAGGATCTGGTGATCGATTTTTACAGTGTGTTTGGTAATTTCGAGTAAAATTACCGTTTTTATTGGTTTTGTTTATCGGTCGCATATTTGCCTTCGTCTATTCAAAATAAACCAGAGGTACCCTTGTGTTTACATGGTACAATTGTGTAGTAACATTTTGTTCAGTTACTTCATAATCGTTGTAAGTTAGGAAGGCAGATAGGTTGTTTTTATGATATTTTACAACGATTGCATTGTAGAATATATACATAAAGTGAATGTGTAAAACACACGAATATTGCACTTAGGTTATATTGCCACATGAGCTATTTGTGAAACAGCTGTGATCTTATCACACAATTTTTGTGATTGTAATTGCTATTATTGTTTTCGTGATATTTAGCATATGAAATTGTGAGTTTTACAGGATGAATAAGATCCAGATAAACAACTGCCCAGTGGAATACTTTAGATTATTATCAGGGGTAGGCGAAAGGCTAGCAGAACAAATATTGTTACTTAGAGAAAAGTATGGCAATATTACACTGACAAATCTCACGGAGATTCCGAGACTCCGTATCACAGATAAATTACTTGACATGATAGACTTAACACCATTTGACCCAACAGAAGGTCAGTATGCACGGACTGAGTCCGCTTTTGACTTTACAAATTACTACATTGACGATGATGTTAATGTAGGCGCATCGGAAGATATTCAGAATATTGGCCACAACGACGATGAGTTATCTGACGAGTTTTTATTGGAGCCTGAAGAGTGTATTGATGAAAACTTAGAACAGTTAGAGTTACGCAAGCCATCTGATTACACTCGTGAGTTGGGTGACCACCAGTACTGCAAACAAGAGAAGTATCCTGCGGAGGCACATGTTAAAACCGAAGGTGCCTGGTTCCACAAACCTACTGTTGAAGGAATAACTCAAAATGTTGTACGTGATAATTCACGTCTGAAATACGATACTATACTGCAGTCAGAGCGCCCTAGCCAATACTCTGATACTGCAAGGAGGAGACCAGTGCCTGCACCAAGGCGCAAGGCACCCCCCACATCTAGAGAGCCAATGAAAGATTGCAATGCACAAAAACTGTGTAGACTGCAAAATCCAGTTCTACCAATGCATACAACACCAAACCGTTATAGAGCGATAAGGGCTGTTTCAACACCCTATCCAGTCACAAGCAATTTGAATATGCATTTACCGCAACAGACACCATGGCGAAATGACTTGGCTGCACCTCGCAAGAATTCAAGTCGGATAGACATGCCGAAAGGTTTGTCGTATGATGGAACAGGTAGCTGGCTAACATTTTACACTAAGTTCGAGAGGTATGCAGATAATCTTTCGTGGAATTCCACGGAAAAGAAGGATCACCTTTGCTGGTGCCTTCAGGGGAAAGCAGGCGATTTTTATACTAATCTGCTAGACAGAGACGAATCCATGGATTATTTTGAACTAATCCATAAATTAGAAAAACGATTCAATTATCAAGATTTGCCTGAGACATTAAAAGTTCAATTTGAGAACGCAAGGCAAGATCGACATGAAAAGATAGAAGACTGGGCAGACAGAGTCCTTATGATTGCCAGTAAAGCCTATAGGGAATTGCCCGACGATTACATGTACACCCAGGCAATATGGAAAATTTGCCAAGGCTGTGCAGATAAACAAGCTGGTCAGCATGCAGCGACCATGAGACCCGTTTCAGTAGAGGCGGCAATAGATCACATTAAATGGTACCAACATACTCACAACTCAATCTATGGTACAAATGCACAAACTCGGGGTCTTGCCCCGTATGATGAGAACAGCGACATTGACTACGAATCGACGTACACAGCTAAAGCTGCAGCAATGTCTAGGTCAGAACCCAAGTCAAATGACATGGATAAAAGGTTAGAAGGGTTAGTTGGATCAATGATAGACAAATTAACACAGAAAATAGATGCACTCCAGGTTGCACATAAAGAGGAGCTTGATACGCTGAAAAAACAATTTTCAGAACAGCTCAAGGAAAACAAGGGGAGAGGCACATATCAAAGAGGCCAGCGTGGAAATCCCACGGTAGGTAATTCCCAAGGGCCAGAATGCTATAATTGCCACAAAAGGGGGCATATCAGTCGTAACTGCCCTGCCAAGGTTGAAACCTTGCCAAAAGATAAAAGGACCAATCCTTTAAACAGGAAAGGGTCGGACTAGGCGGCGCACCTCCGGCCCAGCCAATTGAAAGTCGCCAAAAATCTAGTGAAAAATATGTCCCTCCACCCTTACGTAAGGTACAAAAATCTGTCAGTAACCAATCCAGGTTAGCCACAAAAACAGCAAGTATGCAAACTCAAACATCAGGAATTATGGAGAGTATTCCGTTGAATAATGCGAGCAGTTCAATATTTAATGATAACCATTACTTTGACGTACCTGAACAAACGAGTTTTTCTCGTGATCCTGGCTCACAGAGTCCAAGCAGGACTGATACAATCAAGGTAAATTTAGTTCCTGATCAACCAGAAGCCGATTTGGGTAAGACCGTTACAATCCGACAGCTAGGGTCTGCGTCATTACTTCGTTTGCCTTTAAAAGTAATGGGCCAAGAAGTTGTTTCAGTAGTTGATACGGCGGCTGAAGTTACCATTATTTCCGATACAGTTTTTCAGTCTTTACCTGTTAGACCACCAATTAAGCGAAGAACAACAATGCACGCTGCAGGGCGTGGCATGAAAATGGACGCATTTGTTGTAGGTCCAGTGGAGTTGCATATAGGCACTAAAACCTATATAACAGACATATACGTAGCACCTATCGATGATAGCATGTTGTTAGGACTTGACTTTCTGGTCAAAGCTAGAGTTATTTTGGATTGTCGAAAACTAGTTTTTTTCGTGCATGGTGAGGCGTTACCTATGACACTAGGACACACGGGTCTTGTCCCGTCTGTGAATAGTATGGCGAGGGTATCTAAGGTGACAGTCCAGGAGAAACTTGAGGTGCCACCCAATTCTGTAGTTCAGACAATTTGTGATTTGCAGGACAAGCAAAACTGGTCGCAATATGTTATTGAGCCCTCAGAATCAGATACTTGTTTTTTGGTGCCTCGTGGTTACTATGACTCGTTCACCGAACCTTGGATTAGTATTGTAAATGTTACTGATAAAGTAGTCAAATTGGCCAAGGGTACATGTATCGGCGAAGCATTTGAAGCTCAGCCCATAGATCCTGAAGACAGCGGGCGTATACCCGTAGTCGCCTCCATTTCTGGTAATGTCAACGACCAAAAACTGCCTGAACATTTACAACAGCTTTACGATAAATCATGCACCCTGTTGTCTGAAGATCAGAAAGTTCAACTACATAACCTATTGAAAGAATTTTCGGATGTTTTTGCTAGAGATGAATTTGATCTTGGTACTTTTTCTGACATAGAACACGAAATTGATACTGGTGACGCAAGACCGATAAAGCAACGCATGAGACGTGTTCCCACATGCTTTGCCAATGAGGAAAAAGGTCATCTGGAAAAATTAGTGAAAGCAAACATCATAGAAGCCTCAAATTCTGAGTGGGCTTCAGCACCAGTTTTAGTCAGAAAACGTGATGGTTCTATTCGTTGGTGTATCGATTACCGGAAGTTGAACTCCGTCACCAGAAAAGATGTATACCCACTACCTTTGATCGACGAGTGTCTTGACACGTTAGCTGGAAACCGATGGTATTCCAAACTCGATGCAAATAGCGCCTATTATCAGGTCAAGGTTAAGGAGTCAGATAGACCAAAGACTGCCTTTATTACAAAATACGGCCTATTTCAGTTTGTCCGTATGAGCTTCGGTCTCTGTAATGCACCGGGAACTTATGCCCGTGTGATGAATCTAGTATTACGAGGATTGACATGGAATATTGTCTTGGCATTTCTCGACGATATTCTGGTCATGGGGAAATCGTTCGAGGATCACTTGAACAATCTGAGAGCTGTTTTTGAAAGGTTTCGCCAACATGGTCTGAAGCTGAAACCACCCAAGTGTGACCTTTTAAAACGAGAGGTGGAATTCTTGGGAAGAAAGGTAAGCCAGGATGGAATGACAATAGGAGACGAATATGTAGAGGTAGTGCAAAGATGGCCAATACCCAAGACAACTCGCGAGGTCGAGCAATTCGACATTTTGGTGTCATTGTTATTAATACTTGGCTAACACAACAATATACTGGACAAGCAAAACATTTTTTACGTTTCGTTTAAAAATAAGCCACAATCTTCATTGATTTAATAAAATGGCTGATTTGCCGGGAATTCTCATGCTTTTAACATGTGCTTTCCTCATCATTGTTGAAATAGTTTTTTTTAAGAGAAATACACATCATTCTTTTTCATAGAATATAATATTTCCACATCGAACACATTGTTTAAAAATTGGCAGACAGACAAGCAAATACTTTGTAAATGGATAATAAATTTAACTATAAGGCTTTATTAATTTACAGAGATAAATGCCTCAAGTAGAGTTAAAAAATGTAATACATTGAATGTACTTAAATGAAAATTCTTCACCCGCACAGACTGAATTTCTGAGCAATCATACCGTACATCCTGTTATACACACTGCATGAAAACCTAGCAAATGAAAATCATTTTTTTTAACTTCTAAAATTTTTTACTTTGTTTTGCAGATTAATCCAGTGCACCTTGCAACAAATCCAAGGGGAAAAATTAGGATATACAGCCCTTCTCAGCTTATCAAGGCATATGATGCAGCTAAAAACAGAGATGTGTCCATCAGAAAAGCAGCTCATCTTTATGGTGTACCATATACTACACTTAGAGATCGTGTTTCAGGGGCAATATATCCAGAATGTGTTACCATGGGCAGGCATCCAGAGTTGAGCCAAGAGCAGGAGGCTTAATTAGTATCTCACCTTGAGAATATGGCTTTGATCGGCTATGGGTATACACGGCAAGAAGTAGTGGAGTTGGCCAGTGACTACGCCACCTATATCCAAGTACGGACAGTAGACAACCCGTTCAGTTTACGGTGGTTTTACTCATTTATGAAAAGATGGCCCCAACTCAGTGTGCTTAAGCCCCGTGCCTTGGAACTTGCAAGGGCGAAGGGAAGCAACAAAGAAAGTATTGACAAATACTTTGATGAATTGACCAGTATCATAAACAAGTATAACTTGCGGGATAAACCACATTTAATCTACAATGTGGATGAAAAGGGTGTCAGTCCTGAGCATAAGCCTCCTAATGTTGTTGGAAGTACAACAGTTGTTACTTCTGGGAGGTCAGAGACTGTTACTTTGTTAGGCTGTGGAAGTGCTTCCGGGAATGCTATTCCTCCTTATTTTGTATTCCGTTGTCAGAAAATGCAAAGGAGGTGGATGGAAGGCTCTACACCTGGTGCTGATGGGACTGTATCAAAGTCAGGGTGGTCAAACTCACAAGTTTTTATTGATTATCTCAAGGACCACTTCCTATCTTATGTGCCAGGAAATTATGAAAAATTACTTCTTCTGGTAGATGGACATAAATCCCACATATCCTTACCTGTAGTAGACTGGGCACAAGAACATAACATCATCTTACACGTTTTACCAGCACATACTTCCCACTTTCTGCAGCCAATGGATGTTGGTGTCTACGGTCCACTTCAAAGGATATATGATAATCTGTGTCACAAAAAAACCAGACTTACCTCAACATGTGTGCTTAAAGAACATGTTTGTCAGTTGGCTTGCTCGGCTTATCTCAAGTCATGTACACCTGAAAATCTTCAGTCCTCTTTCAAGAAGACTGGCATATACCCTCTGAATAGAGACATTATTGACACTAAACATTTTGCTGTGGCAGAGGTCTTAAGGGCATCTGTCGTTAATGATGGAATGGATGTAGATCCCGAGATTAAAAGTAGAAGTGAAGACAGAGTAGAAGGAGTAGAAAACGTGTGTGACAGAGCCTATTGAGGAGTATGTTGTGAGTGAGCAGAGAGAAAGGCAGTCTGGTGAAGTTGAGTTAGTGCAGGGTGAGAGTGATTTCTTTGAGAGTAAGATGAGTAGTAAGAGTGGTTAAAAGTGAGGTGACAAAAAAGAGGAACACACTGAGTAAGGTTGTGAGTGGGAGAGCAGTGACTGAAAAGGATGTAGCGGAAAAAATGAGAGAACATGTTAGTAATTAGCAGAAAGGGAGAAAACCTAATGTTAGTAAGTCGGACAAAGAAAGTAGTAAAGGGAAGAAAGCGCAGATCAAATGGAAAGCTATGAATCAGAAAACAATAGAATCTCCAAAGGCTGGATGTAGTTATAAGTATGTTAGTGATAGTGAAGATGATTTTGGATCAGATGAGGATGTTCGTATAGATGATAGTGAGCTGTGTTGTGTTTGTGGTATGTTTCAGCTTGAGGAAGTACGAAAGAGTGTGTCCATGATAATTACTAAGTGGGTGAGATGTGATGTACGTGGTCATTGGACTCATCTGGGTTTTTGTACAAAAATCAGAGTTGTGAGAAGGGGTGATAGTTTTTTATGTGTACATTGTGATGGAAGTAATCAGTGATTTATTAATGAATGTGAAACTGGATATCAATTTATTTATATGAAATATATTTTTTAAATATTCACACAAACTATATCTTGTTAATCCAATAATCCAGTCAATATTTTGTGCAAAAAACTCATTCACCATCCCAATATTTATCTATATATCACAATTTCTTAAATAGATAACTTTCAAACATTAACAAAGACAAAAACACACAAAATCTGAAGAAAAATATCAGATGAGAAAAAAACAATTGTATGGTGAACATTGTAGCCAGGATGTTCATTAAGGAAAATCAATATAAAAATGCTATGTGGTCATTAACTGTCTTCAGATTCTTTAAAAATAATGGTATTTCAAATACATTATTGACACTAAATTCCAAAAACATTAACAATACACTTTGCTTGGCCTGAAAAAGTGCTATAAATGGACTTAAAGTCATGTGATCGACCTTATGTCACATGATTCATACGCCATTGCATAAATTGAAAATACAAAAAGTAGGTCAGAAAAATATTGTTATCTATTGGATCATTACATCGTTTTCATGATTTTAATAGACTGTGATGATGTTTATCATCGGATAATCAAAATGTTGAAATTCACTGAAACAATAGAATGACGTCAGATTTTCTAATCTGTGGTCGACTATATGTAACACTAGGATACTCCATCCAACATAATCACTATGAAAACCTGCATTCTACTTCATTATATTTTCTAGTTTTTTGCGATATTATATATGAGATAAAGCAATATACCCTTTTCACAACGTGTTTATTCCGATTTGGTCAGGATTGTAGAATATACCGGAAGTTTAGCGAGATCGAGGCTAAGGGTGTATCAGTCCGATCAGTCGTAGAGAAACAGATGTATAAATGTGTTTTTTTTAATGTATCATAAATAAATTGCTTTACTTTCTAAGTTTCTGTTATTATTTCATATTTTCTTTACGACATTAATTTGGTTTAAACATCTGTAATTTATTATTGAGTGTAATTATTTGAAATAAACATGATAAATGCCACGATAAATGCAATATATTTCAAAAGTAGTTTCGCCTTGAATTTGTTGTTTACAATCCTGAATAAAGGAAAATCGTCGAAATTCGAGTGGGTGGCCATATATGAGGGTCGGGAGAACCTTTTTCGGGACGCCAGGGCTGGGCATTTGTTTTAACGGGAATTCGGTTTTTGGTTAAAATTTGACAGGGGATTTAGGATTAAAGCGTAAGCGAGATCAGGGAAAGAACACATTTTTTTCGCCGGGAATTCGAGATATAAAGTTACCGGGATTAATTTTTATGGTTTAATAAATGTCAAACCTTACATTGGTACGCAGGGATTCCGAAGACCAGGGAATATCATATTATCACAGTTTACAAGTGTCATTCTAGCTTATCCTATTACAATTCTGAACTTGTTGTTCATTGCTAATAATAAAATAGTATGAAAATTATGTCAAATTAGTATAGCAACTTCAGGTTGATCTACTTTTTAATATTGGCCAAATTGACAACATCTGGACAATTTTTTTATTGATTAACATTCTGAATTTTTCAGGAATTATGGAAAATGTAAATTGTATGACCGGGAATTCAAGATTTTCTAATATTGTGATCGGAAATTCGGGATGATGACCCCTCCTCCCCTCCTCATATATTTCAAAGTCATATTTTCTTTGGTATTTTTAACCATTTAGCTAGAGAACTTGTGATGAAATATTCATGTTATTGTTTTTCAAAATGTTCACTTTGGGAATGGAAATATACAAATTGTAGGTTTAAATATTGAATATATAATTGTGTCTCTGGACTAATGTTTTCATAAGTTTAACTTTGATTATACATGTACATGTTGGGGTAACACTACCTTTATGGGAAAAAATTGTAGGATTTTATCTTTTTATATGTGTCAACTTTTTTCATAACTAAGTCACCGTATTTTTTAGTCCTATTAATTTACTAGGTATTTATAACCCTAATGAAAATTGCACGGCGAAAATTGTCTAAGTTCCGTATGCCATAGTCGCTCTTTGGCTGTTAAATTAAGTTACTTAAATCCTATTTCCTTGATGGAATCTAAACTAAGAAGAGGACTGAAATTGTCCACAATGTCCTAGTCCTCGTTTGACCCGTCATCAGAAGTTGCATTCTTTCGATCGTCTACAGCTGATTAAATGATAACACCTGGCAACTAAAATCTGCCTTGTGACAAACACGCTTAAATTGCCATTTTCTCTTAAAATTTCTTTTAACATCTCATGATCCATAATTGATCTAGAACGTAGTTTAATGTGTAATGTTTACATTCGATGCCATGGTCAGTTACAGAAGCTATAGCGATCTATACACCCTTAGCCTCATTATGAACTGATAAGAGTGATCTATTTTTAGAAACAAAGATATTGTGAAACTCGTATATTAGTCATTCCGTTATACTATCATACAAATATTTATACTATCATACAAATATTTAAAGCTCAAGAAAAGGCAGTCCAATCTTAGGAAAAATTATTGTCCGGAATATAAACATGCGCTTACCGGACACAGTACGACTTTTTTGTAGAACTATTGACTTCCGACACGAGTGACGTACAGTAGTGCACAAACACGGTGAGCACAAACATCGCTACGCAGGAAGTCCATGGTGAGGCCAAAAGTTAAGGAGAGCAATTAGGGTCAAAATTCATAATTCTTCTGTTCTACAAAACGACGCAAAGAATTTATGAAAAAAAAATAATAATAAGAGGATAACGCGAACTTGTACATTCTAGTAAAAAAATCAGTGATTCTTTTGCTATTTTTTAACTTTTGTTTTTTTTTTTAAAGTTAGTGCTTTTATTATAAAATATACAAGTGTGAATACTGAATTGCATACTTCCATCTATCAATTTGATAAAAGCAATTGTGCTCAAGATCTTAGAATCAGTTATTTAGTATTTTTTAAATGTTGAACGAAGAAATCAGCTTATACAGGAAAAAATGAGTTACCGGGCGAAGAATTTAGGATATAGACTGTTAAAATTTGAATTAATGTTTAATGGCTAATTTGTAAATCAATATATTAAGAATACAGAAATCACAATTTAGAACGTTGAATAACACTGTAGAATAAATCATTCCGAATTTGATGTAAAAGTACGATTTTTGACCCCAACTGCTTGCGATAAGAAGTGATGTAAAGCGTGATGGAAAATAGGTCATATATAAAAATGTGTGTGTGCCAATCTACTTTATCTACTATAAATAATTCATCTATAATGAGATTTCCTCTCTATAATAAATTGCACCTTAATTGAACTATGAACAGCTGAAGATTTTCTTTGTAATAATACTAGAAAAATGACTTATAGCATCTTGATTTTTACGAGGATTGTGGAGGGGGATGCAACACTTTTGTAATACATGTACAAATATATACAAAAAGCAGCTATATTGTTTATTTTTGAGGGTGACAAAATTAGAGACGTAAATAATAAGATATATATAATCTAAACCAAACTATAGCCATGATATTCTTATTTATTGGGTTTCGGGGTGTGAATGTGCTTGTGGAAAAAGATGGGTGTTTGAATGTTTTTTTTTTAAACATGATTTTTTACATAAAGTTATGTGTCGTACAACTGATCACATTTTAACTCTTAAATCGATTATTGACCAATATAAAAATAATAAACAAAAGGTCTTTGCTGCTTTCATAGATTTGAAGAAAGCCTTTGATACTGTTTGGAGAACTGGGTTATTTTATAAACTTCTCATAGGTAATATACCTGAAAAAATCTTTAACATCATTCAATCAATGTATACTAATACAACTACACGAATTAAATTCTCAAATGGGCTAAGCCCACCCTTTATGTCAGTGAGGGGAGTCAAACAACATGAACAAGGAGATGTTTTGAGCCCTCTGCTCTTTAACTATTTCATAAACGACATAGTAAATAAGTTAGACAATATTTTAACTGATCCAGTGGTTGTTGGTGATATACCCTTAAATATTTTATTATATGCTGATGACATTGTTATACTGTCTAAAAGCCAAGAGGGTCTTCAGAAAAGTCTTGATATTTTATATGATTATTGCTTATCATGGAAGTTACATGTAAACACTGAAAAATCCAAAGTTATGGTGTTTAACTCAAATGGTAAAACATTTTTAAAGCATTTTACACTCAATAAGACCCTTCTTGAAACTGTTACAAATTATTGTTACTTGGGTTTAACTTTGAAATATAATGGTAACTTTTGTCTTGCTGTAGACAGTCTTATGGAAAAGGCCAGAAAGGCATACTTTAAAATTAAGAAAACAATTGGTCTAAATAATCCATGCAAACTTTTAGAAAAACTTTTTGACAGTTTAGTAACCCCAATTATTTTATATGGATGTGAAGTATGGGGGGTAGACTATAAATGTAAAGATTCCGATCCGTTTGAAAAATTACATATAAAATTCATAAAAGAAATTCTAGGAGTTCATTGCAAAGCATCAAATGATGCATGCCGTGCTGAACTAAATAGAGTACCACTCAAAAATAAGATTATATTCTCAGCAGTAAATTTTATTCAACACATCATTTCTTCTGAACACTCACTAATCAATAATGTTTTTCAAAAATTACAAAAAACAAGCCCTTGGTTAAAACAAATCAAAACTTTTTTAGATAATCTTGGAATGTCGTTCGTAACAACCAATTTGAACTTTCTAAAGAGCAATTTGAACCAAATAAAAGAAAGAATAAATGACCAATGTATTCAAAATCAATTTTCAGATATCTCAAAATCAGAAAAACTAGACTTTTTCAGGAAGGTTTACAGCACAGGCAAAAGAGCACCTTATGTTGACATCTTGAAAAACAAAAATGATAGAGCTGCATTATGCCAAATACGAATTAGCTCTCATACATTAATGATTGAAAGAGGAAGACACCTTAAAATCCCAAGAGAGTTAAGAGTTTGTAATTTTTGTAATTCTGCTCAGATAGAAGATGAAAATCACTTTATTTTATACTGTTCAAAATACAAGCAACTAAGGGAAACATTTCATACAAAGATATTGAATCTTTCTCAAAACAAGAATCATTGTTTTAAAAATTTCCCAGACTTAAACTTTCTTTTAAATAATACCTCATACCACATATTAAAGTTGACTTCCTCCCTCATATCAGATGGGTTAAATATGAGGAAATGCTATTTACCTGTATAATAAATAAGTATTATCCATATTACATTTTATTATAATAGTAACCCTACTGTATGGGTTGTAACATCAATTTTGTATTCAATTATTGTCATAGGCCTTAACCATTTATTGTAGATGAGTTTGAGCCAATAAAATTATTTATTTGTATTTGTGATATTTCGCGTTGACTTTTGTGTTGTCTCCAATTTTAAGTGATATATTTCCTTTTCTGTTGGCATAGTATTTTAGTTATTTAGACATTGTTTGGCTTTGTTAGATTCACTGTGATTGATTATGATGCTGCCACTTTCTTTACAATCTTTTATGCCGTCAAGCATGTCTGTTCTAGTTTTTATTATTTTTTTAATTATATTCACTAGCTATAATAACTAACCGTTAATAACTTGTGTTCGACTGAATTTAGATTTATGAGATTGCTTATTTTTGTATATTTTGGGCTATTGTTAAGAGCCTGGAGTACCTTTTGAATTATATTATGTGCTGCAATACGTAATAATAATAATTTAAGCCTAGTTTTGTATATTGTACTTTTAAAGTGATATATCGGATAGAATGGTTAACACATTATGTCATCTAATGTAATTAGATGGCCGATGTATTCCAGATGGCTATTTGGATCACGTGATTTCGTGTAATCCTCAGAGCTCAGATGGATGTAATTAGAGACATTTAAATATATCTCTTGGATGCTATAAATAAAGCTGAAGTAAACTAAATAAGATAAATCTTTGTATTAATTAAAGTTTTTAATAATTATAGTTTGCAACAAAAGTTGGTTAATTGTGACAAAATTTAAACAGAAAGAATATATCGCATGCACTGCAAAGAGAACCTGTTTCTTAATATAATATATACACAAGATATTCATATTTTTAAGATAACTTAAACAGTTCTATTCTCGCAATATTACAGAGCTACAGATAAAAAAATCGTCCATAGACCGAATTTCAGATGAAGTCTAAAACAAATGATATCGATGAAAAAATGTCATGCTTTGAAAAATCAGAAAAACAAATACTCTTAAAAAAAACTTAATCAATGTGATAAACAGTAACATCCACCACCAGGCCATACCTATAATACACGTAATACAGTGATATATAATCAAATGAATGTACTTTTCTCTATGTCACTGCCGCTCCAAGTATATAGTTCTTTGTAATAATTCAAACATTATTTTCAAAACTGCATCTTGGTGCAATTTTATATTTATTTACCAACTATGATGAATGGGTGTAGAATTGTATCAAGACCCAGTTTCTGTTGTTGTATTAATTACATTTTATGTGTTATAACCATTTATTGTAAATGTGTTAAACAAATAAAATAAATAAATAAATAAATATAGTAACATCCACCACCAGGCCATACCTATAATACTCGTAATATAGTGATATATAGTAACATCCACAACCAGGCCATACCTATAATACACGTTATACAATGATATATAGTAACATCCACCACCAGGCCATACCTATAATACACGTTATACAATGATATACAGTAACATCCACCACCAGACCATACCTATAATACACGTTAGACAATGATATGCAGTAACATCCACCACCAGGCCATACCTATAATACACGTTATACAATGATATACAGTAACATCCACCACCAGACCATACCTATAATACACGTAATACAGTGTATACAGTAACATCCACCACCAGACCATACCTATAATACACGTATTACAGTGATATATAGTAACATCCACCACCAGACCATACCTATAATACACGTTATACAGTGTATACAGTAACATCCACCACCAGACCATACCAATAATACACGTAATGCAGTGTATACAGTAACATCCACCACCAGACCATACCAATAATACACGTAATACAGTGTATACAGTAACATCCACCACCAGGCCATACCTATAATACACGTAATACAGTGATATATAGTAACATCCACCACCAGGCCATACCTATAATACACTTAAAACAGTGTATACAGTAACATCCACCACCAGACCATACCAATAATACACGTAATACAGTGATATACAATAACATCCACCACCAGGCCATACCTATAATACACGTAATACAGTGATATACAGTAACATCCACCACCAGGCCATACCTATAATACACGTAAAACAGTGTATACAGTAACATCCACCACCAGGCCATACCAATAATGCACGTAATACAGTGTATACAGTAACATCCACCGCCAGACCATACCAATAATACACGTAATACAGTGATATACAATAACATCCACCACCAGGCCATACCTATAATACACGTTATACAGTGTATACAGTAACATCCACCACCAGACCATACCAATAATACACGTAATAAAGTGATATACAATAACATCCACCACCAGACCATACCAATAATACACGTAATACAGTGTATACAGTAACATCCACCACCAGGCCATACCTATAATACACGTAATACAGTGATATATAGTAACATCCACCACCAGGCCATACCTATAATACACTTAAAACAGTGTATACAGTAACATCCACCACCAGACCATACCAATAATACACGTAATACAGTGATATACAATAACATCCACCACCAGGCCATACCTATAATACACGTAATACAGTGATATACAGTAACATCCACCACCAGGCCATACCTATAATACACGTAAAACAGTGTATACAGTAACATCCACCACCAGGCCATACCAATAATGCACGTAATACAGTGTATACAATAACATCCACCACCAGACCATACCTATAATACACGTAATACAGTGATATATAGTAACATCCACCACCATGCAGACCATACCTATAATACACGTAATACAGTGATATACAGTAACATCCACCACCAGACCATACCTATAATACACGTAATACAGTGATATATAGTAACATCCACAACCAGACCATACCTATAATACACGTAATACAGTGTATACAGTAACATCCACCACCAGACCATACCTATAATACACGTAAATACAGTGATATACAATAACATCCACCACCAGGCCATACCTATAATACACGTAACACAGTGTATACAGTAACATCCACCACCAGACCATACCAATAATACACGTAATACAGCGTATATAGTAACATCCACCACTAGACCATACCTATAATACACGTAATACAGCGTATATAGTAACATCCACCACTAGACCATACCTATAATACACGTAATACAGTGTATACAGTAACATCCACAACCAGACCATACCTATAATACACGTAATACAGTGTATACAGTAACATCCACCACCAGACCATACCTATAATAGACGTAATACAGTGTATACAGTAACATCTACCACCAGACCATACCTATAATACACGTAATACAGTGTATACAGTAACATCCACCACCAGACCATACCAATAATACACGTAATACAGTGTATACAGTAACATCCACCACCAGACCATACCTATAATAGACGTAATACAGTGTATACAGTAACATCCACCACCAGACCATACCAATAATACACGTAACACAATGTATACAGTAACATCCACCACTAGACCATACCTATAATGCACGTAATACAGTGATATATAGTAACATCCACAACCAGACCATACCTATAATACACGTAATACAGTGATATATAGTAACATCCACCACCAGACCATACCTATAATGCACGTAATACAGTGATATACAGTAACGTCCAGAACCAGGCCATACCTATAATACACGTAATACAGCGTATACAGTAACATCAACCACCAGGCCATACCTATAATACACGTAATACAGTGATATATAGTAACATCCACTACCAGACCATACCTATAATACACGTAATGCAGTGATATATAGTAACATCCACTACCAGACCATACCTATAATACACGTAATGCAGTGATATATAGTAACATCCACTACCAGACCATACCTATAATACACGTAATACAGTGATATATAGTAACATCCACTACCAGACCATACCTATAATACACGTAATGCAGTGATATATAGTAACATCCACCACCAGACCATACCAATAATACACGTAATACAGTGATATATAGTAACATCCACAACCAGACCATACCTATAATACACGTAATACAGTGTATACAGGAACATCCACCACCAGACCATACCAATAATACACGTAATACAGTGTATACAGTAACATCCACCACCAGACCATACCAATAATACACGTAACACAATGTATACAGTAACATCCACCACCAGACCATACCTA
The DNA here is from genome assembly GCA_944474755.1 of Limnoperna fortunei. Classification (NCBI taxonomy): domain Eukaryota; kingdom Metazoa; phylum Mollusca; class Bivalvia; order Mytilida; family Modiolidae; genus Limnoperna; species Limnoperna fortunei. Next base: position 44,964,822 of record OX104124.1, read on the forward strand.
TAATGCACGTAATACAGTGATATATAGTAACATCCACAACCAGACCATACCTATAATACACGTAATACAGTGTATACAGTAACATCCACCACCAGACCATACCAATAATACACGTAATACAGTGTATACTACAACATCCACCACCAGACCATACCTGTTATACCCGTAATACAGTGATATATAGTAACATCCACAACCAGACCATACCTGTAATACCCGTAATACAGTGATATATAGTAACATCCACAACCAGACCATACCTATAATACACGTAATACAGTGTATACAGTAACATCCACCACCAGACCATACCAATAATACACGTAATACAGTGTATACAGTAACATCCACCACCAGACCATACCAATAATACACGTAACACAGTGTATACAGTAACATCCACGACCAGACCATACCTATAATACACGTAATACAGTGATATATAGTAACATCCACCACCAAACCATACCTATAATGCACGTAATACAGTGATATATAATAACATCCATTACCAAACCATACCTATAATACACGTAATACAGTGATATACAGTAACATCCACCACCAGGCCATACCTATAATACACGTAATACAGCGTATACAGTAACATCCACCACCAGACCATACCTATAATACACGTAATACAGTGATATATAGTAACATCCACAACCAGACCATACCTATAATACACGTAATACAGTGTATACAGTAACATCCACCACCAGACCATACCAATAATACACGTAATACAGTGTATACAGCAACATCCACCACCAGACCATACCTGTAATACCCGTAATACAGTGATATATAGTAACATCCACAACCAGACCATACCTGTAATACCCGTAATACAGTGATATATAGTAACATCCACAACCAGACCATACCTATAATACACGTAATACAGTGTATACAGTAACATCCACCACCAGACCATACCAATAATACACGTAATACAGTGTATACAGTAACATCCACCACCAGACCATACCAATAATACACGTAACACAGTGTATACAGTAACATCCACGACCAGACCATACCTATAATACACGTAATACAGTGATATATAGTAACATCCACCACCAAACCATACCTATAATGCACGTAATACAGTGATATATAATAACATCCATTACCAAACCATACCTATAATACACGTAATACAGTGATATACAGTAACATCCACCACCAGGCCATACCTATAATACACGTAATACAGCGTATACAGTAACATCCACCACCAGACCATACCTATAATACACGTAATACAGTGATATATAGTAACATCCACCACCAGACCATAACTATAATACACGTAATACAGTGATATACAATAACATCCACCACCAGACCACACCAATAATACACGTTATACAGTGTATACAGTAACATCCACCACCAGACCATACCAATAATACACGTAATACAGTGTATACAGGAACATCCACCACCAGACCATACCTATAATACACGTAATACAGTGATATATAGTAACATCCACCACCAGACCATACCTATAATACACGTAATACAGTGATATACAGTAACGTCCAGAACCAGGCCATACCTATAATACACGTAATACACCGTATACAGTAACATCAACCACCAGGCCATACCTGTAATACACGTAATACAGTGATATATAGTAACATCACTACCAGACCATACCTATAATACACGTAATGCAGTGATATATAGTAACATCCACTACCAGACCATACCTATAATACACGTAATGCAGTGATATATAGTAACATCCACTACCAGACCATACCTATAATACACGTAATACAGTGATATATAGTAACATCCACTACCAGACCATACCTATAATACACGTAATGCAGTGATATATAGTAACATCCACCACTAGGCCATATCTATAATACAGGTAATACAGTGTATACAGTAACATCCACCACCAGACCATACCTATAATACACGTAATGCAGTGATATATAGTAACATCCACCACCAGACCATACCAATAATGCACGTAATACAGTGATATATAGTAACATCCACAACCAGACCATACCTATAATACACGTAATACAGTGTATACAGGAACATCCACCACCAGACCATACCAATAATACACGTAATACAGTGTATACAGTAACATCCACCACCAGACCATACCAATAATACACGTAACACAATGTATACAGTAACATCCACCACCAGACCATACCTATAATGCACGTAATACAGTGATATATAGTAACATCCACCACCAGACCATACCAATAATACACGTAATACAGTGTATACAGTAACATCCACCACCAGACCATACCAATAATACACGTAACACAATGTATACAGTAACATCCACCACCAGACCATACCTATAATGCACGTAATACAGTGATATATAGTAACATCCACCACCAGGCCATACCTATAATACACGTAATACAGTGTATACAGTAACATCCACCACCAGACCATACCAATAATACACGTAATACAGTGTATACAGCAACATCCACCACCAGACCATACCTGTAATACCCGTAATACAGTGATATATAGTAACATCCACAACCAGACCATACCTGTAATACCCGTAATACAGTGTATACAGCAACATCCACCACCAGACCATACCAATAATACCCGTAATACAGTGATATATAGTAACATCCACAACCAGACCATACCTGTAATACCCGTAATACAGTGTATACAGCAACATCCACCACCAGACCATACCAATAAGACACGTAATACAGTGTATACAGCAACATCCACCACCAGACCATACCAATAATACCCGTAATACAGTGATATATAGTAACATCCACAACCAGACCATACCTGTAATACCCGTAATACAGTGTATACAGCAACATCCACCACCAGACCATACCTGTAATACCCGTAATACAGTGATATATAGTAACATCCACAACCAGGCCATTCCTATAATACACGTAATACAGTGTATACAGTAACATCCACCACCAGGCCATACCAATAATACACGTAATACAGTGTATACAGTAACATCCACCACCAGACCATACCTATAATACACGTAATACAGTGTATACAGCAACATCCACCACCAGACCATACCAATAAGACACGTAATACAGTGTATACAGCAACATCCACCACCAGACCATACCTATAATACACGTAATAGAGTGTATACAGTAACATCCACCACTAGACCATACCTATAATACACGTAATACAGTGTATACAGCAACATCCACCACCAGACCATACCAATAAGACACGTAATACAGTGATATACAGTAACATCCACCACCAGACCATACCAATAAGACACGTAATACAGTGTATACAGCAACATCCACCACCAGACCATACCTATAATACACGTAATACAGTGTATACAGTAACATCCACCACTAGACCATACCTATAATACACGTAATACAGTGATATATAGTAACATCCACCACCAGACCATACCTATAATACATGTAATACAGTGATATATAGTAACATCCACCACTAGACCATACCAATAATACACGTAATACAGTGTATACAGCAACATCCACCACCAGACCAGACCTATAATACACGTAATACAGTGTATACAGTAACATCCACCACTAGACCATACCTATAATACACGTAATACAGTGATATATAGTAACATCCACCACCAGACCATACCTATAATACATGTAATACAGTGATATATAGTAACATCCACCACCAGACCATACCAATAATACACGTAATACAGTGTATACAGCAACATCCACCACCAGACCATACCTATAATACACGTAATACAGTAATATACAGTAACATCCACCACCAGACCATACCAATAATACACGTAATACAGTGTATACAGTAACATCCACCACCAGACCATACCAATAATACACGTAATACAGTGTATACAGTAACATCCACCACCAGACCATACCAATAATACACGTAATACAGTGTATACAGTAACATCCACCACCAGACCATACCAATAATACACGTAACACAATGTATACAGTAACATCCACCACCAGACCATACCTATAATGCACGTAATACAGTGATATATAGTAACATCCACAACCAGACCATACCTATAATACACGTAATACAGTGTATACAGCAACATCCACCACCAGGCCATACCTATAATACACGTAATACAGTGTATACAGTAACATCCACAACCAGACCATACCTATAATAGACGTAATACAGTGTATACAGTAACATCTACCACCAGACCATACCTATAATACACGTAATGCAGTGTATACAGTAACATCTACCACCAGACCATACCTATAATACACGTAATGCAGTGATATATAGTAACATCCACCACCAGACCATACCTATAATACACTTAAAACAGTGTATACAGTAACATCTACCACCAGACCATACCTATAATACACGTAATGCAGTGATATATAGTAACATCTACCACCAGACCATACCTATAATACACGTAATGCAGTGATATACAGTAACATCCACCACTAGGCCATATCTATAATACACGTATTATGGGTATGGTCTGGTGGTGGATGTTACTGTATACACTGTATTACGTGTATTATAGGTATGGTCTGGTTGTGGATGTTACTATATATCACTGTATTACGTGTATTATAGGTATGGTCTGGTTGTGGATGTTACTATATATCACTGTATTACGTGTATTATAGGTATGGTCTGGTGGTGGATGTTACTGTATACACTGTATTACGTGTATTATTGGTATGGTCTGGTGGTGGATGTTATTGTATATCACTGTATTACGGGTATTACAGGTATGGTCTGGTGGTGGATGTTACTGTATACACTGTATTACGTGTATTATAGGTATGGCCTGGTGGTGGATGTTACTTTATATCACTGTATTTCGTGAATTACAGGTATGGCCTGGTTGTGGATGTTACTGAATATCACTGTATAACGTGAATTACAGGAATGGTCTGGTGGTGGATGTTACTGTATATCACTGTATTACCTGTGTTATAGATATGGCCTGGTGGTGGATGTTACTGTATACACTGTATCACGTGTATTATTGGTATGGTCTGGTGGTGGATGTTACTGTATATCACTGTATTACCTGTATTATAGATATGGCCTGGTGGTGGATGTTACTGTATATCACTGTATTAAGTGTATTATTGGTATGGTCTGGTGGTGGATGTTACTGTATATCACTGTATTACGTCTATTATAGGTATGGTCTGGTTGTGGATGTTACTGTATACACTGTATTACGTGTATTATAGGTATGGCCTGGTGGTGGATGTTGCTGTATACACTGTATTACGTGTATTATAGGTATGGTTTGGTGGTGGATGTTACTATATATCACTGTATTACGTGTATTATAGGTATGGTCTGGTCGTGGATGTTACTGTATACACTGTGTTACGTGTATTATTGGTATGGTCTGGTGGTGGATGTTACTGTATACACTGTATTACGTGTATTATTGGTATGGTCTGGTGGTGGATGTTACTGTATACACTGTATTACGTGTATTATAGGTATGGTCTGGTTGTGGATGTTACTATATATCACTGTATTACGTGTATTATAGGTATGGTCTGGTGGTGGATGTTACTGTATACACTGTATTACGTGTATTATTGGTATGGTCTGGTGGTGGATGTTATTGTATATCACTGTATTACGGGTATTATAGGTATGGTCTGGTGGTGGATGTTACTGTATATCACTGTATAATGTGTATTATAGGTATGGTCTGGTGGTGGATGTTACTATATATCCCTGTATTACGTGTATTATAGGTATATAGGCTGGTGGTGGATGTTACTGTATTCACTGTATAATGTGTATTATAGGTATGGTCTGGTGGTGGATGTTACTATATATCACTGTATTACGTGTATTATAGGTATATAGGCTGGTGGTGGATGTTACTGTATTCACTGTATAATGTGTATTATAGGTATGGTCTGGTGGTGGATGTTACTATATATCACTGTATTACGTGTATTATAGGTATGGCCTGGTGGTGGATGTTACTTTATATCACTGTATTTCGTGAATTACAGGTATGGCCTGGTTGTGGATGTTACTGAATATCACTGTATAACGTGAATTACAGGAATGGTCTGGTGGTGGATGTTACTGTATACACTGTATCACGTGTATTATTGGTATGGTCTGGTGGTGGATGTTACTGTATATCACTGTATTACCTGTGTTATAGATATGGCCTGGTGGTGGATGTTACTGTATACACTGTATCACGTGTATTATTGGTATGGTCTGGTGGTGGATGTTACTGTATATCACTGTATTACCTGTATTATAGATATGGCCTGGTGGTGGATGTTACTGTATATCACTGTATTAAGTGTATTATTGGTATGGTCTGGTGGTGGATGTTACTGTATATCACTGTATTACCTGTATTATAGATATGGCCTGGTGGTGGATGTTACTGTATATCACTGTATTAAGTGTATTATTGGTATGGTCTGGTGGTGGATGTTACTGTATATCACTGTATTAAGTGTATTATAGGTTTGGTCCGGTGGTGGATGTTACTGTATACACTGTATTACGTGTATTATAGGTATGGCCTGGTGGTGGATGTTACTGTATATCACTGTATTACGTGTATTATAGGTGTGGTTTGGTGGTGGATGTTACTGTATACACTGTATTTCGTGTATTATAGGTATGGCCTGGTGGTGGATGTTACTATATATCACTGTATTACGTGTATTATAGGTATGGTCTGGTGGTGGATGTTACTGTATATCACTGTATTACGTGTATTATAGGTATGGCCTGGTGGTGGATGTTACTGTATATCACTGTATTATGTGTATTATAGGTGTGGTTTGGTGGTGGATGTTACTGTATACACTGTATTACGTGTATTATAGGTATGGCCTGGTGGTGGATGTTACTATATATCACTGTATTACGTGTATTATAGGTATGGTCTGGTGGTGGATGTTACTGTATATCACTGTATTACGTGTATTATAGGTATGGCCTGGTGGTGGATGTTACTGTATACAGTGTATTACGTGTATTATAGGTATGGCCTGGTGGTGGATGTTACTGTATATCACTGTATTACGTGTATTATAGGTATGGTCTGCTGATGGATGTTATTGTATATCACTGTATTACGTGTATTATTGGTATGGTCTGGTGGTGGATGTTACTGTATACACTGTATTACGTGTATTATAGGTATGGTCTGGTGGTGGATGTTACTGTATACACTGTATTACGTGTATTATAGGTATGGTCTGGTGGTGGATGTTACTGTATACACTGTATTACGTGTATTATAGGTATGGTCTGGTGGTGGATGTTGCTGTATACACTGTATTACATGTATTATAGGTATGGTCTGGTGGTGGATGTTACTATATATCACTGTATTACGTGTATTATAGGTATGGTCTGGTGGTAGATGTTACTATATATCACTGTATTACGTGTATTATAGGAATGGTCTGGTGGTGGATGTTACTATATATCACTGTATTACGTGTATTATAGGTATGGTCTGGTGGGGGATGTTACTGTATACACTGTATTACGGGTATTATAGGAATGGCCTGGTGGTGGATGATACTGTATACACTGTATTGCGTGTATTATAAGTATGGTCTGGCGGTGTATGTTACTGTATATCACTGTATTACGTGTATTATAGGTATGGTCTGGTGGTGGATGTTATTGCATATCACTGTATTACGTGTATAATTGGTATGGCCTGGTTGTGGATGTTACTGTATATCATTGTATAACGTGAATTATAGGAATGGTCTGGTGGTGGATGTTACTGTATACACTGTATTACGTGTATTATTGGTATGGTCTGGTGGTGGATGTTACTGTATATCACTGTATTACGTGAATTATTGGTATCGCCTGGTGGTGAAAGTTTACTCTATACATATACATTACATACATTATGTGTAGGTACAACTACCTGTATCACGTCGAGACAGTTGTGTACATTCGTATCACTACGAGACGCGCAGCGTCGAGTTGTGATGAGGAATGTATGCAACTGTCGAGACGTGATGGATGTTGTTGTACCTACACTTAAATGTATGTAATAAGTTTATCTAAAATTAAGAAGTATACAAAGAGCAGAACAAAACTAAATGTTTACAATTTAATATTTAACATTCAACGAAGCATTTGTTTATAAAATATAGCCCCTAACGTCACATGCATTATGACGTCATATTTCATTCATAGAATGAAAGTCATTCAACGAATCATTTGTTATACCATTCATTGTGACGTCAAGAAGTAGTTCCGACAAAAGTACATCTTGTATCACATATATAGATGATACAAGGTTTTTTATCACACAGCTTGTATCAATCGATATTTTTTCAGATTTTGACTAAATACATACTTAATTTTAGATAAATACACATTACATACATTATGTGTAGGTACAACTACCTGTATCACGTCGAGACAGTTGTATACATTCGTATCACTACGAGACGCGCAGCGTCGATTTGTGATGCGGAATGTATGTAACTGTCAAGACATGATACAGGTAGTTTTACCTACACTTAAATGTATGTAATAAGTTTATCTAAAATTAGAAAGTATAAAAAGGCAAAACAAAACTAATGTTTAAAATTTAAAATTTAGCATTCAACGAACCATTTGTTTATAAATAGAGTCCCTAACGTCACACATATTATGACGTCATATATCATTCACAGAATAAAAGTAATTCAACATATCATTGGTTATACCATTCATTGTGACGTCAATAAGTAGTTCCGACAAAAGTACATCTTGTATCACATATATAGATGATACAAGGTTTTGTATCACATAGGTTGTATCAATCGCTTATATTTCAGATTTTGACAAGATACATACTTAATTTTAGATAAACTGTATTACGTGTACTTTTGGTCTGGTGATTGGTTCTATTGTATATCACTGTATTACGTGTCTCGTTTGTTTATAGTGATGGTAAATGATTAACACAATTATGCCATGATTGTGTTAGAGTTTTCACCAATAGAACATAGTCTGGGATCCTGACTAAATATTCTCAATACCGTAAGCGGACTTCCGGTTCGAATATACAGTCAGGTCACCAGCAATGAATCCGGTCAAAATTTTGACCGGTTTGCAACATTCGGAATGCCTCAAAATTTACGTCATTATTAACAGTAACTGACGTAACTCCGATACAAAGCATTATGACGTAACGTCCGGCGTCCGGGTAAACAAATCAAATAAAAATACAGTTTATCAAAAGAATGCTTTTATAGATTTATGTATCGAATGTGGAAATAACTCACAGAGATTTCTCAGTTTAACTCGAAAGCCGGAAAACAAGAAGCAGGTAGCTACTTTATTTAAATTGTACTCTGACATAAATTTCCAACGGAACGAAACGCGCGAAAAGTTAGCTAAAACATGGCGTTTTAAACAACCAATCAAACCGGGTAGTAAACTGGTGGTGACCTGGGGTTATATTTGGAAGTGAAGCTTGCGTAAATGAAAAATATTGCACCAGGGGACCAGGTTACAATAGAACATGGCATAATTTCGAACGCAGATTACGTCATTTATCGACTCCACCCGTGATGTTGCTCAAAATGGGCCAAGCACTTCATATTGTTTAATAAGTACTCTTCATATACACTCTACAGAAAAAAATAAATATCATCAAATTGTGGGTATTTCGTTTTTACTGCATTTACCTATTAGGTCTTGTGTCTTTTAGTCGGATTCGGATGATTATAAGTTTATATACATCAGTTTTTTTCGAAGGTCATCGAAGAACCAAATAGCATCCTCCCGCGCCTCTATATCAGAGCACTAATTTTGGTTGAGTGATACAGCATGCGATTTACTCATGTATCATATAAACTCTGTATCGCATGCTGTATCACCAAGGTAGACCAATAACAGCCTCGAGGACCGTTAGGCTTGAGAACTAATATTGGTCGATTGGTTATACAGCATACGCTAAGGATTTTGCCATGTATTTTTTATCGAGAGTATACTATACGGCATGTACTATACAGGGTAAGGGTATATGCGATACGATACGGGTATTCGATATCCGGAGGGAATATCAGGTTTATGACTCCGGGGATTATATAGACGAAGGTAAAGGACCTTTATTGAATATAGTAGCACCCAAATCCTGTATTAAGTACTGACGTATGATTACTTGTTTATGGAAATTCTGCCCCACTATTGTACAGTATAGTCGACTTTAAAAACCTGTAGCATGTGTTAAAGTATGGTTAAGAAATATTTGTATGGCATTCGGCTTATAGATTTTCCACACAACCAGAGTTCTCTTAAGGCTGGTTCTATACCCTCTCACTGTAAATCGGTTTATTTGGTTTTTTTGTTAATATTGAAAAGAAAATAGCAAAAAAAAACACAACACAAAACCAAAAACAAAAAACAGAAAGAGAGTAACCCGAACCCAATAAATATCATGATCTACCATGATTGCACTCATGTGTTCCGGACGAGTAAGAAGTGCCTGCCTCTAATTAGACACCCGTCGAGTTACTCACTGTCATCTCCAGGGAAATGTCAAATCCAGGAACAGGAAACACTACAACACTACCTATGACTCAGCGAAGTTTGAGTAGTTTAGCAGTCAACAGCAGTGATCGGTCTAGAAAATTGGAATACCGATCATAGGATCTAGAATAAAGTATAAGTTGCGAAATTTACACAAACGCTGGAGCTGCTGGAATGTTGCTGACGATGAACGGGAAGTTTACAATTGGAAAGTTGAAGTCATCACGTTCGTCGTAGAGTTTATGTATATAGTTTGTAGTTTTCCTGAGTCTAATTCTAGAAGTAGGTATATGTAAGAGGCTGACCTTAGTGTATTGGTGGCTCGCTAGGGTAAATTGAATGTAAATAGTCACCAAATTTTGATGAGGGACATAATATCATCAATGTAGCGAGATGTTAAATTAAAGGTCTGGGTCAGTGTCTTTCCTTTCTTCTTCAGTAGGCCTTCAAAGAATTCAGCCTCGTAAGAGTACAAAAACAGGTCGGCGAGGAGAGTAGCACAATTAGTACCCATTGGAATACCAACAGTCTTTTGAAAAACATGTCCTCTTTTTCCGTTTTTCTTGAAAAAGCAGAGTTTTTATAAGATCTTTAAGCCTGGTTTTAAGCTGCGTATAGTGTCGAAAAATCAAATGTTTTAATGCTGTTACAATGGGAAAGAGATTTTGACTTCAAGATGTCTGTCAGGTCTTTTGAATTTTTTAATATCCACATTTCCTTTATTCCACTCATGGAGTAGAAAGTATCACTGTATTTTTGAAGTCCCGTGTTTACTGTTGTTAAAATAGTGGTCAGGAGATTTCTGCTCAAATTGTAATCAAATTCGCACACATACAACGTTTTGCGCACTAATATTTTCCTTATCGAATATATATTTATAATATTTTAATTCAACTTTGTTTGAAACAACATCGACGTCAAATGAAAAAGTTGGGGTTTTTTAATTGTGGCGGTAAAGAAAACGACTAGACATAGATAAACCCGTGTAAATCTTAGAAAAATATATGTTGTATTCTAAAAATTCTTGTACAAATTGTGAAGAAAAAAACGCATATCTAAAATGTTATTAGAGTTTTCAATGTGTGAATTTTAAGTGCGGCAAATACGTCGAAAGATGTAATAAATTGATCAAAAGTGTAAAAATGTAAGGTTCCGCGTTTAGATATTCAAAATTCTCCGAAATGCAGAGGATATATAATTTAACTAAATATTTGTCAGGCAACAACTATCTATACCCAACACAATATACATTAAAATATTTTGTTAAGGGTTTCTTGCGTTTTTACCGTGAACTGGTACTAAATTATTATAATTTAATATCAAATATAGAAATTAGGATTTTCCTATATAATTTACATGCAAATGGCAACCCTATGTGATAAAAGTTATTTGAAGACTATGAGTGGCGGTTCAGGTCAGAATTGCGCTGTTTGTAACGCGCTGGTTTACCAACGGGCTACTTCGTTAAAGTAACGCGCTAAGTACTTTGTAAAAGTAACGTGCCAGTTTGTGAAAGTAACGCGCTACTTTGTGATAGCAGCGCTACTTTTTAAAAGTAGCGCGTTACTTAATTATTAAAGTGGAAAAGCAAATTCAACCAAATGTAGTTACCAATCAAATGGAAGTTTACACAAGTACCAAGTGTAGTCGCATTTTAGAAGAAATGACGCTTAATTCCCCTTTTTTCATCCCGCGTTAAAGTAATATGAATATTGAAACAGCCTAAAAGCTATCATCGCATATTTTATGGTTCAAGAAGTTACTTCAGAGCACCCTAAGAGTGCCTCTGCAATTCTGTAGTGACGTGACGTTAATATGTTTGTGACGTCACGAAAAATGTATAAAAAAAATTAAAAAAGCGTATTTGAGATTGCAAAAAAATGTCTGACATTTTTGTTTTTATTTCAAGAATAAACACTTTAGTTTAATCGAATGTAAAATTTATTTCTGTCTACTTTTAAATTATTTTTTGTGCTCGACCACAATATTTTCTTCTGACAGCTCAGATACTATCCGATGCATGCATGCATGTAACCGTATATAGCTCGCATCTGGGATGCTCGCTAAAAAATTTTAGAAGATGGACAGATTCAGTCAACTGATCAGGGAAGGGCGATGACGAGTATGAGGGAGGACCACAATGCTACCCAGTCAAATGAACAAGAAGATGCTGATTTTGTTATAAGGTTAGAGACAATAACCGCCGATGTATGAATTAATAAGAAAGATCCTTTGAGTAGCTTCTTTACACCCGTCTGTCTTGCAATCAGAATGTTGGTCTTTGATTGTATCCTATATCGTTGATAAAAAATCTTGTAAAAGTCCAATTATCTCTCCTAAATGATATTCAAGCGCAACGAAAGTTCTTCATGCACATCCCCATATGATGTATTCCTTCATGAAAGTTTCGTCAAAATCCATAAAGCAGTGTAAGAGAAGTTGCGCTAAAGAGATATCTGGACAGACATACATGGTGATTCCCCAAAAACTTTAATTTTTGAGAGAGGTATGATTCAAACAACCCTACCTTAAACCTTTGGAACAGTTCGCTCATACTAAGGCTGAGCCAGAACCACAGATTAGAGCATTTAAGTACTAGTAATTTATTTTGGACTAATTCTTTATAAATCTTGTAATTTAAAAATGTAATTGCATATACGGCAAGGTCAGATTTTGGAAACCCCAAAAAATCAACGAGATAAAATTATTTGTATACTAGGAGGTACACGTCTTCTTGATTATGTGAGTTTCATGAAAATCCATTGAACTGCTAATGAAGAGTTGCGGATTTCGGATAAAAGATGGATACCCCTTTGTAGACATAAGTCCTTTTTTTTGGAGGGGGGAGATGCAGCTACGGCAAACCCATGAATCAACTTGAACATTTTTATGCGCCCCCCTCCCCCGCGACGACATGTCGGGGCATTAGGGTTTTACTCACGTCCGTCCTGCTTTTCTTTTAAACCGTACATGAGAGTGATTTGAAATTCGGCAGGGTAGTTCAGTATGACGAATTGAACGTCCCAAGGGACTTCCAGACCTGTCTGATTTCCACTTCATGTTTTAGAATGGGCCCATTTGAAAAATTAATAATTGAAAATTTAGGTAAAGCTTTTCTTAGAAACCGAAATTTAGTAGGGTGGTTCAGTATGAATCAACTGCACGTCCTAAGCAATTTTCAGACCTGTCGCGGACCACTTCCTGTTTAGTGGCCTACGCGGGGTTCATCCGTGTCCAATGGAAACATTCCTTCTTTATTAAAATAAGAGGTGCACATCTACATTATGATACAACGATTGTGTGAAACTTTCGTAAAAATCCATTGAGGGGTTTAAAATAAGTTGTGGATGAGATGGGTACCCTTAGGTGTACATTTAAGGACGGACGAACACCACTACTACTAATCAATCGGGTTTAGGAGGAGTTACAGATAAGAGATAGGTTCCGGAAGTTGTAAGGAAAGGATGGAAAGACACCCTAAAAATTTTATACGGTTGTTTTTATGGTCTACATAATCAGATAATATCATAAAAACTATGGGTCAGTGTGCCAAAAAATTCTTCGGTATTCGAACGTAAGTCTAGAGGAGTTTAAAAATCACACTGAAATTCTGAAACATGAAGAGTGATCATCCTTAAACGTAATCTAATACTTTAACTGAAACAACCAAAGGTGGTTGCAATATAGCTCACTCTAGAGTGGGGTATAATAAATCCTTTAACATGATTTGATGTTCAAATGCGAAATAAGATAACACGACGTTTTATTCTACTGTTATATTGTTTAATTTATTACAAAGTTTTTGTCACAAACTTTGTTGAGATGTTTATATGACAATAAAATTTGAATCTGAATATGAATTATTTGTATATTAAGTAATTTATAATATCTTTGTGTTGCAATAAACTTTCTTTATTTGTTCAGTAATTGGAGACTCCCATATTAGGTAGCCATCGACCCATATTAAAGCCTCGGACTCGGCTGATGCCTCGACCTAATGCGGGAGTCTCGGATTTGAGGGGGCCTGATATGGGAAACCCTGTATCACATTCTATATTTATTTTGACGTTTCTATTACTATAACTACTAAAACAAGTTCTTCAATAGATGCATTAAGAACTATAATTATAAAAAAGTATACCCACCTTGCTTGAATACTTTCAACAATGTCCTATGGGTATCAGAATTACACAGGCGAACAACATTTTCTATTGTAGACTGTGTTTGACAGAGAAACCAGACCCTGTCGGAACTCCCCGCATGTAATCTGTTAGCCATTTGTTTATCTGTTTAGAACAGAGAATATAATTGGCTTGGTTTAAAAAGCTACCAGTTGAAGAAACTAACTAGATTGACTGAATCTGTCCATCTTCTTAAATTTTATACTTTAACGCGGGATGAAAAAAAGGGGGAATGAAGCGTTATTTCTTCTAAAATGCGACTACACTTGGTACTTTTGTAAACTTCTATTTGATTGGTAACTACATTTGGTTGAATTTTCTTTTCCACATTAATAAAGTAACGCGCTATTTTAGAAAGTAGCGCGTTACTGTCACAAATTAGTGCGTTACTTTTAAAAAGTAGCGCGTTACTTTCACGAAGTAGCGCGTTACAGTCCTTAAACTGGAATGAGTATAAAGTAGCGCGCTGCTTTCAATAAGTAACGCGCTGCTTTTACCATTTTAAAGTAATGCGCTACTTTCTTAACGTAGCGCGTTACTATAAGGAAGTAGCCCGTTCGTAAAACCAGCGCGTTACAAAACAGCGCAATAATGACATGAACTGCCACTCATAGAAGACCTATTCTGTGCTAGAAAATGCGCCATCGACAGTGAGACATGGAGATTTATTTTCAGAAGTTTTAATTTCAAATTGAATCTTCAGAACGCAAATTTTAAAACGTCAGAATTTTCTCAATGATATAAATTCCACTTTACACGTACAGGGCACTGTTTCATATTTTAAAACATCTCAAATTTCAGGATTTCCTCAACTCATCCTCAACTCAAATATTGGCCAATCAGATTGCTGGAAACTTCAAATTTGAGGAACAAACTCTCAATTTGAGAAGTTTTATGAAACTGAGACCAAATCAGTCATGACCATATTTGATTAGGGATATAGATGTACAATCTACAAAATGTAGAACGATTTTAATATACAAGTATGTACAGCAAAGTAAGAAAAAGAAATTGAAAAGTGCAAAATACGTGGTGTTGACATGGTATACCCACAGTCCCTACTC
This sequence comes from Limnoperna fortunei, assembly GCA_944474755.1. Taxonomy (NCBI): domain Eukaryota; kingdom Metazoa; phylum Mollusca; class Bivalvia; order Mytilida; family Modiolidae; genus Limnoperna; species Limnoperna fortunei. The sequence continues at coordinate 44,980,636 of OX104124.1, forward strand.
CTTACAACTTATGTTGCCATAAATGATCAATTCTTTAATGTAATTACGGTAATATAATAAATATATAGAGAGTTTTCAGGTGTCTGATTGGCTTTATTTTTTGTTAATCTCAGAACAATAATGGTAAACGTATTTGAGAGTAACTGGATTAAGCTTGCGTGAATGAAAAAAATTATTGCACCAGCTAGGGACTGGGTTAAGCTACCATCTAAAAAAGGTTTGTTCATATTGATCCCATGACTTTTTTTTACACACATGTATCCCAAAACTACATCTGTATAAGGGGCCTCTCGAATATAAATATTGAAACGTAGCCCTTAACTACATTAAATAAGCGACATTGTAAATTTTAGGGAGGAGGATTGAATTATTCAACCACAGTTAGTAATAGCATTAAACGCGATCTCTAAAGGGAAACAGACACACGAGGGGGTGGGTTGTTTCCCGGATTACTTGACCGAGGGAAACAACCTTCACAAGGGTTTATAATTGGTGTATGAGGAACATTTGCATATTCACTCATTGCAATATATACTGTTGAAATTATAGGTGTCAAAAATTTATAGACACCGTGCATATAATTGTGAGAGTAGATTTATTTCTATAGATTTTTGCAAGTTTATGATTAAACAATATTTATTTTTTAAATTATGCATTAATAATCTTTGAGTGCTAAATTGTAAAGCCGATGTAAATTAATATAAACAGTGTATGCGGAAAATTTACATATTTACTGATTGCAATATATACAGTTGAAATTATAAATGTAAAAAATTTAGTCGATTCCAATTTCCTTGTACTTTATATTATAGGGTTATTGCATGAATATTGGGAATTATTACTATTCATGTAAAAAACTTTCATTATAATTTGAGTTCTATTATTCTGGCATATTTTAACAAAGAACAAATAGCGTAGTTGTATTATGCATAAGCATATTACATGGCATATTACATGCCATATGCATATAGGCGGGGCTATTGGGCGTTGCTTAATAAATATGTCATGACTGATTTTTTGGACATCAGCTGTGCGCTTTATACAATGCGAAAATATTATCTTACCGAATTTTTGGTTTAAAGTATATAGTCTGCCAACAGGCTGAAGGAAAATGTCAACATGTAGGTTTGGCGATGTTTATTATGCTTATAATGTTTATTAAACTTGTTTAATTTGGGATGAATTTTGTTAGCACATGCCATTGCCTGATTTGATCTCATTACGATGTCAGAACAATTAACATCCATAGTAATAATAACAATAATACTGTCTTTGATATGTCATATGCGAAAATATGTCCCAAGGTTAGAAGGCATAATGCACTTCCCTTCGGGTCGTGCATTATGCCTTCTAACCTTGGGACATATTTTCGCATATGACATGACAAAGACAGTATTATTGTATAAATATTGTCCCTAGCAAGTGCAAGCTTGCGAGTGCAATATAGCATCTTGCGAGGGACAATATTTCCCAATATTCATGCAATAACCCTTTTATTATATAGTAATAATATTTTGGGTGCTTTTAAGTGATTATTCATTATATTTGCTATTTTGTAATATTTTACTAGGTCAAATATTATCATATTTTTACTTGGTCAATATGACAGATATATATGTTATGTAGATGTAGATAAAATAAAAAACAGAGTTCTTTTCAAATTTGTGTTTTGATTTGTTTTTCCTTATTGTTGTGAATATACAATATGTATCTATGTTCCTGCTTTGAAACGATCTCCTTGCACACGATTTATTCTCGTTTCGTACAGTTTACAGTCGATTTTTCCTTTTGTTGGTCTATGAATTTTTTAACTTTACTTTTATCGACATTCGAAATCACTTCCATAAGCAGAAGAATATTTTCAAGAAAATTTAAATCTGAGAAATTTTTGAAACAATGATTATTGTTTTGAAAAATATTAAATATCTTTGTATGAAACGTTTCCCTTTGTTGCTCGTATTTTAAACAGTATAAAAATAAAATTAAACAGTATAAAATTATCTGTGTGTATGCGACACCGTCACGGCGGCGGGCCGGGGGGGGGGGGGGTTACTAGGGATACTTTTAGGTACGGGTCTGCGGACGGGGATTTGAAAACCCACCTATTCATATATCTTCGCAAGTTATGTAACGGGACTTAATCATATACTGAGTTAATAAATCAGACCTATTCATATATTTTATTACACATTCCCATTGGCAAAATACAAAATATGGATAGATTGTTTGCAAGTATGATTATACATTATTTATTTTTCAATTATGCTTTAATTAATCTTTCAGTGCAAAATTTTAAAGCCGTTGGAAATAAACATAAACGGTGTCTTGGAATAATGACCATCTGCAACATATCATTTTTAAATTATCGCGCCATTGAAGATTATCCAAGGAATACATTATCACGATCTAAAAATAGACAGTTGAATGAAGACACACTATAAACAAATAAAGATCTGAAATGAATGAAGACACACTATACAAATAAAATAACTTTATTACTAACAAGTTATTCCTGCATCTTTGTCAATTATAACATTATTTTTATTAGTGCAGACAGCACACATCTCTGACGTCACTGTCTCAGTGTCTGATTTTGTTTGTGCTGACAATGTTTGTGCCTATCATGGATGTTCGCAACTAGATATTGATGTCCGACACAAGGAAACAGAAAATGTTTTTGTATATAAATACTTCTTATTTACACTTACGTTAAAAAAATACGCAATGACTGTCTGCAAATTCTTTCTGCAAGGTTACTGCAAGTTTGGAAGCAGTTGCAGGTTTGAACACCCAAGTGGCGGTAATGCAGGTAATTTCGAACAGACACTGAATAATAACACAAAAAATCGAGACACCAACTATAAATCATATATGGTAAGAAATCAGTCCAGATAATTTAATGGGGGCTTATTTTGTTACCGGTTACAAAACAGTTACATAAAAACTTATACTATTACACAATAGTTACATAATTGCATTAAGGAATACAAAATTAAAAAATATATACACCCCCTAAAACGTAAAACGTTCCCGTACGAACTTTAAACGGACGAACCAAAAACGACATATGAACGGACGAAGAAGGAACGAACGCTCTTATCGTCCAGACGAACCATTCCAATCAGAGACAAGCTATACGCTTCAATCGTTCGTATGTGGGAAAACGAATACAGACGCCTACAGAGGGAACGTGTTTTTTATAAAAAAACACTAACCCACCATGGAAGTTAATCCTTTTCTCAATCACCCACCATGGTATATCCACGCCTACTGTCGTGGTTAAGAATCTTCTCGGGTAATCTTACCACGGTGGATGCATATGAGGGAGTTCAGTCTACCATGGCATGTCGCCACAGGGGTCCGGCCACTATATCTCCGCGGAGGTACAAAACATAAACGTTGTCATTTAATTGATTAATTTAAACAGTCAGGGGTAATACTTAAACAAGTGTTATTTTTTTACTTGTATAAGTAAAAAAAAATTACTCAAATGCGTAAATATTTTTTACTCGGTCAGTTGCGATCGGTACTTTTTTCAAATTTGCCGCGTTTCTATTTATCATACGGGTATGTTGTTTTTGATATATATGCGTGCGCAACCTTCCGTCATTAAAGTAAGAATTAAAACGTCCGCGATGTCAGTAAACTTTCGTCTTTTTTGAGAAAAATGGTGAAAATCTCTTCAATTTTTGATGTCGTTGTTTAAAAAAATGAACCCATAGAATTGAAAACGTAAACCGTCATATTTTAGTTTAGATATTGAACTGTGTATTTCGAAGACAATTATTGTTGCGCAACATGGTTTTGTGAATGCGCACATGGTTTTAAGTTCTCCATCGACGTCTTGTTTTTTACTTGTATACGTAAAAAAAAATTTGTGGGATATTAAGGGGGAACTACTCCGTTTGACTTGTATGCTTGTCGTACAGAACACCGATAAGATTTAAAAGAATCAAAATCGTGATCAAAATAGATTTAATTATTTGTTGTGACTTGTGTCCGTGAAGTAAACCATCGAAAATCGGAAAGGAATAATTGTTGATTTACATAGATTGTATCGAACAGAAATTTTAAAACTAAATTTTTTGGTGACGATTTTTAAAGTGGTTATTATTATATAGATATTGACACTGATTGATTTTTTTTTAACAATTTCTACATTGTTTAATACGTGACACCACACCAAATGGGATTATAAAAGGGTTTATTTGCTATGAATAATACTTCTAAAGAAAATATTTAATATGCATAATTATACTTTAATAATTATATAATTTATAAAAATATCAAAAGTATGCAGTCTAATATCTTGAATCATTCAAACCATAAGTATTTTGTTTATTTCTGTAGTATATTTTACATGTTGTACGAATACGAAAGCTCTATTTTGATTCTGTCCATTTGTACAACAATAGCGAACACGCAAGCAAGGTGAACATATAACAAGCAAAGTGCAGAGCATAAAAGGCATGTATAACAATAAAACAAGGCAGACAGCACATACTAAACATAAATACCAGTAGCAACTAAATGAGACAATAGTAACATGTAAGCATACAATGCAAGATAAGATAAGAACACAATGACAGTGAAGATACACAAACTAAAAATAATGACTAAAACTGACATGAGCATGCAATTGAGAAGAGACAACAAAATATTAACACTTAAAGGCTTAAGCATTTAGCATACATTTAGATTAGGACCTATATCCGTAAATAAGTTTACTATAGAAATCCCTAATCGATTGGTTCTGTCACCATTCAAAGCCCTTTTTTCCAAAAATCTCCTCATACTTGTGTATGTTACATACAAATATTTTATACACTGAACTATATAATTTTTTATGAAATTGTAAATGTTGGAGTTATTAATTCATTAATTGGTTTGTAGTTTTGGTTCTTGAATAACAGTCAATTAATATCGAGTAAATGGGTACAAATATTTTTACTTGTTTGAGTAAAAAAATATTCTAATGTTATATATATAAACTATATGATAGCAAAATCAAGCTCTTATGCAAACCAGTACATATTTCTTGCTTGTAGGAGTAAAAAAACTGCAATGGTATATATTATATATAATAGCAAAATCAATCTTTTATCAAACTTGTGACAATGCGATAATTGAAGCATATCTGTAAGATTAGTATGTGTTTATCATTTAAGATGTTTGTGGTAAAATTTTATTATAAAGTATACACATGTAGGATGGTGGATAAATATTTGTCTTGAACAAGTCAAAGTTAAAAATTTCTTGCTCACTAATACTAGACCTTACATGAAGTTAATAAAATAAAAATTGACATGCATCATTAAGCACACAAAAACATTTGTTCTCACTAAAATATTCAATCCCTGTATATAAGTTTACCGAGGAGTCACTAATTTACTAAAATTGGATAATAGTTTAGGGATATCGACAACAGTAAAACAATGTTATGTAAATGGGTAACAATTCTTACTTGTTAGAGTAAAAAAAGACTTCAATGGTATATATTATATAGAAGAGCAAAAATATTTTATCAAATATGTGAGGGTCCATAATTGAAACATATTAGTAAGCGGAGTATGCATTTGTCATGTTTATAATTCATATTTTGGGTAACATCATGTTACAAAGCATGTACATGTAAGAAGGTGAGTATTTTACCTAAGTCAGAAGTTCACTAATCCTAAACTTGTGTGAAGCTCTACAAGTGAGGTTAATATTATAATTTATCAAACAAAAACATTTGGTCACTTAAATATTTTAATCCGTAAATAAGTTTACTTTTGAAATCCCTAATCGCTTGGTTCTGTCACCATTCAAAGCCCGTTTTTTCCAAAAATCTCCTCATAATTGTGTATGTCATATACAAATATTGCATACACAGAACTGTATAATTTTTATGAAATTGTAAATGTTGGAGTCATTAATTCACTAATTGGTTTGTAGTTTTGGTTCTTGAATAACAGTCAGTTAATATTGAGTAAATGGGTACAAATATTTTTACTTGTTTGAGTAAAAAAATATTCTAATGTTATATATTAACTATATGATAGCAAAATCAAGCTCTTATGCAAACCAGTAAATATTTCTTGCTTGTAGGAGTAAAAAAACTGCAATGGTATATATTATATATAATAGCAAAATCAATCTTTTATCAAACTTGTGACAATGCGATAATTGAAGCATATCTGTAAGATGAATATGTGTTTATCATTCAAGATGTTTGTGGTAAAATTTTATTATAAAGTATACACATGTATGAAGGTGGATAAAATATTTGTCTTAAACAAGTCAAAGTTAAAATTTCTTGCTCACTAATACTAGACCTCAAGTGAAGTTAATAAGATAAAAATTGACATGCATCATTAAGCACATAAAAACATTTGTTCTCACTAAAATATTCAATCAGTTTACTGAGGAGTCACTAACTTACTTAAATTGGATAATAGTTTAGGGAGATCAACAACAGTAAAACAATGTTATGTAAATGGTTTAAAATTTCTTACTTGTTAGAGTAAAAAAAGACTTCAATGGTATATATTATATAGAATAGCAAAAATATTTGATAAAATATGAAAAATAAGTTGTAAATGTTGGAGTCATTAATTTATTAATTGGTTTTTAGTTTAGGTAGTTGAATAACAGTCAATTAATATTGTGTAAATGGGCACACAAATTTTTACTTGTTGGAGTAAAAAAATATTCTAATGTTATATATTAACTATATGATAGCAAAATCAAGCTCTTATGCAAACCAGTAAATATTTCTTGCTTGTAGGAGTAAAAAAACTGCAATGGTATATATTATATATAATAGCAAAATCAATCTTTTATCAAACTTGTGACAATGCGATAATTGAAGCATATCTGTAAGATGAATATGTGTTTATCATTCAAGATGTTTGTGGTAAAATTTTATTATAAAGTATACACATGTATGAAGGTGGATAAAATATTTGTCTTAAACAAGTCAAAGTTAAAATTTCTTGCTCACTAATACTAGACCTCAAGTGAAGTTAATAAGATAAAAATTGACATGCATCATTAAGCACATAAAAACATTTGTTCTCACTAAAATATTCAATCAGTTTACTGAGGAGTCACTAACTTACTTAAATTGGATAATAGTTTAGGGAGATCAACAACAGTAAAACAATGTTATTTAAATGGGTTAAAATTTCTTACTTGTTAGAGTAAAAAAAGACTTCAATGGTATATATTATATAGAATAGCAAAAATATTTGATAAAATATGAAAAATAAGTTGTAAATGTTGGAGTCATTAATTTATTAATTGGTTTTTAGTTTAGGTAGTTGAATAACAGTCAATTAATATTGTGTAAATGGGCACACAAATTTTTACTTGTTGGAGTAAAAAAATATTCTAATGTTATATATAAACTGCATGATAGCAAAATCAAGCTCTTATGCAAACACATAAATTTTTCTTGCTTGGTAGAGTAAAAAAAACTGCAGTGGTATATATTATATATAATATCAAAATCAATCTTTTATCAAACTTGTGACAATGCGATAATTGAAGCATATCTGTAAGATGAATATGTGTTTATCATTCAAGATGTTTGTGGTAAAATTTTATTATAAAGTATACACATGTATGAAGGTGGATAAAATATTTGTCAAACAAGTCAAAGTTAAAATTTCTTGCTCACTAATACTAGACCTCAAGTGAAGTTAATAAGATAAAAATTGACATGCATCATTAAGCACATAAAAACATTTGTTCTCACTAAAATATTCAATCAGTTTACTGAGGAGTCACTAACTTACTTAAATTGGATAATAGTTTAGGGAGATCAACAACAGTAAAACAATGTTATGTAAATGGGTTAAAATTTCTTACTTGTTAGAGTAAAAAAAGACTTCAATGGTATATATTATATAGAATAGCAAAAATATTTGATAAAATATGAAAAATAAGTTGTAAATGTTGGAGTCATTTATTTATTAATTGGTTTTTAGTTTAGGTAGTTGAATAACAGTCAATTAATATTGTGTAAATGGGCACACAAATTTTTACTTGTTGGAGTAAAAAAATATTCTAATGTTATATATAAACTGCATGATAGCAAAATCAAGCTCTTATGCAAACACATAAATTTTTCTTGCTTGGTAGAGTAAAAAAAACTGCAGTGGTATATATTATATATGATAGCAAAATCAATCTTCTATCAAACTTGTGAGAAAGCCATAATTGAAGCATATTTGTAAGAAGAGTATCTGTTTGTCATTTTAAGATGTTTTTGGTAAAATCTTGTTACAAAGCATGAAGATGTAAGAAGGTGGGTATATGACTCAAGTCAGAAGTTCACTAATCCTAAACTTGTGCGATGCTCTACAAGTGTGGTTATTAAGATAAATAATTTATTGAATAAAAGCATTTGGTCACTAAAATATTTTAATCTCTGTAAATAAGTTTACTATTGAAATCTCTAATCTTTTGGTTCTTACACCATCCAAAGCCATTTTTTTCAAAATTTTCCACATACTCTTGTACGTTTCATACAACTATTGCATATACAATGAACTATATAATTTTTAATTAAATTGTAACTGCGGGAGTCATTCAATAAAAAAAACTGCAATGGTGTATATTATATAATAGCAAAATCCATCTTTTATTAAACTTGTGAGAAAGCCATAATTGAAGCATATTTGTAAGATGAGCATCATGATGAGTATGTGTTTCTCATTTTAAGATGTTTTTGATAAAATCTCGTTACAAAGGATACACATGTAGGAAGGTGGATAAAATATTTGTCTTAAACAAGTCAAAGTTAAAATTATTAGTTCACTAATACTAGAACTTGTGTGAAGTTAATAAAGATAAAAATTGACATACATAATTAATTGAATAAAAACATTTGGTCTCAATAAAATATTTAATCTCATAAATAAGTTTACTATTGAAATCATTCATCTTTGGTTCGGTGACAAGTGAACCACTCAAAGCATTTTTAACAATTTTCTTCTCATACATTGAACTATATAATTTAAAATTATTTTGTACATGTAACTGTTAGAGTTTTTTATTTATTGATCGGATTGTAGTTTAGGGAGATGAATAACAGTAAAATTATATTGTAAATGGGTAAACATTTCTTACTTGTTAGAGAACAAAAAGACTGAAGTGGTATATACTATATAGAATAGCAAAATGAAGCTTTATAAAAAAATATGTTGAGTATTCATTTGTCATTTGTAATGATTTAGATAACATGATACAAAGCGATATACATTTCAGAAGAGGGGTAAAACATTCAACTTAAAAGGTTACCTACAGATTAAACCAAATAAATTTTTTCTTTTATTTTTTTTTATATTTGTAAAAATGTTACAAGTACTGAACCAGGAAAATTCATAAATGAGAGCATTAAAGTTTTTTTGATGATGTTATTAAATGTTACCATTATTAATTGTGTTTCGTTTCTTAGCTATATCTAGAGAATATGCTGTTTTACATCTTATATCATTATTCGCATAATAAAACTGAGAAAACCAATGCTAGATAACTACAGTTTTAGTGCTCTATCCATGTTGTTTGATTCATTTACACAGATTAAATATTGATACACTTTTATGATCATATCGATACACTTTAATGATATTTTTATTATAATTAGAGGAAAATTCAATTGCTATCGTTACAAAATGTTGTGCTCAGTATAGGTTTTTAGTCTTGTATATTAATGAAAAGAATAAACATGTTGGATACATTTGTTGGTGTTCTTTTTCAATTTTAAAAACAATGATACATATTTTAGTTGGATTTAAGGGAGATAATCTCATTTATTTAATTGATAAAATTCAGGATAAGTTTATAACTACTAAAGAAAAAAAAATTACTCACACAAGTAAAAAAATGAAATAATAGTTTAAGGGGGACAACTCCAAGATCTTTATTTTTTTACTTAATACAGTAAAAAATAATGACATACATAAGTTTAAAAATATTACTCTTTTCAGTCGATAATCTTCACCTCTCTGGGTTAAAACAATACACTTGTACAAGTATTACCCCTGACTGTTAAACATCGTTACCCGAATGAAAAGAGAACATTTTAAAACAGTGCTTAAGAATAATTTGTACATGCATTTTATTTGTTGATAATCAATAATGATTTAATGTGCCGGTAGACTTGAAGATCGAATTTTGTTCAACCGGATGCATGTGTTATGCATTAAATATTACCCTGAACAAGTTCGGTAAATTATCCGGATTTGAATTGTCACATTATGTTTTTAGTGTATTACAACGTATAACGAATTGTCCTGAAGTTGTACGCGAACTCTCTTTAATCAATTATAAATCTTTTTCGACAGAAAACGGGCAGTTGAGCGGCGATGTTTTTCTTTATTTGGTATTTAAAACCAGAGTTGTTTTAACAAACGCGGACAAAAATTTACATCACGTATCGTTATATAAAATTCGTTAACAGGATGGGATACAACAAATAAATTACTAAAATGAAGCCAACATACAGCAATAATAATAAATATGTTTAAAGTTTATAAACGAGAATCGCCACATAAAATATAGTTTAACTACGATATGGCACAGGCGCCTGTTTCACAAGGTTGAATGAAGTCTTACGTACACACAATTCTAAATACACATTTACTTTGGATAATGGCGTTTTAAACTATAACAATTAATATAACAGGTTTATATAAAAAAAGTAGTGATGTGCTTTTGAGCTAATTTTTCAAATGGAGGCAGACGTGTTATTTGTATAAAGTTCCCGTTAAAATTAACTCGCAGTTTCGGTGTTTTTGCATGACATAGTATTTATTGGGATAAATATTCTCGAGACCCTTTTAGACTTGCCTTAGTTCTCTAAATACAAATACTTATTCTTAATATTTTGTTGTATTGTGGTACATTGATCAAACCATAAAATATGCATAGTTACTTACGTCTGTTATAACATTAACAAAACAAATCGGAATAAAATTATTTTTGAAGACGAAAGAACTGATTTGTCCACACTCATATAAATATAAAATAATTGCCCAAATTTACTCAACAGTATGTTAGTTTGTTTTGTTTTGTTCTTTTTTGTTTTTTGTTGTTGTTGTTGTTTTTTTGCGCGCCGATACGAACGTCTGTTTGCGGACATAGGGTCTTGTCGTAACATAATAGAAAATATGAGGATGCTACTAAAGTCTTTTCTACAACAAAAGTTGATGATGTGTCAGGCTTTTAACACTGAAACGACTATTATGGTTGATTCTATATCAGGATTGTATTTTTTTAACACACGTGGTTCAACACCGAATACGAATCGAGTATAAAATCATTTCGTGGAACGATATATTCTGCGACATTTATATTAAGTAATAATTCCGAAAATTTGAAAAAATCAAAATGTAGCATTTTAAGTCGTATATTGATTTTGACGTTTTTAAAACGAATTTCTTTACAAGTCTCGCATTTATTGTGTATTTCTTTACAAGTCTCGTATTTATTGTGTAATGTGCTATTTTCTTTACCGTTAAAAATGGGAAGCCGCGTGTTCACCTGTTAATTATAAAATGATACAATACACAAGTTTATTGAAATGTTTCAGAGCACGTGCTTGATAAAATGATGACTGGACAATACTTAGATAATCGATCGATTTAAGGTGTGACACAATTTACATCCAGTAAAAGTTCAAACGGTTGGAACATTATTCAAAGGCGCTGACAGGGAAATTTTGACGATAGAATAGCAAAGATTTTGACAATTTTAAGGGCAAAATGCGGTGTTCTAACCTTTTAGAATACGTTAAGGGAATAATTGTCATTCAAATCAGTGACAGTAAACTTTAAGGTATTCTCGTATAATGAATAGATTAGCAAGAACACAGATTAATTTTGTTGTCAAACAAACGCTTTAAAACGGCATATTTTAACATAAATATCTAAATTAAATCGCAACATTTTAATGTTTTCATTGTGTAAGCATGAAAGGAAATTGAAAATCCACCGTGGTCAACACGGTGGGTCACGATATGTAGTGGACATAACACGATGTACCGCAGAATACCACCGTGGCGTATGGTGGTGAATTTCTGAATGAAAAAACCACGACCACGGTATATAGTGGGCAATATAAAAAACACATTGTCACGTCTGTATATCGTGCTTTGTAAAAATCAAGAAACGTTCGATCATTTTAAATAAAATCTTGAGAATCAAGCTGGTTTATAGTAAACAAATAAAAAATTGAAAAGGAATAAATTATACTTTATTTTCATTAAATCATCATTTAAATGATTTGTGACAGCTCAAACAGGTAATACACACATAAAAAACGTGACAACATAACAGGCCTACGAGAAAATTTGTGGGGTTGAGTATTTTTATTAAATATTCATGTTTGTGATTTGGGCTAAACATGGAAATGTTTTAATAATGGACCTATGAATAGTTTTTATCACAGTGTAAAAGGAAACGAGCTGAATCGTCCATTTTTTTATTACTAAATTATTACACATTCCAGATCTAGAGGAAGCTTTTTTAATCAATCTTTATTGCATATAATGAAATGTACTAATCCAACTGTATATTTATTATGTGTTATATATTTGTTAAACCTTATAGTTTCAGAAATTAAGGGGTAATTTATTACAAAAATTCTCTATTGGAAAATGTTCATCAAGGTGGTGTTCAAATAACACATTTACAATCACATTTGTAATATCACTCCCGAGACCTTTGCAAGAATATTAAAAACCATATTTAACCACATAAAAAAACTACTGAGTGCTTCGAGATACAATTAAAACCTAAATTAAACATATAAAATCACTTCTGATACATAAGAAATGCAATCAAAAACCATAATACAAATATAAAATCAATCCTGAGACCTTAGGTATGCAGTTAAAAACCATATAACACATACAATTTCACTACTGAGACCTTAGCAATACAATTAAAAACCATATTTCACATACAAAATCACTCCTGAGACCTTAGCAATACACTTAAAAACCATATTACACATATAAAATCAGTCCTGAGACCCTAGCAATACAATTAAAAACCATATTTAACATACAAAATCACTCCTGACACAGCAATACAATTAAAAACTATATTTCTCATATAAAATCACCCCCGAGACCTTTGCGATACAATTAAAAACCATATTTCACATATAAAATCACTCCTTAGACCTTTGCGATACAATTAAAAACCCTATTACACATATAAAATCACTCCTGAGACCTTTGCGATACAATTAAAAACCATATTTCATATATAAAATGACTCCTAAGACCCTAGCAATACAATTAAAAACCATATTTCACATGCAAAATCACTCCTGAGACCTTTGTGATACAATTAAAACTAATATTTCACATACAAAATCACTCCTGAGGCCTTTGTGATACAATTAAAAACAATATTACACATATAAAATCACTCCTCAGACCTTTGTGATACAATTAAAAACCATATTACATATATAAAATCACTCCTGAGACCCTAGCAATACAATTAAAAACCATATTTCACATGCAAAATCACTCCTGAGACTTTTGCAATACAATTAAAAACCATATTTCACATGCAAAATCACTCCTGAGACTTTTGCAATACAATTAAAAACCATATTTCACATACAAAATCACTCCTGAGACCCTAGCAATACAATTACAAACTATATTACACATATAAAGTCACTCCTGAGAACTTTGCGATACAATTAAAAACCATATTTCACATATAAAATCACTCCTGAGACCTTTGCGCTACAATTAAAAACCTTATTACACATATAAAATCACTCCTCAGACCTTTGCAATACAATTAAAAACCATATTACATATATAAAATCACTCCTAAGACCCTAGCAATACAATTAAAAACCATATTTCACATGCAAAATCACTCTTGAGACCTTTGTAATACAATTAAAACCAATATTTCACATACAAAATCACTCCTGAGACCTTTGTGATACAATTAAAAACAATATTACACATATAAAATCACTCCTCAGACCTTTGTGATACAATTAAAAAACATATTGCATATATAAAATCACTCCTGAGACCCTAGCAATACAATTAAAAACCATATTTCACATGCAAAATCACTCCTGAGACCTTTGCGATACAATTAAAACCAATATTTCACATACAAAATCACTCCTGAGACCCTAGCAATACAATTAAAAACCATATTTCACATACAAAATCACTCCTGAGACCCTAGCTATACAATTAAAAACTATATTACACATATAAAATCACTCCTGAGACCTTTGCGATACACATAATACAATTAAAAACCATATTTCACATACAAAATCAGTCCTGAGACCTTACAAAATGCAATATTAAAACCATAGCATACTATAATTAACTTCTTTTACCTAACTAAGAGATGCTAAATCAGTCGTGAGACATTATATATGTCATATATGCAATTTAAAACCTAGGAAATGAAATGTCTGTATTTCCAAACAAATATTGTGCCATCAAATTAAGATTTTATACAAGATTATTCAGTTTTATTAAGTTTGCTGTGTAAACAGCTATTCAGTTTTTGTATCAAATGAAGACAATGAAGGGATGTTCAAAGACTTTAGGATAAAACATACATTTTTAAAAGGTTTTAGGTACTAAAATAGAAAAATTTCATATGTGTTTATAAAATTTGGAGAGTGTTCAAATAAATCATATTTATTTGTACAACCTGAATATTGTAGATTTACATATAACAAAATAGACGAAGAAAGTATTTCAAATTGTTTATGTTTATATTTAATTTAAAACATGTTCATGGTTTTAATGAATTTATAGTTTTAAAATAAATACAATTTATTTGACATTTTAATGTTCAGGTTATTTTAATTTGATAACAGAATGTAGTATTTTCTATCAGACTAACAAAGTGTAAAATATTTTCTTTTGCGAATGCTGACGAACGAATGAACCTTTATTTTTACCTGTACTGTGCATGCGGACGAACGAACGGTTTTTATTTACTTGTTTTGCGCATGCAGACGGACGAACGAACGAATGAATGGACGAATGGAAAACGATATACGAATGAACGGAAAACGAAATACGAACGCATAAATGGGAACGTTTTACGTTTCAGGGGGTGTATATAGGGTACTGTCGCTTAACATAAACGTACCCAGACCAATATTGTTGAATCAAATCCATTATTTTTCAACAGTGTTCATAAACATGCACATAATCAAAACAGGGACAGTCTATACTAGTATAGACTGTCCCTGATCAAAACAAACTTAACTGTAAACTGTAACAAACCACCATCTTCTATTTATAATTGTGGACCAAATACAGGAAGGAAATGAATGTAATCTCGCGATACTTACCACACCTGGTACATTTATGTTAAGTGACAGTACCCTGGGTTTGCTGATATAGTACCCAAGTTGACAATGACGCCTTCAGCTATAGTATAGTTACAAATATAGTTTTGTTTTCATTTTATAAAATGGTAACAAATTGGTTACATCACAGTTACATATATTTTTATGCATTCATTTTTTAAAATGGTTACAAATTGGTTACATCACAATAACATACATTTTGATGCCTTCATTTTTTTAAATGGTTACAAATTGGTTACATCACAGAAACATACAGCAGTTTAATTTATTGAGGATAAAGTATCAAATTATTTGATACTTTCTATACAGTATAGTCAGTATAGTACTTATTTCACACATTTTCATAAATACATGTATTAAAGATAATACCAAAAAAAGATTCAACTGTCACAAAACTGGACATTAAAAAAAATGTTTCTTTGTCATTGATACATGTACACAATTTGATTGATTTATAATTACTATGAAGTACTATAAGAACTAGAAGTAGAAAATTACATCTTTTTGACCTATAATATATTATGTAAAATTGTAAAATTAACTATTAAAAGTATTTAAATATCTTTAACTTAAATTTGTTTAAAGAAATTGCCAAAATACTTTTTTTACTACGTTTCTATCATTGCAAAAGTCATTTCACCACTATCAGCGTAGTATGTTTGCAATCTCCAACACTAAATTCATATCCGCTCCGGGAATTTTCACAAGTTCTTGTGCTCTGAACTGGTTTTCGGTCGTATTTTAAACCTATGCTTTATATACCAAATAAGGGTACCAGTTGAACTTTGCTTTTAAATGATGATCGACTTCGAAGTGGGACAACAATAAGGCGACTTCTTCGCCCGAGTCGCCCTCCAACGCGAGCCCTGTAATATGTACAACTACTCTGCTGCATTGTAAAGATCATCATGGATTTGTAACTCTGACAAAAGAACTACTCAGCCATAATATTACATGATATTGAACTTACTGGAACAATTAGTCTAAAAGTCATGTATCCCATGAAATTTCAAAATTTCTACCTAAACCCAACAACTCATGGTATCAAAAGTAACAAATCAAAACTTCAAATTGACAATTCATATTAGTTTTATTTCTAAATAACTCAATTTTGTTCAGAAAACATACAACATGTAATTATATTCGAATCACACAGCACAAAACTTTACAGCATCAGACTTAAACTTAAAAGAAAACAATGACTCAAAGATCCATGCGGTGCGAAACGGAAGTATAAGTTCCTTAGAACTTCAAGTTAAAAATCAGAAAAACGTTACCGGAAACGGACCTGAAAAAATCCAGATTTTTAATTTACACTTTCCACAATTGGGATTTTTAACCC
Source organism: Limnoperna fortunei (assembly GCA_944474755.1). NCBI lineage: Eukaryota > Metazoa > Mollusca > Bivalvia > Mytilida > Modiolidae > Limnoperna > Limnoperna fortunei. Next base: position 44,997,353 of record OX104124.1, read on the forward strand.
TTGAGGAATGGGGCCCCATAAAGGGAATGAGGCCGCCTGACACCCCCAAATACTATAGAACCATCATCCCTGATGTTTTATAAAGTTGTTCATTGCGTAACAATATAGCCATAACCGAATGATAACCTCATACAATCATACAGTAGGACAAGAAAACATCACACAGAAACATTAGGGATGTACAGTGCAGCAAGGAAAAGTACAAATGGTCATTTCTTCAATTTTATATGTACCCAGTTTTAATCACTCAAGGCACTTTTCAGCACTAAACTTTCTAATTATCTTCCATAATTTTCTATTTGTCATGCATGTGCAACATTATGTTATCTTCAGTATCCTAAAGTTTTACTGTCAACACAAAGAAGAAGAAGACACTTGCTTATGACTATATTCATAAAAAAAATCAACACGAAACTTCAGCAATTTGTCAGTTATATCATGGTGTCCAGTTTTATTGGGGAGGAGGTCAGAGTATCCCCCCCCCCTGCCCCCGCCAACCTTAAGTATGAATCCACAAAGAACAAATTAATACAGATAACACTGTAACACTGTACAGCAAGCAACAAATATGTAAATCAAACAATCATTATATTACTCATTGTCAAAATGAGTAATACATGTACAGACCTTTATAAACAAAGGTGTTATATTACTAGTACCGGTAGGTGTTCTAGAAGGGTTGACATATCCTTCTTAATATCAGTTTACTTTTATAAATGTTGTACTTATAATTAACCCTTTTTCTGTTTTTTAAATTAATTTCATTTTAATGCTTTATAGGCTATGCATATTCAGCTCAAAGACAACTGTTTGGTGGCGGAGGCAGAGGTGGTAGTCAGTCATATGGTGGTGGGGGTCGAGGAGGAGGCCAGTCATTTGGTGGAGGGGGTAAAGGAGGAGGTCGTTTTCAACAGAATCAATACAAATGGCAGTCCAGCGATTACAGTCAGCAGAACAAACCTGTGACATCACAGATGTCTACAAATGATGTCATGTATGTCTTAGATATTTTCTGTGGATTATTAATACAGATATAAATATATTGTTTATTTTCTAACCCAATATCAATAATTGGTATATATAGGTTGCTGATGATTATTATTTGAATTTGGTAAGTTTCTTTTTAACCATCCATTGTATATTTTAAAAGATGACATCTTAATGCTATTTACATGTTGTTCATGAAGTATTTGTGTTTTCATTACTGATGCAGGCAAGATATTTTTTCTGTGTTCACACTTGTATTCGTTTGCAATAAACAAATTATTCATTTTTTCTGTTCCTTTGGAGCTAATACAATTTCCCTAAACATGAGGTGGAATGCACAGACAGAAGAACAGATAGCAAAACTGTATTTCTCCCAACTTGGTTAAAGATATAAAAAGACCATTTGAACATGCAGTTCAAATGTTTCTACGGATTATTAAAAGCTTGTTGGTTTATAGATAGAATGTACTCAAAGGTATTTTATATCTTTTACAGAAACTCTTTAATATCAGACATGTCAGAGTGGGAGTCCAACAACATGTGGCCATTTTCTTGTTTGGCTTTTGAAAAGGATTGCCCAAATATACCAGGTAAAAAATAAATGTTGGTTGTTGTTAGTTGTATTAATTATTTTTTTTCTGCATTCCTGTTCTATATTTAAATTGAAGTATATGTGTGGCAATTTTAAGAATCTCCTTTAAAAGGCTGCATATTTTCTAATTTTGGTGGGGTTGCTAGAAGTTCAATAGTTTTAGTATAGTGAGTCTGATACTTGTAGATGGTTGTGCAGGCAGGCTGGTGGGGTTAAAATAAGGTTAACATTTGCATAATCAGCGCCTTCTACAGTTTTGTTTTTAATTGTGTAAGGCGAGCTGATTAGTTAATTATAATTTTTTTCATAATGTTAGTCCAGAAGAAAGGATTTTATATCTTGGACTTCATAATGCTTTGCATAGATAGATATTGAATCTTTGACTCCCTTTAATCTATATACAAATGTAAGTAATGCCAATGATAATGACCTCTATGCAAAATCATATTTATATCATATACTGCTCATTGGACATTAATTAACCATTAATTAATGAATCCATTCATTGTACTAACTAATACACATTGAAAAATACAATGGAACAACTATTACCTAGAACATTTCATTGTTACATGAAGTGTAGATATGTAGATATGTAGAGAATATTCTATAGTTCATCCAATGACCAGAAACATGTTTATTTTCAGACTTTGTTGACACATCACCGGAGGAGTTACGAGCTGCAGCATATGAAGCCTTACAGTCCGGGAACATTCAGTCTTACGTAAAGTTTCTTAATTGCTTAATAATTTCTGATAGTTTTTATATTTTATTCCTTGTAATGCTTAACATAAAAATCACTCAAGTGTTGAAGTGGGATCATTGTCTTTGTTGTAAACTTTTCATTTTTCATTTTTTTTCTCCAGAACCACAGGGGTAATTTTAATTAAACTTTGCACGAAGCATCCTTTGTTGTAGGGTATATAAGTTTGTTCAAATGAATGCCCACTCTCTCCTCACCTTGGAAATAATTAAGTAAAATATGATGTAAATTTTTTTTATGAACTATTGTTGGAATTTAAGTCACACATAACACAAAATATCCTTAGGTAAAGCAGATTAAAGTTTGTCTCGAGGAAAGGCCACAACGTCAAAGGGGAGACAATTACAAAATTGCTAAAATATGACAGGGGAAACAATAAAATAACAGTTAAACTATTATGTCAAATTAAAAAAAAATATATAATCTTCAGATACTATTGTGCGAATCAGGGCCCCACCACTTTGTGGCGGGCGCCCTATAGTGATCAGTCCATCCGTCCGTGCGTCCGAACTTATCTTGTCCGGGCTGTAACTTTTTTTATCTTTTGAGGTAGGCTTTTGATATTTGGAATGTAGGTAGATAATATCAAGGCGATGTGTTGCATACCGTGGTTTATAACCTTTGACCTTGAACTTTGACATTAAGGTCATTTTATTGCTTTCTATATGACAAATTCATGTCCGGGCTGTAACATTTTTATCTTTTGAGATAGGCTTTTGATATTTGGAATGTGGGTAGATAATATCAAGGCAATGTGTCACATTATTGCTTTCTGAATAACAAATTCATGTCCGAGTTTTAACTTTTTTATCTTTTGAGGTAGGCTTTTGATATTTTGAATGCAGGTAGATAATATCAAGGCGATGTGTCGCATACCATGGTTGATGACCTTTGACCTTGACCTCAAGGTCGGCGGGGCCCACAGTGATGGATACCATCTCACTGATATCTAGTTTTAATTAAGCTTAGTGCAGAGTATTCTCTGGTGATGATAATTCAAGTGTGTTCAACTTAATGCCCTATCCAAAGGGGAGATAAATTAAAAGTCAAAATTTAAAACTATTCCTCGCAGGTTTGGTAATGTAAATTTTAAACCAAAGTTTGTGTGTTACAGCCAATGGTAAAAAAAATCTTTTTTTTTTTTCAATTCAGGGGCAGTTCCCTTTTCTAAGAGCAGATATTAAGTAAACTGTAATATATGGATTTAATGAACTTCTATTAATCAAAAACATCTGCAAGCATCCTGTTCATACACTTTAAGGTTTGTTTAAGCCATGACCATGAGGGTAAACAGGGGACTGAGTTGGAATGTGTAAATTTATTTATAAACATAACATGTTAAATTATATAGGAATATAAAATATGGTCTTCAAATTAGATTTTTTTTAATCCTGGTTGCCACAATGGGCAAACCTTGGTTGAAAACACACATCTTAACACGTATGTGAAAATTTTGGTTCAGTTATATTTAATACCACTTTCTTGGAGGAACCCAGAATACCCCCCAGCTTAAACCTTTGACCTTTGTACAGAAGACAGGCAATCCTTGTGAGTTGGATTAATTATGTATACTGTGGTTCATTAATTCCGGTATATATCATTCAGTTTTCCTTATCAATTGTGATGAGTTCTCAAAAGTTATTTTGGTTTCGAACCTTAATGCTGGCTCCCTCCTCGATAAAAACTTGACAATGAGTTATTACTGAAAATGACCTCATAGCACATGCAAACGTTATATTGTTTATTTTTTAGATTCAACAAGCACATTCACTGTCAGAAGAATACAAACAGAAAAGATTACAAGTGAAGAATATGAATACAACTATGAAACATAAACTGGTAAATATGTAATGCTGGAGTTGACACACAGAGGTCACTATTAGCTATGTCCAGTCTGGGTTAGCTGTGGTTAGTTTGTGTGATTAAGTAATTGGAGAAAATTCCTGACTTAAAGCAGGAGAACTGGCAATCTTTGTCAGGTAAGAGTTGGAGTTGAGTGCACCGGCAACCTCAGTGCTGACAGACCATGTTATTTTTAGTAGATGTCTAACTGCCTTAACCACTCGGCCACCGAGGTCCCAAAACAGTCAAGACTTTTTTTTCCTTTGGTGTGGTTTTCAGGTCATCTTATAACAAGAGTTTCACAATGTTGATAGAACATTGCAATCTGTTGGGTCATGAAATATATAAAAAATGTTTGTTTTTCATTATACAAACGTATGGCAAGGAGCATTGTGGGGGGCTCTGCTTATGGCGTGTCATGCTCCCTGCTTGATAAACACCATTTTTTAAAGATTTTAGCAGTACTTGCTGTAGGCACTACAAAAGGCTACATAATCTCTCCCTGCCCAATACTCTTGACTTGTCCATTGGCAGTCTGTCCTTGCCCAATACTCTGTACTTGTCCAGTGGCAGTCTGTCCCTGCCCAATACTCTCTACTTGTACAGGGGCAATCTGTTTCTGCCCAATACTCTGTACTTGTCCTGTTGCAGTCTGTCCCTGCCCAATACTCTGTAATTGTTCAGTGGCAGTCTGTCCCTGCCCAATATTCTGTAATTGTCCTGCGGCAGTCTGTCCCTGCCCAATACTCTGTACTCATCCAGTGGCAGTCTGTCCCTGCCCAATACTCTGTACATGTCCTGTGGCAGTCTGTCCTTGCCCAATACTCTGTAATTGTCCTGTGGTAGTATGTCCCTGCCCTATACTCTGTACTTGTCCTGTGGCAGTCTGTCCCTTCCCAATACTCTGTACATGTCCTGTGGCAGTCTTCCTGCCCAATACTCTGTAATTGTCAAGTAGCAGGCTGTCCCTGTCCAATACTCTGTACTTGTCCTGTGGCAGTCTGTCCCTGCCCAATACTCTGTACATGTCCTGTGGCAGTCTTCCTGCCCAATACTCTGTAATTGTCCTGTGGAGGTCTGTCCCTGCCCAATACTTTGTAATTGTAAAGTAGCAGGCTGTCCCTGCCCAATATTCTGTACTTGTCAGAGCTCCAGATAAGCTGCGTATTTGCATTGTTACGCAATTAAAATTTCATAAAACCCAATTAGTTTTATTGCTTTGCGTTGCAAAACCTAATATCAAAGGCCTAAAACCCAATAATTTTTTCGAAACATGCTTAATTCACTCGCTGAATGCATAAAATTGTTCAGTGATTGCGTTAATTCATTCAAATAAATACACAAAGTTGCGTAAGGTATTACGATCCCATTATTTCGAAACGTAACAACCGAGGTATTCCGAATGTAATGTCTATTTCATGCAGCATACGGTGCTCCAGGTATGGAGATTTATTTCCTAAGAAGAGATGCATGTTCCCTGTTGAAAATAAATACTTTTCTTCCAAAATTGTATTTATAATTAGAACCAGTCTAGTATTTTGTTGTTGGCACCATGATGAATAGACGTGGAAGAAAAAGGTTATCTACATGTATATAACCATAGTGAAGTACATTTTTGTCAGCTTAAAAAAACCCAATTCAAAAAATTTAAGATGGGTGAAAAACCCAATTAACTTATTTTGGAGTGGGTTAAAAAAAATGATAAAAGTGATATATAAAAAAATACCCAATGAAATAAATCATCAGATGGGTACAAAACCCAATTAAGAAAATCTTATCTGGAGCTCTGCTTGTCCTTTGGCAGTCCGTCCCTGCCCAATACTCTGTACTTGTCTTGTGGCAGTCTGTCCCTGCCCAATACTCTGTAATTGTCCTGTGGCAGTCTGTCCCTGCCCAATACTCTGTACTTGTCCAGTGGAAGCCTGTCCCTTCCTAATACTCTGTACTTGTCCAGTGGCAGTCTGTCCCTGCCCAAAAATATGTACTTGTCCAGTGGCAGTCTGTCCCTGCCCAATACTCTGTACTTGTCCTGTGGCAGTCTGTCCCTGCCCAATACTCTGTACTTGTCCTGTGGCAGTCTGTCCCTGCCCAATACTCTGTAATTGTCCTGTGGTAGTCTGTCCCTGTCCTATACTCTGTACTTGTCCTGTGGCAGTCTGTCCCTTCCCAATACTCTGTACATGTCCTGTGGCAGTCTTCCTGCCCAGTACTCTGTAATTGTCAAGTAGCAGGCTGTCCCTGTCCAATACTCTGTACTTGTCCTGTGGCAGTCTGTCCCTGCCCAATACTCTGTACATGTCCTGTGGCAGTCTTCCTGCCCAATACTCTGTAATTGTCCTGTGGCAGTCTGTCCCTGCCCAATACTCTGTAATTGTAAAGTAGCAGGCTGTCCCTGCCCCTGTACTTGTCCTTTGGCAGTCCGTCCCTGCCCAATACTCTGTACTTGTCCAGTGGCAGTCTATCCTTGCCCAATACTCTGTACTTGTCCTGTGGCAGTCTGTCCCTGCCCAATACTCTGTACTTGTCCTGTGGCAGTCTGTCCCTGCCCAATACTCTGTACTTGTCCAGTGGAAGCCTGTCCCTTCCTAATACTCTGTACTTGTCCAGTGGCAGTCTGTCCCTGCCCAAAAATATGTACTTGTCCAGTGGCAGTCTGTCCCTGCCCAAAACTCTGTACTTGTCCAGTGGAAGTCTGTCCCTGCCCAATTCTCTGTACTTGTCCAGTGGCAGTCTGTCCCTGACCAAAACTCTGTATTTGTTCAGTGGCAGTCTTTCCCTGCCCAAAACTGTACTTGTCCTGTGGCAGTCTGTCCCTGCCCAATACTCTGTACATGTCCTGTGGCAGTCTTCCTGCCCAATACTCTGTACTTGTCCTGTGGCAGTCTGTCCCTGCCCATACTCTGTGATTGTCCTGTGGCAGTCTGTCCCTGCCCAATACTCTGTGATTGTCCTGTGGAAGCCTGTCCCTTCCTAATACTCTGTACTTGTCCAGTGGCAGTCTGTCCCTGCCCAAAAATATGTACTTGTCCAGTGGAAGTCTGTCCCTGCCCAATTCTCTGTACTTGTCCTGTGGAAGTCTGTCCCTGCCCAATATTCTGTATTTGTTCAGTGGCAGTCTGTCCCTGCCCAAAACTGTACTTGTCCTGTGGCAGTCTGTCCCTGCCCAATACTCTGTACATGTCCTGTGGCAGTCTTCCTGCCCAATACTCTGTGATTGTCCTGTGGCAGTCTGTCCCTGCCCAATACTCTGTGATTGTCCTGTGGAAGCCTGTCCCTTCCTAATACTCTGTACTTGTCCAGTGGCAGTCTGTCCCTGCCCAAAAATATGTACTTGTCCAGTGGAAGTCTGTCCCTGCCCAATTCTCTGTACTTGTCCTGTGGAAGTCTGTCCCTGCCCAATATTCTGTATTTGTTCAGTGGCAGTCTGTCCCTGCCCAAAACTGTACTTGTCCTGTGGCAGTCTGTCCCTGCCCAATACTCTGTACATGTCCTGTGGCAGTCTTCCTGCCCAATACACTGTACTTGTCCTGTGGCAGTCTGTCCCTGCCCAATACTCTGTGATTGTCCTGTGGCAGTCTGTCCCTGCCCAATACTCTGCACTTGTCCAGTGGCAGTCTGTCCCTGCCCAAAACTCTGTACTTGTCTAGTGGCAGTCTGTCCCTGCCCAATACTCTGTACTTGTCCTGTGGCAGTCTGTCCCTGCCCAAAACTCTGTACTTGTCCAGCGAAAGTCTGTTCCTGCCCAATATTCTGTATTTTTCCAGTGGAAGTTACAATATTATCCAGTTGGTCCATCCATTTTCCTCATTGATTTATTTGTAATAAATTTGTTCTTGTGCAGAATATTGGTGAAACATTTCTCAATGGATTTTAATGAAACATTCAATAAATCAATAAATAAACTGACAGTTAAGCAGGATTATCTATTCCTATAATGATTAAATTGTTTTATTATGGTAATTTATGCCACTGTCAGAACGCCTGAGTACTTGTAGAAAACCTCCACTCTTTGGTAATACTTGTCAATTAAGATTGGAGTCGAGGTATTTTCCAATGTTAAATGGTGATTACACATCGTTGATAGTGTAATGTTAACACTATTACATTGGTTTGAAAATTCAAAAATAACTGTAAACCAACTGAATATTGTGACTACTGTAATTAGTAATGTACAATAATCACTTATTTGTGAAAAAAAAATCATCTGATCAGCCTAGGTGATTACTCTACATTTGAAAGTCATAAAAGTTACAGTAACGTTAATTGAATCACCTGTCGTAAAAAATAGGATCTGATTTTTTGCATGCAATACACCAGGGTGTGGTATGCAAATAAAGGAAATGTAGTTATGAATATACGGACAGGTTTTAGATTTGCAAAATTATTTTTTGGCGAATTTCGTGTACTCTGCTTTTGTTTTTGTAACCGTAACTATTGATGTAGAAAAATTATAAAACAATTTCACACAATATGTTTCACAATTTTTACCTAACACAAATTAATAATAATTAAATTGTTTACAAGAAAATCTTCAAATTTACTGGAAATAAATAATTCTAAGAATATTGTAAATGGAGACCTGATTAAGATCTTTTTCTGTATACTTGATGCATTACATGTATTGTTTCATTGTTTCAAAGTTGGAGGTCTTAACAAAACCAGAGCAAGAGGTCTGCATGTTTTTATATTTGTTTATTTGATTTTTTAATGTTGTTTTGGCAACTTTCAGCAGTTTTATAGCTATATCTTGGTGTTTATTGAATGAGGAAGATGAATCATCTGGTGAACATCTTGTTAATATAGGTAGCCCTCTAAAAGACAGTAATGTAAGCTTACAACTCAATGTTGATTTATTAAATTGCGAATCTAGTACCCACAACACAATAAATTCCATCAAGTCCAAATATTTATAAATAAGAAAGGATTTTCAATGCAAGCATTTCCTATCTCAATCATTTTAAATTTATAATGAACATTTTATATCTGATATTGACAAATTTGGACAGTTGGATAGAAAATGTGTGTAATTACTTGACATATATTTGGATATTAAATATATTCCATGAACTTGTGGCAAGTACATACATTTTTTTGCTATACTAGAGTGTTGTTTTAGGCTATCAGCATTTCCTATACTAATCACATGTGTATTACATCTTTGTAAAGAAGTTAATCTTTCATAGCAAAAACAATCTGACAGGGCTTGTGGCTAATAACATAGTCAATCAACAATGTACCTAGTAAAGAGTTTAAATATCAGTGTATTTACTATTTGTGTATAAGATGTTTCAATTTTTTAATTTTGTTTAGGTATCAATGATAGAAGATTACAGATTAAATAAAAATAAGTAAGTATTTTGAAGAACAGCTGAAAAGAAGAAAAGAAAATCTCCCCCCTACCCCCTAAATAGAAACACATCTTTTGGGACAAAGTCCCTTCAATTATTAACAACAGTATAAAATAAAAATGCTAATAGTTTAAATAGTTTCTGTTTCATATTAATCACAGTTCCTTCATGACCTTGAAAATGATAAAAGAACCAGGAGTTTCTTTTTCCCATTTCCAGGTCGAAAAAAGATACTTTGGTGAAAACCAGGAAATTGTTCACATTGAATTTTTTTACATTGAAAAGTGACCCGGAAGGCAGGTTTACCTTACCTTACCTAATAATATTACAGTAATGCTTTGCCATTGGTACCTTTAAAGGGGCAAGATTATTTGCAACTTAGTTTTGAATCAATATACATCTATTAGAACTTGTGAAATCACTCAAACACTTAAGTATTTAAAAAAAATATTTCCTTGTTGTTATTTAAACTGATGATCTAGTGACATTCAAAAAGACCTTGAAAATGATAAAAAAGATTGAAAAGTCCTTTAAATTGAAATGAAAACCTTTGTAGGAACCATGATTAATAAAGATGAAACAAGTTAGATTTTGACTATTCCAGTATATGACTAGTAACTGTATTTTAATCCTAGTTATACGACAGGTGTCGTTTGTGGAGCAGGAGTTGTTTACCTTTTGGGGTACCTGAACTCACCTCATGTAATTTGGGTGGTTCGTGTTACTCAGTTTTTGTTTTTGTGTTGTGTGTCTGGTTTTGTTGTTGTTTTTGTCTTTTTTTTGGTAGTATGATAATATTTGGTAAATAAGTTGTTGATGAATAGTAAGTTCACCTGACCATGACGGGCCAGTGACTACGTTAAAGTTTTTTCTTTATAACCATGCATGGTATATTTGAAATGATAACAATATAATGCTATTCACATGATGTTCATGGCATAATTTTTTTCGTTACTGATGCAGGCGAGACAAGTCCACACTTGTTTTATAAATATAAGCATAGGTTGTTACAAGACACATTTTAAATACATTCTTTAAAAACACTTGTTTTACAGTTTTATTAATAATTTTATTGCAATTCTTATCTTTTTTTTTTCAGTAGAAGTGGCAGTTTTAGTTCAGGTTAGTATATAATATTTGGCTATGCTCCACGAAGTGCAAACCTGGGTTAAAGTGTAATAAAGTCAGGAAAGAGGGCAGCTTAAAATAGGATACCTATTTTGTGTAATAAACCACTACTTTCTTAAACATCACAGAAACACTGCAAACATATAAAAGTTGTGAAACTATGGATTGTTTGAAGATTTAAAAAAAAATTCCAGACTTGGGAAAGTTTACAAAAGACAGTTACCATTTTTTGTAATTGACTGCCAAATTATAAACTTTGGTCCCTGCAAATTCACACAAAATGCACACAGTGAAACTGTGAACATGGTATTATGATATTGTCTAAGAATTTATTATGTTTTAAAATCATTATGTTAGATCTTGGGATTGGTATTGACAAATTATTCAAACATTGATATGATTACCTAAGTTGATGGAATTTTTTCAGAAGATGGCCGTCATCAGGATTTTATTGATCAGGAAAGAAAATCCATATACCAGAAGCAATCAGAATTTTTTTCAGATATATTAAGGTATCCAGACCACAATTGACCACGTGATCATATTTGGTGTCCCGGATGTCCATTGTATTTCAATGGGACAGACCACTGTAATCTTTGGCAAACATTGGAAATACTATTTGAGTAACTAACTTTTTTGCTCAAAACTGTTAACATTGACTCAAAGTAGCATTGTATATGTAATTTGTATCATTAATTAGCATAGTTTGATTTTAATAAAACTGTGCTTCTTGGTCCAAAAATAAAATTAAACGGTGACTTCAATTATGGGTCAGATACCTTAATATGTTTTTCTATTTCTGAATTGTACTGTTATGCACATGACTATGAGTAATTCAATGAGTATATTTTTTAAGGCTTTCTCTTACAGAGCACCTAAGTGCAACTTTAGGTTTGGGTTATTCATTTTTGGTTTTTGTAAGTTCTTTATGTCATGTATCTGTTAAAATCTGCATTTCACTGACATATGGTTATTAGCTCACCTGGCTCAACGTGTCATGTGAGCTATTGTGATCACTTTGCATCCATCGTCGTCATAGTATTTGTTAGTGTCTGTTTCTATAAACTTTTTACATTTTAATCTTCTCCTTTAAAACCTCTTGGCCAATTAATTGAAACAAAAATTACTTCTTATATTGTTGGGATGTTCCTCTATAAAGTTTATGTTTCCTATGCCAATCCGAAATTCAAAATGGCTGCCACCTCAGTACTTTATTTTACATAGAACCTATGGCAAACAAGTTTAGAAAGGCTTCTTCTCTAAAACCAGTAAACCCATCAAAACAAAACTTGCGAGAAATATTGTTTGGATGGCCTTCTATAAAGTTAATGTTCATTTGCCAATTGGAAATGCAAAACGGCTGTCACCACAGTTTAACATAGGACCCTATGGAAAAAAAGTGTAAAACTGTTTAAACAATAGAAACAAAACTTGTCATAAGTATTCATTGGATAGACCTATATAAAGTTATAAAGTTTATAATTTTCATGTGAATTGGAAATGAGAAATGGCTTCTACTGCAGTTTAACATAGGGGCCCTATGGGAAAAAGGCTTCTTCTCTGAAACCAATTAACCAATGTAAACAAAACTATGCAGCAATATTGCTTGCATGGTCCTATATAAAGTTTTGTATTTTATGCCTCTCAAAAATTCAAAAAATGGCTGCCAACACAGGACTTATTTTAACATAGGATGTTAAGGGAAAAAGTTTTAAAAGGGCTTCTCTGAAACCGCTTAACCAATTGAAACAGAACTCATCAACAATATTTATTGGATGGTCCTCTGTAACATTTATGTTTTTACCAATTGGAAATTTAAAATGGCCACCACCATAGGACTAAGTTTAACAGGACCCTAAGGAAATTTTTTTTAAAGTCTTCTCTTTTGAAACCAGTCATTAAACCTTAACAAGAGTTATTAGAAATATGTATCGGTTGATCCTCTACACATTTTTTTTATGCCAGTAAGACAGAAAAAAGGCCATCATTACCATTTCAGAGTTTCACAGAGGACTCTATTTTCAAATGCCGTCTATTCTGAAACTGCAAAGCTAATTAAGCCATATTGTATGTAATGTTTATTGGATTATTCTCTTAAAAGTTTGTGTTTGCTTATTTGATCAGAAATCCATGGTGGCTGCATTTGTAGGAATTAATTTAACATAGAAACCTACAGGATAATGTTAAAATAACTTATGAAACTATTAATTAAACCAAACAGCAAGATTCATTGGATGGTCTCTAAAAAATTGTTATTTATGCCAGTAAAAAATTGAAAATTACAGGACTTAGTTTAATATCATGGAAATGCTGTGTTCATTGCCCATAAAATCAGGTGATCGATAAAGGTTCTTGAGAGTGTTTGGTTAATACGTTTTGACCGTTTTGATGTTTTGCACTTTACATCCCAGACATAGAAATTTTGTGATGTTTCAGCAAAAACTACAGAGAGAAAAACCCATTTTATGTAATAACCTCCTTACAAATATGTAAACACAGATTACTGAAACCTTTCAAACATAATGCAAGAATACACAAATAATATTATTGTGCAATTTGATGGAATTTTTTATGGAATTTTTTTCCAGTTAAATTTACAGTATATAGTGATACACTCTGGAAAACAGACACTGACCATATACTTCCAATTTACATTTAAAATTTTTTCCACTTATTCGAACACATGCTTTGTAACCTGATCAATCGTGTTTATCAATAAGGTTTCAAGTTCAGACCTGACGTTGGATGAAATGTAGTTGACTTGTCAGGCTTTGAGACCTAAGGTTTAAGGGAAATGTGAAATAATTTAATATATAAGCAGATACTTGTACTTATTTTCATGTATTTTATGATAAACAGTATCCTCAATATGTCGTATACAAAATTTATTAAGAATAATGTTTTTGTGCTTATACATTATTTACCAATGTTTATCTTTTATAGGGTCAGCCTCATTGTTTTCAAAGCCATTCGGAACATCCGGAAGTGGTTCAGCTTTTGGAACAACTGGAACTTCTTCATTTGGACCACTAGACACTGGGTCAACGAATATATTTGGTGCAGCTGGAACCAATGCATTTGGAGCAACTGGAACTAGTACATTTGGGGCAACTGGAACCAGTCCATTTGGGACATCAGGAACCAGTGGATTTGGTTCATCAGGTGCTCTTTCAAATCCATTTGGAGCTTCTGCACATTCATTTGGTAACCAAAGCACTACATCAACATTTGGCACACAACAAACGTTTAGAGATGCATCCTCGGGTGTAGGGGCATTTGGAAGTCAAGGACATCAAACTGAAAATAAGGCATTTTCTGGTTTTGGATCCACATTTGGTTCTAAATCTGGAACTTCTCCTTTAAATTTCACTTCTCAAGCTAATCCGACTGTTACTTCATTTGGACATTCAACCAGTAATACTCCTACTATTTCCGCATCTGGTTTGACCCAAACTGGATTTGGATCCTCAACATTTGGAAATAAACCACAATCAGGATTATTTGGAAAAACAGAAAGCAGTCCAGCAGCTAACTTGTTTGGAAGCTTTACATCACAGCCACAGAACACAACAAGTTTTCCGTCAGCATCTGGTTTTAGATCTGGAGAAGCAGCGTCTGGTTTTTCATCCACAGGAGCCAGTGCCAGTGTTTTAGATACTCAAAAGTACACACCTTTAGATCAACTCACTCCAGAAGAACTAGAGGCTTTTCAGGCCCCAACATTTACATTAGGTCTAATTCCCACAAGACCTCCACCGAAAGAACTTGTATTTTGATAACAACTTGTTTAAATAAATATAAACTATTTGTCTTATGATTTCATCGACATGTCGAATAAAACACTACAGTAATGGTCGCCATAGGTTTGGCTTGCCATAAAAACTAGTTAACATACTATTTCTTTTGAAATAGCTCTGCCAAGTCAGGACTATTGCTGTTATTGCTTTACTTTTGGTTTGTTTCTAAAGTTTGCCGTTTTCTTTGACTCGGATATGTAGATTGTCTTTTTGACAGTTTCCTTGGTGTTTAGTATTTTGTTATTACCTTTATTTAGACAATGGAACTTTTAAGATTGGAACATATTTTTGATGTGATGTTCAAACCGAGCAGTAAGCTAATAATATAGCATAAAACATTCATGGTGCTTTAATTTTTATTTTGAAAAGAAGAAAGGCTTTCAGTGTCGATGAAAACCATTTAAATAAACACAAAATATTCCTTATACTTTACAGTTTGCATGTAAGACGTGGGAAACGTTATGTTTATGTATTGTCATAACTTTGTTATGCCTCGATGTAGGGCACATATTGATTATTTTAAACTATATCTTTATGTGATTAACCATAATAATCAAGCCAGCACCAATAGTCTTAATAAATCCTGTTATGGACATCCAAAAATATAGCAGATTTACAGGTCACCGCTACGGCATATGTGTACAGTTTGGGTTAGTGCAAGAATCCTCAGCCGTCCAACGTTGTTTTTGCGTGGGGCTTTATACAGCTCTCCATAGACAAAACAGCGGATTTTGCGACACGGTTCTGATTCAGCACACTTCACAATCTCACGATTTTTTAAAGCTATTTGAGTGGGTCAACTATATAGAAATGTGCAGTGTCCAAAATAAAATAATAAATGTTCAGGCATCATCGTTGCTTAAAAGCTGCACGGGGCCTCGGTGGCCGAGTGGTCAAGGTAGTTCGTTTACTATTGATCACGTGGTCTGTCAACACTGAGATTGCGGGTTCGATTCTCACTGCAGGCACGGTGTACTCGACTCCAATCTTAATTGACAAGGATTGCCAGTTTTCCTACCGCAGGTCGGGGGTTCTCTCCGGGTACTCCGGCTTCCTCCCCCAATAAAAACTGGACGCCATGAAATAGCTGAAAAATTGCTGAAAGTGGCGTTAAAACACCATTCAAACAAACAAACAATAAAAGCTGCACTGGACTCGCATCATAGAGACTTTGTTAACAGTATTTTTAAATTACAACCCGATCTAAGAATCACCCTTTTTCATAAATTTCGAAGTTTGACGTAATTGCCTTATCAACCTCAATATTGTTATTCCATCGGTCTCTTAAAACAATTTATGTGCATCCATGTTTTGAAATACTCTTATATTATTTCATCAACAACATTTCTGAAAGTTGACAATCTCGTACAATAAGTTTTTAATTCGTCTATACATATATTTATATTTATACTTATAAAAGTGAGAAAAAAATATTTCTTATTGTTCCATATGTAAAAATCCTACCCTTAATATAATCATATAATCTTTTATCATTGTCATATCCAGTTTATGACTGTCTTGTACAAACAAACCAAACTAACAAATGAATTCAGCTTAAAAAAAACACAGAATGTCTTTAAAAAAAGTGTTCTAGTTTGTGTTACACTGTTCGACAAAGCAAACGTGAGATTTTTTTTCAGCAGATAAAATCTTATATCAGACACATTCTTCATCCAAGGTTTCTGCAAACATAAAATATAAGTTTACTTAACGAAATTAAACCAAAGTAAACACTATACTCGATCTGATATTGAAATAATTTTTCAATTGTCTGTAGAATTACATGCAACAGCCGATTATATAATTAATTTTACATAATATCTATTCTCCGATTTCTTCACTCATATATCCGATCGTTCATTCACCCGCAAATTGAAATCGCTTATTCCCTGTAATAATTAGTTAATAGTTAATAATAAGTAATCGTTCTCTGGATGTCTACAAAAATATCACGAAAATATGTCATCAAGAGCCATGTACTGTCAACTCAAATTATTCCTAGAAGTCATAGCAGTTTATTGAATTCATAGGAGTTATTGAATTGATACTTACCCTGTACTAAAATCGTCTTTCCAATACTCCCATTTAACACCAGATGGCGGTATCTGTTTAGGAGGAGGTGGTGTTAGTGGAACATATTCTAACAAGAAAATAGAGGGTCTTAAGTCTTAACTTACACAATACTTTGTAGAAGACATGACTTTTCATTTTGATAGTAAATGCTAAAGATTAAGAAAAGATGTTGTTTCTATGAATGTTGCCATGTTGATTTTCCAATCAGCAGCAATTTGTAGGATTGTGTCAGGAAAGTAGCTGTTTGTATTATTTTCGCATACAGTCCTATATTCAGTTATGTTCCATAATGGCGGCCGTGTATTTTGAATTGGTTTTTAATCGTCCAAAGAGTGGCAATCTCCAAACAAGTCAAACACTACGGTTTGCGGCAAGGCTTTCTGTATTGTGACATTACAACCCTCAATGAGAAGGCCACAATATTGAGCTCATCGAAAATGTACGGTTAATTACTTACAATAAAGGGGCCTCGGTGGCCGAGTGGTCAAGTTAGTTCGTCTACTATTGATCACGTCGTCTGTCAACACTGAGATTGCGGGTTCGATTCTCACTGCAGGAAGGGTGTACTCGACTCCAATCTTAATTGACAAGGATTGCCAGTTTTCCTACCGCAGGTCGGGGGTTTTCTCCGGGTACTCTGGCTTCCTCCCCCAATAAAAACTGGACGCCATGATATAGCTGAAAAATTGCTGAAATTGGCGTTAAACACCATCAAACAAACAAACTTACAATAAATCTGGAACAAATGTTCTACTCTACTATAGAGCAGTTAAGAGTATTTGTTTACTGAAGGTCTACTCTATAGCCCTTTAATTAGAAATGTTTACGGGCTTTCTAATAGCTTTGTTTTTTTTCATTTTGAACGTTATCGTGATGGGATAGAGGTAGTCTAATGAGAAAGTTATAACTTGTAAATTTATGACATACCTTGAGTGGGAGACCGGTAAATGTCTTGTAATGGTACAAAATTGGGAAAACGCTTATGCATAAAAGCGTATTCAAAATAAATATTGTTTTGCAATTTAAATCAATATAGTGAAATATATATTATATTCAGTAATGTTTGTTGCTTAATGGGATGGCAACGACGT
Source organism: Limnoperna fortunei (assembly GCA_944474755.1). Lineage (NCBI taxonomy): Eukaryota > Metazoa > Mollusca > Bivalvia > Mytilida > Modiolidae > Limnoperna > Limnoperna fortunei. The sequence continues at coordinate 45,014,974 of OX104124.1, forward strand.
AGTAATTTTAACATAGTATATAAAATCAGAAAATAACAAGTAATGACTTGTTAATTAGTAATTAAGACTTGCTTGGCTGTGGAGGCGGTGGTGGAGGAGGACGTCGTCCTCCTGGATTTTCTTCTACTGCCGGTTCCCATTTCCATTTTCGTCTCCTAAAACAGATGAAACGAAATAATATTATGCAATTGAATACATATTTTGTATCGTTTAGGGTAATGTTACAACGCTTTCACCAACCACAGGAAAATACTTCGTTTTATAACAGAGCATTAAAAATTAAGGACCAGTTTTCTTCACATATATTCTTATATTGCTCGAGAATATCTCAGCTATATACTGTTCTTGTCTTAATAAATATCAGTCCTTTTACTGTTAAAGATACCAGACAATAACACGGTTGAGAAAATACGATATAAAAACATGATTGATCAATAATCTGTTATCCGGAATTCTACGACTGTTGATGATGTCAAGGAAAATGGAGGCATGGAATTATGGAGAACGGATTAAATAAAAAGAGATAAGAACAGTATCAGACATTCAAGGAGTGGGAACAGTTAAAAACAAAATTACACACCCGCGTTATCAGCTATATACTGTTGTTACAAGGAGTGAAAACAGTAAGAAATAAAATTCCACACCTGCGTTAATCACTTTGATAAAATCTGGTTCTTCGTTTTGTAGTGCCATCAATTAATACAAATTAATGACTAAATATTCGTTGGTGGTGTTATTAATAGTACAAGTGGCCGAGTTGTCAAGGTAGTTTGTCTATTATTGATCACGTGGTCTGTCAATATCGAGGTTGCCAATATTTACAGTACATAATATACTTACACTCTTTGTTTGCAGGCGGACAGGATTTTAGTCCAATTAATAGACCGAATAGCCCAGTATAGACACAGAGCAACTATAACGGCCAGAATTATCATCAGTAAAGTAAACCAGGCTATGTTCTTAGAATCTTCCCAAAATGTCAGATATCTATCTGTAGTGGTCGTCGGTGTAGTGGTTGTGTATTGTGCCACAACAACAATGATGGTGGCTGTATCATTTAACCCCCCAATGTCTGTAACGATACCAGTGAAGGTCAACTTGGCACCCGAGTAAAAATCATTTAGTAACGATTTGGCTATGTATATATCTCCAGTACTACTAACTTTAAAGTACTGTTTTGGTAAACTGGACTGGTCCAATGAAAAACTAGTTTTACCTGGTAAAAAATAATATCGTCGTGTACTAAAATGCATACAACTAATTCTAAGCTAAAGTGCATATTTCAAAGTCCTAATTTTATAAAGGTTACTACTATCAAACTAACTTCCAATTGTGTTGATTTATCAATAAAAGCAGACAAATGCTTCAAAAATAAATGTCTAAAATACAATATAATAAACTTGTTATGCTCTTTTAAGTGCAAGAAACCAAGAACGTAAATATTTGCAACGGTTATACTAAGACACTTAGACCGATACCAATGTTTCAAAACACTCGTTTTCTTTCCGATAATGATTTCGATGTCAAAAAAACCAGACCACATATTTCATGAAATTTAAATTTGCATATATTTTCATTGAACAATTCTCAAAATATTTGGCAGTTAAAATGTAATATACAAACTGTTTGTTTGCAAGTGATTTTCAGAGTCCTTGTTTATCCGTACTTCTACTTGGCGTTTACATGTTTACATTTTTATATTTTTCTCTAACTGTACTCTTTTTTTACTTGAATAGTGCTGCTGGTACTATTGCAAATGATTTATTTTTTTCAAATATATATTATTAGTAACCTACCAAATGCACCTGCATCAGCATCTGTAGCAACTAGAGGATCACCTGTAAGTATTAATCCTACATCGTCGTTGGCATTGGCAAAAAACGTATAGCTAGATTTACGTAGTATAGGTGCATTGTCGTTGATGTTACTCAGCGTAACTTGCAATGTGGCAGTATCCTGGAGTGTTCCATCACTGACATTAACATTACACTGTATAATTGTCGATGTGGCAATATTCGGGGCATCACAATCAAATGCAGTTGCTAGCGTTATTTTTCCTGAAGTAGCGCCAATTGAAAATTGTGTGCAGTCTATTGAATATTTCAAAGCGTCTCCATCTGGGTCGATGACATCAAAACTTGGAGTTCCGATAATTGTTCCAGCCTAAATAATGAAGACGTTTATATATTCATAAGGTATATATTAAAGATTTGCCCTAAATAATTAATATTCGCTCGATTTCCGAAAATACGTTTACGTTTCTTTGTTAGCCTCGATCAAGAGACTACCGAAGATCGGGGGTTTCTCCCCCGGTATAATTCCGGATTCCTCCCAAATAAAACTGAACGCCACGATAAAGCTGAAACATTGCTGAAAGTGACGTTATCCATCATCCAAACAAATAAACAAACAATCAATCAAAGATATATTATTGATATCTTAGCCTGAAATTTTTGTACAGTATAATACTTTTCATTAATTTCATTATGCCTATCGGAGGTCAAGGATTTTCTCCGGGTACTCCGGATTCCTCCCCAAATAAAAACTGGACGTCATGATATAGCATAAAATTGCTGAAATTGGCATTTAACATCACCAAACATACAAACAAACATTTAATTTCATTAGGAATGTGGTTAAATATTTTTGACTATGATTGCCATTGTGGTGTTCGTTTGTATATGTGTTTCTTTGTTTTGTGTTTTGCCTTAAATAATGTTTTTCAAAGCATCATTAAATTAATTAGGATGACCGTTTTAGAATGAAAAGGTTGACCAGTGTTATGAGGTGACCAGTGTAGAAAGTTTTTTATGTAAATTAATTTCAAAACCTAAAACTTACAGGTCCTTCGTTACCACTTATCGAGTATGAGTTTTGTATAAATACAGGAGCCTCATTTACGTTAGTTATGGTGACTTTCAGCAGCGCTGTATCAGTATCCTGACCGTCAGATACTGTAACGGTGACATCTGCCGTCTTAGTTGCAAAACTTTCATAATCTATATTATTCGTGGCTGATGTTGTTACTGCTCCAGCTGTAAATCAAACAGTCGACTCAAAAGGGTTTCCAATCGAACATTTTGGTTATAAATTAATTTGTTAAAATTTCAGAAGATTAATTTTACTCTTACACACTTATTATTGACCTTGTATAAACTGTACATTTTTATTTGAAGAAATTTATTGTCTTTATACACCTCCTATTGTATGAGATTATGCTGCGCTGTTTATGAAGCTTTTATGTATCCATTCAGTATTTTTGAACTCTGTTTTAATTGAAACTTTAATTGCCAACGTCTAGTGTATATACTGATCAATATGCCCGATTGACGTTAAGTAACGTAATGTCAAAAAGATACAAAGGTTAATAGAATTTACTATGTCAGACGCGCGTTTCGTATAACCAAGACTCATTAGTGGCGCTGAAACCCAAACACAATTGAAAACCCAAATGATTAAGATGTTGTAGAAAAACCTTAGAATTAAAATAGTTTTCGAAATTTCAGGGCAGTAAATTTAGACAATGACTAAATCACAGAAAGAATTAATGATATTCATGTCAACACCGAAGTGAGACTACTGGGCTGGTGATACACTCGAGACTAACAGTCCACCAGCACAGAGGCATCGACCCAATAGTTGATTGTGGAATACTAATAGTTGAGACCTGTTTTAATTTAATTTGTAGTACTTACTGTTGGAATTAAGAATTATGTAGTTTGCAAATATTCCTGGATTAAACGTTGCTGTGTATGTATGCTTATCTAACGAGTTCTGGTCAGTCACTGACACTTGGTATATCGTAGCGCCTAATTGTCCATTCTCTGCTACAGATATAGGAGATCCTATGGGTAAGTTGGTTATAACTGGAGGGTGGTTAATGTCTGAAATACAATAATCAATGAAACGTGATTTTCGTCTACAACAGAAAATGTCTGTTTTAATGGGTTCTAACAGTATTGATTGATTAATTTGTGCTTAAAGTATATGTGATAGTATAAATAGCACGAACGTCCTTATAAGTGTGGCAAAGACAATGTTAAATATTAAGGAATGAGGCAATATCAAATACCAAATTACACAAATTAACATTTATTCGAACGAATAATTACATTTAAACTTTGACAAACTTGATATGATCACTTGACAACAAATTTAACACACTTATTTCGTTCTCACCTGAAATGGTGACGGTCAGTATTTTAGGTCCAACCTGAGTAATGCTATCGTTTATATACACACTGCAATCATAGCCAGTAATAGTGGTATCTGTGAGGTCAACTGTAGACACAACAGCACCAGCTAAAATAATATTATTATATAAAACAAATTAAAAATATATGATGCAAGAATTATTCCAAAAGAAATCCTACAAGTGTCAGTAACGATAAGCAAATTCTAATGCTAAACTTTTTGACCATTTACTGATAGCTAAACACGATATATATCGACAGTTACATTTAGAATGTGTAAAGTAATTCCAATAATTTGGAATGAATAATGAGTGGGATTTTGCGACTACCGATCTTAAACATATAATTCTAAGTTTTGTTAAAAACCAAAAGTTAAAATACCTCTCCTGTCCGAAAAATTAAAGGAATTAAGAAAAGACGAACCATCATATTTAAATTTTACACAAAAGCGGGATACACTATATGGAATGAGTCAAATTAGTTTGGCTTCGGGTCATTTGGACCGGTTCGGTTTCGGCCTTTATCGCTTATCGGTCCTGTTCACGTTGATATCGGATATTCTAATAAACGATATGATTCAAACACTAAAAATCAGTCAATCACACCCTGAAGAAACCTTCTAAATGTTAATTCATACAATTGTAAATGACGAACGGTGCTCCGGCTGGAGTACAAGTCATGCTGTAAAAGATGTTGTCATTCTCCGGATCGCTGCTACTGACGTTGTAGATTATTGTTCCTATGGAAACAGCTTTGGCAGATACTGTTACTGAATCTAAAATATTTAATGTCAACAATTTGTATGCAGACTCATCTAGTTTTAGCTGACACTAAATAGTGTGGTGAAAATTAAGTAAAAAATGCATATATTTTGAGTTTTACAAATAATAGACCTTTTACTTAGTCAATACGTTTTTATCTGAAAAGTCATTTTCAAAAGAATTTGAAACAGATGAAATTTATACTGCAATGCATAATAGCTGACACTGTTATCGTACGTTAGAAGTTCTATGTTCTAATTTTACACCGAAACTTATCTGTGTGATGAGTGCATAAATTTGAAAGCTGGTCTATAGACATACTTTGTAGGTTGTTGAAGGAAGGCTGTTGATTTCTTTTGATATAGACAACAAAGTTTGCTGTTACCGGGTTCTTAGTGTCTGTACATTCTATAACCATATCATATTTGTTAGCGACACCGTAACTCAGTCCTGGCTGATCTTTAACAAATATTCCAAATTCTACAAAATATTCGTATCACCTGATTTTATTAAAACATTTACATTTATTTATTGTGTATACAATAGGATGTTGTCAATATGTGCTAATTATACAAAAAAAATTTATTATAGAACACAAGTTTTTGTATTTCACGCTGCCTTTTGGTATTGAAAGTATATACCAGTTTAAAAAAACATTTTATGATTTTTTTTATTCCAGGTGTAACACCATTTTGACATCTCACAGTATATTTTTTATAATATATGACATAGATTAATTAATTTTATGACTAAAGCAAAACTTAAATAATTTGTCATAATTTGTCAACAGATCTAAAAGCTAGCGATGGAAATAACTCTTTCAAAAGGGAGGTAACCTATTATCCACCAAACAAGAGTTTTAAATAGTTTAACTCCCTTTACACTATAAATGATGTTTTCTTGAATAATAATAAAATAGAAAGAGCTGAACTAAATCTCACAATTCAATTGAACACTTCCCTTATTGTAAAACACTGACTACAAAAAAAATGCAGAAGCGAAACAGGAGAAATTACAAAAAACAAATAATAGTACTTACACTATACAAACTAACAGAAAATGGATCAACCTATAATGTCTACTAATGTACTTTCAATAACACCGTTTGTTATAGATGGTCACGCGAAGCAACAATTTAAAATATATTGAACTTACGTGAAGTGCCGGAGATAAGTTTTGTAAAAAATTGTGTAGTTCCGGACGTTGGTGTTGACGACTTGATGTCACAAGTGACAAAATCCCCGGCTGAAGCGTCTGTGACGTTAATAGCAAACAACTGTGTCTCAATCAATAAACCTTCACTGATAGTCGCTGTTGCTGCTGCCATGTTGTGAATAACTGGAGGCTAAAACGAATTATTGTGTACTCAATATTTACAAGAACTTCTATTTCGTATGTATCAGTTTTCTGTGCTTTACACACGTTTGATAAAATTATATAACGTAAAATTATTTCTTAACGCCAGTGGTGCTACCTGTTTGACCTGTTAAACTAGATAATGATCATTCAATCACGCTGGCTTGTTGGTTGCTGGGAAATGGCGACTTCAATCAGATCAGTTACGGATTATTTATAAGTTAAGAGTATTTGTAAGGTAAATAACCATTTTTTGCTATATCTTAGCAAGACTAAAGCTGATCACATATAGTTGACAATTTCTATTTCTTTTTATAAAGAGAACAACATGTCGATGCACAACACTTTCAATTAAAATACACAGAATTACGTCACGAAATATAGTTGTATGTTACCGTTCAGGTTACATATACTCACATTATTAGATACTACTACATACACAGTACCAGTATCTGTGTGACCACACCTGTCTTTTACTTGAAAGTTTAGAGTATGGGTTCCTATGGATAGTATTCTGGCGGTTCTAATTTCCACTAAAATAGAAGCAATGCAAGCATTTTATGTCCTTTTGTGAGAGTCTATTCGGCTATATTGCTACATTTATAGACAATAGTTGTCTGTTTAGCTAAGGAATACTAAAATATTGTAAAGAACCGCACATTCACAGATTACTTTGCGGAAATCAAGTAAATATAAGCTTGAACCCTTTTCAGGTAACATTTCTGTATGTGTATAAGTCACTCCTCTGCTCATTCCTTTTTGTATGTGAACAAACACTGAATTATTATTTAAACTCGGCTGCAATTTATGTATGGAAACAAACACTGCGCAAGCACTTATCCACTTAGTATACACATAGTTCCAGGCACCTAGCGTATCTTTATTAAACCTATAAATTAACGTGCAGGATTTTAAACAGTAATCAATCAGGAATAGTAATTATAAAAAGTTGGCTATGAAACCAAAGAAATAACAATAGCCAGAAGTCAAGGAACAAAATTCAATCATGATGCAGGCTAACATACACAACACGTAAAAAGCAACATTGGAGAAATCCGAACCTCAACACAAAGTATGTGTGCAATGATATGATCTGGAAATCAAAGTAGAGCATGGCTTTGATTAAACAACCGCAGTGTTACGCAGTGTCATATCCAGGGAAAAGTGAAATGAACAGATTGTCTATGACACATGCAACGAACACTACATTTGTAAGAAAATACGACGAGTCATTCTTCAAAGTGCACATATATCGCACTGATGTACACATGACTCCTTTTAGACGTAATACTGGGTCCTATTGAGCAGATATATCGTACATTTCTGTCAAGATGAGTTTACATTTTATATTTCAAAGTATAATTTATTAATAGAAGTAAATGATTGATATAAAATTAGGGATTTCATGCTTTTAACTGAATGTATCATACATGTATATAGCCTAATATAGGTGGAACATTATTTTATTTTATTACTACAGGTGATTGGATGTATTACAGCCTATAAACATCTTACAAAAACTCAAAAACGCAGTGTTACGTTCAAAACAAAAAGGAGGACAACAAGGAAACAAGCAATACATCTTAAAATGGATTAAGAAGCAAGTTTTTAAATCTAGATGTTTAAATAAACTCGTTCTAAGTGGTTCACTTTAACATGTTTATGTAAACTTTGAGTGATAAAAAATTTAAAATATTGTTACGTATAATTCATACCTTAAACACAGTAACTACTTCTTACTTTATTTTTTTTCCGAGTTTAATCTCTAACTAATATACCTACATGTTTGAGTACTAAATTTGAAATATGCTGTAGATGACGTCATTGTCGTTGTAAGTGTATCAGATTGATCAGGGTCTGAGACGGTGAGTTTTAGGATTAACGTGTTTGGAACTACGTCATCGTAATATGGCAGAGTCAAAGGTGTTCCTAGATTCGAAATAGTTGGCGAACTTCCTGAAAATACAAAAAATCTTATTGAAAGCTTCAGATCAGTCAATTTTTAAACAAATTAAACCTACTACTAGTATTTTTGGGGCGGACGTGAAAATAGTTTTTTTTATTTTGTTTCACGACAGGACACTATGTCTTTCTAAAAAAGATTTGAAAAAGATTACACGTGAACATCACTGTACAGAACAAAGACAAAAACTAGATTAGAAATAGGCGTTAGGCTTAATTTCAAACATAATATAGGTTATATCGTGTACTGTCATATAATTTAAATTAACTTACATTTACGATGGACTAAGTCTAACAGTATACACTGACACGTATATCTTGAGGAAAAAGAAAACAAAATGTTTTATTTTAGAGCTGTCAATAGACTTGATTGATTGAATATTGTTTGATTATCGACTTAACGTACTGGAAACAATATTTCAGCTATATTCAGGACAGGACAAGTTAACAAACACTAAATTATATTTGAAAAGGATGAACTGGCGGCTGCAAGCCGACTGCAACTGAACAACTATGGAACATTGAATACCGAAGGTAATTTGAGAATTTTGTTGAATCTGTTGAGATTGCAAAAGATCTACCTGGTGTCAAAACGGCGTGTAATCCATAATCTCTGTTAGTTACTTGAGTTGCAGATCCCCAGTTGTATGTGGGTGACGAGGCCACCCCCGTGGCTATTCTCATCTGATTACCGCCGTCATAAGTTATCATAGGAAGACCTGGCGTATACCTAGAAATAGATTTAAAATATTACATTTCGCAATTTTATCTGCCATTTAAACAACGTATCTCTCACTACCTAATATTGTATGATACTGCACGGTTGACGTTTTTTATTAAAAGTGATATTGTATGGCTGGCTTTTCGGTACAAGAAAGATATCCAAAAAAATATTAGCCGTGCAATATAACTTGTGCTCAAAACGTCTATCTTGCAATATCACAATATGTTATGGTTTTTAAATATACACTTTAAAATTGTTTTCTGTTGCAAAATAATGACAAACTCCTACACTAAAAACACCAATATATTAAAGAGACCAAGAATAATAGTTGAAAATTAACAGGGAAATTTAACACACAATCAAAACAATTATGATCGCTCAGTGCTTGCGATATCATGTTTTATGTAACATTTAAAGGAGTATCTACCTCGGTCGTTGTCCTCGGCCGATATGTCTTTAAGTGCTCTATAAAACAAAATATCGCATGTCCTGAGCTGCAAAAATTTTATAAAATTAATCTGGTGTGTAGTAAAAGAAAGAGACAAAAGCAGACAATGTGAATGTATATAGAATAAACAGCACACATTCTATATAATACACATGATAAACATGTGAAAAATCCATATCTCGAATTCTGCAAAATAATTATTTTTATAAAAAAAACCAATTATATTAGCAAACTATTCTCTATTATCCAGTGTTTTTCTAAACAGGTTTTAATTCAAACGAGCAAAACGATTTCCACGTAGAATATTTTAAATAAATTTTCTTATTAAAATAAGCGTTATTTGCACATTTACGAGAGGCGCAAAGGTATCATTCTTCTTAAAACAGAATTATTTTGACCTACTTCTAATGTATACAATTGCATCGCTTTGTACCATAGAAATATGATACAAATACACTGTGTACGATAGTTTACACAAACGGAAATTTAGTGGGTTAAATTGTGTATACAAGCAACTAGATCTTTGTACTCACTGACAAACAAACAAGAAAGTTTTATACCTACTGACTATTATAGAAATGCAGATTTTAGGCATCTATAGGTTTTCTATTTATAAAGTTATAAAACTAACAATGTCATAAAATATTACAAAGGGGATAAATGTAATAGGCATTTATAATCAGATAGTGGTAATAATTACGTATATTGAAATTTTAGATCTAATTAACATGGATCCTTCCAGATACCAAGCTAGATTGTGGTCTGCTGCTTGCATACTCATTAAATAACTGTTTTATTGTCTTAATAGTCATACAGAGAAAGAAAAAAACTTTAAATTATTATGATTACTTTTAATAGGTTTCTTCTTTAATTTCAGTCGGTTGTTGCCAAAATGACCGAAATATCGCTTTAATAGATCGATTTCGTTTTCAATAAACCCATAGGAACAGACACACGGTCAGTGCAACAGAACTTACAAGGAGACTATTGACGTATGGTATAGACCATTGACGGTAATAGATCACCTAAGCCTAAAGTAAGAATTCAAGGAGAGAAAATTGTGTAATTTATTAATAAATTATAACTAGATATCAGTAAGGTGATCACGGATGGCCCCGATAAAAATGGGTTATGATTAGAAAATTGTAAGCACATGAATTCGTCATTCAAAGAACTAAAACTAGACTGTAAAGTTAAAGGTCACCAACCATAGTACGAGACACGTCTTCTTAAAATGATCTACCAACATGCCAACTTTCAAATATCTCCCGCAAAGGAAAAAAATTCAAGTCCAGACACGAATTGGTCATTCAGAAAGTAATACACCTTAAAGTTGGTGTAAAAGTTAAAAGTCGTCAAAAGTCACCAACCATGGCACGTAACATGTTGCATCGAAATGATTCTAATATCAAAAGCCTACCTCAAAGAAGAAAGTGACATCCTGGATTTTATTCAGAAAGCAATAATGCAACATCAAGGGAACCTCCACAAATGGTTCGCGACACATTGCCTTGCAATGATCTACCTTCATGAACATTACCAAACCCGAAATCAAAAGACAACAATTATAACCCGGACACAAATTTGGGACCTTGAGGTCAAAGTTCAAGGTTAAAAATCATCAACCATGGTACGCGGCATATTGTCTTGCAATGATCTACCAACACGTTAAATATCAAAAAGCTACCACAAAAGACAAAAGAGTTATTGACTGGACACGATTCGGGGCGGACTGACACACGAATGGACAGAGTGTTTATTATAAGACGTCCGCAGCTAAGTGGCGAACACTAATAAAACCAACATTTTTTTTAATTATTTTGTTTGTTTTGTTTTGATATTCCCTTTACAGAATGATGTATAATTTTTAATAGACCGTGTAAAAATATAAAACGGTTGATCACATGTATAAGAGGTTATTACATAGAGAAATAAATATTTTAATTACTATGGCATTGATTATAGAGCAATATTATAAAAATTACTATACTATGTCATTGATTCAGTACCCATTAGTGTCGATCACGCCCAAACTAATGGCTGATAATTATAGATTATTTACCTTTTTTGAAACGAGATGCGTTTTCTCGTCTATATCTCATCGAAGGGCGACAGCCCTGAGATGAGATGACGAGAAAATGCATCGAGTTTCAAAAAACGTAAATACTCTGTTTGTCGCTGTTTTGTAACATTGTGACGTCACAGTGTTTACTTAACGACGTCTTGACAGCGAGCTGGGATGAGCCTATCTCACGCTAGTAGAGTGAGATGGAATAATATCGCACACAAAGATCAAAGGAAAATACTGCAAAATAGCGATAATATTACTGTACTTCTTCTTTTTTATTACAATTTTAGTAAACATTTTACATTATTAATATAAAACTCTGTTTTGAGTTTGGCTTAGCCGCGTTCAAATCGATAAGGTAGCACACTAACGTAACACCAAAAGTATTGACTCACGCCAACACGTTACTCTACATCTAAAATTGCAATCCGAGCCTTATTTATCGATTAATAATGCCCCATATAACTATATATGGGTAAGCAACACGTACGCGTGTCTTATCAATGTTTTTTTTTTACCAAAATCATGTATCAAACCAACGTCCAATCGCATTCTATAGTCGTGGATGTTACCAGTGATAATGCTACTTTAAGGACCACTTCGACATAATACATACCATCCGATAACATCGTTTTTCTGCACCGGTATCCATTGTGATGGGTCTGCGATGGTTTTAGTTACAGTTGTTTGTAGTTCTGCTCCTGAATAATAGAAATGTATTGTAAAATCTCTAACATATCTGCCCAACTTCATAGAAAACATTCGATCAGAAAAGTCAACTATAACTTAACAAAAATGGCATTTTTTTTACTAACATTCTAGTGCACATAATGAAGTAACTTATACTGACATGTGCCAGTTAAGTTTAATTTCTTAATTTCTGATGACGTTGTGGGAAATGTAGATAACCCACTGTTTTCTTGATAAGTTTCACCCGATCCCCACCTCTTAAAAAAACAAAACAAAAGTACAAAACAAAGCAAACTAAATAATAAAAAAAACACAAAAAACAAAACAAAATTGAGCGAAACAAAACAAAAAACCACCAACTCTTTCCAGTTTTATAAAGACACTTCTTGCGAAAAAAAGGTAAAAATACTGGTACACATGACTTTTTAGAATCTAGAATTGGTTCAATTATTTGTTGTAGATTACAAAGGGCTAGATAAATAGGAGACAATTATGACAACACGAGACGAAGGACAGTAATCCTTATGTGTCGTCGTATTTCAAGAAAGCGACAAAGTCTGTTATTATATTTGTTCTCCTTTTAACATATATAAATTAAAATCGCTTGCATTCACCTAAGAAAATGACGAAAAATGTTTTATGCTTCTTTAGAAAATTATTTTAATATTCTGTCTGGTCTCTTGTTTAAATTATTATTTTATTAAAATTATACTGACAAGTTCATGCAATATTCTTGAATGTGCAACTGAACTATTTAAACTTAAAGCAACCTTACTAAACTTATATCGTAACATTTATAGCTGTATAGAAAGATGTGAATCCCGCACGTTGAAAGTATTTTATATATTACAATACACAGTGAAATAATACATACAAAGAAAAATATCATCAGGGTATAGTATATGGGAACGTAGAGCATTTGTTTCGAACTAATGATACTTACCTGACACTGTAACGATGTTTTCTCCTTGTAACGAGTAGGATGGTGAAACCCCTGGGCGCCATATTTGAAGACGCAATTGTCCGGTATTAGTCTTGGTATAAAACTGCCATTGTTTTACAAATCCACAGCAGGTTATTGTGTATTGATTGTCATTAGCTATACCCAATATACTTAAACCTACAAATGATTTTTCCCATGAAATTGATGTTAAGTATTGCCTATTAATTATATGTTTAAGTAAATAAAAAGACACCCATATGTAATTAAGAAAAACAAATTTAAAAATACGAACCAATGACTCAAAAAACAACAAGCAACAAGCACCTTAAATATATATCAAACAACTAGGATATCCCGTTTCGCAAAAAAAACATTCTGCGTATTATCTTTCGCCATTGTCGGTGTGAGGTTACGAACATAAGGACAAAGACCGGTTAGTTATCTGAAAATATTAGATACTATTTTGTGATATATCCGTTACAACGTCTAACCAATTCGTGAAACCGACCATACAATTTAAAGTATGTGTAAATGGTAAAAATTTAATTACTCTGAGTAAAATTTCGAGTTTTGTATGTCGGACGTTTTAAATTAGACAAAAATCATTATTGTAGGTTAATCTTCTTTTTTGATAGCCTGATTACTAAACATGGTATAACATTATTATAAACCTCTAGTTCAAGTGACAAAGTAAAAAAAAACTGTTTTATCCTTTAAATGTAAGAGTATGAAAATAAAATAGTTTGATATTTAAAGGTAAAATACCGCTCGTTGAACATTAAGAAAGTCATTGTTGATTAATTGTTTGGTTGATTGTTGTTTAACGTCCGTTAGAAATGTTTTAGACATAAATTCAGGACATTATTGAAGTAATTATTTAGAAATCTACTATCTGCCAATACCAATAATCATTAAGAGGACACACATCAAAGGAAAAGACAAGCGTCGAATTCTATTTGATCAAGTGATTGCCGTTCTCTCCACGAAACTGTTGAGCATTTGATAATTTAAAATGCAGAAATGTTGTAAATATACCTTTGTCGCAAACGCTCATTTTGAGCATTTGATAATTTGTCATGCATTTGGCTGGTTAGGTAGTTTTGTTTTGCTTTCATTTCTTTAAGAAAAAAATTAATGAGTTGTAATAAATTATAAAAGATCAACTTGATCAACTTGATCTATTTGATAAACTGATCAAATTATTTCTGTTACACATGGGTTTGAAGTGTGGATTTTTTTATAATTGAGCTATAGAAAAATACATTGAAAATTTTCATTTGAAGTTATAAAACATCTATACCTAATTATTTGGTGAATGTGGAACTAAGATAATTTCCTATTTATATAGATTAAGTAAAAGCCTGTTATAGAAAAGCTTAAAACTAGTAAACACTCAAAGTATTCTTATATATTTAAAGGATGGTAAATTGAATGAAAATCAGAACATGCAATTTAACTAGATTGAATTTGTAAAACAGATATTTATTTGTTGTCGCCTTTATTGAATAATATTTGGTTAGTACACTTACTGCGCATAGGCTACCAGTTTATTTAAAATTGGAATTTCCTTGCACACAATTTTTCTAAAGCTATAGTTATAGAAGCGTAAATGCACATAATATAAAAGTTTGCATACTGAATAGGAATGTCACTGTCGTTAAGCAAGCGATCATTTTTATCACCAAATATCCATCTCGTAATTTATTTTTCAGAACCTTCGATAAGTTGTTGAAAACCTATTTATGTCTACTTTCATAACATATATGTATACTCATGTCGTTCTTACAGGCTATAGCTCTCTGGAACATTCCTCCGTGTATAATTGTATATACATTGTAAATTGTTATGGTTATTTAAAACTTATTGTTGTAGCTCTGTACAAATGGTATGAAAATAAAGATATAATATCATAGTAATAAACAAAAGGCCGAGCACCAAATAAGTTGTCGAAAAAGACAATCCGCAGATAACAAGTCCAAAAAACCCCGACAAATTCGGAACCAACAACCATAAATATAGCTCATAAAGCCATGGTTCTGACAGGTATTTAAAAAAAATAGTGGGTTCAAGCATGTTTTGTGGCATGTCAACATCCCGCTTCCACTACTGTAGTGTGGCAGTGGGTTAATGATGAAAAAATGGTTAGGTATCAAACACGACTAGTCAGTAAAAGGTGTATCCAATGACCACAATCCCTATTACTGAATTTAAAAAATTAGGAAACTATTTGCAATTATATTTTCGACTAGGTGTAATATTTACCAACTGTGAAATGGTACATATTGTAAAACTTATTAAAGGAACGGACAAGTCGTTTGTTATTGTAGCCTTGGCTTATAAGTCTATTCGATGAAATTGTTGACGTTTGTAAAAAAAAGCGGTATATTTTCTGCAAGGTCTTGCATACCTGAATATTTCAGAAATATAGACACTGTTTGTAAAAGCTGAAATATTGCTGAATAAGTGAGGGTAACTTATTACTTTTAAATTAAAATATTGCGCCGAAATGACATCATATTTTTGGTTTAAGCGTAAAATGAAGTAAATGAAGCTGATTCTGTTGTTTCTTTAATTTCTATTTCTGAAAAATATATCATAAGTTACTCTGCACATTAAAGGTCGTTAACTAAAATGACATTATAGATATATCTGTACTTGAAATAAAAGGGCCTAGGTTCTGTTTTCTGCGTGGCGTCATGTTCGTGGTGTAAGCATTAAATGATGTAAATTAAGTTTTTTCTATGGGTTCTTTAATTTTCATTTCTTAATTTCTTTAGCACGGAAGTTTAGTTTATTGTATAACAAAGGGATATTTTAATAATTTTAATAAATGCAATTTTTGAGTTGTCAAAAAGTTCATTAGATTTTCTTTCATCTACATATGATTGATAGTATTGCAAACAATATCATATTGAACTGTATTAACAGCTTTTTGGTAGAGCACGCAATAAAATTTATTTAATACCGCATGTAATACAATGAATAAAATAATTACTCTTATTCTATCTAAAGATGTTTATAATACAATTAGTTTAAAACACATATAATCAGCAAAACATAAAACTATTTATTACTTAAGGTACTTATAAATTACCTGTAAACTAGATATAATTTATCTTTTTACATTGATAGCAATTAAATACCGAGATTTTCCACTAAAATAAATTACGGTTAATCGAATGTGAAATACCTTAAGTTTTTTTACTTCCTGGAAGTGAAGTCATTATGTATTCCTTAACGCCTTCACTTGCGAAGCCATTAAAAACAAAGTTCATCTAACTTTTCGACGACATATTACATTCAACAATGTAATAAACAGGATAATTAATTGACCTGTTAGAATATTGAAAATATTATCACTCGTACCTAACCTCATTCCGCGTGCTTGTTTAATCTGATAAGTTATACGGCACGACCGATCATTGTTCTAATATCTTCTCTAGTCAATTAATTATTCTATAATTTTCCCTAGAATAAACCCGTGTTTGTGTATATTGAAATATTTTAACTTATAGCATAATATATAAGTAGGAATATGTGAAATAGCTACCATAAAATAAATATATAGTATATACCTGCTGTCGAATCAATAAATCTGCTTTCAACACTTGGGGTAATCTCTCCTATAATTTTGTTGTTTGCACATTGTCCTGTAAAAGTAAAGACATGTAAAGTAAAGATGAACACTTTGTTAAAATAAGTAAACGTATTATTTGATTTTGAATCAGATAGAAGATAGGAAGCAACTTAGCGGTGCATTTAAGCTGTATGCAAGGAGCAATTAAAGGCCTATGTAAGACTTTAGACGTTGGAAATGTGACATTTAAAACAAATTTATACTTTTGTAATGATTTTATGATAAGCTTTTGATCTTTTATTCATTTGTGGACAAAAGGGCTACAACTCCAAAGACAGAACATGATTAAACTTGTATGAAACAACAAAATATAATTGCATAAGGAATTATAAGCGGAAACTGATCTTTTACATATTTTTTTTAAATTACAGATATACAGAAATTTGCTATATATCGAACACACATTTTGCTCATCGAAGTCATAGATATTTGTTTATCGATAATAAAAAAAATCTTTTCACCGTAAGCAATTAGATATTTTTAGTTTTGTCCCGTTTGACGAAATGAAGACTTAATTTTAAAAGAAAGCCTAGAATGACACAATTCTTTACTCTTACAAATTTATGTTACATCTTATTTTTTGTTTCAGATATCTTAAAAATATAGCACCTTCAAAGTTGTAAACAATGCATCAGCTATTAGAAGAATTGATAATACCTATTTTTATAGAATTTATATCTGGTTTATACAATGTCAACCGGCAAACAATGACACAGAAACAACGTAAATAATTATAGTTATCTGTACAAAGTAAGTAAGCAAGAAACCAAAATGCAACTTTAGGAATTTTGAACTCTGAAAGTTTTTAATTTTGTCGTTTTGAATTTATGTAATTTCCTACTTACCGAAGACGGCTTCAATACGGTACAAGATAATGAATAAACACAAACAATTTTGTATTGTTTCCATCATTTAAACGTTTAAGACTATGATTTTTTTACGTTTTACATTCTAATGTCCTTCGTTTGAAAAAATCGCGTAATATTAATTTTAAATTTCAACAAATTGGTTGATATTTGTGTTATGCTTGAATCTTTATATAAAATGGACGTATTGGTAAGTAATATAGACATACTATTGATAATATTGTAAAGTACTTGTCTTGATTCGCTTGTTTGAATGTCTTCAACGATGTATTGTGAAAAGTTGAATAGAAACCTTGTCATAAAGAATATTTAATTTCAATCTGTACACACATTAAATATTATGCGACCTCGCGACATCTTACAACGCTATTATCAGTATATTTTCTACAATTATTTGTTTGTGATAACTTTCTACATTAATTTGGCCCAAAGGAGAGCAGATATTAGTATTCAATTGAATTTTATTAAAAATTTTGAATGAATATTAAGTATTTTCTTTTCATTTACTTAATGATACTATCTAAGTTCTATTTTATTTTATTATTTACATGACAAATCTAAACAGTAATCAGTGCCAAAAACCTAAACAAATATTGGAATAATAATAAATTTACATTAGCATGTTTTCGTCGAGACAACTTTTACGATAGATACCAATAGAATTTACCAATCCAGACGCGCGTTTCGTTAAATCAAGACTCATCAGTGGCGCTCAAACCCAAACAATATTTAAAATCCAATAGATTAAAATGCCGTAATGCTTTACTCACCAAATTTCCAAAACGTTATATCAAATAAAGCTAGGGCTATCAGCACCTTGAAAATAGAAAACCCATAGAATTAAAATACTTTTCGGAATTTTAATGGCAGTAAATTAAGACAATTACTATATCACAGAAGGAATCAATGATACTCCTGTCAGCATCGAAGTGTGACTAATGGACTGATGATACCCTATATTTATGAATATAATGCTTTTATTTGTGGATTTATTAAAATTTTAATTCATATTGCATATTGACTATTTTTATATCATTGTATCATCAATACTTTCTCATTTTTGACCATGCATTACCAAAACTGTTAAGTCAAATAAATAAGTTCGGCATATGTAATGATGCTCGTTACATATAGCGTCGTTACATATAACGAGTTCATTTATTTGACTTTATTTGACTTTATTTTAACTATTATTACAACTTGTACATCATTGCATAAAATAAATTTAATCCTGAATTATTAACGTCTACCGAACTGACCTGCGCTTGGTTGTTAAATGCAGATGCTATACCTTACAATGAATTTACAGACAGTCATCACATTACTTTTAGGGCTAGTGTTTTACGAATTATTTACAAATTACATTTTGTGGTTTCTATTTTTGTCCATTGTTAAACAAAAAGTCGTACTGTATCCAATGAATGAAGGCTTGTTTGTATTTCGAAACAAATATCAATAAATAATTGAGTAATCAGACAAGACAACTTTTCTGTGATGCCTTTTTGAATTAACCAACACGCTTTCTCTGCATCAACTCTGGCTTGACTAAGCTTTTAAAAAACTAAAAACTTGCTATTAGTTTTAATATTTCCCCACTTGCTAATTTCATGCAGTAATTAAGGTTTGTGGTGGTAATAACGCTCATTTTATACAATGGAGGACTGAAAATAAATGAAATGTGAACTGTGTATTCTAATTATGGATTTTTTTGTGATTTTAACTGACAAAGTTTGACTCAACGCTTTAATGTTTGTTATGGAAACCTACTCTAAATTGCTAAATTGAGAATATTAGTGATGATACATATTTATTAAGAAAATTATTGTTATTTCTTATAAATGAAACAATGTATAAATAGTATCCATACTTATTGTCCAGTAATATGTCTTAATAACCCTTTTATGGCGATAACAAATTGTAAGTGAATAATTTTTCAAAAATAATGTATTTATTATTTTGTCATATTCATTTGAACTGAGAATTACATATAATACAATATGAGTCTATAGCCATTTATGTTTGGTTTCTATATTATTAAAAGGATTACTTCACCCCCCCCCCTTAAAAAAAATTAAATAAATAAAATCTTCTGTAAACCTTTGTCAGTTGATAAACTACATTTCTCCTCTGCATTGTATTCTTGGAAAAATAATTTGTACTATTGACTAGTCTTTTATTGACAATGCTGTAAACATGGAGAGAGATATAGTAGCAAATTTGCATATTTTTACTGAGTATTTGTTTACAATTTTGGATCATATCTCGTTCAATTCGAATAGATAACTAACCAATGAATTTATTCAAAGTTTAAAATGGTACATAGTATATATATATATTTGCATAGTACCTGCAAATAATACGATCAAGTTGACATGTATAGTTTATTTCAAAACGTAAGGTGTGGATAAAAATGTTCCAACGAAAATAACCATGTACTTTTAATTAGACTATGTGAGGTGTAGTTATAAGCTTAAAAGGAACAAACCAAAAGCGGTTAGAATGTACTTGATTCTAATCTTAATTAACAAGGTTTGCCAGATTTCCTCTCAAAGATCGAGGTTTTATCCTGGCACTCCTTCACAATAAAAACTGAACGCCATTATATTGCTCAATAGTTACTGAAATTGGCGTTAATCATTAATTATTCAAACAAACAAACAAATTTGACAACGTCCTAAGAAAAAATGCAATTTTTCAGACTGCATGGTCAACGAAAATCGAACATAATAGCGATAAATGAACATAATCGTTAGCACAAACTTTCAACTTACACAGTGAGATGCCCCTCATTGAAGGCGAAAAATATTATCGATACAAACTGTTGTGTTAAACAAAACAAAAGACGCACTAATAAACAGGAAACGTGAAATCGATAGAAACAAAAGTGAAATAATAATAATAATAGAATACATCTTATTTCAAAAAAGAACAATTCTAAATATAGCTAAGTAATGACATCAACAATACCAGTCAAAAATGGGGAAGAAAGTATTAATACAACAATGAAATAAAAATAGCCACAATGCAATAATTGTGGTAATTTTTACTAAATCCAAACATAAATAAAAGTGTTATATTTATAATTGTATGAATACGGATTATAATTTTTTTTCTTTCCGTCATATAGTCATTGTCTAAATTTAAAAAGAAAATTCGAAAATTATTTTAATGTGTCGTAATATTTGTCTCGAAAAAAAATGCTAATGTACAATTATGAATTATTCTAGTAATGGTCTAGATTTCTGCCACTGATTATTTTTCAGATTTATCGTGTAAAAAAATTTAATAAAATAGTACAAAAATAGAATCATTTAGTATATGAATACAAAATTCCTAATATTTATTAAAATACTTAATAAATTCATTTGAAAACTAATATATGCTCTCTTTTGGGCGGAAAAGCGAACAATAGGTATGACAAACAAATCATTGTACAAATTATGGATAAACAAGTTGTTAAATGTGGTTATTTATTGAAGTTATAATCTATTGAACTAGTTTCCATTCAATTTTTAACAATACATCCATAAAGACATTCAAACAAGCGAATCAAGACAAGTACTTTAAAATATCAACAAAAGTACGTCTATCATTAATTAATATCTTTTGCTGATACAAACATTAAAAAAAGTCCTTTAAATAAATTATTTTGTTTAAATCTTTTGAATTTAAAATTAATAATAAGCTATTTTCCAAACGAATCAGAGTAGAATGTAAAACGTATATTAAATTCATAGTCGTAAACAGTTGATTGACGGAAACAATACAAAATTGTTTGTGTTTATTCATTAGTTTGCGTCGTATTGAAGCAGTCTTCGGTAAGTAGGAAATTCACTTAAAATTCAAAAAGACAAAATTAAAAAATTGCACTTTGATTTCTTGTTAAGCTTTCAAAGATAACTATTATTTTTTGTGCCGGTAAACACTGTATAATCACGATTCTATAAAATTTATCATAATATATTGTTTCAAAATTCTATTGCGCTAATTTTGACAGCTGGCAATCTCTAAAACACATAAACAAAAAAAAAGATTCATTCTTTTATCGAATATAAAATATGTATGCTTACAATGAGAAACTATGGTTTCAAAATATCAACACTTTCGTATATCTGTAATTAAAATACTTAAAAGATAAGTAGCCGATAATAAGTCTTTTGAATATTGTATTAGGTCATTTTATAAAGTTGAATTATATTATGCGTCTGGGATTGTTCCCCTTTTGTCCATAAAAGAATTAAACAAAGGAGCACGTACGAAACTAATACAGTGAATAAACAATATGCCGCCCAAACATATTATTCAAAACTGAGCAATTACAAGCCTCTGTATTGCTTAAGCCGCTGAAAATGTAAATTAGATTTAAAAAGAACATTTTTAAACCACTGTTTTTTACAATACATTCATTACAAATTACACTCAGAATTATAGCAATTAATGCAATTTAATAGATAAACCAGAAACTGACATATATAAACATTACTAATTGAACTAGTTAATTCCAAGTTAAAAGCGAAAATAATGTCAAGCGATCGCGTAAGTAAAAATCAATGCAAAATATTAAATTCATCTACGGAAATACATCGATGATGTCTAATGTGACATGCTATAGTTAATGCTTTTCGTGTTCGTTTTCTTGATCAGTTAGAACAAATACGTGTTTCAATTACTGTAAATAATTATAAATGAACACTTAAAATAAGTTTTATTTAATGTGTACGTTTAAACAAAGTTGGCGCATTTCTGTTCTGACAATAACCCTAGATAACTGCAGAACCAGTTTTAATAAATATGCAAAAAATTGATCTTTATATTCCAATCAAAGCACAAAATCTTAGACGTAGTTGCATAATCTTGTTATAAGCAAGCGTTATTCTGAGTTATTAAAAACATGGTTTTGGCGTTACAATGTACATGTAGGCATGAAGACACACAACTAAGATCCTTTGCAAACAGCTTAAATGTACCGCTAGGATTTCTCCAATCTCGACAAATTTCCGATTCCCTAAAAACCAAATAATACGTTATCTAATTTTAACAAAGTGTTTATTGTCTATTTACATGTCTTTTCATTTACAGGGCGATGTACAAATAACAAAATTTTAGGATAGATTACCAGGGGATAATTAATTGACTAGAGTAATAATTGAAAACATTATCAGTCGTGACAAAGAACACATCAGACGAGTTAAACTAGTGTACGGAACGTGTTTCGGTACAAGTGGCCATATGGTCAATATTCAGTTAGATCAAAACTACAAAGTTGATTAAATTGACGAATGTTTTATGTCGTCGAAAAATTAGAGGAACTATGTTTTTAATCGTTTTCCGCGTTCATGTTTGGAAGCGACGTCGTTAAAGAATACATTGCGTGGTAACTTGTGGGAAGTGAAAGAACTGAAATTATTTCACATTTGATTTACCGGAATTTATTTTACTGGGATAACTCGGTATTTAATTGTCTAGAAATTTACAGTCCCTGGAACGTATAGGCTAACGATTTTATCGTTCGTACATCGTGCGTTTATCGTTAGTACAACGTCCGTACATCGTTCGTACATGATGCGTATATCGTTCGTTTATGGTAGCGTATAACGTATAGTATATATCGTGCATCGTTAACTTCAGCGTACATCGTATGGCGGATCGTTTGTTCTATCGTTCATCGTATGGTTTTCCGTTTATATTAGCGTATATCGTATGGTTTATCGTACATCGTACGGTTTATCGCTTGTGTTGATTTTACATGTACATCGTCATTAACGTTTAATAAACTGCAACATTAAATATCATCTTTCTGCTCTAAGGATAATAACTGTCCATAAATAGTTTATAAAGAAAATTTGAATCATTGACGTAAAACAGTTCGTGTACGTTGATACAATATTGCATGAAACTCGATCGGACATTTTTTACATAATATAAACTCTAAGTTAGTCGTCGGTTAATCAATCAATCAATCAATCAATCAATATTCTTTTAAGTCGATAAGTGTCAAATTTATAAAGTTGATGAATCTGAATCGTTGCCTTGAATGATCGCGAAAAATTACCTGTCATCTATTATTATACAAATGTGTCATTCTTTACGATTGGTAACTTCCCGCGGCGACACACACAATGTACCAACTAATACATATAAACAATCATCACATATAGATAAGAAAACAAAAAATAATTTTATCTAAAAACATTGCTTGACATCCACCTTGAACTAGAGGTTTATAATAATTTTATACCATGTTTAGTAATCAAGCCATCAAAAAGTAGATTAAACAATAATTTTTGTCTGTTTTTGAAAAAATCGCAAGATGTTTAAAATAACTAGAACTTACTCACACAGTCATAAAATTATAAACTTTACACTATCTTAAATTGTACGGTCGATATCATGAACATTAATTATCATTTCTATAGACACACATTCCGACAACATTCTGACTGGTTCATACAATTATTATTTACAATCACAACAAATATTCCTTTTATTTTGGATTTTCAATTGATGGATACCACACAACTGTACTAAAAATATAATGTCTACTTTGCGTGCAAAATTAGGCGGAGATCGAAGTGTTTTTTCAGGGGAAGCGATATATACTCTCTAACACAATTAAAATAACGAACTTTCTAGTCATTTAAAAATACGGTTATAAAATACATTTCGTAAAGTTTTGTAATGCGTCATTTAACTGCTGATTTATACGCGGTAATTCATGCCTGTGTTTGAAATATTGCGTATTTTAGGTAATAGAGGGTGGGGCAATTGAAACCAACTTGGTCAGAATGTTCATTGGTTAGTCCTTTACAAAGTTTATATTTTTATTCTGATTGAGAAATTATTATGGCTACCACAGTAGGACTCAGTTTAACATAGAACCTTATAGACAAAAGTTGAAAAGGATTCTTCTGGTCACAATAAACCAACTATTTAACATTGCATCTTCCATATGGGGGACATGCAATTAAGATTTTATGTGCGAAAATCTCAAATTAAACCCCCGAAAGCAGTTGCTTGTGTAAGTTGACATGTTAGACTACATTATTAAAAAATTAAACAAATATAGATCGTGCGGCAGAAATGACCGGAAATTTTGGGTGAAATATCAGCACTGAATGAAACTAACAAACTGTCTGACCTCCCCTTTTTTAAAAAAAGCTCCATTTTCCCGGCTGTTATAAATGTTCCCCCAAATATAGAAGATGTTTAATCAATTATGTTTCTATTTTTAAATTTTGCTCTTTTTACCCCAACATCCAATCAGATACATCCGTATATTTTCTTATTGTAACCTTCTATGAAACTGGTTAAAAAAAATAAAATGTAAACTGTGTACTGCAATTATGTGCTTCTTTTAATGCTATAAGAAAAAGTGCCTGACAAAAATTAACTTTAAACTTCAGTGTTGTTTTTTAAACCTACCCGAAATTGTTTAATTGTGCATAAATGATTAAACATATTTATTTGGAAAATTATTGTTATTTGTTATCAATTAAACAATTTATAAAATAGTATCCAATGCTTTTTGTCCAATATATGTCTACATAACCCATTTATTACGATAACAAATTAAAAATGATTTATTGTGCAAAAACACAGTATTTATTATTCTGTCATATTTAATTCAACTGAGAGTTTCATGTAAAGCCATATGTGTCTGTAGTTATTTTGTTTGGTTTCTAGACTCTACAACCGGTTGACTTAAAACCACCAAAATAAGATGTTACGTATACCTTTGTCAGTTGCAAAAACTAAGAACATTATTAAAAGATTTCTCCTATGCCTTGTATTCTTGGAAAAATTAGCTGTATTTTTGACTAATCGTCTATTGAAAATACTATAAACATAGAGAAAGATGTATTAGCAAATTTGCGTATTTTTATGATCGATGAATTATTTTAGGATATTTTTAGTACAAAGTGTGCGCCGACAACTGAAAGCTAACATTTTATAATTTTGGACCATATCTCGTTCCGTACGAACAAATAACTAATCATGTTTTTAAAAAAGATGAACCTTTATTCAAAGTTTAACATATCAATGGTCCATAGCATGGATACTCCACAATACCAGCAAACAACACGATCAAGTTGACGTGTAGATTTTACGACGGTAAGTGAGGTGTGGCTAATAGGTTGCAAAGAATAAAAACAAGTACATTTTACCAGAGTATGTGAGTTGTAGGTAAAAGATTAAAAGGAACAAACCAAAACAGAAAATATATACTAACTTCACAAACTAAACATACAAAAAATATATATAACATCTAAAATAGTAAAAAAAATGTCAAATTTTACACAAAAAATATATACATGATTACATAAAGATTACGGTTTGTTTTATTTTTCTAAGACTGAAATTATCATTCTGGTATCTTTTTATCGTTGTTTGTTACATTATGACTGAACTCCATGATATAGCTAAAACATTGCTGAAAGTAGCGTTTAATATTATTCAAACAAACAAACAAACTTAACAGCGTCCTTAGAAACGGCGATAATTATCCATATCACAATGGTAGAGTTTATAAAATGACGATATTTATCAAGATCCTAAAAGAGTGTTTTAAGATTTCCTCAGACTGCATAGTCAACGGAAAATTGAAAATAGTGTAGATAAATAAATATTATCGTTAACACAAAATGTTAACTTACATAGTGAGATGCTCCCATTAATGGTGAAAAATATTATCGATACAAACTGTTGTGTACAACCAAACCAAAGTGGCATAAATAAAGAGGAAACCTGAAATCTATCACAAACGAAAGTGAAGACATAAAACGTGAACCCTATGCCAAAATTAAGAACATTTGTCTATAAAATCACTAATCTATATATAGCTACTAATCACATCAACAACGCATGGTGAAAAGTAAGAAATAAATTATTAATGAAACAATAAAATAAACATAGTCAAAATGCAATACGCGGTCAGTTTTCCTAATCCAAGCATAAATAAAAGTGTTATATTTATAATAATATGAATATAGAGTATCGTTGATTTCTTGTGTAATATAGGCATTATCTAAATTTACTGACATGAAATTACGAAAATTATTTTAATTCTAAGGTTTTCTGTTTTCAAGGTGTAGATAGCTGGATTTGGTATATCGTTTTGGAATTTTGGTGATAAAAGCTCTAATACATCTTAATCATTAAAATTTTTAAAGTTGTTTGGGTTTGAGCGTCGTTTTTGAGTATTGCTTAGTCGCAAACGCGCGTCTGGCTTGGTAAATTCTATTAATCTTGGTATCTTCGATAACATTTTATATGAACTATCGTAAAAATTGTCTCGAAGCAAAAATGTTTATGTAAATTTATTATTGCAGTATTTGTCCCGGTTGCTGGCACTGACTATTGTTTAGATTTATCATGTTAATTATAAAATGAAATAGAACCAAAATAAAACCATTTAGTATATGAAAAAAAAATTCTAAACTCCTATTAGTCATTAAAATATGTAATAAATTCAGTTCAATTCAGAATACTAATATATGCTCTCCTCTGGCTGAAGTATCGTACAACAGGTCTGACAAACAAATCATTGTATAAAATATATGGATAATAACGTTGTTGAATGTGGTGATGTCTCCATATATTTAATTTGTGTACAGATTGAAATTATATTCAAAACTTTTCACAATACAACTGTACAGATATTCAAACGAGCGAATCAAGACAAGTACTTCAATATATCTACAATAGTACATCTATATTATTTATTAATAGCTTTCATTTATATAAACATTCAAAAATCATACAAATATAAATTATTTTGTTTAAATCTATTGAATTTTAAATTGATATGCGATTTTTCAAACGAAGAAGATTAGAATATCAAACGTTTATAAAATTCATAGTTTACCTGATGAAAACGACACAAAATTGTTTGTCACTAGCAGTCTTCGGAAAGTTGGAAATTTTAATTGATCGAAAAAATACAAACATGGTTGTGTTTTTTCCTTTAGTTGTATCGTTTCGACGCAGTTTTCGGTAAGTAGAAAGTTTACTTAAAGTAAGCTACTATTATTTACGTTGTTTCGTTGTTGTTTTTTGCCGGTTAACACGATATAAATTCTATAAAATTAATTATTATAAATTGTTTAAGAATAATAGTGCGCTAAAGTATTCAATTGGCGATCTCTGAAACACATAAATAATATAAGACATAATTTGTAATTAGGAAGGATCGTATGATAATCTAGGCTTTCTATTTTGTTCACGCTTCATTTCATCAAAAGGGACGGAACTAAAAATATCTAGTTGTTTTCCGCTTAGACATTCATTCGAATTTAAAATATTTATGATTACAATAAGAAAATATTGTTTCAACTTATCGCCAATTTTTCGTTTATCTGTTATTAAAAATTTTAAAAAGACCAGTAGCTGCTAATAGGTCTTTAGCATCTAGTATTTCGTTATTTAATAAAAGTTTAATAATATGATCTGTGGCTGGGATTGTACCCTTTTTAGTCCATAAATGATTTTGTTTTAAATATTAGAACGTACGAAACTTTAGCAGTAAATAAACAATATGTCACTCATATATATTATTCAACTGAGCAATTACAAGCGTCTGTAAGGCTTTAGCCGTTGAAAATGTGATTTTAGAGTTTAAAAAGAGCATTTGTAAATCACCGATGTTTTACAATACATTCATTACCAATTAAGCTCAGACAATCATAGCAATAAATACATTGAGTGGCATATATTAACATTTATAATTATAATTAGTTACTTCCAAATTAAACGAGATAATAAAGACAATCGATCTAGTAAGTAAAACATCAATGAAAATATGAAGTTCATCTACGAAAATACATAGATGATGTCTAATGGAAAATTTTTGGTGTTCTATTTCATTTTTATCCTATCACTGTGTCTTTGGTCATAAGGAAAGCGTTAATTTATTTTATGCTGGACTGAATGGAGATTCTACTTATAAAATAGCATAGTCTGCCGAACTTGATCAGTTTAAGCAAATACGTGTTTACATTAATGTCAATAATAAAATTAACACTGTAAAAATAAGCTTTTTAATGTGTATGTATAAATAAGTTTGTGCTTTTCTGTTCTGGTCATACTCCTAGATAACTACAGAACCAGTTTTAATTACTATGCGAAAAACACTGATCCTTATATTGCGTTCAAAGCACAAAATCATAGACGTTGTTGCATAATCCTGTTATAAGTACAAGTTGCGATAAAGGTATGAAGACACACAATTAATATCCTTTGCATACAGCTTAAATGTACGGCTATGATGTCTCCAATCTCGACAAATTCCAGTCCAACTTAAATAAAACGTTATCTATTTTTATGTTTATTGTCATTTTAAATGTCTTCTCATTTACAAGAAAATGTACAAATAACAAATTTATAGGATAGAATACCTTAAGTGTTAAACGCAGAACTATCGATACAACAGCTAGTGTCTATGTATTTATGTTATGGCATTTATTTATCATGTTCTATGAGATTTTTGATCAAATAGGTTGATACATTATATACTATTTATACTTATATGTGATGATATAAGTTAAATATACATGGTTAAATTAAAGTAAAATTAGAGGATAAATAAATGACTGGAGTAATAATTGAAAAAAGATCAGTCGTGCCGAAGAACACATCAGACGAGTTAAACAAATGCGTGTAACGCGTTTCGTTACAAGTGGTCATATTTGCACCATCCAATCACAGCAAAATTACCCTGTTCTGTACATGAACGAATGTTTATTATGTCGTCGAAAAGTTAGAGGAAGTTTGCTTTAATGGATTTCCGCGTCCATGTTCAGAACCGACGTCGTTAAAGAATACATTGCGATGTCACTTACGGGGAGTTATTTCACTTTTAATTACCGGAAATTATTTTACTGGAAAAACTCGTTATTTTATTGTCTAAAACATTTATATCTAGGTTACCAATAATCTACCTTCAGTAGTAAATAATTGTAAGTTTACTGATTAGACCTGTTTCAATCTTATTATGTATGTCATAAACATCTTTGGAAAGAATACGACGAATTCCTATTTATTGGATCAAATACGGTATTCAATCAGTTGTAATAAATGTTATTATCTTGCTGTACCAAAGAAGTTAAATGGGATAGTGTATGCAGTGAAAGAAGGACAAATACTGTGAAACTTTTAATTCGCAGAGTACTATCAATCATATCTTGATTCAAAGCAATCTACAATTTACGATCAAAATTTATATCTAAATTCCATTTTTTAGATCCTTTGAATGACTATTTTTACCCCCTTGCTAAAATTATGTCCTGTATTCGTATAAAACTGAATTTACTTTAATTTTCACTTGGACTAGAAGTTTATAATAATTTTATACCATATTTAGCAATCAAGCTATCAAAAAAGTAGATAAAACAATAATTTGTGTTTGTTTTTGAAAAAAAATCGTTAGACGTTAAAATAACTAGAAATTATACTTCAACAGTTATAACATTAAACAATTTACAAATACCTTCAGTTGTAAGGTCGCTATCATGAACATTATTAATCATTTCTTTTGACATGCATTGCCGCAGCCACTTACATTAAAAATATACAAACGACAACATCTACACGAGACAGAGTCTTCAGACTTTTTCTGTTTGGTTCAAAGATTTCTTGCCTTTGGATTATCTTTTTATGATACTGGTCAGCTGTAATCGAAATATAATTTCCACTTCGCGTGCAAAGTTATGGGGAGATACTCTTACACAATTGACGAACTTTTAATAATATGCTTTATTAAAGACATTTGTATAGTTTCTAGTATTTTCTGACTTCCAAACGACATTTCAATTAATATTACGTCATTTAACTGCTGATTTCGCGCGGTAATTCAAGTCCGGGTTATTAATACTGGTTATTTTAGACAATAGAGGACTGGATTTGAAAGAGTGTCTGACAGAAGATGACCCAACTTAACGCTTCAATATTTTATAAACCTACTCTAAATTGCTCAATATTGCATATAAATTATAGCACATATTTATTATGAAAATTATTGTTAATTTGGTATAAATAAAACAATTTATAAAATAGCACCCATAACTTTTTGGTAAATATATGTCTAAATGACCCTTAATTAAGATACCATATTCAAAGTGATTTATTTATGTATTTATTATTCTACCATATTTAATTCAACTGAAAACATATAAAACAATATGTGTCTGTAGCCATTTGTTTGGATTCCACATTCCAAACCCGGATGATTTAAAACCTCCAAAATAAGATGTTCCATAAACTTTTGTCAGATGCAAAAACTAATAACATTGTTAATACATTTCACCTCTGTCTAGTATTCTTGCAAAAATAAAGTGTACTGTTGACTAGTCTTTAAGTGAACATATTGTAAACATAGATACAATTAGAAAATTTGCGTATTTTTAGTACAAAACGTGCACAGAACCCTAAAAACCCAACATTTCATAATTTTGGATCATATCTAGTTCAGTTCGAACAAATAACTTAATCATTAAAAAAAATGAAAATGTATTCAAAGTTTGTTGTACCTAGGTTGATGTTATCTCTCCAGAAGTTCTATGGTCGTCACCATGACTTGATTGACGAAATAGGATCGGACATATTAGCTGCCCATAGGTAGTGTTTCATATTCTTTGATTTGACTTTTTCCTAAATATGCAAATGAGTAACTCGAGTGTCTAATTAGAGACACTGCTTACTCGTCAGAAAGACAGGAGCGCACCCATGGATTTTATTGGGTTACGGTTACTCTCCTTCTATTTCTGTGTTTTTGGATTTTTGTTGCACTGTTTATGTTTGTATATATATCCGAATTTTAAATGTTACTTGACTTTTCCTTTTTTTATTCTGTCGGCTATTCTTGCTTTTTTGTTATAATATCAATGGTACATAGTATAGACACTATTAGTACCTGCAAACAATACGATTAAAGTGACATGTACATTTCAAAACAATATGTGAGGTGTGGTTAAAAGGCTGCGAAAAAAAAGACCTGTACATTTACCAGAGTATGTGGGGTGTAGCTAAAAGCTTAAAAGGAACAACCCAAAACATAAAAAATACTAAAAACAATCTAAATATACAAAACAATAATATGAATGTAGGCGCAGCCTAAATGCGAGCATCGTATATTTTATGGTTCATTACGTTAATTCAGAGCACCCTAAAAGTGCCTAAGCATTCCATTGGTGACGTGACGTCTTTAATGCCTTAAATGTGTTGGTGACGTCACAAATTTTTTTTAAAATCTAACCTTTTGCGATTGCAAAAATTTGTCTGACATTATTGTTGTGTATTTAAAATTTAAAAACTTCAATTTTATTGGTGCCAAATTGTTTGTTGCTACTTTAAAATTAATTTAAAATAGTGCTAGTCTACAATATTTTCTTTTGTTCGCTCAGCTACCATCTGAAATGAGTTTGCTCATATGGATCGTGTGACTTTTTTACACATATGTATGTAACCGTATATCTAGCACCTGCTTGCTTAAGTTTGTCTTGGAGTACGGGTTTCTCATTGTAATGTTTTTCCTGGTTTTTTTTTGTTTTGTACCTCCTTTAAAGAAAGCGATGATATCTTGAAAATGACTAGTAACTTTGTCATTCTATATAATGTATAACAAATGCTGAATTATATTTCTGTCTGATTATTATTAGTAACGAATATTCCATCGTCATACGCAAGTACGCATGTAATATGTCTATATTCTCTACCATTCAACTCCGTTCTGAAGTGATATATACTTAAGGCATATCTTAACATGTCTTAGAAGTCGCCTCTGATAAAGTTAACCGTCATACATGAC
This sequence comes from Limnoperna fortunei, assembly GCA_944474755.1. NCBI lineage: Eukaryota > Metazoa > Mollusca > Bivalvia > Mytilida > Modiolidae > Limnoperna > Limnoperna fortunei. The sequence continues at coordinate 45,047,422 of OX104124.1, forward strand.
TTTCAACGGCGCTTAAACTAGACACCTGATTGCGTATTTTTAAGCATGGACGTTGAGTGTGTGCTTGTGTACTGCATGTAATATTTAACTGAAAGAAATTTGCAGTTTATGTGGAAGCCTTTGGAAGGACAGAACAATTCTATAGTTACTGAATCACAAAGTGTCAGATTTTCAACTATTTTTGAGCCAGAATTGTGTGATAACGTCTCTCCGGTCTGCACTTAAAAAAACGTGTGTATTTAGTGTGACATAAATGAAGGACATAGGCTGTTTGAATTGGGAAATCAAGCTGACAGCTTCTGACAGCTCACCTGCCATCAGAAATGGGTTTGTTCATACTGACCTTAGTTACACACGTATGCGATGCTCGATATAAAACATACCAGAAAACTACACATCAAAATACGGTAAAACACTTTGAACTACACAATTTGTTATAGAAGACAGCCTTAACTTTTTAAAGTAAAATGTAAGGTCTAGTTAGTTTATAACTTGAACCAAAGATCTAGGATCTTTTTATCGCTGTTTGGCACATTGTGACTTCAAGTTATTTACTTAATAACGTCCTAACAACCTGGTGATAATTATACATATCACAATGGTGGATTTTAGAAACTGAGGATAATTATCCATATCATTCCTTATAGAGTGACACGAAAATTTTCTCAGGCTGCAAGGTCAACGGAAAATTAAACATGATAGCGTTAAATAAATATAATCGTTAAATCAAAATTTCAACTAACATATTAAGATGCCCCGGATTGACGGTGCCATATGTGGTCGATACAAACTGTTATGAATAACAAAACTAAAGTGGCACTAATCAACAGGAAACATGAGATCGATCAAAATCAAAAGTGAAATCATAATAATAGAATACACCATATGTCAAAAATTGGAACATTTTTCTATAACATTAGAATTCTAAATATAGTTACTAAGTAATAACATCAACAGTACATGGTAAAAATAAAAAAAGAAATTATTAATGAAAAAATAAAATAAAAAAAGTTAAAATGCAATATGTAGTAAGTTTTACCAAATCCAATATAAAGTGTTAAATTAATGATTATATGAATAAAGAGTATAATTGACTATTTCTGTGATAAAGTCATTGTCTAAATTTACTGCCCTTAAATTTCGAAATTATTTTAATTTTAAAGGGTTTTCTTTTTTCAAGGTTATATAGTTAGCTGGATTTGATATAACGTTTTGGAATTTTGGTGATAAAAGCTCTACAACATCTTAATAAGTACCTTTTTAATGTTGCTTAGGTCGAAGCGCCACTGAAGAGTATTAATTAGTCGAAACACGCTGTTGGCGCAGTAAATTCTATTAATCTTATCTTTGATAACATTTTGTGTGAACTATGAACATTAAAGATCAGCAACTCATTTCAATCGTAAACACTGTATTGACGAAAAAATGTTTATGTTAATTTATTAATTATTGTTTCAGTGCTTGTTTAGGTTTCTGGCACTGATTGTTGTTTAGATGTATTATGTTAATAATAATATAAAATAGAACCAAAATACAACCATTTAGTATATAAAAAGAAAATTCTTAATTAAAAATATTCATTAAAATGTTTAATAAATTCAAATATATGCTATCCTTGGGCCGAAGTATCGTACGATAGGTATGACAAACAAATCATTGTATAAAACATATAGATAATAACGTTGTTGAATGTGGTGATGTCTCCATATATTCAATTTGTGTACAGATTGAAATTATACTCAACTGAGCTAGATTCTTTTCAACTTTTCACAATACATCTTTACAGAAATTCAAACGAGCGAATCAAGAAAAGTACTTTAACATGTCAATAATAGTACATCTATATTATTTATTACTACCAGTTGTTGATATAAACATTTAACAAATCCCATAATAATCATTTTGTTTAAATCTATTGAATTTAAATTAATATTACGAGATTTTCTAAAACGAAGGAGATAAGAATGTAAAAGGAAAAAAAATCATAGTCAAGTGTACCTGATGGAAACAACAAAAAAATGTTTTGTTATTGTTATCTGGTAACATATTGACGCAGTCTTTGGTAAGTAGGAAATTTATTTAAAATTCAAAACTTTAAATGAGATTCATAGTGTTAAACTTTTATCTCATCGAACAATACAAATTTGGTTGTGTTTATTCATTATGTTGTATCGTATTGAAGTCGTCTTCGGTAAGTAGGAAATTTACTTAAAATTCCAAAAGACAAAATTAGATATTTTAAAAGTTCGAAATTCTTAAAATCGCATTTTGGTTTCTTGTTTACTTTTAAGATAACTACGTTTCTGTGTCATATTTTGCCGGTTAACCCGGTATAAACATCTTATAAATTCTATAAAATTTATTGTTAATAATTTATATATATATTCGATTGCGCAAATGTAAACAATTTGTACTTCATTAAACGAGACCGAACTAAAAATATCTAGTTGTTGTCAGCGTAAAGATTCATTCTTTTATCGAATTTAAAACATTTATGACTACAATTAGAAAATATGGTTTCAACATATTGCCAATTTTTTGTATATCTTTAATATCTTTAATAATTTTTTTTTAATGTGAAATTAGATTTATAAAGATCATTTGTATATAACTGAAGTTTTACAAAACATTCATTACCAATTTAACTCAGAAAATTATTGCTATAAATGCAATTGAATAGATAAGACTTGAAAAATGACATATATAAATAGTTTTAATTATAATTAGTTAAACGCCGCGAAAATTAATGTCAATCGATCGCGCAAGTAAAAACCAATGTAAAATATTAATTTTATCTAAGGAATTACATGGGTGATGTCTAATAAGACATGTTATTGTAAATGCTTTTTGTGTCCTTTTTCTTGGTTAGTTAGCATAAATACGTGTTTCAATTACTGTAAATAATTATAAATGAACACTTAAAATAAGCATTATTTGATGTGGACGTTTAAACAATTTTTTCGCTTTTCTGTTATGAACGGAATCCTTGGTAACTGCAGAACAGGTTTTAATAACTATGCAAAAAATGTATCCTTATATTGCATTCAAAGCACAGAATCATAGGCGTAGTTGAATAATCGTGTTATAAGCAAACGTTATACGAGTTATGAAAACATGGTTCTGGCGTTACGATGTAAGCATGACGACACACAATAAAGATCCCTGGCATACAGCTTAAATGTGCCGCAAGGATGTCTCCAATCTCGACGAATCTCGGATCCCTTCAAAATTAAATAATATATTATCTACGTTTAACAATGTGTTTATTGTCATTTTACATGTCTTCATCGAAGGAGAATTAGAGGTAATTAACTGACTAGAGAAATAATTAAAAGAAATATCAGTCGTGCCACAGAACACGATTACCAAGTTTATGAAATTGACGTCAAAAAGAAAGAGGAACTTTTCGATGTCCCTAACTGGAAGCACAAAAAATTTCACATCTGTTTCAAACTATTATGTATCTCATAAACATATTTGACAAGAACAAGATGAAGATATTCATTTAATCGCATGCAGTAGCAAAACGGTTTTATTAATTGCTATTAGCGTGCGATACCAAATAGTTGTCAATACAGTTGAATAGGAAATTGTCTGCACTGAAAGAAGGGCAAATACTGTGCGGAGTATTATCAATCATATGTGGATTATAAGAAATCTGATAAACCTTTAAACAATGTAAAACCAAAATTGATATATAAATTACATCCATTAGAGCCTTTGAGTGTTCAACTATTTATATCCCTTCGCTACACGTTAACCCAAAATTTCGTCTTAAAATTATACATAAAGCCTTTGCTTCCATATATGCATATAATATGTAGTTTTAGGTTACAGCATACATATTTTTATGCTACTAGGATAAGGTTTTTCTAGTTTGCTAGATTTTGGTGTTCGAGCACATATTTGTAACGTTTGAAAATTTGTTTTCAACACTTAATTGGAATTACAATGGGCATAAACTGTGCCTTACTACTTGACCATGAATTCCTGTATTCGTATAAAACTGATTTTCGTTTACGACTAATTAAAGACACACAAAAATAGTGGGGAAAGTATATTTACGTCGATGATGTCATTTTAAATAACAAAATTAAATTTTCATTAATATATTCTTCAGAAATAGAAACCACAGAAACAGCTTCATTTACATCAGTTTAGACTTGCATAAATATATATCTATTAGAACTAGAGATTAAAAAAAACAACAGAAACAGGTTCATCTACTTTATGTAAAATTGTACATAACAAATATGATGTCAATTGTCATCTAGGGGCAAGATTTTAATTTTAAAGTAATAAATTGTCTCCACTCGCAATATCCTAGATTTTTTTTCATAGTGTCAATATTTTTCAATCAAATCTGCAAGAGCTTGCAATGAGTATACAAAACAAACGTCTCGAATTTCATTGAATAAACTCATAAACTAATGTTACAATAACAAACGACTCGTCCACGCAGTCAATAAGTTGTAATAAATAGATAGCATTTTATTGTTGATAAATTTGTCGTTGAAAATATAATTGCAAGTAGTTTTGTATTTTTTGAATTAAGTAAATAGTGATTGTTTTCATTGTATACAAGGTACCTTACTAACTAGTGGTGTATGATGCCTTACCTTTTTTATCAACAACCTACTCACACACTACACTAGTGGACGCGGGATGTTGGCATGCCAAGCAATCCGCTTTAACTCAATATTTCCTTTCCCAAGTCAGGCCTATTGCTGTAATTATTTGTGTCGGTGGTTCTCGAATTGATCGGTTTTTCGGACTTGTGATATGGTCATTGTCTTTTTGATAGTTTCCTTGGTGTTCGGTGTTTTGTTATTACCTTTACGATATTATATCTTTCTTCTCATAAAGCCATGCACAACACTAGTACAGGGATACATCAATAAGTTTTAAATTAAAACAACTATATGCAATGAAGAAACATTCATCTACGGAAAAATGTTTAAAAAATTCTATAACCTGTAAGAACAACATAAGTATTAATATATATGAAAGTACATAGTTTCTGTAGAATTTGTTTTCTCCTACTTATCGGAAATTCGGAAAAGGATAATGGTATTCATCTTCGATTTGCAAACGTTTAAGGTTTGTACAATTCCGCTATTCACTTGTTATATTTACCATATAAATCAAACCGCCTTTCTCCATTGGAAGCTGATTATTTGTTGTTTTAATTCAGCAGAAAAGATTATTTGTTGTTTTAATTCAGCAGAAAAGATTTGCTTTTTTATCTTGTTTTAACATACCGAAAGAAAACAAGAATTGAGAAGTTTACACATTGATTTAATTGGATATGTTTTGATAACTGGACAGCTTCATGCTAATAGTTAATTCTCTAATTTAAAGGTACACAAACTATGCAATTTTAGACAAATAAGTAGACTTTTATCGGCATTCCATCGTCTGTATTGTAAAAAAATGAAATGCTTAAAAACATGGTATCATCGAAAGGCAGGCTTTTCTGAATAGATAATATTGTTCTTTATTTTATTTTTATTTTTATTACTATGAGAGACCTTTCCGTTTTAATCCGGCGATTTTTTGTGGTCATGATCCATTATTTATTTGTAACAGTTGTCTCCCTTAGACTAAAATCTGTTTCTTTAATGCTCAAAACGAGTACAGTTATACCATAATGGTATTTACCAATAAAATATTTTGATGCAATTGAATAGCATATTCTTTTATAAGATAAACACGTACAATTTGGTATATATTTATTATTTTAGAGCAAATTAAAACCTTCTAGGCAGAATTGTGTACTTTTATGGAAACATGCTGTAAAGTAACTGGTGTGGTAAAATATATTCGAGTTATCTTCAATGTTAAAAAAATAACACTGATTTCATATTTGGTAACTTCCCTTTGATCACAATCATTTAAAAAAATTAAATTGTAAACACATTTCTTTTATTGGTTAAATGATTATCCAATGAAAAAATATCATTGATAATTCATTGGTAAGGACATAGCAAGCAGTTGCAACAATTTTCATTGTATTACCTAATTTCCATTAATTTCCATTATGTTAATTTAATCCTAATACTAATTATTAATAAAACCCCAAACTTCAAATCCATGTATAACATAATTAATTTGTATTATTTTGTCAATTTGATCAGTTATTATTTATAACTATTCATTACATATATTCAAATTGTAAATTTAATTTTTGCAAAAATTATTTGACATTCAAAAATTTTTAGAAGAAAAACTTCGTAATACGCCAAGTAAATTTCAAAATATCAAATGCTCAAAATGAGTGTATGTGACAATAGTATAATATTTTTGTGAGAATGATTTCAATGAATCGATCAAATAGAATTCGACGCTTTTCTTTAACTTTGTTTTGTGTACTCTTAATGGTTATTCATATCTGCGGATGATAGGTTTCTAAATGATTACTTCAGTAATGTCCTGAATATACCTGAAACATTGCTTACGGATGTTACGCAATAATCCATCAAACAATTTACCATAAGTTGTTGTCCTCTAAATGTTCAAAGAGCAATATTTCACCTTTGTTATGGACGAGAAAAAATGTAGGAAAAAGTAAATCAGAAGTTACTAGGATGGACCGACAAACAAGAAATGTTTATAACTCTACATAAATACAGAAAGGTGCCTAGGTGATAATGATTGTTGTTTTATTTAAGCAGCGGCAGTGTGCATACACATGCAGGCATCTACAAAGGGCCCTTTCATGTTTCGGTCATTTGTAGCGCACTCAAATTAATACACGGATTTGATATATGCTTCTATGTTTCCAAATGCTTTGTAATTATGTAATTATATGTTTGCTTGTAACTATGTATATGATTATTGAAATGAAATATGTTTTATCTAATTTCTTCCAGTATTTATTTGCGTCAAGACTTTTCTTTTTATGATTTCTGATAGCGACTCTCCTGTCTGTCACCCGGTATCCAAATATTTCTACACGTTTCTTTCTTGTTTTCTTTAATACTTTACAATTTGGATTTAAACTGCTTTGTTAATAAACAATATACCAACAGAAAGTGATTGAATGATCATTGTTGCAATATTTCGATTCAGAAACGCACAAAATTTAAAAAGAAACTTTACATTAACAATATATCTGTCGTTAAGCAAAATTTGCATTGTAAACAATATAACCCCATTAAACATGGGCAAAGTATTTTCTTATATGTTATACCTAAAAATGTTTTTACTTAAACAAAATAACTTTCCTACATATAAAATGGTGCGAATGATTATGTGTATGGTTAGTCATTGTTGCAATATTTCGATTCAGAAACGCACAAAATTTAAAAAGAAACTTTACATTAACAATATATCTGTCGTTAAGCAGAATTTGCATTGTAAACAATATAACCCCATTAAACATGGGCAAAGTATTTTCTTACATGTTATACCTAAAAATGTTTTTACTTAAACAAAATAACTTTCCTACATATAAAATGGTGCGAATGATTATTTGTATGGTTGGTTATCATCCAGAGTCGGTATTTTAGCAAATTCAGGAGGCGATTAAGTGAACAAATAATAATAAAAAAAGGTTAGATAAGTAGAGGATACAAGGGGCAACCGGCCAATCTTCAAACGAGAGCGTTTCTTTCGCTTTTAGTCACACTTTCAGTACGCACTGCTAGTAGAGGTAGCAAATTAGTATAAGTATGGTTTGTGTTTTCAAAATAATCATAAACTTTTTAACTGATAGCCACAATTTGCAACCCGTTTGACCCCCATTTCTTAAATTACACAATCCTATAATTTTGCATATGACTATTTTAATCAAATTCAGCTCAAATTTGAAATAGAAGGATTAGTGTAACATGTTTTGAAAAAGACTACCTTTGTGCCTTTCGTAAATGTGCAATAACGCTTATTTTGAAAAGAAAATTAATTATAAATATTCCACGTAAATATCGCCTTGCTGGTTTAAGTCAAAATTTGTTTGGATGAACACTGGATAAATGCATACAACAAGTATAAGCGATAGCCCCAAAACAAATGTAGTCTGATAGGAAGTAGTATCCTCATACACTCTGGGTTTTCATACAAAAACTTTTTTGTAGAATCCAGATTGGGTTTTTTCACATGTAGTTCGGATGTATTCACACACATTTGTGTTGCTTATTCTATATACATTTACACGGGCTGCTTTGCTTCTTTACTTCTATGAACGGGTTTAATTTTATTTTAAATCTATTTCTAGGTATGTAGCCGGTCTTCCTATTACAACTTATGACAAAATTAATCAGATGAGAATAGAAACAAGGGTATACAACAAAGGAGCTGCGACCCAGGAAACATACATATATTATGGACTACACGCCGTTTTTCACCAGGTATTTCTTTAATACTCTTAAAAGCTTTAGCTAACTTGTCAATCCGCCATCGCTACCCAATGTTGCATAGTTTCCAAGTTGCAGTCAGTGTATTTCCGCTGGTTCATACTTTTCACACATAATTGACTGTCTCTAAACTTGTTCCTGTCCTGAATATAGCTGGAATATAGTTCATGTACGTTAGGCAATCAATTAATGCGCTTTCGTACTAAACGTCGTGGGTTTTCACTTGTTGCTCCGGCTCCTCTCCTCAATGCACACAGATTAAACACAGAAATGGTCGAATTATTAGAACGGTTGGATTTTCCAAATAATATAAAGACGACGGTGACCGAGTTCCTATCGTAGTTATTTTTTACGAGCCTGTCATAACTGATGTTGCTCGTTTCAGTCTCATTTTGGGCAAGATGCGCTGTACTCCAATCTTAATTGACAAGGATAGGAAGTTTTCCTACTAAAGGTCGTGGGTTGTTCTAATGATCCGTCCCCTCCCCAATTAAAAACTGAACGCACTTAAATTAATGTGTTAGTTGCAGTCAATATTTTCCCGTTGAATACTGACATCTTAGTTATTATTCACACATATCGGTGTACTTAACTTTTCCCGTTTAATTGTGTTTCATGCAATAATACTAGACCTTAATGTTTAAGGTTGTTTTTTAAGCATATAAGAAAATCATCTCGTGTTTTGTCTATAAAAAATCATTGTTTCAACTATATCATAAACACAGAGTATTGTTGTGTTCAATGTGTATCAAGCTTGCATCAATAACCTAAATACAGTCTGTCCTGGGGTGGGGTCATTTCCTGTACCTTTAACAAATATACAGATAAACATAACTTAATTACAATTTAATAGATAGTTTAACCCACAAAAAACCCTAGTCATATCAATTATTATATTTATGAAAAATGGTCTGGATTATTAGCTTGAATAGTCAGTGTCAACCTTGTGCATTATTCTCTATAGGCTACATATGTTAATAAAACACGTCATATTTCGCAAATTCATGGTGTTTAATTTTAGACGTGAAATTGATGTGCAGATTTATTTTAACAATAACATAAAAATAAATCAAATAAAAAAAGGTTATAAAATTGACTACTGTATATCAGACACGGATTTCACGTAAACACCAGTTGACAAAGAACTTCAAATTTAAATCCGCCTCAAGTCATCAGTACCTTAGTCATTGAGGACAATAATTATAGCAATATTTTGATATTTTAATTCGAATATCTTGAACACTGTAACATTACTACTTCAGCGAAAGCGTAAAAAAATAACAGAATTGAGTTTTGAACACTATAAATACTAAATTGTAGCTCTGCTTTTTTATTGAAAATAATTTTTTTCGTCATACATATTATTAAACATAAAAACACAATATTTAATAGCTTAATCTCATCCTTTTAAATTGTGATTAAGATTTTAATTTTTTCTTAAAGACTTCATAGTTGAGCAACGTTGTTAATTTCATATAACCTAACATGGAATTTCAGCCAATCCCGCAGCGCGTGACAGAGTGATGACGTTGATGAGGTTATCGATTTACATGTATTTCTCTGTAAACATGAAGTAACAAAGAATTGTAAATAATATTTGAAAAAAAATTATAAAATTATTAAAAACTGCTCTTGGTATGTCTTTTAAAAATATTTAATGTAAAATAGAAACTTGAGATGGCTTCAGACCTCTGATAGATAATTGTATGTAGACGACTTCCGATCAGTTTACGCTGCACATAATGTTAGTATAAACCTAACCCCAAATGTATCTTAAAATCTAGCAAACAATCATTAAATAAACAATATAGGAAACACAAAAAGAAGGCTAAGAGGAAGAAATATATCTTAAATAAATATTCCAAAACAATTTCTTATTTGTGTTACACTTCAAAAAGCACTCTGTAAGGATTCTTTCAGCGAAGAAAATCCTATATATAACACATTCTTCTTTAACCAAGGTTTCTGAAAAAAATGTAGAAATAGCTGTAATTAAACGAAAGAAAACACTATATCCAATCTGTAAGTGAAACTATTTTTCATTTTTTTTGTTCGTTGAAATGAGGTTTTATGCCAGTTTTAGCAATTTTATTTTAATGGCATGGCATCCAGCGCTTTTTTAAAGGGACTTTTAAGAGGACAACTTACAAGGATCGATCTAGCAACCCCGGTGTTAACACGCTGGTGATCATTGGAATATAAATAACATTACTTATTTACAGGAAACCCTACTGAAGTTATTTTAAATATATTTTTTGTATCAGAAACAAATATGTAAATTTGCCATATTTCTAAACTTTCGAAACATAAGTTGTCTAAACTATTATAAAATGTATGACCATGATACGGTAAAAAACATAATTTTAACCAAAAACAACTGTATATTTAAATAACGCTTCTGGACGAATGTATGGTTCCATTAACCTGTTTTGCGCCAGTGGACGAAAAAAAAATTGAATATTATCCTATTTATAATTTTACAAAATCATTTAGTAATCAGGGTAATATCCGTCGACTGTAACTAAGTAACGATATAACGAATTTACCTCATCGATTACCTTTACTTATCCACTAAAGAAAATTTGTATACATTTTGTTATTTGTGGAATGTTTTTTACCTTACTCCATGTTAAATAAGGAATGTAGCCCCTGACCATTACTGAAGTCTATTAATGTTGTGTTCACGTTTGACTTTTCAGTATCGGACATTATTCCATTCTATATTTCTTGTTTTCAATATAAACATAAACTTTGCAAGAATTCAACATAAAAAAATCCAAAGATCAAATTGATACCTACCCAGTTTCAAAATCCTGATCTTTCCAATATTCCCATTTAACACCTGATGGCGCTATCTGTTTAGGTGGCGGTGGCGGTGTTAATGGTTTATATTCTAAAAAGAAAAAAAAATTTTTATAATAGTATTGTTAACAAATAATACAGACGCTCTTATACAGGTATTTTTTACCTTCTGTTGTAACGTAGTTAATCTGGCCATTTAGCCGCAAATAGATCTAACATGTCTTAAGATGAAAGTTTTACAGTTGACAGTTTTCAAGATTTTTTGTGCAGACATAACCTATCATAAGCGCTTCAGACGTGCCCAATCAGTTGTACCCTAAACTATTCATCACTAGAACAGGTCTATCATAACAAGGTTTCAAACACACGCGGTCACTTGCAGCGTATACTTGTTTATTATACAGTTGTACAACGTCATTGGTGTTTTCCCACTATCACTGCACGTCATCACTACAGCAACTACACCATTCAACTTTTCACGACTAGAGCGGTTTCACCTAGAAGAACACATGGGGGTGAACATAAAATGATAAGTCAAGAAATCAAACTACGCTGAAATGTTAATCAATAAACAAAAAAGAAGGTTTGAGTCTGAGCTAGGCGTTGTTTAATGTTGCACACGTCTTCAATACACATACTGTTTTCTGACGAATCACGGTTTTCTTCAGTTGTAGTAATGACAAATGATAGTCTATAGGGAAATAACTTTCAAATTGTGCAATGGAAACTGATCCTTGCTGAGAAGGACTTGCTATGGTTTAGAAAGGAATGTGTCATGATTGTAACAGACTTGAATGTTATTGATGACACAATGAATGCGTGGAAATAAGGAGATGATATTATTTTCAGATGTATGTCGTTTCTGCCTTTTCAACGCAGATTTTATCAAGCCTTACAGCAAAACAATGCTATGTGTGGCACTAGTTATCATAGACATTCTATCACATCAAGACTGCATTGTCGCCTAAATTCTCCCCCAAAGAACATTAACGGGATAAACTAGGAAAGAATGACCATAGGTCGAATCCACGGTGTACTTTAAGATCTGCACGTGGCTCGTTTTCAAAAGGTGGAATGATAATCCCAAGACATCATCAAACTGCAAACGGCGGTCACAGACAATATGTAATTAAGCCAAACTAATAACACAAAGGTAATTCCCGCGTATTTGGTCTTCAGACGGTTTGATGCACAAGTCAAGTTTGAGCAATTTTGTGTTATGTAAAGCTAATACATGTATGAATTCAACTTTTGTTATAGTTTATTGAAAAATACTCAAAATGCATTGTTTGTAAAACTTTTGTATCGTTTCTGTTGTTGTTTTGGCGACAAGCATATAAGATAACAAAGATATGGACAACAGAATAATCACGAACACGATAAGTAACAAAACATAAAGCCATACAATATTCAAATAAGCAACTGGAACTAATCTGAACAAAGGGTTGGTATCCGGATATCAAAATGTGAAGGCACATGCTGCTTCATTAGTGAAACCTATCAACTTACTTTGGTCTATAATCGGAGTAAGATCACAAACGACAGGTCCTGTACAGAGTCGGGTCGTGCGTTAACACTATTATTCGTCATAACGTAATGTGAAATTGTTATTGTCGCTAAAATTGTTATTGTAACTGCAATACAAATTAATAAAAAAAAGATATTGAACATTTCCTGCTAGATTGTTTTGTTTTTGAATTTAGATGGCAATGCTGTAGACAAAGACCAAATATGAATTAAAAAAATAACGGATATTTCGTTAATATGACCCTGTATTTATTGGGCTCTATATATGACACGACTGCTACAAATGACCATCGTTGAAAAATTCACGATGTAGTAATAGATAATTAAGACTTGCTTGGCTGTGGTGGCGGCGGTGGAGGAGGTAGCCTGGCTCCAGGGCGTTCTTCTACTGCCGGTTGCCATTTCCATTTTCGTCTTCTAAAAATATGAAAACGAAACAAGTCTATACTATTGCATCAAAATATCACATCTCTTATTGTATAAGACAATATAGTGTATTGGTACAACAATCTAACCAATATATAATATAATGTAATGTAACAACGATTTCATCATGCACAAATGAATATTTCATAGCAATAGCATTACAAATTAACAAACAGATGTGTACGTCGAAAGGTAAAGCAAATAATATTGTTTTTTCTTAAAGTTTAGTGTTAAATTGGTTAATTTAATACCAGTATTGTTTCAATTTAGACAAAACAAATGGCCGAATCATCCGTTTTTGCATAGCATTTATTATGACTACTTACGCTCTTTGTTTACAGGCTGACAGGATTTTAGTCCAATTAATAGACCGCACGGCCCAGTAAAGACACAGAGCAACTATGGCGGCCAAAATTATCATCAGAAAAGTAAACCAGGCTACGTTCTTAGAATCTTCCCAGAATGTCAGGTACCTATCGGTAGTTGTCGTTGGTGTAGTAGTTGTGTATGGCGCCACAACAACAATAATGGTGGCTGTGTCATTTAAACCCCCAGTGTCTGTTACAATACCAGTGAAGGTCAACTGGGTACCAGAGTAAAAATCATTTAGTAACGATTTGGCAATGTATATATCTCCAGTACTACTAACTTTAAAGTACTGTTTTGGTAAACTGGACTGGTCCAACGAAAAACTAGTTTTTCCTGGTAAAAAAATGATGACATTTACTTAATGCAGTTGAAGTTTCTGTATCAAAATAAGTATTCAAAATACTGAAACGGGCTTTCAACCTTTAAAGTACTTCTAGATTCTTTTAAGTGCTAGCACACCCCAAACGTAACAGTGAGCAATAGACATGCTACAAAACATGGACCGATACTGAATTTTCCTAGACCGCTCTATAATACTTTCTGATTAACTAAAAGGGAATTAGATTTTATAAAAATCTGTACAATTAAAAGGGATTCCGATTCAATAATAGAGATCTTTATATTTAAATGTGCAGATTTCATGGAAGAATTAACAAAATATTTTGTAGAAAGCATTTAGTATTCATTTGTAGTTTCTAAAGTTGCCGCGATTTCTTGGCTTGTCCGGTATAATACGTAGCGTTTAAATGTTTTTATCTTGCCAATTGTACCTGGTTTCGATTTACTAGTGGTGCTGTTAAAAATGAAAATTGAGTTCTTCCAAATTTAAGTATTAGAAACCTACCGTATACACCTGCATCAGCATCTGTAGCAACTAGAGGATCACCTGTAAGTATTAATCCTACATCGTCGTTGGCATTGGCGAAAAACGTATAGCTAGATTTACTTAGTATAGGAGCATTATCGTTGATGTTACTCAGCGTAACTTGCAACGTGGCAGTGTCCTGGAGTGTTCCATCACTGACATTAACATTACACTGTATAGTTGTCGATGTGGCAATATTCGGGGCATCACAATCAAATGTGGACGCTAGTGTAATTTTTCCTGAAGTAGCGCCAATAGAAAACTGTGTGCAGTCTATCGAATATGTTAAATTGTCCCCATCAGGGTCGATGACATCAAAACTAGGAGTGCCGATAACTGTTCCAGCCTAAATAATGAAACGTTTATATACAAATGAGGTCTATTAAATGCCCAGGGATTCGCTCTGAATGATTATTTTAGATATATTTCCAATTTCTAAAAATATATTTTACGATATAACCGGATTTGGGTCTGTTTGCACCTAATTAACCGCGACTTATGAAGCGATGTATGAATGTAGACAGATCCAGCGCGGGTATAGAGTGAAACCTGTTCAAAAAGTTGAAATGTTTCCAATGATGTTATTTGATGATACTGAATGAATTTTCACGATGAAACTGCGGTGATGTATTGGAATTAATTGAATTTTAACGACGTGAAAATAGGTCATGTGACCAATGCAAGTTGTTTGGTATAACCAGGTTGCACCATTTGAATCAGCTGATAATGCAAATTTAATTATTAAACTAACCGATAAATTATGGAAAACACAGAAAGCATGTGCAATGATTTTGTGTCTTTGATCCAAGATAAATAATGTATATCATGATACACAACTCTGGTTTCCTTCCTAAAAAAATCTGGACCCCAAGATGTAGCTAAAAAGTGGCGTTAAACACCATACCAACAAGCAAAATTATTCTAGATTTCCATGGAAGATGTGTGTTGACAGCAGATAAAATGGCGCTCATAAAGCTTAAAGGGAAAGAGTTAGTGTTTCTAACTACGCTATATTTGCAGTAAAGATAAGAGCGCGAAAATAAAACTGGTTCAAAAATTTGACGAAGTTAGGAGAAACAATATGTTAAAATAATGAATAATCAACAGTCCTTCCAGGAAACATACTGACCTTTTCCTTAGTATTGAGCAAGTTATGTTTACTAATGGAGGAGTTGAGAATGTGGGAGCTACGTAAAATATAATTAGTTTTACAGATGCAAAGTGTTTTTTTTGCGTCAGTTAAAAAATTTTATGTGGTTCAAGTTCACACACTTACAGGTCCTTCATTTCCACTGATTGAGTACGAGTTCTGTATAAATACCGGAGCCTCATTTACGTTAGTTATGGTGACCTTCAGCAACGCTGTGTCAGTGTCCTGACCATCCGATACTGTAACGGTGACATCTGCCGTCTTAGTTGTAAAACTTTCATAATCAATATTATTCGTTGGTGATGTTGTCACTGCTCCAGCTGTAAACCAAACAGTCAACTTAAGGTATCCGACCCATAATTAAAGTCACCGCTTAAGTTTTTATTTTTCGACCAAGAAATAAAACTTTATTAGAACACTGTATTGCTAATTTTAAATGATACAAATTAATATATTTACAGTTTTGAGCAATAAAAGTTAGTTACTTAAATAGTATTACCGAGGTCTGCCCCATTGAAAAACAATGGATATCCGGGACACCAAATATGATCACGTGGTCAATTATGGTCCGGATACCTTAAAAAGGTTTCAAATCAAGCATTGTCAATAAATGAAAATGCGCAAATGTTTTTATCAAATACCTATTATTAGTTTATTATTATTAGATTCGATTGTATATTTCCATTTGGAGGAAGCATGTTTATCTGTACATATCTCCTATCGAAACAGATTTGTTTAAGCGTTTTTTATCTTCAATTGTTTACGTCTCACTCATTTAACTGAATAATATTCTCTATCGACGTTCACCAATAAATCACCAAATTAAGTACCTGCTTCGCAAGTCAACTCTGTAAAAGAATGCAGCTGCAATGAATCTATTCAAAACTTAAAAAATAAAAAAGTTGAAACTTCTATTATATCTATTTCTGTTGGACAACTTACTATTGGAATTAAGAATTATGTAGTTTGCAAATATTCCTGGATTAAACGTTGCTGTGTATGTATGCGTATCTAACGAGTTCTGGTCAGTCACTGAAACTTGGTATATCGTAGCGCCTAATTGTCCATTCTCTGCTACAGATATAGGAGATAGTATAGGTAAATTGGTTATAACTGGAGGGTGGTTAATGTCTGAAAAATAAAAACAAATCAGTAAAACATCAGTTTTAAATTATCTGCGTTGTGCGTCAAATAGTGTACTATGTGGATGTTTTGTCTGTCTGTTTAAATGGTGTCAGCTATATTATGGCGTTTAGTTTTTATTGGAAAGGAAGCCAGAGTAGAGAATCTAAATACCCCGACCTACCGAAGAAAAATCTGCCAATCCGTATCAGTTACGATTGAAATCGAGCACACACAGCCCGCAGTTTGACTCGATCCCTCAACCTGAGTGTTGAAATACTACGTTATAAGTTGTAGACAAAGTACCTTATCCACTAGGCGTTTCTGTATGTACAAATGCAATGGACTTTCTTACAGTTGTGGTAAAGACATATATGTTATATAACATAATAAAAACCCAACAAACAACAAAGTAACAATTAAAAAAGGACGTGATATTCTCAAACGTGGACAAATTCTTTATTTAAGAAATATCGGATAATCAAATAACACAATATTCGTCTGTACGTTCTAACCTGAGATGGTGACGGTCAGTATTTTTGGTCCAACCTGAGTAATGCTGTCGTTTATATACACACTACAGTCATAGCCGGTAACAGTGGTACCTGTGAGATCAACTGTAGACACAACAGCACCAGCTAAAATGTAATGGTATCAGAATAAAAAGAATAAATAAACAATTGTTTAAATATACATTCTGGATACGATTTCAGTCTTGTTTACCGTTAACCGACAGATCAACACGATATACTGCCACATTTACATATATGTATGGACTGTTTAAAGCAAGGTCATAATTTGGGACAAATTAAGAGTAGGGCTTTACGATACCTATCTCCTAAAACATACTGACTGCCAATGAAAACGCAACATTTATTTTGTATAAGTATTTTTGAAGTGTGTAAAAGTTTAATAAATTTACAAAGGTAGATGTGTTTTCAAATCAATAAGTAACCAATCGATACACAAATGGTCTAATGATATTTTAGAAGTCTCTCTCCTACAGTAACCTCGCACAAACTCTCGACATATTCGTTTTGGCATGTAGACATGCATGAATAATCTCAAAACAAGTTCATTTGTTAACCTTTACTTACGGCTAAGAAAATCCCAGGTTGCCTCAACCTGAAATCGTTAGTCGGATGCATTTTTCAGCGTCGACAATTACTCGCTTGATCCAACGGCATCAGCAGAAGGGTTCAGTGAAAGGCAGGCCACGCCCAGGAAGACAACGGGCAACGACCTTTTAACAAGACCGTTACATTCGCCTCCAGAAATTGCTAGATCGATTCTGAACCGCTTACGGACGTCATGTGAGACGATTAGAATGTACGAAAGACCAAATGGATATACAGTTAAACGTCCACTATGCCAATGCTCTCGGAGCAAGACGAAATTTCCGAGGAAACATGCTCAAACCTTATCAGCGTCGAAACCGACTTGCATGGACACGTGCGCGTCAACGATGGGCACACAGACGATGGACATGTGTGTTGTGGTCCGATGAATGGCGTTTTTACTTGGGACAGTAACGGACGAACACGTGTTTGGAGGCGTCGAGGTGAACGATACGCTGATCCATTTGTTCAAAAGACGGAAGCGTGATAATTTGGGTGACATTTTCTCTAATCACCGGACAAATCTCATTGTGACTAATCAAAATTTGACGGCACAACGCTGCAATGAGTTGTAACGACCGTCTGTTATCTCGTTTTTTCGGTTTCATCAAGACTATTCCCCGCGGTCATTCCGCTCGCGACTCAGATGCCTTTCTTAATGCAAACAGTGTGCGCATCCTCTCATGGCCAGCGTGTTTACTGACTTAAGTCCAATAGAGCTCCTATGGATCAACTTGGACAAACTGTATGAAGTCGCCAAGCACCGCCGATCAGGCTACGTCAGATTGAAATTGCTCTGCAAGCGGAATGGAAGAATATTCGATAAGAATAAATTCGTCGTCTAATCCGATCAATGTCACTGGGATGTGGGGCATGCGTTGTAGCACAATTTGTTACAGACTACGAGGAATTCATAATTGATAACGAGTTCTTAAGTGCTTCGTTGAACAGAAAAGAATAAACATTTCAAATACTTGCGTCGATTTGTTGCTATTGTTCAGTACTTAAAAATATATTTGTTCATATTGTTGTTTCCATATAAATTTTTAGTTATGTAAATTGCAATGTTTCGTTTTCATTAGCAGTCAGTTTATTACGATTTGTTAATTAAAAAAAGTTTAAATTCTGTTTGTCATGAAAACAGAAGTTTTATGCAAACTTCAAACATATATATTTAACTTTTACGTGTTAAAAAAGAAGTGTATTCACTCAGCGGGATACAGAGCCTCTTGACATTCTAAGTAATTATAAACTGAATTAGGGTCAAGGTCATTTGTAACGCATCGCTTTCGCAACGCAATTAATGGCGTCTTGTCATAAGAAAATTCACATGCTCTAATTTAGAATATAAGAGTGTTAAAAATTGCTTACGTTGATGACTTTGTAGTAGGGAACTACAAACAGTCAATTTAAAATTATAACATTCCGAATGATAACGTTAATAAGTATATAATTGCTTAAAACCGTTGAGATTAGGATGATTTTTTAATCACTATATAAATATACATTACTGCACTAAATGTACGAATAAAACAGAAATAATAACAGAATAATTTGAAAAAAAACACCGATGCAACAATCAATAGTACAGCAATTATTTACTTAATTAAAAGCGAATAGAGCTCCCTATCCAACAACTTTGTGGATAGAATTTGTTTTACCGTTATTAACTGCGTTAAAGGTAGTGTACTCTACTTGGGCTTTCTCTATTTACGTTAGCATTTTGTCTACTAGGTACTAAAAACTAATTAAAGATACAATACAGACACTTACAATCGATTACAAGGCACAATCTAAAGTACTAGTTCTTACAATTGTAAATGATAAAAGGTGCTCCGGCTGGAGTACAAGTCATGCTGTAAAAGATGTTGTCATTCTCCGGATCGCTACTACTGACGTTATAAACTATTGTCCCTATGGAAACGGCTTTAGCAGATACGGTAACTGAATCTGAAATTATATTTAACTATTTTGATATATACACTGTACAATACTCAGTCGACCATCATATTTTTGTTACATCCTATTTCTATTTGATGTTTATATAGTTTATGACAAATTATTACGCCTAAATAGTGCATTCGGTGAAAATCAGCCCATTTTTATTATTCAACGCATGAAAAATAGCTCATTCTCTTCTGAATTTCTAACAGATAAAATTTATACTTATCCTCTATTAGAAGTACTCTATTCTTATCTTACACCTAAAGTAATCTGTAAACGTATTGCTTGTTATTTTTCAAAATGGCAGTTAACTATTCTTTTTGAACATACTTTGTAGATTAAGGAAGGCAGGCTGTTGATTTCTTTTGATATAGACAACAAAGTTTGCTGTTACCGAGTCCTTAGTGTCTGTACACTCTATAACCATATCATACTTGTTAGCGACATCATAATTTAGTCCTGGCTGATCTTTAACAAAGATTCCAAATTCTACAAAAAAATGTTGGTATGTATTTATTGATATTCCTATCGTCAACATGGTAAACAATCATAATTTGTTTTGCATGGCATTTTAATTTTGTTTTACATATATATAACGACAATCAACATGAGACCGACAGTTTGCAAGGAACGATAAAAACTTGTTACTGTCCTTATTATACAGTTTAAAATATTGGATTGTGTTTTGACGGAATTTCACTTTATTTGTCATGCACAGTGCACGCATCGATATTCAATAATTTCCGCGTCACGTAGTGTAGCGGGAATTAATTATCTTTTCTTGGCTATGTTAGAGTTATGTAATTTTGTATGAGTGTTTTTTATGCATGGATGGTTTGCAGTTTTAAGCAGGAATTATTAAGGTTGAAAATAGGTGTAAGAGTTTTGATCAGTTCTAGCTCAACTATTGCTTCGGACACATCCAATTTTATTTTTATAAGTGAGGTCCAACATTTGGTTCTGCCTGGCTCTGGCACATGGACACAGGTTTCCATACTCGAGTTTTTCCTGGCCGGCCACAGAACATTTTGTAACAAATATATATTTGTTATTTTAGTGGCACTGTATTTGTTGCAAAATATGTAATTTTAAAATATTACTGTAACTGGGACCATACTGGGAGGGTTCCCAGTGCTCGACCCACAGAGCAGCCCAGCGCGGCCCCGGGTGGCGGATAGGGGAGACCCTATAGTTGTGGGGGTTGTCAGGTAATACGGAAAGCCTGACTGCGGACCGTAGTGGGTAACGTGTTTGGAGAGTGCCAGGCTCCTTGCACGATAAAGACCCCTTTTGTCAATTTCAAAAAAGAGTAGGCTCATTGTAGCCTCTACAAAAGGCTAAATGTTCCTCCCCTACCAAAACTCCATACTTTTCCAGTAGCGGTCCAAATTGTATTCCCTGTAACCAATCCCACCCCAATTTTCCGTTGATTTATTGTTTGTTAACTTGTTCCCGTCCTGAATATAGATGAAATACTGCTCTCTGGACGTAAAGCAGACATCCAATCAATTAATCAATATATGACTGTAATAAATTATTAAAATCTACTGCTCAGTCCATACAGTAGCTAAAAGCTAGTCGCCAAACTTTGTTTGCGTTATTTTGTTATTTTTCTATATGGAAATTGGTAAATGAATTACGTTAAATGAAGGGGAATCTTCTTCAAGACATCTAGTGTAGTGAAGACGTAGTGTGTTTAGACTTGGCCTTAGATTTCTGTTAATACCTGGCAACGTTTAAGTCTGATTTAAGCTGCAACATTATTTTACATCATCTCATCTTGCAGTATATTTTAAAAAAAATATTACATGATTTTATGTTTTGATTATAACCACAATATAAATAAGAATATTAAACTAATTTAGCAACAGAAGCTAACGGGTATTAAGGGAAGTAAATCTTTCAAGATATTTCAAAATAAAAAAGATGTTAATATGTGTAATAATATATAAAGTTGGATAAACCAAACAAACCTCGCCGTTCAATACTACACCCAAAAGACAGAACAACAAATCGTCATCATCTGACCACACAGAAAACACAAATAACAACGCATAAAACTACTTGCATGGAAGCTCTGTGTTTTTCACAAAACGTCGTCAGTGTAAAATACATCCTGACGCCACAAGGCATTTACCTTTGATCTTCCAACACTTTCGATATTTTACACTTACTACTTTTTATTAAATCGACTCATGGTACATAAAACATAATGTTAACAGGTCGAAGGAACCCTTCCCTCTTTTGCACTATCCTTACAAAACAAACATAGCAAAAAGTATCCAAAAACAACACTTGCACTATACATAGCTAACAGAGAATCGTCCCCACTGTAATGTCTACTTGTACACTTTGTATATTAAACTTATAGGCAGTCACATTAGAGAACAATTTGAAATACACTGAACTTACGTGAAGTGCCAGAGATAAGTTTCGTAAAAAATTGTGTTGTTCCGGATGTTGGTATAGACGACTTGATATCACACGTGACGAAATCTCCGGCTGAAGCGTCTGTGACATTGATAGCGAACAACTGTGTCTCAATCAACAAACCTTCACTGATGGTCGCTGAAGCTGACGCCATGTTGTGAATGACGGGAGGCTAAAACGATAAATTGTTAAAAATATATTTCAACTGAACTTTCATAGGTTTCAAATTACGCGATCTACCAGATAGTACAAAACATGTACGATGGTTCTTCCTTGTGATTGCCAAACGCAGGTGGTGCAATCGTTTTATTGTTCAATTTGTTAGGTTATATCCGCTTATGTTCAGGACGGTCGTTTTTCTTCTGTGTGTATTCTATGTGCAGAATACAGAACTACGGGGAGACAATCAGACATGGATAATTTATACTTAATACAGTTAATTTGTAGCCAGTACAGCAGTCTGTTTAATGCTGATCTTGATTTCTGCCGGAAGTTGGTATCGTCACGGGGACCTTAAGTCTAGATCTACAACGGCACTATCAGAGTGCGCGGAAGTAAAACCGTGAATTGGTGAATAATAAAATGTGCGATTAGGTTCTTAATCATATTCACGATAAACTATTTGTGTAACTATATCTGTGACGGTTCACAATGCTCGACACACAGAGCTGTTTAGCGCGTCCCTAGGAGGCGGTTAAGGGATGCCCTCTTGTCGGGGGTAGCGCGTCCCCAGGAGGCGGATAAGGGATGCCCTCTTGTTGGGGGTAGCGCGTCCCCATGAGGCGGATAAGGGATGCCCTCTTGTTGGGGGTAGCGCGTCCCCAGGAGGCGGATAAGGGATGCCCTCTTGTTGGGGGTTATAATGTCATAATACGGAAAGACTGACCACTGTGGAGTTTATAAGTGCCACGCTACTTGCACGATTAATTCCCATGTGGTATACGCTGGTAAGAATAAATTGATGTAGCCAGTACGAAAAGCTCAATTTTCCTCCCCTATTCATAACCTATAATTTTCCAGTGGCATTCAACATTTTTCCTTAGGTCCATATTTCCTAAATTGTTAACTTGCTCCTAAAATACTGTTTTAACCATATAAAGTCTTGCTATATTTTGTTTTGAACATTTTCATGTAGTAAAACAACGAAAATTCAATATTCAACGTTTCGATCTGAAAATCGTCACGAATATATTTGTTTGTTACCGTTCAGTTTACATATACTCACATTATTAGATACTACTACATACACAGTACCAGTATCTGTGTGACCACACGTGTCTTTCACTTGAAAGTTTAGGGTATGGGTTCCTATGGATAATACTCGGGCGGTTCTAATCTCCACTGAAAAGGAAGCGATATAAACACTCTATGTACTTGACTAGCTACTATTTTTATTATGCAAACCTTTTACTAATTGATTTGTTGGGTACCACAAGGGAATGCACACTGATAATTTATCTTCAGAGGAAAGTAATCTTTAAAGATTACATACTACGCAACGAGGTAGAATTTTTGTTATTTGTATCAGCTGGCATAATACAGAGAATAGTGTATAGCTTTCATGAGAATTTTAGATTTAATATTTTTCCCTTATTAAACTGAAGTAATTATTTACCTAAATTTTTAGTTTTTAAAAGACTACTGTACTGTTTTACTTGAATAACTCGCAAAATTCTGAAAACATGATATATTTGTTTTAATTTTGCCTGCGTGGCTACTTGTTCCTGCACACAAAAAATAAAAATTGAATCTCTATTATATATTACACAAAATCTAATTTGCTTTGTAAGCTGAAATGTGATTAGCTAATTCAAATGGAGAAACCCATAAACAAATTACTTGTGCTCGTCACATGACCTATTCTTATGTCGTTAAAATTTAAATAGTCCCATGACGTCATCGACGCTTTTTAGTGATATATATATATATATATATATATATATATATATATATAAGGAGATTTTATGAAAGAAAATTGAATGTCTAATATATAGTCTAAAATAGTTTTAAAATGTTTTCTTTTTGAATATACTTGGATTATTGTATACTTAAAATACCAAACACAGTCCATACAAACAAATTACACAATGCATGATAATTACGTTAAGGGGAAATAACTCAATAATTTTTAGCACATTCATGATTTTTTATTAATTGTTGCTAAAGAGTACGTACTCCCAGATATGTTCAAGACATGAACAACTTTACATTCGATAAATCCAATGACCAACAAGCGTGCACTTTTGCTATCAAAGACTTTTGAATCCGCTCACCGTTAGTAGTACATTTCAACATTTAGTTGATTCGAAATATTTTAATTTCGTTTAAATACTCAATACATGAGCAAAGTTGGTTATTTCGTATAACCTAACTTGGTTTTTCAGCACGTGACTGATTGTGACGTCATAATAAGATGTATTGATGACGTTGACTATACATGAATTCTTCCGCAAACAACAAGTGACGACACTAAAATTGTGATTTGCAAATATTATTTGATAAATTGTAAAATATTGTTCTTGTTACTTCATTTCTACTATAGAATTTAAAATATAAGGTTTGTTTTCAATTGTTGGTTAGATTATTGGATATAAACGACTTTGGATCGTTTTACGCTGCAACATAAACCGCTTCGCGGTTTATTCAGCGTAAATCGACCCAAAGTCGATTATATCCAATAATCTAACCAGCAATTGTTAACAATCCTTAAATAAAACAAATATTTTCATCCATAATTCATGCGTATAAAATGTCAGTTTTTATATCTTACTATAGCAATTAAGCGGACTAGGCGGACGAGCGGTTAAGGTTGTTCGTCTACTATTGATCACGTGGTTAGTCAATACTGAGATTGCGGGTTCGGGTCACACTGCGGGCATAGTGCTCTCGACTCCAATTTTAATTGAGCAGGATTGCCAGTTTTTTCACCGAATACCCCAATAAAAACTGGACGCCATGATATAGGTAAAAACTTGCTAAAATGGCTATAAACAACATTTAAACATACAAACAAACATATTACATATATTTTGTTTTTGTTCTTGATCTCTGACAACCTACTTACATGTTTGAATACTAAATGTAAAATATGCTGTAGATGACGTCATTGTGGTTGTCAGTGTATCAGACGTATCAGCATCTGATACAGTCAGTTTGAGAATTAACGTGTTTATCGCTACGTCATCGTAATATGGCAGAGTCAAAGGTGTTCCTAAATTCGAAATAGTTGGAGAACTTCCTGCAAATAAGAATAATCTTATCAAAAGCTTCGGATCACTCATTGTAAAAATGATTGGCAGCTACTGTTTTCCGGTACATTCCTGGAAATAGAATGTAGGAAAATACTGTGTCTTGCGTCTGGACAAAAAAGCTTTTTTAGTATGCCAACACATTTTTTTCACTATTACGTTTAAAAAAGATAAAAAGATTAGTCTTTATGATCAGACCACAACCAGATTTCTTTGAAAAAAAATGTTAACACAATCTTAATGTTTTTTTTTGTACAATCATGTTATTAGAATGTATATACAAAACATGCTATTCTAGCTACACTGACATGTTTAGTGGTACAGGTAAGAGATACATTACTGGGATCTTCAGTTCTACACTAGGTAAGAGATATATTACTAGGATCTTCAGTTCTACACTAGGTAAGAGATATATTACTGGGAACTTCAGTTCTACACTAGCTAAGAGATACATTACTGGGATCTTCAGTGCTACACAGGTAAGAGATATATTACTGGGATCTTCAGTTCTACACTAGGTAAGAGATATATTACTGGGATCTTCAGTTCTACACTAGGTAAGAGATATATTACTGGGATCTTCAGTTCTACACTAGGTAAGAGATATATTACTGGGATCTTCAGTTCTACACTAGGTAAGAGATATATTACTGGGATCTTCAGTTCTACACTAGGTAAGAGATATATTACTGGGATCTTCAGTTCTACACTAGGTAAGAGATATATTACTGGGATCTTCAGTTCTACACTAGGTAAGAGATATATTACTGGGATCTTCAGTTCTACACTAGGTAAGAGATACATTACTGGGATCTTCAGTTCACACTAGGTAAGAGATATATTACTGGGATCTTCAGCTCTACACTAGGTAAGAGATATATTACTGGGATCTTCAGTTCTACACAAGCAAAGAGATACATTACTGGGATCTTCAGTTCTACATTAGCAAAGAGATACATTACTGGGATCTTCAGTTCTACACTAGCTAAGAGATACATTACTGGGATCTTCAGTTCTACACTAGGTAAAAGATATATAACTAGGATCTTCAGTGCTACACTAGGTAAGAGATATATTACTGGGATCTTTAGTTCTACACTAGGTAAGAGATATATTACTGGGATCTTCAGTGCTACACTAGGTAAGAGATACATTACTGGGATCTTCAGTGCTACACTAGATAAGAGATATATTACTGGGATCTTCAGTGTTACACTAGGTAAGAGATATATTACTGGGATCTTCAGTTCTACACTAGGTAAGAGATATATTACTGGGATCTTCAGTTCTACACTAGGTAAGAGATACATTACTGGGATCTTCAGTTCTACACTAGGTAAGAGATATATTACTGGGATCTTCAGTTCTACACTAGGTAAGAGATATATTACTGGGATCTTCAGTGTTACACTAGGTAAGAGATATATTACTGGGATCTTCAGTTCTACACTAGGTAAGAGATATATTACTGCGATCTTCAGTTCTACACTAGGTAAGAGATATATTACTAGGATCTTCAGTTCTACACTCGGTAAGAGATATATGACTGGAATCTTCAGTTCTACACTAGGTAAGAAATATATTACTGGGATCTTCAGTGCTACACTAGGTAAGAGATATATTACTGGGATCTTCAGTTCTACACTAGATAAGAGATATATTACTGGGATCTTCAGTTCACACTAGGTAAGAGATATATTACTGGGATCTTCAGTTCTACACTAGGTAAGAGCTATATTGCTGGGATCTTCAGTGCTACACTAGCAAAGAGATATAATACTGGGATCTTCAGTGCTACACTAGGTAAGAGATATATTACTGGGATCTTCAGTTCACACTAGGTAAGAGATATATTACTAGGATCTTCAGTGCTACACTAGGTAATAGATATATAACTGGGATCTTCAGTGCGACACTAGGTAAGAGATATAATACTTGGATCTTCAGTGCTACACTAGGTAAGAGATATATTACTGGGATCTTCAGTGCTACACTAGGTAAGAGATATATTACTGCGATCTTCAGTGCTACACTAGGTAAGAGATATATTACTGGCATTTGCAAAAACGTAATTAGTGAAGAGGGATAATGAATTCCTTTATTATAGGTGGCATATAGTTCATCTAATTTTTTTTAATTTCTGCTTCGTGTGTCCTTTTGTCTTATTTTCTCAGAGATAATATTGCTGAATATTTCGATTGTTTCGTATCAGCTGGCGTAATACAGAGAATAGTCGTATTTGCGCAAACATATGTATGTATTTTTATTTTATCTTACATTTTGGAGTTTTTATTTAACAATAAAATATGTTTGTTTATATCACAAAATTATTTCAGACATTGACACTCAGTTTGTTGAATTATAAACACAAAATGTAAATATATACTTTAGAATATTCTGTGATCAATAAATTTAATATGGTATTTTATAACATACAAGATACTATGCAATATATAATGGCTATTATATTAAATTATATTGGCCAATATATTTTCCAAAAACAAGGAAAAAAATATGTTTTAAATGTTTTAAAATCATATATAAGGCAAATATAAATGCACATTAACTCACGGCATACCCAATATGTAAAGTAAATTATTCAGGTTTAAAAACTAGTCGATTTTCAATAATACAACTCAAGCTATGATCAGAAGTCACTTGCTCATCAATGCGTCTAATCCCATTTTGTCGTAATTAAAAACTCTACGTCACATGTATTAACTCTTTGTAAACAGTTAAATAACTAGGAATGAACCGTTCATACATACCTGGTGTCACAACGGCGTTTATACCGTAATCTCTGTTGTTAACTGCAGTGGCAGATCCCCAATTGTATGTGGCAGAGGATGCCACACCTGTAGCTGTTTTTATCCAGTTGCCATTATCATATGGTATCATAGGTAGCCCTGGTGTATACCTAGAAATATATTTGTAATTACCGTTGTCGAAATAGAGAATTAATACCCTGTGTAGGGTATATACAAAAATATTCTAGGTTTGTACAAACAGCGGAAGGATATATTTGTGCTCTGGTGAACTGCAAAGGATTTTTAACATAGAGATTATGGTAACGTACTTTAAATTAGGTGTGAAGTGAAGGAGAATCAGATGTTGACTTTTTATATAAATAGTTGGGTATTGGAAAGGTATCACAGGACTCGATCCTCAGAACTTCTAAACGCTTCCATATTTCGAAAGTAGGTGATAGGGGATGTCTTCTTGTTACTTGCCCTTTAAAGACCCGTTTTGCAGTTTTTGAACAATGTATGCGCACTATAGTCTGTTACCAAAAGCTTAATTTTCCGTCTAATTTTCCGTAGAATTCACCTTGAGCAGCACCAAGTAAAAATTTTAACATTGTACCCTATCATGTATCATGCCTATGACCTCTCGTATTCTAGTATAGGACGCTACTAGTGATGTTGTGACATGAATGCTTTTCAAAAGAATACCTACCAACCAATAACATCGTTATTTTGCACCGGTATCCACTGTGTTGGATTGGCGATGGTTTTAGTTACAGTTGTAAGTAGTTCTGCTCCTGAAATAAATATATCAATCTACTGTACAAAATATACAATTTAGATATAAGTACTTTATCTAACACTTATATCATCTACAAAAAAGGCCGCATCATATTGAACAAAAATGATGCAGAGCTAAGGTATTCGTATCACAATTGACCACGTGATCATAGCTGGCGTCCTGGAGGTCCATCGATTTTTAATGCAGCAGACGTCGGTAATGTTCGGTAAACATCGGAAATACTATTTGAGTAACTACTTTTTTATTCAAAACTGTTAACATTGACTCAAAGTAAAACAATTTATTTAATTTGTATTATTAATTAGCAATACACTGATTTAATAAAGTTGTATTTTTTGGTCGAAAAATAAAATTAAACGGTAACTTCAGGTCGGATACCTTAAATCCTTTTATCTACAAGGAAGATTTGATGCAACGGTAGACCAACACTTTTGAGACCAATAAAACCAATTTGTCACGCAACAAATTCTTCAAGAGGAAATTTTAAAACCGGATGCATATACAAACGTCATACTTTGTTGTGCGCCATATTTGTTCGATGCTATTTATGCGCGAAGAGAAGCTACCAAGTTTTCCGTTCCTCACAATATGGATATTTTCTAATTAAAATAACTTTAAAACATGAATTAAATAATCGATGTTCAACGTGAGTTTATTATATAGAATATGTGCATGTTCTGCATAGTTTGCGAACATGTTCTCGTCCTGAATATATTTGAAATACTGCTTGGAGAACGGCAACCAACCATCCAGTCAATGAATTAGTTAATTCCCTTTTAAGAGTTTAAACTTGAGTTTATTATATAGAATATGTGCATGTTCTGCATAGTTTGTGAACATCTTCTCGTCCTGAATATTTGAAATACTGCTCGGAGAACGGCAACCAACCATCCAGTCAATGAATTAATTAATTCCCTTTTAAGAAATAACTAGGCAAGAAAAGTGACGACGAATCAAACAAAAGGTAGTAAATCACCGAGTTGGGGAAAAAAGATCTATAGATTTCCTGATTTTTTTTATTCGACTAAAAATTTCAAATCAACCGTAATCATTTCGATGTGTAGTTTGCATTCACCACTTTAATTGAAAATAAATGGTACGTTAACTGCAAAAAACTCCCTCATTTTGGAAGTAGTTTACACATTTCAAAAAAAAACTTAAAGGTCATTAATAATTAGTTTTAATAATATGCAAAGAGTGTGCAAAGCAACGGATTATTAATAAATAAATACCTGAAACAGTAACGATGTTTTGTCCTTGTAATGAATAGGATGGTGATGTCCCTGGACGCCATATTTGAAGACGTAATTCTCCGGTATTAGTCTTGGGATAAAAATGCCATTGTTTCACAAATCCACAGCAGTTTATTGTGTATTTCTTGTCATTAGATAACTTTAAGATACTTAAACCTACAAAAATGATATCTTACTTAGATCAAAGTTATGTTAGCTGTCCGATGTTGATTTATTGAACAATTCTTAAAGTACAAATTACGACGCCACCCGAATGTATGGGGTTATGACACTAAAGGGAACCAATCAAATTCAGAACATACAAGAAAATAGTACTTAACAAACAAAATAGTCCTGTTTATCTTACTGTATATTAAAAACTACTGTATGGATTTTAATAAATGAAAGTTTTTCTGAAAGGTAAATATATTGGAAAAAGTTTGAGTTCTCACATGGTCTGTTCTAATGTTGTTTAGTATATTTTATGTCACATTTACTACGTGACCTATAAACCAAGATTTTCTGAAAGAAAGTGCTATTTTAAGAGTGATGTTTACGCTGGAAGTTGGTTTTCTCTTGGAAGGTTTTAAAGTGGTCATGAAATCCTGTTAGTTTAAACATATTTTATTTGTGATAAACAACAAAAAGGATAAGACACATGTAATACATACTTTGTAACAATAATAGTAAGACATGTGCATGGTATCTAACATAATAAAGTAATACCAAATATGAAAAATTGATACATATATTACGAAAGTTTTCAGTGTAAATGTATGTATGTATGTATATGCACGTGCACGTGTGTGTGTCTTTTATTGAATATCATATCAGAAGGAATCTATTGGTTTCCTTTATAAAAGTGTATACATTTTGTATAACAATCTCATATTGTTGATCTGTAATATTTGAGTTCAGCCCAAGCAATAGATGTAGATCTATATTATTATACCCTGTTACGCAGTTCAGGTTCTCTAATAGAGCACTTCTAGCATTCGTGTACAAAGGACATTCAAAGAAAAAATGGTAGCTGGTTTCTTGAGGATATCCACACCGACAAGATGCATTTTGAATTATATTAACTTTAAAAAGGTCATTACATAGGGCTGTCACGTACGATTCTGGATATATATGGTGTCGGTCAAGCAACGCTTAAGGTAAAAGAGCTGTGTTAATTCCAAAAATAACAAATTTAGTAGAAAATCTTAAAGAATTGGATTAGTGCTTTCACACCTAAAGACAAAACCCCAAAAACATTGTGTTACTAATGATCGAAGTTGGTGTAAGGTCACATACAATAAGAAAAGTCTATAAGATACCCGTAAATATATATTACCATATGTTTGATTCCTAAAATCCTCAGCCGTCCAACGCTTTTTTGCGGGGAACGTCAGAGAGCTCTGCATAAGCAAAACAGCATATTTTGCAACACGGGTCTTAGTTGGCATATACATGTATCATCGTGTCCAGATTTTATAAAACATTTTTTTTTCCAGTTGAACTATATATATGTTTCGCTTCTTTAGATATATTTTTGTTATGAATATATAAATACATTGCCTCAAAAGCAGCGAATTATAAAAAGTTTAACTGGACGAAAATTTTTTATAACAAATTGGCGCGATGAAATATGCCGACAAAGGATTCTCGAGTAGTTTGACTGATAATCCACAACAGTTATCCAATTCAAGATGGCGGCCATAAAATTTACTTAAATTAACAAAAGTGTTACTGTGAACGAAATATATCTAATAATTTTAATGTCAGGATGTTATTTTTAAAAAGAATACACAAATTAAAACAAATTTCTTTTGTAGATATGAATTTTTCTAAATTGGCATTCTAAATAATTTAATAATATTATGGTTTCCGCAAATAATATTAATATTATATGTTTTATGAAACAAATCTGCAGTTTTAATAACAAAATAAAAAAGGTTATATTTTAACTTTTTAACAATTCTCTTTAAATTTGGCATCGAAGATATTACATAAAGAACATAAATTTTCAGTACATATGTTTGTGGGTTAGGAGCCTTCGATACGATAACAAGGGATTTTTTTATCTATTAATAGACCAAATTAAAATAATAAGGATTAGATTTACTTCATACAAAGAGCATTAATGAATTTGATTAAAAATATCTAAGAATAACCCCACAAAAGAAAACGTATATATACCGCCTGTTGTATCGATATTCTTGTCTTTACTTTGAGGGTTATTCTGTCCAAAAACTGTGCCATCGGTACATATTTGTCCTGCAAAGATCAAACAATGGAAACATTGTAGAAACTTCTGGCACTAAACACTTAAGTTATAATTCCAATTTCCGCACGGGTTATACGATATAATAAGGTTTTGTTATGTTTACACCTAATACTCCGCAAAAGGGTTGCTAGAGTATAAAATATGGCAAATGAGACACAGTAGCGGTAGGAACAGGTTGAAGCAGCGAAAGTAAAGGGATGAGAAAAGAATGGAGTAACGGAACAACCCTTTTCCACCTGCACCGCATCTCCCCTAAAATATAAAAATAAATAAATAAATAAATAAATAAATAAATAAATAAATAAATAAATAAATAAATAAATAAATAAATAAATAAATAAATAAATAAATAAATAAATAACCTTCCGGGTAATTATTTTAGCATATCGTGCTCACTTATCTATCGGCATTCAGGCCGTTTTTATCGCTTGAATTTTAACTACTTTGTCCTATACCTTTTATGACAAACTAAATATTCCCATAAAAAGATAAAATACCAATAACAAGTTTCGGTATAAGGAATCCTCATTCTTAACCACAGAATATAATAACGAAGCCACAACAGATATTTAATAGTAACCACAGCATATAATGATAAAACCACATATAATTATGGAACAACATCGTATGAATATGAAACCCCATCCTATAATGATGGATCAACAGAATATAAATACGAAACATGATCATTTAATGACCAAGGGTATATACAAACAACAGTATATAATCATCTTATACAACATAAAACTGCTATGGCGTTCCATAGAAAACACTGAAAAAATTATTTTACAACCTTTTGCAATGCCACTAATTACATGAACCAGTTGGAGTAATTTTAAGAATGTTCTGCTTTTAGAAACGGTGGTCAGTATGTTAGATGAAACATTGAACTGCTGAAGACAATATCTTAATTGAAATGAGCAAAAGTTTTGTAAGAGTAAACTTAAACGCTTTCAGTGTTGCACTATAATTTTAACAATTCTAAAAACTTTAAAATCTTATGACAAAAAAAAACCAAAAGTTTGGTTCCCAAAGATTGCTAAGTGGACTGTATTTGAAATTTTTACAGTATGGAGTTATGCCCTTTGGCCATACAAACAATCAAACAAGCTCACGGAAAAATCACAGAAGTATGTTTTTTGTATTTATTTTAAATTGTGCCCACGTAATCGGTTTGAAATATCTTGTCAAACTTTGAAACATATCTTGTTAATATTGGTATCTTTTAAAGAACAACAACTACGAAATGTTAAAAAAAATTAGCTTCTTTTGTTCCTTTTATTGTTTGTTTGTTTGAATGAAGTTTGACGCCACTTTTAGCAATTTTTTAGCTATATCATGGCGTCCTGTTTTTATTGGGGAAGGAAGCCGAAGTACCCGGAGAAAACCCCCGACTTTAGGTACGAAAACTGTCAATCCTTGTCAGTTAAGATTAGAGTCGAGTACATTCTGCTCGCAGTTAGACTCGAACCCGCAACCTCAGTGTTGATAGACCACGTGATAGTAGATGAACTACCTTGAGGGCCTCGGTTCTTTTTAATAAAAAAAAAATAAATCCTTTAATAAAATTAAGAGAAAAACACCTGACAAATCTAGAGGAAAACTAAATGCGCAATTTAACATGATATTTTATAAAAGAAGCTGATTTAAATTTTTGGTAAACATGTTAATTAAACAAACATATAGAATTAAATTCGTTTATTTTTTCTTTGTTGGTAGTTAACAGAGGAAAAAGGGGGACACCTCAACAACATCAATAACAAGAATTATTATAAAGAAAGCGAAAATCAAAATACAATTTGAAGAATTTTAAACCCTAAAATGTCTTAAGTTTTCCATTTTAATTCAATTTATTGTTTACTTACCGACAACTGTTTCAAAATTGATCAAAATAATGAATAAAAAACACAAATTTTGTCTCCTTCCCATCAGTTAAACGTTTAACACAACGAAATATTTTTACTTTTACATGTCTACGCTCCTTGGTTTGGGGAATAGATCACACGTAATATTTATTCTGAATTTCAATAGACGTCAACAGTATAAATGATATTTGTTTATCTTTTGAATGTTCATAAGAAATGGAATTCACATTAAATAATATAGACTAAATATTATGTTATAATGAAAAGTACCTGTGTTGGTTCGCTCGCTTAAACATCTTTTTAGATGTATTGTAAAAATGTTGAATAGGAATTTAGTCATACAGAATATTTAATTTCAATAAGTACAAAAAAATTAATTGTACTGAAGAAAACCTACATCACGATAGGTATTAACGCTATTGTCCAGATTTTATCGTTCTGTACAATGAGTTGTTTTTAAGTCATACCTGAGCACGTGATAAGGTCCACTGAGTAAGTAAATTTATTAAAAACGTTAAATTGCTATTAAGCATCTTCTTTTCAGCAATTCAGTGACTTTGAGTACAGATAAATCGATAAATCGATATGAAATGCGCATTAAATGTCATTTTTTAAAGATCAGTTAAAAAATGAAATACGTAAATTACTCTGTTTATTTTATTGAAAGTAATAGATTGCGTAATACTAATAATTATCGGAGTACTGAAGGAGGACAGTTACAACAACAAAAACTAATAATTACGGTATATGAAAAAAACACTTTTTATAAATTCCTTTCCCAGCAAAACACAATCAGATATGGCGTATTAGATACATACAAATAAAGAAAATGACCGTAGATACATACAAATAAAGAAAATGACCGTAGATACATACAAATAAAGAAAATGACCGTAGATACATACAAATAAAGAAAATGACCGTAGATACATACAAATAAAGAAAATGACCGTAGATACATACAAAGAAAGAAAATGACCGTAGATACATACAAATAAAGAAAATGACCGTAGATACATACAAATAAAGAAAATGACCGTAGATACATACAAATAAAGAAAATGACCGTAGATACATACAAATAAAGAAAATGACCGTAGATACATACAAATAAAGAAAATGACCGTAGATACATACAAAGAAAGAAAATGACCGTAGATACATACAAAGAAAGAAAATGACCGTAGATACATACAAATAAAGAAAATGACCGTAGATACATACAAAGAAAGAAAATGACCGTAGATACATACAAATAAAGAAAATGACCGTAGATACATACAAATAAAGAAAATGACCGTAGATACATACAAATAAAGAAAATGACCGTAGATACATACAAATAAAGAAAATGACCGTAGATACATACAAATAAAGAAAATGACCGTAGATACATACAAATAAAGAAAATGACCGTAGATACATACAAATAAAGAAA
This sequence comes from Limnoperna fortunei, assembly GCA_944474755.1. Taxonomy (NCBI): domain Eukaryota; kingdom Metazoa; phylum Mollusca; class Bivalvia; order Mytilida; family Modiolidae; genus Limnoperna; species Limnoperna fortunei. The sequence continues at coordinate 45,083,127 of OX104124.1, forward strand.
ATGACCGTAGATACATACAAAGAAAGAAAATGACCGTAGATACATACAAAGAAAGAAAATGACCGTAGATACATACAAAGAAAGAAAATGACCGTAGATACATACAAATAAAGAAAATGACCGTAGATACATACAAATAAAGAAAATGACCGTAGATACATACAAAGAAAGAAAATGACCGTAGATACATACAAAGAAAGAAAATGACCGTAGATACATACAAATAAAGAAAATGACCGTAGATACATACAAATAAAGAAAATGACCGTAGATACATACAAATAAAGAAAATGACCGTAGATACATAAAAATAAAGAAAATGACCGTACTATGACAAATGTGAAATAATAAATCACAGATCTCTGCAGCATACAGTACTAATAACGCAACATACAGTAATAAACAGGTAGCTACAAAAGTACATAATACATTATTTCAACGCTTTTGTTAGTTGTTTTGTGGTTTAACGGCACTTCCAGCAATTTTTCAGCTATATCGTGGCGTGGTAGGAATCCGGAATATAGGTAAAACCTCTGACCTTCAGATGGAAAACTTGCAATCTTCGTCACCTAATATTGGAGTTGACCATATCACATTGAGACTTGACAGGTACATTTTGATGTTTTACAACAGTTTTTCGTGTATGCTTTGAATAAAATGTCATCAAGGATACCAAGGTTATACAATTTACTACGTCAGACGTGCGTTTTATCTAATTAAGACTCATCATTTGTGATTAAAAAAAAATTCCAAATAAAAAATTACGACGTTGAAGAATTTTACCGTTACAATTTCAAAATATTATACTAAATCCAAGTCTATCTACACCTTAATATCACCAGGAACTACCATCAGTAGAAAGTAAACTGTTCTGCTAGTATCTAGTTTAGGCATGCATTCTAACTAATTTAACCATCTTTTTAGTTGACTTACTTACCAATACATATGACTAAAAGAAAACGCGACGAGCGCCGTGAAAATACATTAAACGCTTACCTTTCAAGGGCACCTGCTTTCACTCGTTGCTTTTACATGAGTTCGCGTGTTTCTTTAATTTCTGACTCTAATTCTTTACATTGTAAGTATTGGTTTAGTTGTTAATGATCGTGTTCGTCTTTTTGCTTCGTACATACAGTTTGAAAGAAATTTAATTTTTGCCTCGTTGTGATTGTTTTCATTTATTATTGGACCTGTTTATGATTCACTGTACTTGAGTTCATGTATCATATTAAAAATAATTACGTTTAGGGCAGGTTCAGTTCTGTTGATATTAAGTTTAAACATCTCCTTATGTTCATGTTTTCAGCTCCCGATTCTTCAGGATTTACGCTTCATTTAAAACAACAATACCTTGACGGATTGATTGGATGTCGGCTTTACGTCCAGCAAGCAGTATTTCAGCTATATTCAGGCCAATTAAAACATTAATGAACGGAAATAGGGGAGATGATCATAGGGAACAAAATTTTGTTTTCCACTGGAAAAGTATGGAGTATTGGGTATGGGCGTTAAATTTAGCCTTTTGTAGCGGCTACAATGGGCCTTTTCTTTTTCGAAATCTACAAAAGAGTCATCATCTTGCAAGGATCGTGGTACTCTCCAAACACGTTACCCACTACGGTCCTCGGCCAGGCTTTCCGTGTTATGACCTGATAACTGAAAACCCCTTCCCGTAAAATGAGAGGATCTTACCTATCCGCCGCTCGGAGACGCGCTAATCTACTCTCTGGGTCGAGCAATACCTCCCAGTATTGTCCCAGAACGTTGAACAATAAAATCGATTAATCAATCAATTATTCATTGTAATAATTGACCAAGAATCACATTCCATTTAAAAGACTGTAATTGACATTGACGTGATTTCCTTGACCAACCATGTACAAAGTTAAGTACTCAATGTGTTGTCCAAAAATGATTCTCTTGGTAGACTTTTCTCTCATAACCTCTAGGACTAATAGATATATAAGGTCCAGGACTAGTTGCCATAAGGACTATGACTTGTTGCCTTAAGGGCCAGGACTGGTTTCCATAAGGTCTAGGACTATTTCACATAAGGTCTAGGAGTAGTTGCCAAAGGCTCCAGATCTAATTGACATAAGGTCTTTGACTAGTTGAAAAAGGTCTAGGACACGGTCACAGAAGGTATAGAACAAGTTGCCATAAGTTCTAGGACTAGGTGACATAAGGTCTAGTACTAAGTGACATAAGGTCTAGGACAAGGTGACATAAGGTCTACGGCTAGTTGCCATAAGGTCTAGTACTAGTTGCCATTAGGTCTACTACTAGTCAATAAAAGGTCCTGGACTAGTTGCCATAAGGACTATGACTTGTTGCCTTAAGGGCCAGGACTTGTTTCCATAAGGTCTAGAACTAGATCACATAAGGTCTAGGACTAGTAGCCATAAGGTCTAGGACTAGTTGCCAAAGGCTCCAGGACTAATTGACATAAGGGTTGGACTAGTTGACATAAGGTCTAGGACAAGGTCACAGAAGGTCTATAACTAGTTGTCATAAGGTCTAGGGCTAGTTGACATAAGGTCTATGACTAGGTGACGTAAGGTCTAGTACTAAGTGACATAATGTCTAGAACTAGGTGACATAATGTCTGCGGCTAGTTGCCATAAGGTCTAGTACTAATTGTCATAAGGTCTAGTACTAGTTGAAATATGGTCTGGGACTAGTTGTCATAAAGTCTATAACAAAGTGACAAAATGTTAGGACTAAGTGACATAACATCTAGAACTATTAATCAATTCTAGGACTAGTTGATATAAGGTCTAGGTCTAATTGCCATAAGGTCTATGACTATTTGACATAAGGTCTAGGACTAGTTGACATAATGTCTAGAACTAGTTGTCATACGGTCTAGGACAAGTTGACATAAGGTCTAGGGCTAGGCTACATACGATCTAGAACTAGTTGCCATAAGTACTAGGACAAGTTGACATAATGACTAGGATAAGGTGACATAAGGTCTAGGACTAGGGGCCACAAGGTCTGGTACTAGTTGACATAGGTTCTAGGACTAGGTGACATAAGGTCTAGGACTAGTTTCCATAAGGTCTAGGAATTGGTGACATAAGCCGATAAGGTCTAGGACTAGTTGACATAATGTCTAGGACTTGGTTACCTAAGGTCTAGTACTAGGTGACATAATATCTAGAACTATATGCAGTAAGGTTTAGGACTAGTTGTCATAAAGTCTATAATAAGGTGACAAGGTAACAAAATGTTAGGACTAGGTGACATAAGATCTAGAACTATATGCCATAAGGTCTAGGACTAGGTGACATAAGTTCTAGGACTAGTTGACATAAGGTCTAGGACTAGTTGTTATAAGGTCTAGGACTAGTTGCCATAAGGTCTAGAACTAGTTGTCATAAGGTCTAAGACTAGTTGACATAAGGTCTAGGACTAAGTGACATGAGATTCACGGCTAGTTGTCATAAGGTCTAGGAATAGTTGACATAAGAACTAGTACTAGTTGACATAAGGTCTAAAACTAGGTGACATAAGGTCTAGGACTAGGTGACATAAGGTCTAGGACTAGGTGACATAACGTCTAGGGCTAGTTGACATAAGGTCTAGGACTAGTTGACATAAGGTCTAGGACTAGGTTACTAGAGGTCTAGAACTGGTTGCCATAATGTCTAGAACTAGGGGACATAAGGTCTAGGACTAGTTGACATTAGGCCTAGGACTAGGTTACATAAGGTCTGGGTCTATTTGACAAAAGATCTGGGACTAGTTCATATAAGGTCTAGGACTAGGTTACATGATGTCTAGAACTAGTTGCCAGAAGGTCTAAGACTATTTGACATAAGGTCTAGAACTAGTTGACATAAAGTCTAGGTCTAGTTGACATAAGGTCTAGAACTAGTTGACATACAGTCTAGGACTAGCTAGCTTTAATGACTTACACTTCCTTGCAATAAAATCGGATAAACATTTTGGTAATTATATTGATATTTTTAAGTTCTGGTAGCTACGATAAGGTCGTGTGTGTGTTTTTTTTTGTTGAAATCTTTGATAAACTCAGCTTTAATAGACTTTTTGAAAGAAAAAAAGGAATATCAAACACATGGGCTAATGCAGGCTTTGATAGGCATGCAATTCAATTATTTTCATATCTTAACACTCCTTAATACCGATATCTATAAATTTTGCATCTGTATATAATTGTTTTGGGGGTTTAAATTACTACGACAATGAGCTACGCTTAAGTTCCTGGCGTTTGCAATAATAATTTGTAATTAAAGGTATGTTATGATTTTTTTTATATATTGTGTTTGTGTGTTTTATACTTATATTAATCAATATATATTCATGCGAGGTTGATCACCGACCAGTGACCTGAGTTTTACGACTGTATTTTAGAAGTTCATTATTATGTACCGTTGAAAACTATTTATGAATACATGTTTGATAAAATATGTTTTTTGTATTTATTTATCTCACAGAAAGTTCGGAGATACGTTTTCAGTACTACATTGTCCAACTCTTGAAAATGTGTGCTTTGTATTGTATTTAAATAAATTATCGTCTGCTAGAGTTCGTGCTTCTTATTGTATCACTGTAAGATAATGTTTCAGTTTGTCCATCTGTTCCAATTATCCAAACTTGAAGGTACCATTCAAAATGTTTAAAAGGAAAAAAATACACGTGCTGTTACAATTACAATCAAGTAAGTGTTTATTATGTAAATGTTTATGAAGAATGATTGATTGATTGATTGATTGATTGATTGATTGATTGATTGATTGATTGATTGATTGATTGATTGATTGATTGATTGATTGATTGATTGATTGATTGATTAATGGTGTTTAACACCCGAGCAGCAATATTTCAGCTATATTCAGGCGATGAACATGAAATGGATGATAAAATGAACATGAAATGATGATGAATGAAAATAGGATGGGACACAAGGAAAAATAGGGGTAACGGATTTTAGATTGCCACTGGCAAATGGGAGGATGGATAGGGTCGGGCAATTTAGCCTCCTGTACTGTAGCGGGATCGAAATCCCTACTCATAGCGAATACTACAGCAGCGTTCTTTATTGTGCGAGGAACGTGGCATTTTTCCCAACACGGTGCACTAATATGGTTTGCGGTCAGGTTTTCCGTATTATGGCCTGACAACCCCAGCTTGCCAAGGGTACCCCATTCAACCACCTGGGGCACACATCCCAGTCGGTCTTTAGTCAAACCGACCTGACACGCCGGTCAGGGTACTGGGCGCTATTTAGTCGCCTTTTACGACAAGCTAGCGCGACTGCGGTCTATTCTTTTAGCCACCCGGATCCCGCACGGGGCTATGAAGAATGAAAAGAATGAAAACACTAGATCTTACTTTTCTGTAGATATTGGACCATATGCGTTGCATTAATGTTAGTGTTGTTTTTAACAACCCCCAACCCCCCCCCCCCCACCACCACCACCACCACCACACACACACACACTCCAAAAAAAAATCCACCAGTTTATACGCTACAAATTCTCAATGCACCCTTCTTTTAAAAGGACGTGATTTCGTTAACTGGCTTTAATAACCCCAAGGTGAGCTTACAGCTTTATAACGAGGCGAACAATGACAAAGCGGCATTCCTTAAACTGAACAGTATTTTTTTTACCTTTAAACTAGTAATTATATATATCTATATATATATCTATATATATATAGATATATTCTGATGTTTCAGAAATCCGCTGGATATATATATATTATATAGTTGTCACAATACTTAGACGTTTGTATATAATTTACTTACTGTGACTGTATGACAAGTAACTTTGTCATCCTATATAATATATACAAAAATGCTGAATTAGATAACTGTCAGATTAATACGTATTGGTTACGAAAATTCCATCGTCACACGCTAGTACACATGTACTATGTCTATGTCTACGATTCACCCCGGTTAAGGAAGCTATATTTTTATATAGCGGATTTGGCCGAGGGGTCTAGACCGCTGGACATAGTGCAGGCGAATTGGTGCCACAGTGTCACAACGGTGTGAGTTCGAATCCCGCTGAGGGAAAGCAAAAAATTTGACAGTGTTAAAAATCTAATTCAAACAGTGTTGAGCTTAATTTGTAGACGTATATATGTAGGACTCAAAAGTGCGATGGGACTCCAAAGTACGATGGTCACGCTAAGATGAGTTGGTTGACGCTAAAATACGATGGGTTTTTCGCCAAAGTGCGATGGTGTACGCCAATATGCGATGCCAGTTGACGCTAAAGTGTGATGGTCTTTCAGTCGCGCTAAAGTGCGATGGTGCACCTGTACAATACGTTAAGTGCGTTGGTTCACCCCAAAGTACGTTGGGAACACACACTAAAGTCCGATGGTCATCTATATAAGACATGTTAAGCCTTAATATTAATTTTAAGGATATGAAGATTTAGAGTTTAATAAAAAAGATATTGACGGGTTCCTGATGCTAACCCTATAGTCGAGGCGGCTCTCAGATGCTAACCTGTTCCTAACCCTAACCCTATTGAAAAGCTAACCCTAACATGATGATTAAGTTGGCTTCCTCATGCTGGCCCTAACCCTAACCCCTAACCCTATTGAAATGCTTACCCTAACTTGATAGTAGAGGTGGCTCCCTGATGCTAACCTGACCCTTAGCCTAACCCTAACCCCTAACCCTATTGAAATGCTAACCGTAACCTGATAGTAGAGATGGCTCCCTGATGCTAACTTGACCCTAACCTTAACCCCTAACCCTTACCCTAACCTGATAGTCGAGGTGGCTCCTTGATGATAATCTGATCATCGAGGCGGCTTACTGAAGCTAACCTGATAGTGGACGTGGCACATGGATACTATAGGACTATCAAGAGGAACACTAGAAGGGAAAGATTGCCTGAAATAAATCCATTTTTGTGGGTGTGATGTAATTTTATTTCACGAACTAACTCTTTATTGTTTTTCTGACATCTGTTTCTCATGGATCTTGTGTCATGTACTTTTATTCCCCGATTAATAGTTACTGTTTTTCTGACATCTGATTCTTTGGATGTTGTGTACTTTTATTCCTAGGTCTATTTAGGGTTTAGGTAGTCACTTGATAGTGTCATTTTCACAGTTTTTTTATATTTGTTTACCTGTGGTGAAACCTTTTTGAACGGATTACAAAAATGCTCCGTTCAGTTTTGTCAACATTATAACCTAAAGAGAAACGTTTATCCGTGTGTCCTAAAATTTGTTTTTTTTTCTTTAAAGATTTCATACAGTTTTGTGCCAGTTTATAAGTAATAAAACTATAGTAACACCCCTTTGGCATTTCCTTAAATTTACAAGTCGTTTTCGTTTTTGGGGTGTTTGCGATGCAATCTTGTTTCTTTTTGTTCAAGCGAAAATAAACATATTATCAGAAATGTGCATCTTTCGACTGAAACAATTGAAAATCAATTTACATTCACGTTTACTTTATTTACAAAATATTGGGTCTAATTAGGTATTTTGATAATTGGTGAATTTTTTTGTTGAGACAGTCTTCCACTGCGAACACACGTCCTTTGTTGTCGTCCATTTGAATGTCAATATTAACGCCTTTTCTCCAATATCCCGACAGAAACACGTTGGTACTCGCTGACATTGCTGAATTGGGTTTGAAATCTACAAAATCTCCAACTGCCGGATTGAAGTTCTTCATGGATGTGCAGACCGATTTTTTGGGGGGAAATAGAAATAACTACATGGGATACATAATCCCGTCCCACTGCTCTCGACTCTGTAAATAAATTATAGATAATAACGAAATGTAAAATATATGCATGTTACCCTTTCTACAAACACTGCGGAAATTAAAAATAATTAATGAAATGCACTTTTCAGGTTTTATTTTGAAATTGATTAATACTAGCTTTCTGACAAAGTCAGAAAGGGCCCCTTCAACAAAAAACTAAATGTTTTCAAAGTTACTCAAAAGATTTTCATGAAATTAAAATTTGCACACTCGCACATCCAGCATAGCGATTGTTCAAAATTTCTGAATTATAATTTTAATAGTTTTTGAGTATTAGCGTTCACATAGTCCAATTCTTAAAATCTGTCAGTTCATACAAAAGTTCTAAGGTTTTTGCAAAAAATATTTTAGTGATTGCACGAAATTTTAATATGCACATCATGATATGCTATGGAGCAACTGCACAAAATTTCAGAATTGTACTGTCAATAGTTTCATAGTTTTAGTGTTTACAATAAATTGTTGACGGAAGGATACACGGACAACTATAGGATGTCCCTAGTATTAATGCGATTGTAGCGAGCGAGCTACATAAAGTTTTGATGTTATATTGCGTGGTTTTTTTGTAATGATTTTTGTACGATTGTAAATAAAAATATTCAAAAAAGTAAATGTTATAAACTTCACCTTGAGACTGTGGGTGATACGGGCGCCCGTTTATGTGTCTGGTTTTAAATACGTCCATCACGGCGCTCAAATCACTGTTATTGAATTCCTTCCCGTTATCTGTTTGAAGGATTCTGGGAGGACCGAACAGATAAATGAATTTGATTATAGTATCGGCGACCTCTTTTTTCTGCTTTAAGTAGCCTCCAAATGCGAAACGGCTGTGGCAGTCTACAATGTTACAAATGTAGTTGTAACCACGCCACGGAGTCATCTTCTTGAGATCCATTTGCCACCTGCTGTTGGGATAGGTTGCTGGAATAGGCTTACGTGTCCTCTTAGTCTTGGGCAGGTTGACAGCCGAGAGACACTGGGTGCATTTAACATATTGTTTAAAAAGCAATCGAGTGTTTTCTCGTACAACCGGAAAGAAAGACTTTCTCAACGTATATGTCGTCTGTCTTCCGATGGTCGCTTTTGTGATTTTTCTCAATCTGTTCAATCATTTGCTCTTTCCCCAGTACCTTTCTGTGAGTCTCTCCGACCTTGGTGCTCCACTAGTAAAGACTGTCCGTCTCCTAATCATAAATGTACCCTGCAATGTATTTCCTGATGTTGGCCTCTCCCAAACTTAAACTCAGCTCCTCCTTTATTTTCTGGGCACCCAAGTTGTTCTGTTTGAACTTCAATTTGCAAATGGAATGCACATCAGACATGACTGCCCAAAACTCTTCTAGGTTGCAGTCGTTGGTCTCCCTTTTCCTCTTGTTCTTTTCTATGAGATAACCTCCATCTTCCGTCTCCTCCATGTTGACACTTCGTTTTGAACGGCAACGTTTGGACGTTAACGTCACAATATCTTAACGTCAGTGGCACTAAAGTGCATTAATCTTTTTGCGTTATTTGACGTTTTCGTGCGTTTTCTAAGCGAAACTCGTAGTTCTCAATATAATTGGCAGTAATTAAGTGGATCATTTGAAAAAGAAATCACACAAGAATATAATTTGCAATTATCAAAAGGCAAGAATGGTCGACATAGCGGAGATACCGACAAATATTACATTTTTGTTTTCAATACAATTCATGTTTGTATTTTGTCTCATAGACTTTATTTTGAAATAGTTCAATTTTGAATTATTTGAGGAGATCTTTTTTGCGGTGTTAACAATGTTCTGGAATCTTCTTTATTTTTAATAATATGTGATTTAATTTTATGTCTTTTTATAATATTCAGTGTGACCATCGCACTTTGGAGCAAGTACAATAAAAACGCCTTCGCACTTTGGCGTGACCATCGTACTTTGGCGTGACCATCGTACTTTGGCGTTTTGAAGATAAAAACGCCAGCGCACTTTGGCGTGACCATCGTACTTTGGGGACACCATCGCACTTTAGCGTACCCATCGCACTTTAGAGTCCTACATATATATATAGTGACCATTAAAGTTGACAAACTGTGTTGTTTAGAGCTCCGAATTCTTTGGTAACATTTCCAAAATTACGTACACGTCTCAGGTATACACTTTTCCAAGCCTTTCAAATAAAAAAAGCAATTAACATTTGTTAGCGGTCTATTCAATTTTGCCTTATGTCAGTGGCATTATACAACGTAAGAAATAAAAAATACACTAGCTTAATTTTGCACTTCTACATCAGCCACATGGTAAATTTTAATTGATGTCCTTGACGGAATCACCAGCCCTTAATATTATAAATTCATTTATTTCTTTATTTTTGTTTGGCCTTCATCTGGAACAGATGAACACTTGTCTTGTGTAGTAAAGTGTCAGGCTAAAACAAATTAGGTACACAATTTCTTAAGATTTGTAAGAAATCATTTAAACTTAACGAAATATTCAGCATTTTAGAGCCTTTAATATGACATTTTGTAAACCCACATATGTGGCTGTGTCTGCGAGGCAAGCTTCCAAAGAATACTATCAATTAACAAGAAGATTCGTCTTTGACTATCAATTTTCAATTAAGCTTTAAGCCCTATTGTGTTTTTGATCTAGCTAAACTGCATTGACTCGAAAATTGCCATATCAAGAAACAATGGCGTCCAATTCACCAATACATATAGTGAGCTTATTAAATTAGATAAGAACCAACATTCTTTAACACACAATTGCTCTAAACCGTTTCGAGAGATATTTGTAATATGTTGATTAAAATAAGTCAACAGTATATTTCAATAGCCAGTCATTTTACAATATCACCACAAGATAAATAGCCGATTTAATACTAAAACATGTTTTGGGTGTTTCCTAGCCTACAGTTTTAACTAGACATTTAGTTGAGGGTTGCATACTGATAATGGGACCTCGGTGGCCGAGTGGTTACGATAGTTCGTCTACTATTACTCACGTGGTCTGTCAACACTAAGATTGCGGGTTAGATTCTCATTGGCGGCAGGGTGTACTCGACTCCAATCTTAATTGAAAAGGATTGCCAGTTTTCCTACCGCAGGTCGGGGGTTTTCTCCGGGTACTCCGGCTTCATCCAGCAATAAAAACTGGACGGCATGATATAGCGGAAAATAGCTGAAAAAGGCCTTAAACATCATTCAAACAAACAAACATATCGATAATGTTAAACCATTCAGTAAAAACAGAGCTTTCCTTTTAACAAACAAAATTTAAAGTATTATAATCTTCCTTGGCACTTTACAAGGTGTTAAAATCAACATTAATGTTTGAAATACTTTTATGATCAAAAAAGCAAATTTTAACACGAATCTTTTTTAAAGAATAAATAAGAGACGATGAGTATGTATGCTCTCAATTAAAACACTTGTATAATATTGCATGAAAGCTCACGCCTGACTGTTAAACTCGATTGAAAAAAAGCCATGCGATAACAAACTACAATCAGAATCAATAATGCACAGTAAAATTCTGTCTGAATTATGTTAAATTTTATTTTGATTTTTACTGCAAAATGATAGCACGAGCTTCGAATACCAGCTTTTCATTTGTGGTCGAATATCGGTCGCACCATAATAAACACCTTCATCCTTATTTATCACAAATTATTAGTGGGCGGGATCCCGGGGCTTATTCATCTTACAAGTAATTTAGTTTTTTAATTTAGAAGGACTGTGCTATAAATATCAAATGTATCGCGTATACAAAATAAGCATTGGTCCGCTATCGAGCCATAAAGAATACGTTGTTGTATTTTTGTTCTTGTGACTCAAAAATGTTTTTTGTTAAAGGTGAGATAATTTTCAAGAAATTACACTGACTGAACTAACAGGTGGTCATGAGCAGAATATACGGAGACGAATATGTTGATTTTTAACGATGCATTACACAGCTGCAACATAATAGTTCTTCACCATAGCTAGTGTTCAATATTTAAAACAAGCAACGTAAGTCGACAGCCATCTTTTATAAAAGCACATACAAATTACACCAATTGTTATTGAAAAAAGTAAGAGTCTGTTTGATAACACAATTTCCAAACCTTTGGAAAAAAGCAAAGAAATAGCAAGGTGCAAATAAAAATAGCCACCTCGCAGTCCAAAACAAGAGTTTCGTTTGCAGTCAATACAGGGCCAGTCATGTCCGGTAAAGGAGTGGTCTACAAAAACTCTAAGACACATTTGCATCTGTACTCATTTGACAGAGATACTGGTTATTTGTCTACAAGGACACGATATCGACAATTTTTATTGATCGGAAAAAACAAGTATGCAACAGCAATCCTCGATCAAGTGGTATTCCGCACATCGTGAGTTTGCACTTTCCTTAGAATTGGCTCGATCAAGGAAATCCTGGTATTCCCCAAAGCTCTAGAGACAGATCTGCTACGATATTTACATGACGTTTTAGTTTGTTATGTGGGACATCTGTTTATGTTGCGCTGCACGTGCTTCGTTAAGCCTTGTTAGAAATTGGCTAAAAGTGATATTTATAAAGATGATAAGTTTTTTTTCAGAAACTTTACACCAGCGTTAAGAAGATAAAATTTGGTCGATTTTTGTTGATTTTGTAGACTAGCTTCACTATGTTATTGGTGATATGTTTGAATTTAATATTTTATAATTTATATATATTACATTTTTAAATCGTATCTTTCCTATGTCTATAATTATTCACATCAAAGTTATAAAATTTCTATATGCAAGTTTTACAATTTAAATAGCTGGTAAATTTCATTATTTGTAAATTTAATAATTAAATAATGATTGTCAATTACACCTGTTTTAAAAGTCAATGATTTGGAACAGTGTTTACTTTTAAGTATAACATCTACTTATAATGTATTTTACCTTTTTTTTCAAACAGGAACGTTCTTTTATCATATATTATAGCAAGCAAACCGTCCTTAAAATACTTAAATTCAGAACAAATAAATAAATCGGCATAGATGGCGGTCTATTTAAAGCAAATATCATACCTTTTTATAATTGTTAGTACATAAAGATATTATTATCTTATATTCGATATCATATTTACATTTGGCTGGTACTTCTGTCCTTATAAAGGGCGCTATAAAACTAACATTGTGAGGTTCCTCCTGTGCCAATTGCAGCTTTTTACTTCAAACATTTGATTATCTTGCAGTTGAATCTATCTCTGTCTGCTTTCAAAATAATAAGACAATAAACAATTTTATTTTTGTCTCCTCGGTTCTGACGACTTCTACTAAGTTTGATTTTAAAAAATAAAAGCAAAACATGTATAATTGAAAATTATCTAAATGACGAGAATATCATACAAGAGAAACAATCTAACAATGAACTTCAAGGTATACAATAATCATGCAAAAATAAAACATTTATATTGAAAAATGCAAACGATATAAAAACTAAGAAAGCGTCTTTTAAAATCAAAGAATAGAGATCCTCGGGATCACAACTTATCACAAAACAATATGGCTGCAGCAACTTGACCAGTAGTGATGCGAATGAATAATTCATTAGCATCACGTTACCTGACACCTAACGGTGAAAAGGTAAACAACAAGGTGGATAACTCCACACAAATTTCTCGTGCCAAAAATAGTTTATATGACTATAAATTAAGTTCTATCATAAGTCCTTCATTTCTTTTAACGATCCCTTATACTATTGATGCTTGTTAGTGTGGTTTTTTTATAATGTCTTTAAATATGTTGCAGGCAACAGCTGGTGAATATTTCTGGTCAAAGGTGAAGTTATTGTATTTGTTTTGTTAAGATTCTTCGTAACATTTTAAAAATACGAGTCAAAAACATCTGTCAATTATACATGAGTTATATTAATCCATAGCTTACAGTCTGCTCCGTTATACCAAGTCCCTCTGTTTTTTCTGACATGCCTGAAAAATATTTCGCACAGATCCGCTGTGGTACTAAACGCGCTGAAGTCGATAATCTGCGATGCTAACCTGAGTGTAGTCAATCTCAGAGACAAACATTTATGACTCTGCAACGCTGAACCGACTGAAGTCAATCATAAAGACAAACGTGTCTGCTATCCGAGTGAAGTCAATCTCATAGACAAACGTGTCTGCTATCCGAGTGAAGTCAATCATAAAGACAAACGTGTCTGCTATCCGAGTGAAGTCAATCATAAAGACAAACGTGTCTGCTATCCGAGTGAAGTCAATCATAAAGACAAATGTGTCTGCTATCCGACTGAAGTCAATCATAAAGACAAACGTGTCTGCTATCCGAGTGAAGTCAATCATAAAGACAAACGTGTCTGCTATCCGACTCAAGTCAATCATAAAGACAAACGTGTCTGCTATCCGACTGAAGTCAATCATAAAGACAAACGTGTCTGCTATCCGACTGAAGTCAATCATAAAGACAAACGTGTCTGCTATCCGAGTGAAGTCAATCAGAAAGACAAACGTGTCTGCTATCCGACTGAAGTCAATCATAAAGACAAACGTGTCTGCTATCCGACTGAAGTCAATCATAAAGACAAACGTGTCTGCTATCCGAGTGAAGTCAATCATAAAGACAAACGTGTCTGCTATCCGACTGAAGTCAATCATAAAGACAAACGTGTCTGCTATCCGACTGAGGTCAATCATAAAGACAAACGTGTCTGCTATCAGAGTGAAGTCAATCATAAAGACAAACGTGTCTGCTATCCGAGTGAAGTCAATCATAAAGACAAACGTGTCTGCTATCCGAGTGAAGTCAATCATAAAGACAAACGTGTCTGCTATCCGAGTGAAGTCATTCATAAAGACAAACGTGTCTGCTATCCAAGTGAAGTCAATCATAAAGACAAACGTGTCTGCTATCCGAGTGAAGTCAATCATAAAGACAAACGTGTCTGCTATCCGACTGAAGTCAATCATAAAGACAAACGTGTCTGCTATCCGACTGAAGTCAATCATAAAGACAAACGTGTCTGCTATCCGAGTGAAGTCAATCATAAAGACAAACGTGTCTGCTATCCGAGTGAAGTCAATCATAAAGACAAACGTGTCTGCTATCCGAGTGAAGTCAATCATAAAGACAAACGTGTCTGCAATCCGAGTGAAGTCAATCATAAAGACAAACGTGTCTGCTATCCGAGTGAAGTCAATCATAAAGACAAACCTGTCTGTTATCCGAGTGAAGTCAATCATAAAGACAAACGTGTCTGCTATCCGAGTGAAGTCAATCATAAAGACAAACGTGTCTGCTATCCGACTGAAGTCAATCATAAAGACAAACGTGTCTGCTATCCGAGTGAAGTCAATCATAAAGACAAACGTGTCTGCTATCCGAGTGAAGTCAATCATAAAGACAAACGTGTCTGCTATCCGAGTGAAGTCAATCATAAAGACAAACGTGTCTGCTATCCGAGTGAAGTCAATCATAAAGACAAACGTGTCTGCTATCCGAGTGAAGTCAATCATAAAGACAAACGTGTCTGCTATCCGACTGAAGTCAATCATAAAGACAAACGTGTCTGATATCCGAGTGAAGTCAATCATAAAGACAAACGTGTCTGCTATCCGAGTGAAGTCAATCATAAAGACAAACGTGTCTGCTATCCGAGTGAAGTCAATCATAAAGACAAACGTGTCTGCTATCCGACTGAAGTCAATCATAAAGACAAACGTGTCTGCTATCCGACTGAAGTCAATCATAAAGACAAACGTGTCTGCTATCCGACTGAAGTCAATCATAAAGACAAACGTGTCTGCTATCCGACTGAAGTCAATCATAAAGACAAACGTGTCTGCTATCCGACTGAAGTCAATCATAAAGACAAACGTGTCTGCTATCCGAGTGAAGTCAATCATAAAGACAAACGTGTCTGCTATCCGAGTGAAGTCAATCATAAAGACAAACGTGTCTGCTATCCGACTGAAGTCAATCATAAAGACAAACGTGTCTGCTATCCGACTGAAGTCAATCATAAAGACAAACGTGTCTGCTATCCGACTGAAGTCAATCATAAAGACAAACGTGTCTGCTATCCGAGTGAAGTCAATCATAAAGACAAACGTGTCTGCTATCCGAGTGAAGTCAATCATAAAGACAAACGTGTCTGCTATCCGAGTGAAGTCAATCATAAAGACAAACGTGTCTGCTATCCGACTGAAGTCAATCATAAAGACAAACGTGTCTGCTATCCGACTGAAGTCAATCATAAAGACAAACGTGTCTGCTATCCGACTGAAGTCAATCATAAAGACAAACGTGTCTGCTATCCGAGTGAAGTCAATCATAAAGACAAACGTGTCTGCTATCCGACTGAAGTCAATCATAAAGACAAACGTGTCTGCTATCCGACTGAAGTCAATCATAAAGACAAACGTGTCTGCTATCCGACTGAAGTCAATCATAAAGACAAACGTGTCTGCTATCCGACTGAAGTCAATCATAAAGACAAACGTGTCTGCTATCCGAGTGAAGTCAATCATAAAGACAAACGTGTCTGCTATCCGAGTGAAGTCAATCATAAAGACAAACGTGTCTGCTGTCCGACTGAAGTCAATCATAAAGACAAACGTGTCTGCTATCCGAGTGAAGTCAATCTCAGAGACAAACATGTATGGCTTTGCGCTACTGAACCGACTGAAATCAATTATAGAGAAAGATATGGTTGGCTCTGCGCTGAATTCATAGAGACAAAACATGTCTGGCTCTGCGTTTCTGAACTGACTTAAATCAAACACAGGGACAAATATTGCTGGCTCTGCGCTGACGTCAATCATAGAGACAGACGTTACTAGAGCACTTCATCGTTTGTATTTTATGTCGTTTTGAATGACTTTGTCAACACTACAGTATTGTTTAATGTCAAAGTCAATATTAGTATTACTTCAGAAGACAAAGTATCCAAAACAGTCTTGTCTTGGTTGCAGCATTCTGAAAATCTAGCGATTTTACAAATACAATCCATTATATAGATAAACGGTATCACATGCAACTAAAGGTTAATTTACTTTTGGTGCCTTTGAATATGGGTTGGAAACTCCACAATTACTTCATATTTCAGATGGAGTGACAAAATCCTTTTGAAACAATGTTTGTAAAAATCGTTCAGTTATTTTTTGGTAAAATTAGTTCTTAAATCCAGAAATACAACATAAACACATAAAAACATTAGTACTGACACATTATCGACAAACATATATATTCAGTGAAGCTAACCAATAAAAATTATGATTAAGAACATATTTACAGTGGAACCAGCGACCAAAAACAACACACAAAAAATGAAATTGAAATAGGGTTGTAGGTTTGGTATCAGGTTTCAGTGGAATATTTAATGCATTACAATATTAAGAACAACTGAAATGTAAAAAACCGGACGGTCAACAAGATTATATGCTATTTGACAATGACGAAATCCGGATCGAGGCAGTGCTACACGGCATAACAAAGAACAAGAAAAACCAAATCCGAACCCAATAAAAAACATGCATGCACTCAGATGTTCAGGTAATAATATATTAATATATAAATTATTGATTAGTCGAACAGTAAAGTCAACAGGGCAATACTTCAGATATTTCTTGCCATGAACACGAATGAAGGTAATCAATCAATTCTTGGATATGAATGATGGTAATACGTAAGATTTATGCAGAAAAGCAGCATTTCGACATAAAAACAACAAAAAATTAACTGTTAATATTTTCGAATATTGAACACCGCATCCGAGAACGTATTGAGGTATCGTGCTTTTAACATGAGGTGTTGTGCGTGCATAGAGGATACAAATTTCAGATATAATACAGCCGTACAAGAGAAAGAAGACACTCTTAACGGTCATATCTATGACAAATCGGAATATAAATGTCTTTTCATACAACGTAGTCATCAAAATATGTTCTAAGTAAAATAAGAAATCATTGTTAAATTAAAAGTACTGAATTACCAAGAAAATAAACAGAATTAATTTGAATAATTTCCCTTTGATGTCTTTTAACGACAATGACCATGTTCAAGTATTAACGCGGAAGGATCTATTTTTCTGCATACTGTATGAACATATTTTGCATAATTACATGTTATTACGTAGCGTAATTGAAAACCAATGTCTTCTCTACAAACCTTTATAAAAAAAGTTATTTTCTTTGTCAATCTTTTCAACACGTCCTTTTGTTTTGGTATATTTAAAAAAAATTGATTGAATTCATCAAACAACATTATGAACATAAATATGGTCGCTAAATGTCTTGCTCTTTCTCTGATGTAGCCAAAATATTTTTTCCAAAAGTGATCATTTTATTGGCAGTAGAGAAGATTAAATACCAAAAAATGTTTATGTCAAAATGAGAATGCTGAAAGTGTATACACTATAACCAAAGGACATTTATCAATATCTGCAGGAACTGTATCTAGGAATGAGGAAATCCAAATGTGATGCCAGTTACACATGAGTACAATCAAGTAGTCTGAATAGCTATCAATTATCGCTATTGTGCAGTATTTGCCTTTGATCTTTATGTGCGGTATTATTCCATCTCACTCTACTAGCATGAGATGGACCCATCTCACCTCGCTGTCAAGACGTCGTTAAGTAAACACTGTGACGTCACCATGTTACGAAACAGTGATAAACATATTACTAGTATTTACGTGGTTTTTTTTAACTCGATGCATATTCTCGCTCTTCGATGAGATGCGACGAGATAATGCATCTGGTTTCAAAATCCGTAAATAATTATCTATAATTTATAATCTATAATACGGATCTTTTAAAGTCCATAATTATCCTTTTTATATAATAAAAGACGTGGAATTTTAAAATCGTGGGACTGCCTTGTTAAGAAAACGCAATTAAAATAAGGAGTTAAGGCGAAAAATGAAACCCATGAAATTGACTCGAAGATGAGAAGAAATGTTCAAATCTAGAGTTTTTAGGAAAATAATCCAGGGTGCCATTTCATAAAGCGATCGTTAGCTTAACGTGCACGTTATCCCATTTAAATTGCATGGGATAAAGAGCACGTTAATTAGCGATCGCTTTATGAAACGGCACCCTGGTATATAATCTAGTTAGTTATATAGTACTGTTAAATGCTTGATGTGCTAATGCTTCTGAATCTCGGGCCTACCTAGCTATCGAGATAAATTGTCATATCAACTTATGTACAGTTTACTAATTTGTTATAACAGAATAACAATTCTACTTTTACATAGACTGTAGTAAATTATACACAGTAATTCAAAGTTATCTATTTTTTAAATCTGTTTTTTTCTTTACCAATAAGGATCAAAACAAACAAAACAAGTTTAAAATTCGTATACGTCTAAGTATTGTGACAACCATATAATATATCTATCCAGCGATTTCTGAAACATCAGAAATTAGATTACTGTTAGATTTATACGTATTGGTTACGCAAGTTCCATCGTCACACTCTAGTACACATGTACTATGTCTATGTCTACGTTCAACCCGGTTAATAAAGCTATATTTTTATATAGCAGATTTGGCCGAGGGGTCTAGACCGCTGGACATAGTGCAGGCGAACAACGGTGTGAGTTCGAATCCCGCTGATGGTAAACAAAAATTTGACAGTGTTAAAAATCTAATTCAAACAGTGTTGGACTTAATTTATAGACGTATATATATATATATATATATATATATATATATATATGTATGTATACCAGCAAAATGGTCAAAAACCATCTCACATGAAAATCAAATTCCGTGTCGGTTTAAAAATAAAAATCTGTAAAATCCTCCTACTTGTACATTTGAAACAATAAAATGTGGCTGACGTAACTGTCTCCACAGCATCCTTAATTACAACCTAAGTGTGGTAGATGCGATCAGCAAAGTCATCGATTTTTGAGTTTTAAAGAAGACCTTTGGGTAAAAACCGCCTCATACGTTTAGAAATAAGCAAGAAGGAGTCAGTGAGTGCGCAATGGAATTAAAATACTCGTTTACAAAACAGGATAAATATTGTATATTCAAACGTGAAGGATGCTAATGATTTTAGTGACAGAATTTTTTTTGGTAAGAATCAGTGTGGTCTTTTACAAAATATGATTTGTACCGACATGAAACCAGATATTTGTATATAGGTTTGTCATTCGTTTTAGAATAACAAAGTCGGATCAAGTCTTTTATTATTTTTCTTTTAGTTCATGGGGAATAGTAGTATAAAGGTTGACAACGGCAAATATACGAATAAAAGATGTATTTTAAAAAGATTTTAACAAAACAATTAGCCTCCAAAAACCAACAAAATAGAAATTTGTCATTGAATCCGATAGTCATTTAAAAACTACATGCATGATATTCAACTTTCAGTGTGTCATTTAGAATATACTAGTAAATATTAAATATTACAGACATGACAGACTTGAGGTTTTGTAGTTTTAAATTATTGAACATTGTAAAATGAACTATTGTATGTTTTCAAAGTACATGTGCAATGTACTTGTAATTTAAAGAATATGTATTAGTCATTAGCATTACATGTAAGATGTGACACTTTGTGACAACAATGTAATCATTTAATAGTATTATAGACATAAGGCCGCATTATACATAAATGTTGTCTATATTATGTAGTCAGTCGCTATGTTTCAGTGTGAAAAATGTCAGTTTGTACGTCGTTGCAAGATAAGAAATGCCAAGAACATGTAGTATGTCGCAATGTTTAAAATGTCTTTATTTAGTTTATTAAGTTGTGAATCCACAAATACGATCCAATAATACTTACAACATATACTAGAAATAATTGCGTAGTAATCTGGTCAATGTGCATGAAGTTAATTATGTCTATTCTGAAACTTTCATATTGGCTAGAAATTGTACTTGTTGACATGTTAATATCATGTTACTCCTATATCAAAATCTTCGTTCACATGTTAATATCATGTGACTCCTATATCAAAATCTTCGTTGACATGTTAATATCATGTGACTCCTATATCAAAATCTCATTTTCTGCAACGCAACAACAACTCAAGATCAACTGATACAAATATACTAATATACAAATATAACTCATCATGTTACTCGTTAGTTGCTTCTGTGACATTTTTTCACATGAATCTCGCGCAAATATCCTAACTAATGGAAAGTTAATTACCTAAATTCCGTATTTGAAATAATTAAGGATTAACTACACAAAATATTTTCTCCACCGAGGGATGACAGAATTTCGTTTTGCACTAGCGATTATATTAAAAATGCACAACGGAAATTGTCTTATCCCTCGATAGAGAAAATATTTTTTGTAGTTGAAATTTATAAACAAATTCAAAACTAGAATAAACTCAAACATTTTATTTTTGTAACTGGGCATTTTTGAAAAAAGAAATCAACACAAAAACTGTTAGTTTTCCGCGGAGTAATATATGACGTGAATGGGTGCTTGCGTGTCTCCATGGCGATCAGTTTTTTTCCATCCTCTGATAGAAAATATTTTCCAGCCAATCAAAAGTCAGTATTCCCGCCAAATTTATTTATTTTTTAATTTTAAAAATATTCGTTGTCATAAACCTAATACAGATATTTATGTTATGAAATTTATAAAGTTATGAAATTACATGTACAAATAAAAAGAATATATGACATTTTGTTTTTGAGACATATCCTCCTCAGAGTGTGCTCACCTTACACAAAACTTGACAAAGACTGTCTCAAAAACAAAATGAAGCTTACTTCATATTGACAAGAACCGTGAAATAATCTTGATATCGCATATTGTTTAAGATCTAACGTGAAATAATATATCTTTAAGAAAGTCACTGTAATTATTTGGCAATGACATTTCTATTTATATCCACATGTGTCTGACCCTTTAAGTATTATTGGTACAATCGTATTTCATAATGATCATTCAGTCTTGTACTAACAACATGTTGTAAGAAAAATAGCAAATGAAAACGACCCGAACAAAACGAGCGAAAAGTCAAGCGACAATTACCAATCTCGATATAGACAGATATACACAACGCAAAACAAAAACCAATTACAGAAAGTGACTAACCTGAACCCCTAAGCCCCAAAACACCATGGTCGAACCCGGGTTCTTCTGAAATGTATTGACATTTGGAATAATGAACACAGTTTTTAATGAAAAATGTGTTAATACGTTCAAACATGTAGTTAAGCAGTGTAATTATGAGAATGATTTATGTATAAGCAATATTTCGCATAGCACCTAAATATACAAATTAAATGTCATCAAAAGATTCCAAGGATATATCCCCCAACTGGCCAGGTATGAATTTCATGGAACTTAGATTTAATAGTAACTTCTAAATCATAACATGTGTCGAGTCCATATACTTAAAACGTTGAATAGTTTTACCAACAGAATTCTAGTAAGTGATACAAAATCAGTCCATTTACATCATTGAACTAGAGAAACTTTTTAATAAATGGTTTTTTTTTAATTTTAGGGCTGTAGATTTAGACAAATACTTAATCACAGAAAGTATCATTAATTTTTTGTAAAGTATTAAAACATTTAAAACATTAACACAATTAAACTATTAGTACATTTTGGGTATGGTATAGTATGTTGTATGTGTGTTTAACCTGCTGGTTTAATACGTCAACAAAACCACTCCGGACAGTTAACTTAAAACAGACTTGCAAGCATTAATAAATTGCAATTGACATTATATAAAAAATGTGTGTCAATCCTTGTCAAGAGCGGTCTCAAATTGCCATGACCAATAAGGCTGTTCGGGTATATTGTAGAATATTATACTCAATGAAGATGATAACAAAATACAGAGCACCGTTAAAACTGTCAAAAAACATTATCCACATTTCAAAATCCGAATAAACCGGCAAACTCCAGAACAAACAACCAAAAAAATAGTAACTACAGCAATGGTTCTGACTTGGTACAAGCATTTTCAAAGAATCAGTGGGTTAAACCAGCTCTTATGGAATGCAAAACATCCCGCTTCCTTTACTGTAGTATGTGAATTGGTCAGTAGATTAAAAGGGATAGTTATCATATACCATTCGTCAGTAATAGTTGTAAACAACAATGACCGTAGCACATTCACTGTACACTGAATTCAAAAATTAGGAGAACTATTTTAAAACGATTGAATATTTTTCGACAAGGAAGTGGTATCCATAGTAAAACTTATTAAAGGCGCTGACGAGTCGTTTTTTTTCATGTAACCTTGGCTTTTAATATCCCAAAGAAAAATTCGACGTTTGCAAAATCAGTATAATCGCTGCAAGCTCTTGCATACCTGATCAATTGAGAAATATGGACAACGTATTCATGAGAATAATAATGAAGGTTATAACAAATACCGAACACTAAGGAATCTGTAATATTTCTTCTTGTGCCTAAAAAAGTGATAACATTTTATAGTATCATTTAGATCTATTCAATTGAATGGACTGGTACGTTTTATGTAATCAGTTGCCCGTTCTATGAGATGTAAAAAATTATATACACGAGTATAAGCATACATTAATAAAATTGTATTGTTCTATAAGTCCTATGTTTTTTAAATAAACCTTATTAAATATGTTAAAAGATGTTTTTATAATGCACAATGCGTTCCTTATTTTTCTACTTTACTAAGCTTATGTAATTTGTAAAACACTAAGCAGAAATTTATAATTGTGAAATTTTAGTCGTCTCGTTTGCCGTAAATTTAAAAGTTTAAAACACCATTTCTTTAAAATGCCTGCACCAAGTCAGTACAATTGCTTGCTGCACTTACTATATTTTAAGTTGTTAGTGCTGGTGTTTGCCGGTTTCTCTGACTTTTGATTTTTTTTATTCGGTGTTCATTATTTTGTTTTTACCTTCATTTAACAATTTGTATTCACGATTAACATAAAGATTTTTTGATTGGTTGAATAGTTTATAAACGTCCGTTATGCATTATTTTATATATTTATTGCAAAACAAATGTTACATAGCCCAAAGCAACTATTCTAAAACTCAAGTTTTAGAGCACAAATATCTGCCCTGTATGTTATTTCAAGTTAAAGTTACAAAATGAGATTTTGCAAAAAACTGCATGAACGCAAATATGAAACAAAATGGACTGACAATGAATTATAATCACAAAATATGACTATATTTGTATACATACATTCATGTACTTAGTCAGTGCAGTGATACGTTATCACAGTACGCCGTCAGTTAACTGGTACAACACAATATTGACATACAATGGACTTAAAAAACGTTTCCATGGGAGAAAAAAATTGTGTTGTGTTCAAATTTAATGTGTGTTGTAAACGAGAGGGGAAAAGTGTACAGTAAGTAGATTATACCTAAATTTCCACAAAATTGTGTTCATTTTTGGGGGGCGGAAAGCAATTAATAATGATTGATCAGGGCAATATTGGAAATTTGTATTACTATGTATCAGTAAACTATGATCACTTACAGACCTCATGTACAAAACTCCCACTTTAAAAAAATAATCATTTGAACAGTGTTTACAACATTATTTTTGCCCCCAAATACTAGATAGAAGATTATGTTTTTAAAACTGTGACATGTGAAACAGATAAGATGATCATGATTTATATAGATCTGAGGAAGGTATTGCTCATTGTCGTGACCAAGTGACATGTTTACAAGTATTCATGAACCATGGTATATAAGAAACAAAACCATTCCACATGACACATATTTCGTAGGATTTTACAAGAACGGTATACAAAAATGAAAGTAGCCATCGCTCTAGCGGCCGTCTGTGCCGTCTTTGGTAAGTGGTTCAAAGTTTAAAATTCTAATTCGAGACTATACACTTTTTTGCTTATTTTTCCTAATATAGGAAACTATTTGATCTTAGGCGAGACCTTATGCAAACCCGGGTTAGAGTATGGTGAAGGCGGGCGGTGGGTACACTTTTGAACCCAGATGCCTTAAGCAAAAAAGAGAGCAAATATATTGCCTTTGTGCACGTGATCTTATGGTGTTGTTTTGATAAGTGTTTTCATATTTTTCCAAACTCGCGAAAACTTTTTTGGCATACTTGTACAAAAGTCTGTACCTATTTATTGCAATAGTTTGCAACAAATATTCCTAATAATTCACGTAAAGAATGCTTATGCATATGCTTTTATAGAAGAATGTACATTTTATAAAGCTTTGGATTACATGTACAAGTTTCAACGCTTAAAAATATTTACATAATATGCATAAAATATTGGAAATATTACTTTTTTGTAATAATATTAATTGCTTTTTTTTCTTATTTCATAATATTTTATTCCCAAATTTATTCCCAAATTTTGAAACTCCTGACCACTATTTTAACAACAGTAAAATCGGGACTTCAACAGTGAAATGTAAATGAAATGTGGATATTAAAAAATTCAAAAGACCTGATAGACATCCTGAGGTCTGGTTCTCTTTCCCATTGTAACAGCATTAAAACATTTGATTTTTCGACATTCTATACGGCCATCCCTCATACGCAGCTTAAAATCAGACTTGAAGATCTTATTAAACGCTGTTTTTGCAAGAAAAACGGAAAGAGATGATATAAATACCTAGTAATTAGTCATGACAGAACTTATTTCGTTATGAATGACTCTAAACTGAAGACCAAATCTGTCAAATGTTAGATTTTCTGATTGACAACATAATCGTCATGTTTGGATTACATGTTTGTGCTCCTCTCATCGCCAATCTAGTTTTGTACTCTTATGAGGCTGAGTTCCTAGAAGGCCTACTGAAGAAGAAAGTAAAGACACTGTCCAAGTCCTTTAATTTAACATCCCGCTATATTTATGGTATTTTTTCCCTCAACAATTCTAAATTTGGTGACTATTTTCATTCAATTTACCCTAGCGAGCTTGAAATTATAATCACCACCAATACACTAAGGCCAGCCTCTTAGACGTACTTCTAGAAATAAATTCAGAAAACTACAACTAGACTATGACAAACGTGATGATTTCAACTTCCCAATTGTCAACTTCCCGTTCAACATTCCAGCAGCTTCAGCTTATGATGTGTACATTTCACAACTTATACGTTATTTTAGATCCTGCCATTGGTATTTTCTAGATTGATCAGTGCTGATAAACTGCTCAAACAAGGGTTTGTTTTACCTAGGTTGATGTTATCTCTCCAGAAATTCTATAGTCGTCACCATGACTTGCTCGTTATGGGAAATCAGTGTCTCAAATACGATCTGACATTTTCGCTGTCATAGGTAGTGTTTCCTGGATTTGACTTTTCCCTAGACATGACAATGAGTAACTCAACGGGTGTCTAATTAGAGGCAGGCACTGCTTACTCGTCCGGAGCACCAATGATTTTAATTGGATTCGGGTTACTATCTTTCAGTGTTATATGTTTTTTTTGTTTTTGTGTTGTGTTTGTCTATATCCGGATTTGTAACAGTCCTGTAACTTTTGACTCTTGTTGTTCGGTAGGTTTTCTTTGCTATTTACATACAAATTGAATATCATTATCTTGAAACAAATTTACTGGAATTTTGTACAAATGACACCCAATAAGTGTTAAATAAACAAGAAAAATACAAGTTGGATAAATGGGAAGACCATATAATCTCTGGACTAAATAATAAATTTGAACTTTAAGGGTACATTCAATGCATGCATCGATATAAAACCATGTTTGGAATGAGGACCCATTCCTATTTTACTATATTTGTTTAATATGTTGGTAAAAGTCTAGGAAAATGCTCTATTTTATACTAAAAATTCTTAACAAGAAAGAATACTTTTTTTGTTGTCCCATTTCATCATTGTATCAATCCTGCTACAGCAAGTATGTAAAACAATACTATAAAGAAAATCGTTTGATCTTTAATCGTTTGATCTTTAATGATTAAACAAATCATTACAAAGTACAAAACAAAAGACTATTAATTAGTTTAACTAAAAAAGATTGTTAAGGTATCCGGACCATAATTGACCACGTGATCATATTTGGTGTCCCGGATGTCCATTGTTTTTCAATGGAGCAGACCTCGGTAATGTTCGGCAAACATCGGAAATACTATTTGAGTAACTAAATTTTTTTCCTCAAAATTGTGAACATTGACTCAAGTTATATAATATATTTTACTTTTATCATTAATTAGCAATAAATTGATTTAATAAAGCTGTATTTCTTGGTCGACAAATAAAATTAAACGGTAACTTCAATTATGGTCCGGATACCTTAAATAAAACTAAATAAAATTGAATGATCATAATTACTATGATTTTAATAAATTGGATGTTTTTCGTCAAAAGAAAGTATTTGCTTCATGTAATCACATATATCGTACTTATAGAATACAAATAATATAATGATATATTGGGGGTTAATTTTTTGTTATAGGCCGATGTCGTTATGAGCCAATTTCGTATAGGCTTTTTTTGTTATGGGACAAAATGTCCAAATGCCGCTTTCGTACAAAATAGATTCTTCTGTAATAAAGGTCACAAATTTACTTTAAGACTTTCTTCACAAAATGAGTTAGCAGATTTGAAATTGTTACAACAAGATGTTGTTCAATGTCTGTTTGGTAGGAAGGTTGTCGTATTTGCTGTTTGATTGGCCTCTCTAATCGGAAGTTAAGGGTGCAGTTCTGTGCTCTTTCTCACTCTTGCTTGTTTTTCTGCGCAATGTCGGGGGTTTATACTACAAACACGTGGAGTATTTGTACTGGAAGACATTGTATGTTACAGCTGTCATCTTTGCCGAGCCATGTCGACATCCCGACGACTGCAACTTTGAGATTTGTGCTGCTAATGTTTCACACATAGCTTGCCACTTCGGAGAATGTACCTGCGACCCTGACCAACAGAATGGACAAAGTAAGTGAATTCTTTGGCGGCACGATATTTCTACATTCAAATTGTACAGACAAAAATTTGAGTAGAATGTTTTATATTAAAAAATGTCGAGTATGTGAAATTCTTCTCATAACATTTGGAATCCTTCAACATGCTCATTTTTGTGGTTGAGCGTTGTTGTAAACATGTTTGTGAAATGTTAATCGTTACAAAGAATTCATGTCAAATTATGCTCCTAATATTGTGATATATATTTAATTTTTCATATGATGTAATTTATGAACCTCGTTGGAGTCTTGTCCTAAGCGTTTGGATGTAAAACCATACCCCTGATATCGCTATATAATATAACGTTCGCTCAATATTATTTCAGCATGTAGCTCTGCTAATGACTGCACCAACACAATCCGTTGTAGAGACCGTTTCCAACATTTGCATTGCGTAGATGGTTCTTGCAGATGTCTCAATGATCGTCCAATTATTGGATAAAGAACAAAATATATTAGATTGTACTACTGTTTAAATTTACCTTGTGTTGTTTAATATAATAATAAAAGATGTAAAATAAGTCTTTAGGTACATTGATTGAAAGGCTGTTTATTGATCAGTATTTCAGCTATATTCAGGACAAGTCATCAAACAATTATTAAAATTGACTAATGGCATAAACCAATGAGTAGTATATTTTACCTACCATTGGAAAAGTATGGAGAATAAGTTAAGATGAAAGAATTTACCCCTTGGAAGTGACTAAAATTAAGGAGCATCTTGTTTTCTTTCTATGCTGAAACCTAAGAAAATTCTCTTTATCGGTACCCTCTACTAACGTCTGGCTTTATATTACTATCGACGCCTGTGTATTCATTTCTTCTGCTGAGGATGGGTAAAAACAATATTAGATACCGACGAATGAAAAGAAGTTGAATAAAATATCAAAATAAAGTATGATGTTTTTCTGTATCTAAATTTTTTATGGTAATAAATGTTAATAAAAAATACCTTTTTGTTTTATATTTACGGAAGTTTATAACAAACGAATACCGTTTTTATTCTCTACTATGTCTTTCGATGATGCATGAAGAGGCATTAATGATATTAGTTTTAAAAATTCAAGACATATTTAGTGTTTTCTAAAAGGCTATTTTGTGTATACAATTCCGGAGTATGCCTTCTTTTGTAAGATGCTGGTAAGATCAATAGATAAATGTTATTATAATTAAAGGAGTTAAATACACTCAAAAAACCTGGTTATACAGTTAGTAAACTTTTTTGCGTTTGTTAAACTGAAATTATCTTAAATTAACACTAATATTTGCAAATGGGATCAAATTATGCGAATCGAGTAAACAATTTTGCAGTTTTATGCGCGTGTAAAAGCGTGTGTCTTGCGCACATTTTTTGTACAAAGCGCGGAACAGCGTTTTATACAAAATGTGCTCCGGTCCATGCTTTTAGACTACGATTAAACTACAAAATCTTGCATTAAATTCCTAATGAAAACGGTGCGACTGGTTCACTTCTTCCGTATTGCATACAGAGTTACATATGTTTTTGTTAAAAGGTCGTGAAGAATTAGGTATTTAATTTACATTATTATGTAATTGTTGTTCTTCCGGAAAGTAAACACTAAAAATTAAATAAACTAGAGTCTATTAATAGTTATTTTTATCACCTGATACCTCATATCAAAGAAATTTGGTATTTTTATACTGTTTTCTGAAATTTTAAAAATGTCCACTTTCGCTAACTGTTGACCGGTCAATAGTTTCGACTGTTTCCCCTCGCTGCTCAGACATAAAATGTTGGCGGTGTAACATAGTTTTAAGATTTTTAAATTGAGAAAGTTTAATTAACATATTTGCAAAACTTTTTTCTTGTTCCTTTTTCTGCAAATACTGCTAAATCAGTTATTGATCAGGTAATAAAACAGTTATTTCATATGTGATTTGGGAACAATCAAACTGTTGACCCGAGGTGGGGGTAGGGATAGTGTTTTGAACTGTTGCCCGATAACTGTATAATATTTCGTCCTGCATATGGCATTTGACATTTTTCTGTTATTCTGTTAGAATTGTGTCAGTGGATGGTGTCTTTTAAGCTTTTAAGCAGCTGTATGATGTAGAAACTTTGATGCATAAAGATGAAATTAGATATGAACAGAAGTGTTGTTCCAATTATGGTTACTATGGGGTGTATAACGTTTGTGCGAATTAGCACATTAAAATTTAGTACGTTTGCGCACAAGTTGTTTCCCGATTGCGCTCATTATAATATTTAAAGATATACATGTAAACATTTACTTTTTACCAAATGTTTTTTACGTTTCCTTTCCTTTCTAAGTGCAATTCTTATATGTAGGAGTATGAAAATATAGAAATCGTTATCAAATACAGCCCTTATAATGACTAAAACTTCAGCAAATTTTCCGATTGTATTATTCCATCATGTTAATTATGCTTCTCATTTATTATATTGACAGCGATGAAGTAACGAGATTTCTCATTGAAATAAGTTCTGGTAAATCATATGTCAAATCAAACTACCTGGAAGTGACGTCCAATAAATGTCCTTAACGACGTCGCTAGTAAACATAGAGGTGGAGGAACATTCAAAACAAAATTCCTGCAAGTTTTCGGCGACAAATCTTACATTCATGAATTCTTATCACTCATTTTGAAACTCATACGAGTTTTCTACGGCACTCGTGATCATATCTTTAATTTTGATTCTCCTATAATGATTAAATACTCTGGCTGTTGGTTTTCAGATACAGGTATTGCTCTTAAATAATCTCGATGGATAATCTTGGAAAAAAAAACCATTAATCTATAAATATATCAACAGAAAGAATATGCATGAACCCATGTCATTGGATGAAACCTTTCTGACCATGGTTACGTCCAATTCGTCTGGCATTTCCTGCAAAAACCAGGTCGTTGAATCAAAGATACCCAAGGAATGTGTAAAATATACCGAGTCAGTCGTTCGTGTAAACTAATGATGACTCATCAGTGGATTTCAAAACAAAAAGAATATGATGGTCATTGACGAGATTAAAAAAGCCTTTTGCAAAATTCTTTAAATCTGAGGATGTTCCGGACGAAACCATCTACAACTTCAGAATAAAGAAATATTTGAATTTTAAAATAGTTTGCAATTCCAGGGCATTTAATTCAAAGAAAAACTGTATCAAGTAATGGATCAATAATACTTTATGTAATCATCAAAACAGGATGTGTGTGTGGGGGGGGGGGGTTGTTTCACTGGGTAGTCCGACTTCCTCCTCAAATAAAATCTGAACATCATTATATAGCTAAAAACTGAAAGTGACGTTAAATAATAAACAAATATGCGGGACTTCTGGTCTATCGTTAACGTTAGACGTAAAACTAATTTGAGACCTTTTTATGTCCTTCTGCCAATAATTATAATAATTTTATTTTAGACAATATACCAATTCTCTTTATAAGAAATTGCAGCAACAACAAATGACAATACTGTCATGGCAAGATGATGGGATGACGAGTGAAAATTGCTTGGAAGTATCACAGAATGCTTTTATTCCTACAAGAGGAATGTTGTGCTACGTTACACTCCCCTCTATAGAGTTATTCTCCAACGCCAAGTTTACTTCTAAAACCCACTTTTTAATCCATTCTTCTTTTTCGTTACCCATTAACTCGTTGTCTTTTATGTATTTTCTAACGTCAGTGTATGCATACGAGTCATTTACATCACGCCATGTGCGCCATGTATGTTCGGAAGGTGACTTCTCCACAACTGCACCACTTCCGGAATCGAAACGTGTCACACTGTCTTGTTTATTAGAATTTTCTTGCGCTTTATCATCATGTGATTTTCTACCGGGATTACTGCTGAGCTGGGGACTAAATACTGTAGGTAGTTCACTTATATCTATGAGAGGTTTTGAAATCTTTCTTTTGTCAGCGTCATACTGTTCGTTCACTTCTTTGTGAAGTTTCTCAATTTTGCTATTAATGATCTCTTTTTCGTGCCACTTTCGAAACTCTTCAATTTTCTTTCGAATCGAAAAGTTTTCTTCTGCTTTCGGATTTTTTATTTCTCGATATCTACTTCGATCTAGTCGTTCCACAAGTCCTATTTTGTTTGTATTTAACAAAAGTTTTGGGTTTTTGTCATTGTCAATTTGATTAGGGAATGTCAAACTTTTGTTTGTTTGTCGTCGATCGTTTCTGGACTTCCGGTCCGATCTTTCAATGTAAGGCGATGAAGCATGCTTTGATTCAAAAGTAAACGAATGATCCTTATTAATCCTCTGCACTTCAACAATATTTCCTCCGGACATATGTGAAATTCTAGTCAGTTCTTTGGTGTGATTCGGCTGCGGCGAAATGCTTTCAATTTTATGACTATAATTACTGTGCATGACGTATGGCGTTGTGACGTCATTAATACGATTAATGGTATGTCCATTGACCAAAGCATGTTCTCTGTCATCGCCATGTGTGTTGAAGCTAGTTTGTGTATCCTTCCTGCCAGTGTGAGGTTGGGTAATTGGTGGAAATAAGGAATATTCGTGTCTTTTTTGTCTGGCGCGTTTTTTCATCAACAGTTTAGTTTTCCCTTTCGGGCTTTGGCTATCCAGTGATTCCTTCATGAATGAATCGCTTTTATCTTGTTTGTGTGAGGGTGAAAACGTTCCGTCTTCAGCGGCAAGAGTGTATTTTAACATTGCTTTTTAGAAAATGTGAGTCGGTATCAATGACAGCGAGTAAGGTATGACGACTAATACTAGAGTATAAGTGACATCTACACATCATACTGGCCAATCACTGGACCTGAAAATAAATAACCTTAAATTATAACATAAGGAATAAATTGTGATACTGTATTTGATGTTAATATAAAGTTTTGTATTTCTGTTGCGTTTGATTTTAATACCGTTATGGTAATGTTTTCAGATATCACGGCGTCTTGTTTTTTTTTAAAGAGAAGACCGAATTACGCTGCGATATATCTCGTTTCTCTGACTCGATCTCATAAACTCGGGGTTAGCAGGTTGATGATAAATTCGAGTATTTCACCAACTACTTGGAAAAAAAGGACACTTATGATTCCGTGTTGATAAAAAAAGGAAATCAGTCTTACAACGCTTACATCAATTGCATTTAAATCTTTCTTTATATTTAAGAGAAAACATTTATTTCTTTCATTTACGTTTTAATCAATAGATCTAAGTTATATGAACAAGACTCCTACATATGCGTGTTTACTATGACTTTTTATCTGCCAGCGATCCATGTCGAAATCTTGTGAGAATTTTTTTAAAGGGTATATAGATATAACACTGTGCTTCATAGTTTTCTTTTCAAATCGACATTGAATAAGAAATATTGAATAATAAATATGTTGTTTACAAGCAAGTAAATCATCCGTTAAAGACTTTCAAATATTATACCATTGTCTTGTCATACAGGGTAATTACCTTTATTTTTGCTGTTTTTTAGATAGCGTTACTGAGTACCAGTCGGTACTTGGTAAAACATATTGAGTTAAGTTAATAGTTGTTGACTTAATGTAGTATGGTTATTGGTTTGACCCAACTCAATCCCAAAACTAGATTGTCTATCCCCTGGCTGCCATGTTGCCTAATGCACCATGGGTTATCTTCTTGTAACGTTACAATCGTAAAGAATAACAAAAAACCGACAGAAAAAGAACAATTACCTTTTGTGGAGAAAAATATATTGAAGATCACATAGCTTGCTAAAGACAACAGAGCATTTCATCTTAAGGTTCTCAAATTTCGATTCCATCTTATGGGAGAATATGTATCGTTTGGGTAGGTAATGCAAGAGTTGTGTCCCTTCGTGTAGGTATGTGTAAGAGGTTTGCCCCATTTTGGGTAGATATTTTTCAACATATTGTATGCCATTATTCAATCTAATTAAAATTACATGTAAATCTTTCACTTGACCCCCCCACCCCCAACCCTTTTTTTTGTTATCATAAGAGGGGAAGCAAGTGAAAGATTTAATTTTAATTAGATTGGCCATTTTTAATTGTTATATCAAACGTAGAATTTCAAATACACTTTATAGTTATTTTTCACAGTATATTCATTGCAGCGAAAAAGGTTGGTACCTGTGTAATATCATAATACGCCAAATGAAGTGTTACAACAACTAATCACGAGCGTGTCATAACTGGGTTGCGAGTTCAAGTCCATATTTTAGCAAGTTCGACTAACAGTTATAAACAAAGATTATCAGCTTCGTGCAAAAGATGTTTCATTTTACTGGTTACTCTGATTTTTCCTCCAGTACAAAAAATATAATCAAAGAACGACAACTCTTTGTACATGTTTAGTTGGATTACAAATATGTTTTGTAATCTTCATTTAAATAAACATTAGTTTTGTTATAATCTTCTATACTAACATGGATATAATAAATCTAAACCTTGTTCTTGAGAATTTATAATACTTATAAAAATTCGTTGTTAGGTACAAATAATAGGCTTATGAGATTACGTATATTGAATGACTATCATTTACTGCACAACTTTGAAATTATAAAATCAGAGGATAGAAGAATTAATAGCATTGTTATGTTATTATTATACCCCCCGCAAACTAGTTTGGGGGTATATAGGAGTCTGTCTGTCTGTCTGTCTGTCTGTCCACATCCCTTGTAAGCGCTTCTCCTAAACAGCTGGGCAGATTTTGATGAAACTTTATTATGAAGAAAGTACATCATATGTAGATGTGCATGAAGAATTTTCATCGCTGTCGGATATTATTCAGGGGA
Source organism: Limnoperna fortunei (assembly GCA_944474755.1). Taxonomy (NCBI): domain Eukaryota; kingdom Metazoa; phylum Mollusca; class Bivalvia; order Mytilida; family Modiolidae; genus Limnoperna; species Limnoperna fortunei. The sequence continues at coordinate 45,117,472 of OX104124.1, forward strand.
GATAATTGGACTTGAAGCGAAGCGGGGGGTATCCCTTTGTGAGCTTGCTCACAGTCCACACTTGTTTTTATAATGTTTTGGTCGAATCATTTTTGACCACATTTCTAGCACCATTTCAATAATATATTTTTTGCCTTCTTCGCAACGAATGTATGTATGAAGTCATATCTTATATGGGTCAACACTTATCTAATACTATGTGCAAAGGGTTACTCTGTTATATTTTAACTTTAACCTCATCTAAAATTAAACTGATTAAAAAATTATCAAAATTAAGCAAAGAGTTGTGTCGCTTTGTTTGTGAAAGACAACAGTGTATTAGTTCTCCAGGGGTTTTTATGAACAAAATTATGAGCAGGAAAAATGTAAGAACACTGGATGACAAAACTGTAAATAAAATGACAAGTACATAATACATATAACAACTATTTTGTAACAGTATTCGTATCTGTATAGAATAGTTATTATTCAAAGGCGAGAAAATACTACTATTTATGATTGATTGGATGTTTGCTCAAGTCCAGCGAGTAGTATTTCCGCTATATTCAGGACTATAACAAGTTAAACAACAATATATCAACACAAAAAAGGTGTTAGATGGGACTCAGGGAATAAAATTTAACTGCCACTGGAAAAGTATGGAGTATTGGGTAGGGGCTGAGAATTTAGCCTTTTGTAGTGGGTACAATGAGCCTGCTCTTTTTTAATATCTAAAAAGTGGTCTTATCGTGCATGAAGCGTGGCACTCTCCAAACAGGTTACCCACTACGGTACGCGGCCAGGCTTTCCATATTTTGCTTAAAGAAACCTAACGCCAGGGCATCCTGTATCCTGCACGCGGATACGCGCTGTGCTGCTCTGTGGGTCGAGTGCTGGGAATCCTCCCAGTATGGTCCCAGTATTTTCTTGATATATTTTTTTTAATCTTTCAAATTCTATTTGAATACATATTGTGCGTTTTGTTTGTTTTTTGTTTGTTTTTTTTTTGAATGGGGTTTAATGTCATTTTCAGCAATTTAAAAAATATATATGACATCTAATTTGTATTGGCGAGGAAGCCTAAGTACCTAAGGATCCCCAAACACAAACATACACACACATACAGGACAATTAAGATTGAGTCGAAAATGCCATGCCTGGAGAAACGCTTTGTCTTTGCCGGCCTGACCTTAATCGACGGTCCAATATTATGTCGATCGCTCCTATAATTTGTACACAAAATAATCAAAATCATGTATACCAACTTTTGAATGACTATAGGAAATACGACGGAGTTCGAACGGACCAATTTAACACGCATAACATAGATTTCTGTTCTGTTACCTTGATATGCTCTGGTTGCTTTATAACAGGAGGTTATTCAAGGAAAGTTTAACAAAAGCTTACTGAAACATATAGGTATGGAAGGAGTTGTTGTCTTTGTGGTTTCTAGTAGGATCCTTTGGACATTTACATGAGTACCAGATATCTAACATACCGTTTTTTTTCGTTCAAGTTTTTTATTAGCAAATACAAATCTTCCAGTGACATCAGTGCTCTGAAAGAGGGGACGATGAGAGCTATAACATCGATTCAAAGAATATATAGATTCGAAAATACCGAGTGGTAATCAAAACACGATAAGTCAAGGACAGACAAAACCATAGTTTTATGTAAGAGGGGGCAACAACAAACCAAACAGACACAAATCACAGCAACCAAAATATTAACACGAACCCCTAAAGACCGGGTTCAACTGTGTAACGAAAGACGTTAATGATAAGTTCGGTAAAACCGATAACTGGGTCAAATTTATATAATTTGAACAGATAACCGGTCATACGCTAAAGGTAGGAAAGTCCTTTATACGATGTAACTAATATTGCGACGATCAAGATGGCTATGAATATTACAGTTGGGTAATTTCTGTAGGCAGATCTATCTTAGATATTATTGCAAATTTATTTTTTGCATGTAACAAGAACTTTGTGTATTCTGAAGGTGTATTGTTTCAAGTGTTGACAGGTCACAGGTATCAGAACTTGTGACAGCTTTAAAAGAATATCCACCACGCAGTTATCATTATGTAAAACGATTATCAGGGGGAAATGAAAGTCACAAAGTTCGGTAATAAAAATCAACAAATATGGAAAATTTGAACAAAAGGGTTTTTAAAAACTTTCTCTTGAAAACTAATTAAAAGAGTAAGTTTCTTCCTTTATAATGTCGCGAACATGCTATATCATTAAACCAAATATTGACAGTGTCAGGGTTAATACTGTGTATTGATCATTCTGTATACATAAGAAATATCTATATAACTTGACAACAATTTTCCATTTATTTTATCAAAAGACTACTGTATCGTTGTATACTGGATCGAATTTAAAACGATATACCTTTAAATAGCGTTTTTAATGTTAGCTGCAAAGAAATTTATTTTTATCAGCTGCGAAATATAGTGAAAGCTTGTTTAGGGGATAAGTTTCCATTTTCTGAGATACATAATTTGATTATACAATAAATGTAAGGTGTCAAAATTCTCTCACGGCCAAATTTATTTATAACGCAAGAATATTCAAATGTAGTGAGTTTCTTTTTATATTAGGTACCTTAAAGTATTGATTTAATTGCAATAAGTGAAGAGTTTTTTTCAGATTTATTCAGATGTACTATTTGTTTTCTTTTCTTTCTTGTCAATTTTAATAATAAACAGGTAACTAAAGGTGCATGTAATCTCTTCAGATCTTAATTTCCTCAGCTTGTAATATGTGATAACATATATGTTGGGATATCCGCTACAATTATTTAAGTTTAAGCCACTGAAAGATCGAAATATTAGGCATAAAGGGAATATCCCCTACGTGCGTGGTATTGCCTTCAATGTCATCAGAACTACGCGCGTAGAATTGAATTCAATGTTATCCGAATTAAGCACGTGGTATTTTGCGTCTAATGTTAACCGGAACTTCGTTGTGGTATTACCTTCAATGTTATCTGAATTACGTGCGTGGTATTATGCCTCCAGTGTCATCCGAACTACGTGCGTGGTACTGACTTGAATGTTATCCGAACTACGTGTAAGGTATTGCCTTCAATGTCATCCGAACTACGCGCGTGGTATTACCTTCAATGTTATTAGAACTAGGTGCGTGGCGTTGACGTGAGATTGGGATTTATCAATAAAATAAATTAGCACTGGCTGATACCTGTGCTCTGTTTGCTTTGACTTTGGAAGTAAGAGAGTAAATCTTGTCAGACCAATGTCAAAACAATGACAGACCGGGGCGTCAATGGAGACTTTTTTACCAGTCAAAGAGCATTAACAAGTAGGCATAATAAAAGATGAACAGAACATCGAGTCCCGCATTGAACATAACCTTATACATTTTGGAAGCCTACGGTACAATCAGGACATTGTTTCGACCGGGGTGGTTGAACCCTGTTGTGCGGAATACATAAATGCGCAACCAGATCCTTGTTATTTGGATGGTGACGCCAAATCCATCGCCGGGCGTTGGAAAAGTGTTTAAAGATCCGAAAAGTTGAAAGTACGATCATTTTAAGTGGTTTCATGGTGTCGGGTTGCAGAAATCATGTAACTTTTCGGATAGATCCCGTGATGCACCGTTAGAATTTGACTATTCTAAGTATTAGACCACTATATTCCAGTATAGGACACCTTTAACTTGATTACTACACGTTATTTATGTAAGAAGAGTATAAAACTAGGTACTGAAAATGTCCCCAGGGTTCAACTCACATAGCCCCCCCCCCTGCGTCTCCATACTGCTTATAGGGAATACCGTCTCGTTTGGGGGTGGAGGTAGGGACGGCAGGTTTTAATACTACCTGCCCCTAGCGCCATAAAATCTTTCTGAATAAAAATGTTTCGCTCGGCATGATAATTTTCTCAATAACCATGATAACATAGAAAGTCGAAATTTTTTTATTGGATGAAATTGAAAACAAACAAAATCTTAGGAAAGAATTTTTTAATGGCGCCCAAGCCTGGTCACGGTGCATATAGTGCTACACTCCTTTCTATAGATTTCGAAATGGATAGGCACAATATAAAGCTCAAAAAAGACAAAGTTTCATGTCCCTCCCCAACTGTATATATATTTATTGCAGTTGCTTGATCAGCGATACGATCCAGATAATCCAGACAAATATATTATTCTAAATTTATCAAATGTAACTACTGTTTATACAAAAAGCATTTGACATCACAAGGTTCATTTAAAAAACATAATAAATCAAACTTTCAATTAGAATTTATTGACTGAGGCATGACATGACAGGCACACGACAAATTAAATTAAACATTCCTGCCAACATAAACACCTAACCCGAACAAAATTGCTTTTATCAGTTTTTTTAAAACTCTAAGTAATTAACTGTATAGTTGTGTATTAAATGTCTATATACTTAAATCAAAAGTATACATAAAGCCCGGATGTAGACCATTGAGAGGAGTCATAATATATATCTATTTTATCATTCCAGAAATAATTTTGAACAATGCCGTCTAGGTTACCATAGATTTAATGCGCGTTCCATTCTGATAAAAAGCTGTAAGATATGTCTAGCTATAAGTTTATGTTAGAACGCAGGGATGGTAAGAGGGGACTATTTCCCTTCTACGCAATAGTTCAAACTGTGGACCATAAGTTCAGTGCACTACTTTTTCGAAACCCCTGTGTGTTGGTCTAATTTTTGGTCTAATGTATAGCAAAAATGTAAGAAAGTATTTTTGTATGCAATTAAACAACATATACTTGGTTTTTTTCTTCATAATTTAACTTTTTGCAGAATATAGAACTTGTGTTTTTTAATACTTAAGTGATTCGTTCTTGGTAATTTACAAGTTAATATTTCATCAGGGTGGATAGTCAATGCCTTGCAAGTTCCTGTTAGTACTAAAAAATGCATAGCCAAGAAAAAAAGAAAGGAAAACAACCAAACAGCAAAAAAGTCGGCGGACAATTACTTATCCAAATTCAAATACTAAAAGTGCACAAAAATATTAAAAGCCTCAATTATTAAAACCATTAACTTGTTAGACCTGTTACTTTTTATTGCTTACATTAAATACGGGTTGTCAAACAAGAGATGTTCCGAATGATTACTACACGTGTTGGTTAAGAGTTTTAACAAATACAGGTAAATTCTGGAATTTACTTAAGTAAACTGTTCATAATTTATTTTTTTCTTTTTAAGTAAATATTACTAATATGATGGTCATCTTTGAATAAACAAAAATGGTTCACTTACCTTCCTTTTATATATTTATTTAAGAATATCAAGCTGCGAAATCAAATTATTTAATTTAAAAAACCAATATTTATTTTCGGATTTGGTTTTCCTATAAGTAACAAGTTAATACGTATATTCATTAACGTATAAATTAATGTTCCTTCAAAACCATTAATGTGAAAATAATCTTAACATAAAATTATTATACTATTGTTAATATCAAAATAAACCATGAATACTAAGATAAGCCCGTGTCCTCTGTCAACAAACAAAACCATAATAATTACTGTTATAAAGTAGGCTTATTTCTACATATTCTATAGAACATTTCTGTATATAATGCCCGGATGGGAAAGTTCATTGTAAACGATAAAAAGTCAGCGAGTTCAACTTTGATATAACTTTTTAGGACATTTAAGATATTTAATATATTATATTCCAATGTTTGTACTTTTATGGCGGATTCGTCAATGTTTCCAAGATGGGAAACCTATGAATTTTTATGAGCTAAGTTAGCTTTCTGTAGGTTATTGGCAATGGAAAGGGGGAGGAGTAGGGGAGTAGTATTAAAGACATGGGACGGGTGTGTTTAACATTCGGTTAAAAGGTGGGGGAGTACAGGACTTCAGGACTGGTAAACAATAGAGAGGGGGGGTTATATTTTAAGAATTTATGAAATAAAGTAAGGGAAAAGATAGTTCAAAATTAAGGGAATATATATATAGACACAAAAATAAATATCATACGTGTTTCTAAACTAATTTTTTGAATTATTTTAAATCACACACTACGCTATGAAAGACACCAGTATTTCGCATGTAACAAATTAACACGCGATCTTTTTATTTATGTTCTTTTAAAGTATTTACAATTTTTAATAATAAAATTGAAATTTTAAGCAATAAATATGCAAAATAAAAGTAAGTGCTTCGTATTTACATCGCAGAATTACAGTAGATTATATATATACAGTTTAAATGGAGCCAATTTATAATGCCAATTTAACAGTTCGCAATACATTATAAAATTACCAAACCATGACGTGTCGTTGAAATGCACATTTTCTGCTTTTATCTGCGTGTTTAATTGATGTATAAAATAAATGACTTATCAGAAATCTAGTTTTCATACAGACGTGCATGTAATTATATTATATAATAAATAAATACAGATATCTACGTCTATATGTAAATGGGGAAGATTTATATCATTAAAAGGGGGAGCTTCGTGTTGTACCGTTAAAGGTATTGAATACGAAACAACCGTTGGTATTCCGTAAATTAGAAATCAAATTAACATGAAAATACGTATAGAACTGTAATTGTTCAATAATAAAAATAAGAGCTCAAACACATACCTTGCCCATGTAAACACAATATTTTGCCGTTTTTCTATTACTCCAACATAAACATTTTGTTTGTGTATATAAATGGACGGTTGGTAACAAGGGTAAGAGAAGTTCTCTGTTGTTCACAAAATAATACGTATTGATTCTTTTAGAATTCTGACCCCAAACTTCAATCGAACGGAAACGAATTTAAACCTATACTTTCACGTTTTAAATCCCACAAACAATGTCGAGTACATATTGTTTTTCATACCCTTTTAAAACTTGACAAGATTTTAAAAGAATTAAGGTTAGTTTTGTGGTGTCAAATTTTCACAAATAAACTTAAATGGCCTTTAGGATAAAACCTCGTAAATACGGTTTTGTATATTAATCGATACCTACTGATATATGTGTTGTTTTATCTATACAGTTTTAATTTGTCGCTTAAAATTCCACATAAAGGCACCGATATCTATCGAATTTTCATTTGTCATTTGAAAAAATTAATTCATCACCTGAAAGAAAGTTAAACAGGTCGATTAATCGATGAATGTATATTCTTAAATCCATAATTTAAAAATATTAAAAGTCTCGTGTAGTTAGGCTGAAATTAAGTAAATGAAATTGAAAGCCATTATCGTTACCTCTACGACCAGTTCGTCAAGTGAAAAATATACTTGTTGATTGGTCGGAGACTCAAAACAATTATTCAGGCATTAGTGTCGTTTCTAATTTATTGACAGTGAATCAAATCACTACAATTCTATAACTGAACATTAAATTTTACATCCATGATTTAACTACTTTAATATGGTTGGAAATGAAGGTAATAACAAAATACCGAACACTGATGAAATGTCAAAAAAGACAATCCACAAGTCCGAGAAACCGGCAAATTCCAGTACCAACAACCAACATAATGCAAATACAGCTATGGTCCTGACTTGCTACAGGCATTTCAAAAGAAATGGTGGGTTCATCTAGGTTTTATGGCATGCCAAACCTCCCCACATCCATTACACCCAGGTGGCTTATGAAGCTTGTCCCAAAAGCTGTCATGGATGATGCCCACTGTCTGTAAGCCATTTCTACTTAACTTATACTTTGCAAAACAAGCAAAATGTGTCTCGTCGACATTGATGTCCCGCATGGCACATAATTGGTACCCCCCCTTTTTTTCTTGGTTTATTCAAGCGTGAAGTATGGGCGGAGCCCTACAGAAATTTTTCAAGTGATGAGATCGAATCAAGATGTCAATTCATCTGCATTAAAAAAATCTTCAACGCAAAGTTAAACTTGAGGTGCAACGGACGAGCGAACGGACAGACCGAAAAACATTCGTTGGCCGTACATAAAAACGCAAAAAAATGTTGTCTCTCCGCAAGCTGACCAAGAACCACCTTAAATAAATTAGACACTAAAATGTACTTATGACTGTTGTAAAGTTATAATTCATTATCATTTCAGAATTAATGAATTAATAACTTATATATAGAATGTCAAAATAATCAATACTATTATGTATCACGACATCTAATACAAGTGTTCATAGTCAGATATGAAATGGCTAATTAACTAATTATATCTGTCATACAAATGTATAGCCCAAGACAACTGACCGGTAACAAATGGACAGTAAAAAAAGCTAAAAAAAGGCGTAATCAAGCAAACAGAATCAAAATAACCAATAACAAAATGTCATAGTGAAAATCACGCGACAGTCTTCAATCCAACAGTGTATAACTCTGAATCTACTGACCGTGTTCACGGGTTGCCTTTCCGGGTAACAACTGAGCACCGCCTATAGTTACAAAATGCTGATCGGCGTAAAATCTGTTTAAAGAGAAAGGTAAACAAACAGAATCCATTTTTGGCAACACGAAATCTACATGTAAAAACAATCGAAACCAAGTGCAAAACGACCCGTTTTATCACAATAAACACGTTGTTTATTTAGACAACCAAACATGACAATCTTTAAAGAACTTCTAGATCTGATCAGTCACAAAGCCATTCTGGAACATTTCTCCTGTTGTTTCTAAGAGGTCATACCATTTGATTTATGAGTTAATTAACTACACCATTAATTTCCCTTTCGACATGGTAAGATAACACGTACCTTGACAGGGTCAAAGCTGGCAAATGATCCGATTTAAAAAAAATACTTGACAGCACTCGGGACAGTGGTATTGCTTTCAATATTAATCAATGTTTCAGGCAATAACACTCTCCCTTATGCAGTCAAGATATCATGACAATGCCCTCTATATAAGAAACTATTGTATAATTATTGCACATCCCCACTTACAAAATGGTCCATTCACTACAAAAATGATTTTGAAGAGCTAAAACGGTTACTTTTTCGCGCCGCACATCCGTATTGCCCTAAATATAACAATGTACGCCCCCCCCCCCCCAAACCCTACCGTGTCGTGAGCGATAAAATGCTATGCTATACAAGTGGTTGATAGACGCTTGAACTCACGTGAACAGTACCACACACCCAACACGTCACACGTTATGATTAGGGCCAGGCTTGTTTGTTACAAATATATAGAAAATTGATAAATCTGAAAATGTTTAAAATGAGAAGAAATGTTGTATTTATGCCTTATTTTTTTTATTGATATAAGGTAGTCCATCAACACTACTTAAAATCATAATGCCCGAAATTAGAAGTTGCTCTTTTAACTAAAAGTGTGCTATAGACAACAGCGTTGAAAAAGGGATGGATTTTAAAGTCAACAGGCCTTGTGCTTTGTTATATCTCGCATATAATTAAAGAAAGGACTATATTTCAGATGAAGACCGAGAAACTATAAAGAGGGAATCAATTACCGTACTCCGAAAGGAAACGCGTGAAGTGTAACAAAAGAACTCTCTGTTGGTATCATTTACTAACACCTTATTATATCGTAATATATCGCTGTCACGTTTTCCAGTCCGTGGATTTAGGAATATATGTATTTAATTATTTCCATAATGTATAAAGTACTGTTGCTTATCTCTTAACTATGATTTAGTCGATAAAGATCTTAAAAAACCTTTCAAAAGATTTATACATTTTAAATGTTCATCATTGATTTCGTTTGCATAAAGGCCCTATTTCAATACAAAAAATGCCTTTTGATTATTCATTCCGGTTAATTGCATATTGCACCAAAAATGATAATACAGACATTCGAGTTCAGATAAATGTGCAATACAATTAAAATGTATGAATATTGTACCTTTCAAAATGGTTTGATGAATATAAAATGTTGAAGAATAAAGCAAGTATTGAAAAACTTTTCAAAACATGTATATATTCGATCACAATTTATTTTACTTCCAAATGTCATGAATGTACCAGTATACAAATTTATTTTCGCACCCAGATCGTAACAGTTTTATATATCCTGACAAAACGTGATGCGACGGAACATTAAATACGGACAAGTTAATGGCAGAATATGGTATGCATTGATCTGGATTTTACCAACTTAAAAAAGAACATTAAAAATCTAGTTAGGGCTTTCTTGACAATATGGTGTCTTGGTCTTCTTATTTAAAGCATTAAACGGCACAAAACGTGTTTTATATTAATGATTGGGTTTAATTTTGGCTTTGTCCTTCTGTTTAGCTTTTGTTTTGATTAAATAGCTTGCGATTTGCAAACTCTATAATTCATCCTAGTAAATCTGCGCAACTGTGGTGGCATGTATTCGAAATTATACCTGAAATACTGCTTTTTAGACGAGGGACTTGTTGACCCGAGGTTAATCATCTGCTAATAATTACCGGTGGGTCAACAGTTTTGTTCGCGAGTTCGAGAAAAAGTTAGCTCGAATCCAACATTAATTGACAAGGATTGCTAGTTGCGGTAGGTCGGTGTTTTACAGCAAGTACTTAAATTTACTACCCTAATAAAAAAAGTAAGGCATTTAATGGGACATTAAATGATACCCCGCCACGTTGCATTGTTTTTAATATTCATGAACACATTTAACTGAATTACAAATCAGCCTATAGGAACAGCTGATCATGATAACAGTCCATCTCAGAAGACAATTTTTACCTTAAACCTGGGCGTATAAAGATTATTTCAAGTGTAAAACTCAAAAACGGCAAATGAGATTGCACTGCTGAAAATTCAAACAGAAAATTCAACCAGATCTTCATTATATAGTACTTAATAGATGTGCAAAGTTTAAAACAAATTTGTTGACATGTTTTCAAGTTATTATCTGGAAACCACCAATTATTGACCAAAACCCCTTGAATTGGCCCAGGTCCCAAAAAACTACGAACTGGATTGTCCTGAAAATTGAATTTGATCTTCATTTTATAGTATTTAATAGCCGTGCAAAGTTTAAATAAAATCTGTTGATGCGTTTTAAAGTTATCATCTGGAAACCCCTAACTGTTGACCAAAAAAAAACTTGAATTGGCCTAAGTCGAAAACTACATATTGGATTTTGCTAAAAAAATCAAAATTGATCTTCATTTTATGATATTGAATGGCTGTGCAACGTTTAAATAAAATCTACTGACGCGTTTTCACGTTATGATCTTCGAACCAACGAGGCACGGACAGACTTACGGACACTCATATCAATACAGATGATATCACTTTGTGTGGCGGGGTATAAAAACCAGACGCCATGATATAGCTGAAAAAAACATTGACTCGATCTAGAGTAGAACAAAATCGGACCTTAATATAATGGACAAGTTGTGCACGGCATCCATATGAAGTAGGGGAAACAAAACAATCTTATAGCGGACACGCAGGACATGCACCCGTCTGAAAGCAGAGAACACGTTGGCACCTTATTTTGGACCATCGAGGCATAGCTCCTATCAGAAAAATAATAAACATTGAGACGCACAGCATGGCACTACTCTCAAGGTAGAGAAAGAAAGTTTAAAGTTTATTTTGGCAGGATATTATATCCTTAGATCCGAAAACCTTAGACACACGAATAATGGAAAAGGGAAAAGTCACGTAAAACAAGTTACTAAACTGAATATAGATACTAAAGCAGCATGTCAAATCAGGGGCGGATACAGAAAATCGGGCTAGGGGGGACGAACATCGGGCAAGGGCTCTCGAGACGGCATCGCCCTGGTGGGGGAGAAGGGGGGCGAAGCCCCTGAAGCTGGTGAAATTTAAGCAATTGAGAGGGTGTTGAGGACTACAAGATTTAACATTTTTAACACACTGTCGCTCGTTTTTTATTTTCTCTCTCTTTCTGTCTTTCCTCCTTATTTTGCTCACTTTCTCTATCTTTTCCCCTTTTTAAAGGGGGGGGGGCGAACGTCCCCTCCGCCCCCTTCTGGATCCGCTACTGCAAATGGTACTACTGAAGACAATTTCCGCCAAAGAGAGCGCATCATAAATTCATACTAGTTACTAGTAGTTATGTTCAAACTTCTATAATAATGCATACTATACGACCTTAGGACAAATCAACCAAGTCTTTTAAGAGTTGTTAACATTTTTCTTTTTTAAATTATGTGACGTAATTTGTTTCAGTATAACAACTACTCGTCCTTTTTTATTTACGAACGAATCAGTAAATTCATTAATCGATTAATCAAGCTTGTTAATATTTTGTTAATTGTATTGTATACTGTATTAGCAATGTTTGCTATGTCTTAACTTAATATAAATCTAGGACAGTTTTCAAAGTGCACATTTCTTAACAAATTATCATTAGTCGTGTCTCGCATGTGATGCAGCTCGTAGAAAATAGTTTACAATATATAAAACTTCCTTCAACAGGTTAACTAACAGTAATGGCTATATCTACTTTCAGTCTTATTGATTTAAATGCAATCAAGTCCAATTATTCAGACATTAATTAATATTTAATACTACTGGGGTATTTAATAGAATGTCTTAACGGTAGTTATAGTAGTATAACTGCAAAAATGGGAATTTATCTTATAATTTTGCTGTTAGTATTCCTGGTTTGTAAAAAAGCAAGAGTTGGCAGTATTAGAGTTAAACATTTAAGGTATCTCGTCTGCTCAGTTGTGTCTGAACAGGACTTCTTTCGCAGTAAACCAGACATTAAACCTCCCAGCACAGTTATAATTTAAGTCGATCTCAATAACAGACTAGAACGGGTAGAACGGGATAGACATCCTTAAACTGTGTTTTAATATCTGCCAAAGAAGACCTGACAAACAGTTCGCGCGTTACTTATGCAATAAGTTGGTATTGTTAAAATATAGGTTAACACTAGCAAACCAGGTGCCATGTCATCGAAACGATCCTAAGGTATGTCTTATGACCAGTCATAATTTAGGGCGACGTAAGACAGTCTTTAAACGTGCAGAAGACCTCATACCGAAGTTATCCTCAGACCATCCTAGCCAAGATGTTATAACTATGTCTGAAGTATTTACCAAGGATGTATAGAATTTATACATGTATGATTAATGTAGAAATTCATAAAATAAAGAAAACTTTAATGTGGACTGCACTTAAATAAAGTAGATCAACGTTTTTCATAGACATGTCCAAATAAATATATAATTATGTGAAATTTATATAAATTAGTAGAGCTTAAAACCTAAAATACATTTGCCTTTCAATGTGATTTAATTTAACAAAATTCCGTACATCATGGAAACTAACACAAGACAATCCACAAATCAAAATCCTAGAACTGGCAAACTTTAGAACCAAAAACCTAAAATGTAGCAACTACAGCAATGGTCCTGAAGACTGAAATTTAACTGGTTATCTAATTTATTAAAATGAAAGTGGTTTAAATTTAAAAAAAAAATGATTTCAACAAACTTTCTAATGTTTAATTAAAAATTTAAAAATGTAAAATTATAGCTAAACTAGACAAATATTTCATTGTCCTAAAGTTAGGATGTTTAAAATTGTGACATCTTCGGAGACATGATATAGGACAAAGCTTAGTTCTAAGACATCTTTGAATCACGGACCGTCGAGTACGACTTTTTAGGAAACACAAATTAGAGCTAAGGTTTGAGTGTTTCCTTAAAGGAATACAGCTGTTTAAATCTTGTTTTAAATATTGTTTTGTCTTATGCTGCATTCTAATTTTTTTTTTCATTCTTTTTCCGTTTGTTTTGTGCAAAAAGCAATATTTATCAAGAAAGCAAAACATTTCTTGTAAAAGATAAAAATAAAAAAATATATCTACAACAAAACTATTTGATTTAGTTAGTAACAAATTTCTAGAACACACATATAGTCCAGAACGCGATTCCTCATCGATTCTTGTGACATTTGTTAGATTATATAAAACGCTAATTAAAATGCATACTTACATTTCATTTTGTCAACTTTTCACGCTGCTATCCTTTAAAAAGTGTTATTTTTATCATACACTCAACAGGATGTCAACACAAAGATTGAATAAAATCACAACTCGTAACTATGTTATTTCTCATTTCAAGCTTTCCTTAATTTACATGCAATACTTATCGATTTTGTAACAATTTTCCTACAAAAATTAGCACAAAGAAATTTTCATTTTCTTTACAGTCAATACGTAATTGTTTTAAATTGTTACATATAACTAAAGGCATTGTTTAAATGAAAGCCGCATGTGGTCGTTTGTGGAATAGAATATTTATATCCAATTCTTGTTAAGTACACCGGTGTATTTAAATGAAGAAATATATTAACGGTTGTATGTCTAAATACTTACGTACTGATAATAGAGCGTATTCATTAGTCCCCGAATAATCCACTAGCAACACGGTTTGTCTAAAAGTACAAATAAAACAATTACAGCGTTTCAGTTACAACGAAACTTCCGTTTTCAAATAAAACCTCCCATTAGTGCCTCTTATTTACGGTATTAAAATTCATCTGCATTGTAATGAATAAATCAGTCAATGAAAAACCATTCGGAATACTTTATTGTAAGATATTTAATCGAATATAAAACGTTTTGATAACCTGATCGAACAAGGTTTCAATGATGCTTGAACTATTCATTCAGACTTAAAGTCAATTATGTAAATATGTCGACACCTCGAATATAAGTTTCAAACCTCCATTGTGCAGTACATTAAAGGGAATCATCAGTAAGGTAACAAAAAACTAAAATCGATGCATATAGGTTAAGATTACACGCGATTTGATCAGGTAAATAATAAGCAACTAAAAAATAAATAGAAAAAAAGCAGAAGTTTCAGGCATCTAGCAAGGTTTTAGGCATCTAGCAAGCAGTAACATTTTCGCCTAGTGTCAAAGCAGATAAACAAAAGCAATTAAAATCAAACAAACAAACAGAACAAAACAAAAACAAAACATACTAACCAACAAAAACAAACAAACAAACAAGAAAAAAGCCAAATATCAATGTTATCTTATTATGGCCGAAATATGGTAATTATCGCTATATAATAAAGGAATTCCTAATTCACTCTATTAGACACTAACTTAGATAATCGTATAATTACTATGCAGCCAAAGTAAGATTAATTACCAGAGAAGAATAAATGATACATCGTCAAATTGACTGATTGATGTTTTAAAAGTAGGTCTAGCAATACTGTATGTACAATTGGGAGTAGAAACATTCATTTAATACACGTCCTGAAAATAGCTGAAATATTGCTGGCTGGACGTAAACAACATTCAATCAATCAATCAATCAATTCATTTAATGCAAATGCACCTCCTGAATATAGCTGAAATATTGCTTGCTGGACGTTTAACAACATTCAATCAATCAATCAATTCATTTAATGCACGTCCTGAATATAGCTGAAATATTGCTTGCTGGACGTTTAACATCAATCAATCAATCAATCAATCAATCAATCAATCAATCAATCAATCAATCAATCAATCAATCAATCAATCAATCAATCAATCAATCAATTCATTTAATGCACGTCCTGAATATAGCTGAAATATTTCTTGCTGGACGTTTAACAACATTCAATCAATCAATTAATTTAATGCACGTCCTGAATATAGCTGAAATATTGCTTGCTGGACGTTTAACAACAATCAATCAATCAATCAATCAATCAATCAATCAATCAATCAATCAATCAATCAATCAATTCATTTAATGCACGTCCTGAATATAGCTGAAATATCGCTAGCTGGACGCTTAACAACATTCAATCAATCAATCAATCAATCAATTCATTTAATGCACGTCCTGAATATAGCTGAAATATTGCTTGCTGGACGTTTAACAACATTCAATCAATCAATCAATTCATTTAATGCACGTCCTTAATATAGCTGAAATATTGCTTGCTGGACGTTTAACAACATTCAATCAATCAATCAATTTATATAATGAAACAATTTGTTGAAAAACGTATATAAATGGCTATTATAGTAATGTGTTAAACAAACTTGCTTACTTATATGAAATTTATAAAGTAGAGGTCAGCACACTCTACCAGATCTCCCAACAGAGAGAACTCAGGCACGCTACGAACAATCTCTTTAAATGTTTCACTTGCTCCCCCCTTTTTGCTATGGTAGCTTCGAGTACATTTTTATTACAAGATTTAAAAGAATATTTTTAGACTTTATATCAAATCCGCAAATGTCATTACATATTCTTTACATTGAAAGATCACATGTACACGAAAATATGGAGTCTTTAAAATAAGCCGGAAATAACTGCCGTCGACCATGTCGACTGCATCGGGTTTTAATTTGACACTTTTCAATTAAATTAATTATTGACTCCATTCCAGACAGACACGTATTATTACAAAAAACTAGACTGAAGTATTCAAAATATAGGATTATATATTCAAAATGATTTTTAAGAAAAGACGAATTTACTAAAGTATAAAGATGTATAAATGAGAGGTATAGATGCGATTATGTGACTTCTCTTTCAGTGGTTATTTTCCTTTGTCATTCTATGCAACAAATTGAGATTTACAAGTCGCTTCGTGACTTCAATACTTATATTTAAAATGACAGCTTTTATTTAGTATAAAGTATAACCATTTTTGGGACCGTAGTATGCCGATTATATAGTGTTTACAACTTCCAACGTCCATAAAACATAAGTGTGAATTGCATTGACCTTTGACCTTCACTTGTGTGAGCATTTGTATATATAGTATACACTTAAATAGGAGCAAAAATGTTGTTATGCTTAAGTCACTACTGTGGGGTATTTATTGGTGTACATTTTTCATCCGTTTATTTGTTTGTTTAAATACCGTCAATTTTATATTCAGAGAGGTAGTCGGGGGTAAAAACATACATGCGTACATGGAATTAAAAATGTAAATAAACGAAAGAAACTATATTTTTGTTATCACAGGAAGATTAATATAACTTTTACACTGTTTAAATTTACTTCCTACAAATTTGAAAAAATCTTTAACAATCAAATGTTTTTCTGTCTCAAAGTTTGGTATGACATTGACCGAGTCTTAATTAGACATGTATAGTTCAAATGTACCTTAGTTGGTATCTTTGATGACGCTAAATATATTAAAAACGCCAATTTAACGTGTTGATAAAATATTTCACTTAACTTATCGTAAAATCCCTAGTTGTATTCAGGAAAGTCTAAAACTAAACAGTGATTTCCTAAAATTTGCTATTAAATTAAAGGTGGAAAAGCAGGGGTTTCTGATAGTTAAGTTGAGAAATTGAGATCAAACCTATGTAGTATTTATGGTCGCCATTATGAATTCTTTCACAGTTGTTTGATATCCCTCACATACTGGGAGGGTTCCCAGTGCTCGATCCACAGAGCAGCCCGGCGCCTCCCCGGGTGGCGGATAGGGGAGACCCTCTCATTTGGAGGTTGTAAGGTCATAATACGGAAAACCTGACCGCGGACCGTAGTGGGTAACGTGTTTGGAGATTGCCACGCTCCTTGCACGATTAAGACCCCTTTTGTAGATTTCGCAAAAGAGTAGGCTCATTGTAGCCGCTACAAAAGGCTAAATTTTTCGCCCCTACCCAAAACTCATACTTTTCCAGTGGCAGTCAAAATTGTATTGCGTGACCCATCCAACCCCCATTTTCCGTTGATTTATTGTTTGTTAACTTGTTCCCGTCCTTAATATAGCTGAAATACTGCACGCTGGACGTTAAGCCAACATCCAATTAATACCCTCACACAAATGGTGACGGATACTCCTAGGTAACTATAATATTTTTCTTTCGTTCGTGACCTGACACCGATATTGACCAGGCCTGATGTCACTAGTGATTATGTTTACAGTTTTGTTTGTTTGTGGTTTAGCGCTACTTTCAGCAATTCTACAACTATATCATGGTGGCAGGTTTTTTTAGGAGAGGAAGCGGGAATGCCCGGCTTAGGCAGGGAAACTTCTTAAAGGTTTGTTAAATCGGACGGATTTAGTTGGTTATTTGTTTGTATTGTTTTTAGGTGTTTGTTGCGTGTTGTGCTCGTGAGCTTTACTCTTCACGATCGTTTTGTAATTTGATATTTGGATTATTATTCTGTTAAATAAGATATTTGTTTTAAACAATTCTTCAATGCAACGTTTCTGTAAGCTTTAAAAATATCAGTGAATTGTGTTTCATATTAAATATGATTTTCAATTATTGGATTTTGTATGTATTGTAGTAAATACATGTAAATTCATTGAATCCGGGCCACTAATACTCTTGACGTTATCACATGGACGCTATATTTATCATCACTACACTGTATTAGGAAACATCATGAAATATATCCGGTTTCATACATGTGTGTATATATAAAATCAATGCACATTGCTCGAGTTCAGGTGAATGTAATTTTAGTCAATTTGTTTAAAATCCATAATCCTATAATGCATAACAGCTCTGTATTATATAAATATTAGGCTTTAACTTGGTAAATTAATTTGCTGTCACGGATTATGACATGCAAACAAATTGGAAAATGGCATATCGGTTACAGCAAATTAGTTGTCAATTTAAAGCTTAATATCTTCTTAATATAGTGTTGCTATGCGTTATGGCATAATAAATGATTTACATGGAAATATTGGGTTAGAGTTACCTACTTTAGGTTCTGAGTTTTAGTTTAGTTTTTTTCCGTGTGTCTTTGTCTCTATCAGGATTTTATAATTGTTCCTTTGTTTTCAATTCTTGTTGATCAGTTTCTTTTCTTACCTTAGTATTGCTTGTACTGTATATAAGATAAACTGAAAAGAAGACAAAAACAGACGGTTACGTTATATTTTTATAGACAAATTTATAAGTTTGCCCGATAAAACACGTGAATTCTATTATTTTACATGAACGGCATCGATGACAGTTTAAATTTGTTTCTCACTAAACTTAAATTTTAATGATCGATGTCATTAAGCTTGCTTCGAGAATGGCTCAAAATCTCTGTTTAATAAAGCATTTTTCGGACAAAGAGAACAAGTCTTCGGGAATTTGAGTGTATACATACTGAATCTGAGAGTAGTACATCTGTGTGATTTCAATGCATTAAAATTATACAAATTTTATCTCTGCTTTGTAAAGACAAAAACTGAAAATGTGTAAATATTTGTCTATAATTTTTCTATTCACTTTTAGTGTTGTTGTTAATGGTCGCAAATTTATGTTTATTTTATAACGTACTTGTACATCCAATATAATTTTTGATTGATTTATGTCTTGAAAGCAACGTTTCACCTATATTCAGGATACGAAATACATCAACAAAACGTGGGTAGGACATCGGAACAAAATTTGACTGCCGATGTAAAGTGTTAAGTAATGGGTAGGGGCGGATAATTAGTTTGGTGTAACGGCTGCAAAGTATTTCTTTAATCAGCAAGGAGCTTAGCATTATTTAAACACGTTGCCTACTTCAGTCCGCTGTCAGGCTTTCCGTATTATGGGACAAACGCCCAGACAACAGGTATCATATATTCGCACTGCCATTGTGGTTCTTGAATAAAAGTTATGCCGGATCAATGTTTATCGTACACACTTCGTGTTGGTCCAATTATCTGCGTCGTGAAATAACACGACGCGGTTTTTGCTCAGTGACGAGACATGATTAAATTTCAAAGTTTCTGTATTATCTGATAATGATTATCAGTTTGCCTGCCAAACAGCTGGGGGTTTCATTGTGTACTCTGGTTTTCCTATCACTATTAAACCTGAACGCCATGAATTAACTTTAAATTTTGGTAAATGACACACCACTACAATTGTACTACTGTAATAGTAAATATGCAATTGAGTAATTGTTTGTTTGTTTGATGTTTAACGCCACTTTCAGCCATTTTTCAGCTATATCCTGGCGTCCAGTTTTTATTGGGAGAGGAAGTACTCGGAGAAAACCCCGACCTTCGGTTGGAAAACTGGCAATCCTTGTCAATTAAGATTAGTGTCGAGTGCACCCTACCCGAAGTGAGACTCTAATCCGCTATCTCACTGTTGACAGACCACGTGATCAATAGTAGAGTTGAACTACCTTAACCACTCGGCCACCAAGGCCCCTATTTGCAATGAATATTTCGTTGCTAAAGATATATTAAGACGCAGACATATGTCTGTATATTATGGATTTTAATTTTTAAGGTAAATTGCGATATGAAGCTCTTTCCGAAAATTGTTTAAAGTGGCGAAAACATCAAACAAATTAAGACTTCAGATTTTCGATACAATAGAAATCAATTAAGTTTCCCATAAAAAGAGACCGATAATCTCAAATTCGTAAACATAACTTTTACTTATATCTTCCCGGTGGTAGTGAGTATGCTACTTGTTTAATAATAATAGATATATAGATTTATACCATTGGGTCATTAGACTGATTGTAGTCTATTGATTAATTCTTGAATATCGTCATTGTATGAGAAGTGTGATGTCATAGAAGTTTTAACTGGGGGGGGGATGTGGAGGGTTGCACTGGGTACGATCGTAACCCTTTTACAATAAGTATGTTACCGACAAAGCGCCAGAAGTGCCAAAAAGTGCCCTATATTGTTGCATTTTAATTTCCCCCCCCCCTCACTTTTTCCAGACCCTCCCCACATTTTGCGTTGCCGAGAATTGCAGACGACATTTTGTGTTACTATTAAATTATATCTTGTTTGAGTTCATATTTGTATGTTTACAAGGGTTTTTTTTTTATCAGATAGGTTCATGGCGAAGTTATACTGATATAATCTGTTAGATGAGGTCTGTTTTTTGACAACCGGACAGATGTCGCGCCAAATCAGCTAACAAGCAATTTCATCTCTGTGTCCCAGTACCAGACTAAAATGTATAAAGCTGTAAAAAAAGTTACGTAATCTTACTTCGTTGTTACTTTATATCTATTCCCCATCTTAAGAAGTTTGTGTAACAATCGTCTTTCTGGTTTTCCGTTTTTTGTTAGTTCTACAGTATATGATAAACCTCTTCTTCGGTAAGGCAGCGCGTTACCAGTAAGCTTTCTACTGCGTTTATATTTTGTTCAGGAGGATAATGGGAATTTATTTCGTCAAATATTTGTAATTCCTTCTGATTCACTACGGACAAGGTGTACTCGAATCTAATCTTATTAGACACAAATTGGCAGTTTTCCTATCGAAGGTCGGGGATTTCTTGGTCATATGATAAAAAACTAAACACAACGATATAGCTAAAAAAATAGTTAAAAGTGGTGTTAAAAAACTATTAAAAAAGACTTATTCTTTTGAAATAATATAATACAAGCCGGAATACGTTGTTTATATGTGTGGGGTAAATTTGGATTGATTTGGTAAAAACAATTACCCATTTGTGAAAATCTCACTTTAAAAATAACTTTCGAATAACCCCCTGGGACCTGTCAGTATTCTTGTTATGTTATAACTTAATGTCGACCTACGGTTCAAATTCCATGTCGGTATTCTTGGCAGGTGAGGACAAGCTATACTAGATTCTTATTATTTAAACCATTCTAAATGCATAATTAATGAAGTGGAAAGATTAAATACAGATAATCATTTCATATATCTACATTTAGTTTTGTTGTAATCTGTTCTGACCGAACTGCAGTCAAAACAATTATTTAGCTTAATATCAATTTTAATTTGCCTGTTTGATTGAAGTAAGCGTTAAAGAATAAAATGATTTTCTAATAACATGAATATCTGAATGTACAGTTATTTATATATTGTCATTGTCTAGCTTTCTTCTAATCTTCTAAAATCGATGTTAATTAAGGTTATAAACAGGGAGTTATATAATATCATATACGTTCGATGGATATATCAGTCCGATGACGTGATATGAAGTCTTGAAATAGACCACAACGATATTTAAATCGTTTAAGTACACGTAAGTCCACGAGAGTACAGAAAATTCAGCATTACGTCACTTCTTAGTAACTTTAATTTTTCTGTCTATTTAATACAAAATGTGGTTTGTTTTTTTATTACCATGGATTTTTCATGATCGAATGGAATCCGGAGATGCTTATTAACATGTAATATACTGTCATGACTGTTGCGGTCAGTAATGGAAGGCAATATTATACAATTAATCACTTTGATATAGGTCGCTATCAGGATTTATCAGCCAGAGAAAATGTAAGAGCTGCTAAGTGAGGTGAATTTACATTTTTGAGGGCTGATCAATCCTGATAGCGACCGTATATCAAAGTGATTAATTGTTTTATTATATGAATAAAATCACCATCTCCCTTGATCAGAAAAACAGAGGACGCCTTTTCTACTGGAGTTCCTGCTTACATTTTGTAATTGTTGTTACCCATAATATTTTTATTCAATACTGCCTTGACTGCATTTTGATATCAATTTGCTGGTAATCCTGAAATTCCAGTTTCAAATATTGAGAAGAGTATACATGAATCAACATATCGCAGAGCCGACGTTTCTCCCATTTGTTGTTGTCACGCACGATGTACAATTAATACAATCGATTTGATTGGACGAATGAATTTGTTAAGACGGCTATTCTGATTGGATAAATCATAAAAACCAGGTCGATATCGTATTCCTCTTGACTACTATACATCGGAATCGTGCAGCGTACAAACATTTTATGTAATTTTAGTAATGTTGCGATTTATCGTGACCCAAAAGTTGTTTTTAGACCAATCAAAAACACGCAAAATTCTATTTATGTAATATAATTTGATACTGAAAATAAAGTGGAGCCAAATTTGTCTAATGTCCCTATCTTAATTGTGCTAGAAATTACATCTGTAAAATTGATATATTTACCAAAGGGTTCGATACAAAATGTATTGTATGTGTACCAAAGGGTCAATACAAAATGTATTGTATGTGTAAGTACATTAAAAGTAGGTGTGTTTTCAAAGCGTCTACTCACAAAGTAAACCCAACTATATCGGTCATAATTAGGTTAGATAACTCTGTTAACACTCGATAACTGGTTCCCGAATTTACCTTTGACTGGACCCAGATAATTACAGGGAGATGGCAAAATAGTAGAGGGCGACACTGACATTTCTATTTCCTTAGTATGTATAAGAAAACATTTTAATTAACAACTTTATGGCTTTTCTTTCGATTTGTGAGCATGTAGTTATGATCACAATTATTGTTAATGCAAACAAAAATGTTGATTGCTAGGATGCCACTGTCAAAACAATTTCAAAGTAAAGTGGAAATTTGTCATTTCAAACAGGGACAGTCTATACTAGACTGTCCCTGTTTCAAAATTATTTCTGTAAGAGAAAGGTTGTGAATAATTTTAAGAAAATAATAGTTTTGTCAAGAAAGAATAATTAATATAACCTACTTAGAATAGAAGAAATGCATTTGTAATTTAATTTTTGTTGTTTTTTTAATTTTGAGTTTGAGTTCTTTCTATTATATTTCTATTATTATGTAAATTATATTCATATTTATTTTAATATCTATATTTGTTATTTCTAACTTGCACATAGAGTGCAATTGATCTGATCAAATGGCATATGTGGACAAAGTACATATACTTCATATAACTATTACTTATACATTGAATTTCGTCAATATTATCTCAAATCAGAGTTGAAAAAATAATAGTGAAATGATTAATTTACACAATACACATACATGTATCTATGCGCAATATGATGTCTATTTTAGATTAAAAATGTATTGTTTCAGTTTCTGATTCATCTTGTTTCCCTTCAGATGGATGGTACTGCAATTACCTTTATTACCCTTGTACTGGCCTCAAAGGTATCTACCTGTTAACACCTGGCTTTCATACCCCTGCTGATACAGGATGTTATTTGTATTGTATATTATATACAAAATAACAAAAGGAACATTATTATGACAAAATCACTAGTTTTATGATGCAAAAGTATTATATAACCCGTATATTAATATATTTTGAATTTTACCGCCAAAACCACATCCGGTATCGCCATTTTTCTCGAAGTCATGTACAACTGCAAAAAATCGGTCATTTTTAAATAAATTTGGAAGTGACTTCCCGAATTCAATATCTCATTTGGTTAATAAAATCTTAAAGTTCCATATTTCAACATAATCAGAAGGGCAGCACATTTTTATGTAAGCAAAAAATTATTATGTTATTCTTGGACAAAGTGCTGTAGGTTACATAAATTTTGACATTTTTCAACAGTATCCATATAAAAATTTTCGGTAAAAATATCATTTTTTCAAATCAAATTGGAAGGGGTGTGCTCAATTCAATATCTATTTAAAATGGACTCAAAATATTGGTAATTGATCATACTTTTACGAGATAGCAGCACATTTTTTTGTTATCGATTAACTTTAATACAAATTGCAGAAATATATAACACGCCCGTGCATTTCTATATAAATCGACATCGCCATATTACGATCATAGCACAGGTGACCAAAGTCACGTGATGACCGATATAGTTGGACATGAACACATGGGGATCAAGAGGAACATTGAAGGTTTCTTACCTTTGAAATAATTCCTTTTTCATGAGTAGAAGCTTCTGGAATACTTGCAATTTGTTCCCTTAAATAATATATATTTTGCAAGTAGATGATGTTTCGTGAATATACCATATATGACGAAAAATCTGTATAAACCTTTCAGTTTACGGAATGATAACATCACAAGGGAAACATAACACTTGAAAACAGTTATTTAAGCATAAAATATTTATTAACATAACATTTCTTATAGAAGATCCATGATTTTCACGATGTAACTCTTGTATACAGCATTAGCAAAAGAGGCACGTTGTCTCAGGAAAACTTATCTTTGATATAGTAGAATCTATGCAGTATTTCACGCAGAATCCTTGATGTTTTTTTAATGTAATCTACGCAATATTGCATGAAGAACGTGATGGTTTTGAAGGCAGCTTTTTTTTTTAGAATTCGAATAGCTTTTGGGAGTACTATAATGACATCAAGGTAATTTAATTGAATAATTCAGACGCGCGTTTCGTTTAGTCAAAATAAAAAAATACATGTTAAATTAAAAACATTTTTGAAATTCCAAGGGAGTAAATTCAGACAGTGGCTACATAAGCGAATAAATCGCAGATATTTACGCCATCAATAAAGGGCAATTACTGGTCAGATAATATCAATGGGAACTGTCGGTCCATCAGCAGACGTATTGACCTACTGGTTCCATATAAAATCATAAAAGATACCAAGATCATACAAATTTTTGCGACAGACGTGCGTTTAGTCCAATTTAGAGTCAATTTGCGTTCATACCAGAACTGTAGAAGGCTAAATATGCTGTTGAAAGGCTTTGATAAAAAAATGTTCAAAGGAGTTTGTGCTGCTTATTTCTTAGATGTTTCTTGTTAATTGTGATTGATTTATTCGCTAGTATTCTGTTAGCGATGTCTTTGAAATATCTTACTTGTATTTTGTTCTTTTGATGACAGCAACGGTACCATCTGATTTACTTTATGCTGACAGCAAAGCAAATATGAACATTTAATATGTTCGATAAGTTCTCAAAAGCACAAAGCAGAAAACAATTTCAAAAACATGAAGAAGAATCATGTCTTCTGACGATATTCGATTCTCAATTATGTTAGTTGCATTTATGGATCTGTTGGATGTTTACCTATATAACTGCTCTGAGGTTTTAAAATGACTTTTAAATCTGTTTTGGAAAAACATATTGGCGTGCAAATGCATTTTTTTGTAGATAATGTAAATTAATCTGAAAATAATCATAATTCTAATGCAATTCTTGACGTAACGTCAATTCTGATTGGACACGTTCTTAATTTCATTTCATTTATTCCACGAATGATGCCATCGAATGTTAACACAAGCGCAGACGTTATTTCCGGTAAAAAACAAATCATGTTAAAGTTAGTTAATTTACTTGCCGGCATTTGATGGTCAGAAATATCCGTTTACTGGAAATATCCGCTTACGCGTCGTCAGTTCGCGTCGCTATTAAACTCAATTTCCGACCACCAAATAACCAATTAATGACGTCAAATCTTTAAATGCATTACAGTTGTCCCCTTGTTTCTCCACGGAATTTAGAGTTATGAATTAATCTCTATCTTTTAAACGGTTAAGGATAAACATTATTTTAAAGAAAAAATCCCTAACCTCAAAATACAAATTTTCTCAAAATAATATTTTGATCGTGAACATATCACATATTACCTCGTTTTGTTTTCCATCGCCACTAAATTAAGTTTAGAATAAGTCTGGTACGTCACTTACAGAATTGATATTCTGACCGAGTCATTTACAGGCACCTGATTTACCCCTGTATATTAGAGTTATGAATAATACTCGTCTAAAACTGCTAGTTCATTACCGTGGTCATGAGCTTGAAGGAATTGTTTTGCTGTTATTCAGCAAGTACAAGAAAGGACGAGAGTTGTCTGAATTTTGACATGCTGTCACGCTACGCACTTAAGTAACTGCAAGAAGTCAAACATATAGACTAACAATTGAATAACATTATTATGACCATAGCCGACCTGTTTTTCTAAGGCTTTTCATGCAAAGTTCTTAGCGGAAAAGCCGAAAATACTTATTCTAAATGTCTCACAACCGTGGAGTGCGTTATTCTGTTTATGTTTTTGTTTGTTTGTTTTTTTTTTCGTTGTTGTTGTTGCTGTTTTTGTTTGGCTCGCATTTTTTCTTATTTAGTATTGTACTTTATTTATTAACAAAATCAAGTAGTAATAATTTATCCTCGATAAACTCTCCAATTTAATACGGTGCCTAATACTATGCCTCTGTTATCCACATTTCACAAATCGTCCTTGACTTTTGCTACGGGAAATTTACATGGTAAGGCAGTCATTTTTGTCTTCGCTTCAACTGCAGACCACATTACCTGAAGGGTCTCGAATATATAACAATCGACTGTTCCTAACGTACACGTACGTTCTTATTTAGTTCAAAATTTACTATAGAAAATCGCTCCATCAAAATGAAAAAACCGCCGCATTTCAAAACACTGATGAAACGTGGAAAATGATTGTAGCTTTCAATTTGCACTCTCTTGGATCCTCAAAAGGAGCATAAGCTGTACCATACGCGGTAAGCAGTTTTTATTTGTCAATCAAAAACCTCTTCAAATGTACACTGACTTTAATTATTATTAAGTCTGCGTATTGACTATAGCAAGGATCAATTCCATAATTCCTGTTCGTTTTTGTAGACACAACTCGTGATCCTGTTCACGAATCTCTAGAAGGACACATTCTAAACTAAAACAAATTGTCCGAATTACGGCCAAGTTCATCGACTGAATGGTCGAACCAGATTGAAAGATAAACCCCTATTATGAAATTGATGGACTTCAAAATAAATTTCAAGAATTATCCAATACTGGTTTCCCAAGGAAACTAAACTGTCATGAAAATGTGAATTATTTAACGAGTCTCAATCACGATGTTAAAGATAAGATAAAGCAATTGTTGTGAATATTTGCCAGAGTGGAGTGACTTGGAGTCACATATCGGGGTAAACCATTCACCATGAATTCACTTACTATTGGAGTTATTTTTGTAACAATATTTTGTAAGTATGGATTGTTTTAGTAGTTGTTGCTTTATAAAAGAAATCAGAAATACAGCTGCAGCATAAAACTCATTGCGTATTAACTTAAGCAGTGCAAACTGTAAATGAATAAATGATAATGACAACTCCAAAAAATGTGAATGATAGATCGACTATATAAAACTGTGATTGGATGACGGACAACAACAGTTCCCAACTTTGAATAAACAACGACATCAACTTAAGTGACTGACAACTATAGTTCATAACTGTGAATGAACGGACAGTACATGTAAAACAACAGCTCCCAACTTGTGCTTCCTGTTTACCCTAGAAGTGATGAATGCTATTAATAAGTTGGAACCAATTATAATGTCAATTGGTTAAGGTCATTTTGTCTTTTCAAGGGAAAGGGTTTGTTTTGTAGTAATATATTTCTACATGTATAGTAACAAAACAGAATTATTGTGTATAATGACTATGCATATTTTGCAATCGTTTCTTGGTGGACCATGTAGTTAGGCGCGTGCAGATATCATTTACTTTAAATATGTTTTTGTTAAATAGAAAATATGTGACTTAAACAATTAAGTACAATATCTTAAATAACACTATAAACCAGACTATTGAATAAATAGCTACATGAAGGGTGTATGAGAATGTTAACATGAAAATTTCATCATAATAGAACAGTTTTTTCCATTGCATGAAGCAAATTGGATCCTCAAACGCGAATGTATAACTAAGTCTAGTCTATATCAGTGCGTAAAGGAACAATGCAGCAATAGTTCTTGGAAATCCCATTAATTCCCTAACCTTTAGATAAACAGGAAATCCCCTGAATTTTTCTACCTTTAGATAAACAGGAAAACACTTTAATTTTCCTACCTTTAGATAAACAGGAACACACTTTAATTTTCCTACCTTTAGATAAACAGGAAATTTCCTCAATTTTCGTTCCTTTAGATAAACATAACAAAGGATTGATTTCGTTAACCTGTAGTCGTCATAGATTTATCTGAAATATTGATATCTGAACAAGGACCAATGGACCATTCAATGAAACTGCATTTAAACGCACACGCTGAATAAATCAAAGAGTTCACGACATTCCTTTTGGGTATACAATAACGATGAATTGGAATATGTACAGGTAATATGTATAGCGCAATTGTATTTGATTAAATTTTTTTGGTTTTGCAGCCACGGTGTACAGTGAAACCTGTACTACTGCCACCGACTGTTCGCATACACTGTGTGATACTACCTCCCGACTTGAATGCAACGCCAATGGTGTATGTGAATGTGTATATATAGTAAATGACTTAAGTAAGTATTTATTGTATTTTTTTGTTTGTTTTTCAGTGTTTACCACCATTCAGCAATTTTTGAGCTACAGCATAGAATCTACTTTTCATTAAGGGAAAGAAGTCATAGTTCTCGGTGAAAACTCCAGATCTTTTGCGGGAAGAGGCAATCCTTGTCAATACAGTTTGGAGTTGATCGTTTGTTTGTTTGATGGTGTTTAACGCCACTTTCAGCAATTTTTCAGTCGAGTGCACCCTGCCTGCAGTGAGAATCGAACCCGCAATCTCAGTGTTGACAGACCACGTGATCAATAGAAGACGAACTACCTTGACCACTCGGCAGGTTGGAGTTGAGCATACCCTTCCCAAAGTAAGGCTCAAACCGGCATCCTAATGTTGATATGCATGGGATCCAATAGTAAACGGTATAAGTTAGTTCGTCTACTTTTGATCACGTGGTCTGTCAACACTGAGATTGCGGTTTTAACCACTAACCCCTTTGGCAACCGGGACCCTATTATATTTAGCTATTGTACTACATCAAAAACTTCTGTTTTAGAAAATTAAACAGATACCAAACAACCACAAATACAGGTTTAGATTCCCGTGGGTTGATATTTATTGCATATAGAAGTATAAACAATGCTAAGTTTTATGAGAAGAAATGTGTCATATACCGTTTGTATTAAGTAACGGGAAAGCATAAAAAGAAATGTCAGTATTGCTTGCCATCCCTTTAACCAAGTGAGGTAAAGAAATACAACGCTAGCTCAGCCGATTTTGATTGTTTTTACTGGCTATATACTACTACTAGAACGCATATAGGCCTCCTGTTAGAGTATAAACAGATCATGGCTCTAATTCCTATTCAATTACAAATATTATCACAAAATAATTGCTACAAACTGTTATAAAATTTAACTTCCTGTGCCGGTATATTCTATATTATGACATATATGGCCTGCTTGAAATTGATTGGAATTTTCGTACACTACCTGTAATTTTCGGTAGAATACCAAATTAAGTTTACATTAATGTGAATATCACGTCATAATAATGAAGTAAAAAAAGGCAACATTTACTATGCATGATTTCATATAAATTCATTATCAATGTTTATTGAGTTGTTGGTTGCATGCATACAAATATGAAGCATACAAAAATTTGTTGTAGTAAAAACAACTTTCAGTGCTAAATTTTCATACTCTAATGTTTTCTTCAAAAACAGCTTGCACAACCGTTGACAAGTGTATGGCAATCACCGACTGGAACTGTCCAGACTGGTTACGTCACTGTTACGATGGCAGGTGCCGTTGTGTATTCATCGAAGCAGATTAAGTTTACCAGGTAAAGAGTAATTTTTTTTCAGAATGTAGTTTTATAAAGAAAATACAGTTTTACCGCCCTCAGGATAAGTATTTGTAATTAAAAAGCGATGTTTTTCAGAATGTAGCTTTATAAACAAATACATATTTAGGATGATCATTTTGTTATTAAATAATTAGAACATACAATAACTTTAATCATTTAGCTAATTACATTTTGTTTGTTTGTTTGTTTCATTGTGTTTAACGCCACTCTCAGCAATTTTTCAGCTATATCATGGCGTCCAGTTTTTCTTGGGGGAGAAAGCCGGAGTTCCCGGAGAAAACCCCCGACCTGCGGTAGGAAAACTGGCAATCCTTGTCAATTAAGATTGGGGTCGAGTACACCATGCCTGTAGTGAGAATTGAACGCTCATCTCAGGGTTGAGAGAGCACGTGATCAATTGTAGACGAACTACCTTGACAACTCGGCCACCGAGGCCATGCACCTAATTACATTTTGTAAAAGTTTGACCAATATATGTTTAGTATAATAAAAATAAAATAATATTTATCCGAGAAGAGGACATTTTCTGTTGTGTCGAAGATAACTCTTATTATTTGTTATGATTGAAAATGGCAAGTGCTACACAATAGCAATTGAAACCTAAAGCGTGCAGAAGCAATGAAAGTGTATAGGGATGATCTTAGATGAAACAAGATATCCCTTTGATAGACTGTAAAAGTATTGCATGTACAAATGCTTGATAGAAATGAGGGAGTTAAGAAGACTAGAAATCAAGATAATAATTGTATCTGTAAAAATCAACCGAAAAACATACACAATACATTTTTTTACGCGGGATAGGTTCATGCACCAATACGTGACATGTGCTTAGATAATCCGTCTATGTCATGATATCAACCTGTTTATTCCACATCCTCTACACTATGATTCAGCATTACACTGGACACCACTCTTATACATTTTCTTATTTTCTGCATATTGTTTTGATTTAGGTTCGTAAATAAACAACTTTCCGGTTTTTTAAATTTAATTTATCGTGTGTTCGTCCGACCTAGGACAGCAGGTTGTCGACGTAGGACGTTAAAAGCTTCTTCAAGTCAAATCACTAATGTGTGATATATGTAAAATAGCAAAGAAAACCGACCGAGCAACTCGAGCCAAAAGTCAAGGGACAGTTATAAATCCGGATGCAGACAAACGCAACACAAAACAACAGAAAGAGAGTAACCCTAACCCAATAAAAACATGGGTGCACTCAGGTGCGCCGGTCGAGTAAGCAGTGCCTGACTCTAATTAGACACCCGTCGAGATACTCATTGTCATGTCATGTCTAGGTAAAAGTCAAATCCAGGAATAGGAATCACCAACTATGACTCAGGTGCGCCGGTCGAGTAAGCAGTGCCTGACTCTAATTAGACACCCGTCGAGATACTCATTGTCATGTCATGTCTAGGTTAAAGTCAAATCCAGGAATAGGAATCACCAACTATGACTCAGCAAGAAAGAGAGTATGTATCTAACTAAAAATACACAATGCAATTGTTATAATGGTATATTAGTTAGTGTATTACCAAATCTGATATACTTTCTTATGTTTCTTTTACAGATATTGAATAGATGCTGAGGAGGATATGCTGAAAATAAAAATATTATTATATTAAAAATTTAATGCCGAAACTATGAGCTAATATATTCAAATTTTCGGCTGTTAACGAAAACAGGCATTTTGTTGGATTTTTCTTGTTACTTACGATCGGCAATAAATATGATATCATAACAACAATAAAAACTTTATCTCGATGCTTACCAGATAGACTCTTTTGTTTTAGCGTAACTAACAGCAATGCAACATATGACAAGTTAAGTTTTTTCTTTTGTTATATTTTTGCAAAGATTGAACAATATATGCTTCTTATTGACACAATAATGGACTGGTTTGATAGCTGTATAGGTCTGGTTTAGTGATCGAATTGAAAAGGGAGAAAAAGATAACTAAAATCTTTTTTTCACATTTGTATTTATACATCACAAATTCTTTCTCTTAATTAGGCAACAGCAAGAAAACATATGATTTCATTATGTCATTTGAATCTCTTTGTTCTTACAATAGATTTCTGTTACTCCCTCAGTCCTTAAAGTAAAACTACCTCAAATACATTATCTTAGTGCTACATGGTTAATAACTTTATTAAATCAAATAATAGGGACCAATTTATTCAAAATTGGGGATGATTCGGATATTCAGTGATTTTCATTTTTCGTTATGTTAGAGTTATGAATGATACTCTTCTAAAAATGACGTAAAATCACATAAAACATACAGATAAATGCAGCGATAAATAATGTCATTCATTAATTGATTAATTACAGCGACCATTTAAGAAATTGTTTTACTGCATTTTAGCATCGCCAGGCATGCTTAATTGAATATTGTAATGCTATACTGAAGCCTTCATACGCCTATTGTGATATAAATTTGGCAGCGTTGAAAAAATAGTGAATATGGCAGCATTTAAAAAGTCCCAATTTTTTCTTTTGACTCTGTTTTTGATTCTTGCTACTTTTGATTAAAATTTGCAAAAAAATATTTTAAAATGTAAGGCCTTATTGTATATTTTGTTTCATTTAATGTTTTTAAAGTTGAATCACTTCCTTAAATGTATAATGAGAAAGAATGTGACCAATATGTTGAATTTGAATTTAGAAAACCGATTCTTACATTTTCACAATCTTCGTGGTGTTGCTTCCTGATGACTTCGTGATGTTGAGATCTTAGCACAGGTAAGTATAAACGAAAAGTTGTTAACGTTTTAATAAATCGCTAGAATTCCCTACTCATTGTCTTACACATGAACTAACGTGTCATTACACAGGAACTAACGTGTCATGAAAGTGGCAAACACACAACAATTCCCAATCACGATTTAAGAGATAAGATAAAGCATTGTCCTGAATGTCAGTTAGATCTTAACGTCATATTTGGGCTAACCATTCATAATGAATTCACTAACTATTGGAGTTATTTTTGTGGCATTATTTTGTAAGTATGAATTTTATAGTCGTTGCTATATAACACAAATTACAAATACAGTTGTCAAATATTCCAAATATGCAATGTTATAATAATTTTTATACGCCCATCGAAAACGCGTCATATTATGGGAACACCCATGCTTGGCGTCGTCCACAGCGATATACCTCCCTAACTGGAACAGTTGTAATAAGATCTTTATGAAACTTGGGCGACATGATTATGGGCATAATATCTCGGCGAAGTTTGATAACCTGCCAAATCACTTCAGCCACTTCGCCTTGTCCGCTCTCTAACCTAAACAGTTGTTGTTATATCTTCATGAAACTGTGGGTAATTGTTTATGGGCATAAACGATAACCAGCCAAATTGCTTCAGCCACATTAGAGCAATTACCCTTTATAAAAAATGTCAAATTAATTTGAGTAAAAATTTATGCGGATGTAAATAGTATAAAGTAAGCCATGTCATTGAGTCAAACTATGTATATGTTTTACATTACAATTCATATTAAACCAAGTGTTGTTCACAAATAATCTACGCGTTCTCTATGTATTCATTATATGCTTAAAATCAATTCAAAGAACTTGCAAATGTCCCGCAAAAGGTATTTTAATGGCTGGCTATCGAGTTCATTTATGGTAATAATGGTTCCCATGATTTAAATGCCCTGTCACTTACTATTAATGTGGCTGGTTTTCGACGGGTTTATTTGTGGCACTTTGACACATTTTACTGAAATGAAAGCAGAAAATAACATGATGAATGACTGACAATAATAGTTCCACAATGTAAAAACAAACTACTGATAATAATAGTTCCATAAGGTTAACAAACTACTGACAATAATAGTTTCACCATATAAATAAACTACTGACAATACTAGTTCCACAATGTAAACAGACTACTAACAATAATAGTTCCAGAATATGAGTAGACTACTGACAATACTAGTTCCAGAATATGAGTAGGCTACTGACAATACTAGTTCCAGAATATGAGTAGACTACTGACAATACTAGTTCCAGAATATGAGTAGGCTACTGACAATACTAGTTCCAGAATATGAGTAGACTACTGACAGTACTAGTTCCAGAAAGTAAACAAACTACTGACAGTTATAGTCTCACAACGTGAATAAAATAAACTACTCTAAATAAACTACTGACTGGTAATAATTCCTATATGTAAATAAACTATTGACAATAACAGTTTTAAAATAGGAATAAACGGCTTACAAAAGTTTATATTATGGACTAGGTGTAAGAGGAATAGTAATTTATTTCTCGAGGTGCATTTATTGCTTTGAGGCGAAGACGAGGGCAATTGTTTTATGACATTAGGAAATACATGTCTTTTTCACAAATATCTAGTATGTAAGTGTGTACACGAAAATGATCACAGATTATAAACTTACTATTATGAAAAATATTCCGACTGTACCAAAGCAGTTAATATGGCAAACACGAAAAACTGCATACCAAATATAATTTTCCACATCAGCGTTTTAAAATGCGGTGAAATCCATATTATTGTCTTACCTGTAGATAAACAGGAAATACCTTTAATTTTCCTACCATTAAATAAACAGGAAATCCCTTTAAGTTCCTACCTTTAGAAAAACAGCAAATCCCCTTAACTTTCCTACCTTTAGATAAATAGAAAACAACTTTAATTTTTCTACATTTTTTCAAACAAAATACCTTTATTTAGACATTAAACACCTATTACTTTCATAACTTTAGAAAAAACACAAAATCCCTATAATTTGTCTACAGTTAGATAAAGAGTAAATCCTTATAACTTTCCTACTTTTGATTAACAGGAAATCCCTTTAATTTTCCTTACTTTAGATAAACAGGAAATCCCTTTAATGTAAAAGCCTTAAGATGCACAGGAAATCACCATATTGTTTCTACCTTTAGATAAACATAACAGCTGCTTGATTCTTGTAAACTTGTAGTCGTCATGGATGTAGCTGAAATATTGTTATCTGAACAAGGATCTATTCAGTGAAACCGCATCTGAACATACACCCTGAATTAAAAACATGTTGACGAATTAACTGTTGATCGGTGGTGTACAACTACGTCCAATTGGAATATGATGCCAAATGATATGTACAGTGCAGTGGTATTTTGTTTAAATTTTTGCAGGCACAGTGTACAGTGAAACCTGCACTACTGCCAGCGACTGTTCACATACATTGTGTGATAATACCTCCCGACTTGAATGCAACGCTAATGGTATCTGTGAATGTATATATATTGTAGATGACTTATGTAAGTATTTATTGTATTCGGTTTCTTTGTTTTTCGCTGTTCACCGCCATTCATCAATTTTTCAGCAACATCATATATTCTAAACTTGTTATATACTTTCATGTATTCTATATATATTTTATATGAAATAAGTTTTGATATAAAATAATTTAATAAATAATTAGTAATAATTCACCTGCAATTTTAATAAACTTCCTTTAATTTCCTATAGAATACTAAATTTAGACTTTTAAATTTAATGTGAATATCGGGTCATAATTATGACGTAAAAATAAAAGCAACATTTACATAAATCAATCGTATGTATATTTGTTTACGTAAAAGTCACGTACAAATGAAGGTAAAACTAAATTCTGAACACCAAGGAAACTGTTAACAAAATCCACAAATCAAAATCCGAGAAAGATACAAACTTTAGAGCCAACAACGAAAAAATATAGTAACTCAGTTTGGATAAATTACCCATGCCTGATGTTATATACATTGCACTATGAACGTATATTGAGGTGTTGGTTGCATCCATACAAATATGTTGCACAAAAATTGTTGTAGTAAAACATATTTCAGCGCTTAATTTCCATACTGTAATGTTTTCTTCAAACAGCTTGTACATCCGTTGACAAGTGTTTGGCACTCACCGATTGGTTCTGTCCAGACTTTTTACGTCACTGTTACGATGGTAGATGCCGTTGTATCTTCATCCCTGCAAAATAAATAGCCAGGTAAAAACGATTTTTCAAAATGTAGTTTTATAAACAAATACAGATTTAAGAATTTTGTAATAAATAATTAGTTAATCCAGTAACTTTCCTTTAGCTTAATTACATTAATTACATTTTGAGAAGTATGACCGATATTTGTTTAGTATAATATCCAATGACATAATATATACCCAAGAAGAGGACATTTTTTTATCTTTTGAAGATAGCTTTTATTATTTAGTATGATTGCAATGGCAAATTCTACAAAGTAATCATTAAAAAATAAAGAGTGATGAAACAATGAAAGTGATTAACAATGATCTTGTTAACATGACAAGTACAAAACATCTCTTGTTTAATAGGCTGTAAAAGTAAATGCTTGGTAGAAAGGAGGTAGTTTAGGTGACAAAAATCTAGATAGAAATTGTGTCTGTAAAACTCCACCGAAAAACATGCAAAATACATTTTCCTATGCTGTTAAGTACATGCGCCGATACATGATATGTGCTTATATAACCCATTAGAAATATGTCTAGATGTCAACGTGTTGATCCCACAATTCTCTACACTATAAGGCAGCAGTACACTTAACACCCTACATTTATTGTCTCATTTTCTGCATATTAAGGTTTTGCTATTTATTCTTATGTTAAAGCCTTTTTCGAGTTGTTTTTAATGATTTAATTACTACCGTATGTCCGTACGACCACACAGCATAATTGTATGTTATTAAGAGTACCACCAAATCTGATATAATGTCTCATATTTCTTTTACAGATATTGAATGGATTATGAAGAGGATATGCTGAATATGAAAAAAATATGTATTAAAATTTTAATACTGAAACTATGAGCTTGTATATTCAATTTTCAGCTGGTACAAAGAACAAGCATTGTGACTTTTTCTTAAGCATGTTTTATCACCAAATAAATTGGTGATTTGCAATCAATAAGACATGTCTACTACAGTGAAAACTGTATATATTGGATCGTACCCAGCTCGTTTTGTTTGTATGCAGCTTGATCTTTTTTGTACTTTTCCAAACATTAAGCATGTTCCTTATTGACAAATATCTATAGTAATGGACTGGTTGGATAGCTGTATAAAGCTGGTTTAGAGATCGAATAGAAAAGGGGGAAAAGAGATGACTACTGAAAACGTTTATTTCACCATTTGTATTTATATAGCACAAATCATTTGTCTTCAATGAAACTCAGTTATTCTAGACAAACAAGAAAACAAAGAAGAAAATATATCATTTATATATTTTTTTAAAACACGTTCTAACAAACGATTTATTTTACTCCTTCAATTTTTGATATTTATCTACCTAAATAACTTTTTCTGAGCACGAATTTTCCTTATGAAGGTAAAACAAAATCTAGGGAGTAGTATAGTCGAAATTACGGGCTTTACGGGACAGATACTTATCTTTATATTGGAGTTTTGAATAATACTCTTCTGAAAATGACTCTAATACGTAAATCATAAAAACATTTAAGACAAATGCAGAGATAAACACTGTCGTTATGAATTCATTGTATCGAGCATTTAAATCCCTGTTTTACTGCGTTTTAGCAAAACCTAACATGCTTAATTGAATTTTATAATGCTGCCATAGTAAAGCGGTCTTTATGCAAATGTGGAATAAATTTTAGGTGGATGAATACGACAGCATTTATTATAATAAAAAGTTCAAATTTTCTCGTTGTTTTCTTATTTTTGATTCTAACTGCTTTGGCTTAAACTTTACAACGTTTTGTAAGTTGGGCATTACTGTACAATATGATTTTTTTCATTCAATGTTTTGGGGCCTCGGTGGTCGAGTGGTTAAAGCATTTCGTATACTAATGATCACGTGGTCTGTAAAGACTGAGATTACTGCAGGCAAAGTTCTCGACTCCGTTCTTAGTTATTAATTTTCCAATCGCTATCGGGGGTTTTCTCCTGGTACTGCGGCCTCCTCCTCCAATAAAAAACGGACACTATGATATAGCTTAAAACTGCTGAAAGTGGCGTTAAACACCATTCAAACAAAAAAAAAATAAGTTTTTAAAGTGGAAGAACTTCCTAAAATTTGTACTGACGAAGAATGTTACCAAAATTTCGAAATGAATATTGAAACCCTATTATTACATTTAAAGGTTCGTGTTTTCTTAAAATCTTGGTGGTCGCTTTCTTGTCTTTTTTATATTGAGTTCTTAGGGAAAATGGGTACACAAATTTAAACTTTTAAATTAATTTCTTGAATTCTCCACTCCTTATCTTACATGGAAACTAAAGTGTCATAAAAGTGGCAAATAAACAACTAATCTGGTACACGATTTTAGAGATAAGATAAAACAAATTGTCGCTCATTTTTGTAAGATCTTACAGTCATATTTGCGCTAACTATTCATAATGAATTCACTAACTATTGGAGTTATTTTTGTGGCATTATTTTGTAAGTACGGATTTTGTAGTCGTTGCTATATAAAAGAAATTACAAATTACAGTTTTCAAATATTGCAAATATACAATGTATATAATACTTTTTACTAAAAATGATAGCAGGATATTATATCATGACTGAACGGACAGACCATAATAGTTCCGAAATGTAAATACACTACTGACAATTGTTGTTCCAAAATGTTGAATCCCACACGGAAATAAAAATTTCCGTTCCACAAATATCTAGTCAGTAAGTGTATAATACCAAAATGACAACCGATTATAATCTTAATATTCTGACAAATATCCAGTTGGTACCAAAGGAAAAAGCTATGAAAACAAATTGCAAACCACATATAAGTAGATGATAGTGGTGACAATCTATCTCAAATGTAAATAATTTGTATTCAGCATGTTTTGTTCAAAGCAAACAGTAACAGTAAAATATCAACAACTGAATATATTCAGGAAATAAGTAGAAAAAGTTGGTTCTACCTCGCTTTCTCTTTTAATGTTTATATACACTGTGTGGTGATC
Source organism: Limnoperna fortunei (assembly GCA_944474755.1). Classification (NCBI taxonomy): domain Eukaryota; kingdom Metazoa; phylum Mollusca; class Bivalvia; order Mytilida; family Modiolidae; genus Limnoperna; species Limnoperna fortunei. The sequence goes on from OX104124.1 coordinate 45,156,556, forward strand.
AAACAGTTTTTCGTTTAGTATTAAAAGACGACATGTCGTGTTTTGGTGTCTTTGTCTCTGTTCAACTCCAATACCGAAAGCGACGCAAATCTTCCTGCCATGATCCACATGTCGTCTGTTGTTTGGTGCTTTCAACTGACTTTAGAATCGTCTTTAAAAATGCGTTTTGATAATTGCGAAACTCCAGGTAAACTCGTTACAGCTCAGATTGATATTCCTCAAAAGAGAATGACGCTTGCGCGGAAATAGTTTTATTGAGGTCAAATAGTGTTAGTGTTGAAAAATGTTTTGTAATCTGACCGGTTAATAGGTAAGAACTTGCAAATATAAAAATAGTGAAATGATTATTTTCTTCTTTTATATGAAAAAAATAACCACTAAAAATTGAACTGATTAATTACAACAATGAAAGGTCCCAACCATCAAAAATGACAAATATTTATGAACAAGAAAAAGTTTGAATGAACGACTGAAAATAACCGATCCTAAATGACAGGCGTAAATGAACGACCACTTCTGTGAATGTACAACATACATCAACAGTTCCTAACTGTGAAAAAGTGATTGATAACAAGTTTCTTACTGTGAAAGAACCACCGACAACAATTGTTCCCAACTGCTAATGAACGAATGCTTCTTGTTTATCTAAAATGATGAGTTGGCACCCACTTTAAAGTCAATTGTTAAAAACACCCAGAAATATTGTAGCTAATAATTATGCATTTGTATCTTTCCTTGATAGTGTTTGGAGCAGGGGCAGACATTATTTGCCTAATACGTGTAATTATTTAGTGTAATCATTGTTTGTTTTTTTATGTATATTTATAGAAGCGATGGCGACCATAGTAATGTTATAGCTGTCGATTAAATTACTACAAAGAGGGGGATATTATGAATTTACAACGAACCAAAAATAATTAAATAAAGTTTCTCCCTTGGAACAATAAACACGAATACGAGATGCAAGAAAGAACGTATCTCTAAGTCTGCAAATACGTTAAACAAAAACACAAAAAAATAGTTCTTCCATATCCCCTTTCCTGCTTTTTACGGATACACGCTTATTGATTATTTTGTTAATATGTTCTTGTCATGAATTTAGCTTAATTTTTTATAGCTGAACAACCACTCCGCAAACGACCTTAGTTGACAACATCTGAACACACACGCTGAATAAATGAATTATTTTGAAAAAAGTTGTTTGGGGGTTCGTTAACATATTGTAATATAATTTGCAGGTTCTGCATTCGTAATTTTGTTTCAGACACGGTGTACAATGAAAACTGCACTGTTACCAGTGACTGCTTTCATACCTTGTGTGATAGTTCGTCGAGACTTGAATGCCACGAGAACGGTACATGTGAATGCATATATATTGTAAATGATTTAAGTAAGTATTTATTGTCTTCTTTGTGTGTTTTGTTTAACGCCACTAGAGCATTTTTCAGCTATAACATGGTGTCCAGTTTTTTTATTAAAGTGACAAGGAGAATTGCCTAGTGAAAACAGAAAGCAAAACTGACAATCGTTGTCAATCAAGGTTAGTGATAATTGTTTTAAACATTTACTTTTCCGTGCTAATATAATTCATACATACGCATAACTGGCCTATTTGAAATAATAAGAATATAATATAAAAACAATAATTGATAATTACCTAGCATTTTACTTGATGTTGCAATGCTATTTCTGTGACTTAATTTACATTTTTGACTATTAATGTGAATTCAATGTTATATTGATGACGAAAAGGTAAAAATTATATAAATTAAACGTGAATATATTTTTTGCATGAAATTCAGGTGTAAGCTTAATAATTTCTATATAATTAACATATCTTCTTCTCAGGTATCTACCGCTGTAATGTCGGCGCACTCGTACAACAAGGTAGCATAAAAACCTGCGCACATTTTTTTGTTTATATTTGAAACTTTAGCATATTGAAATACATTACCGCAGACAGGAAAATTATGGCTCGTGGTTCTATATGAATGTAATTGCAAAATACCTAACACTAAGGAAACTGTCAAAAAGACAATCCAGAAATCAATATCTTAGAACCGGCAAACTTTAGAGCCAAAATGTAGCAACTGCAGCAGAGAAACATGTCAGCTACGTCTTCAGGTAATGTCGAGAATTATATAAAAGCACCCTAAATATCCAAAAGTAATCATTATTTATGAAGAAGGCTTGATCACCATTTGCTAAGAATAATAAGCTATAAATGACTGACTACCGTAAAATATTTGTTTTTCGATAGACAACACTAACTGAACTTGGACTACTTTCAGAAACAGTATGACCTAATAATCTTTTGAAAAATAAACGCAAGATTTTTTTAACAAGTACGATAAATTAAAATAGTTTCGCTATTTTAAAGAATTATAAGGATTAAACGGGTATTAAAGGATTTATGGACTTATTAACAAAACAAATTACCTCAAATGCTTATGATAAAACATGTAAACTCTTCGGACTTTTGTTCGTGAGTAAACTAAGGAGACTGTAAATTAACATATGCAGTGAACAATTATTTTGTTGGTAGTAAAAAATGCAATAATAAATTTTAATACTGTAATGTTTTCTTCAAACAGCCTGTACATCCAGGGACATGTGTTTAGCAATCACCGACTGGTTCTGTCCAGATAGATTACGCCACTGTTATGATGGCGTCTGCCGATGTATATTCCTTCCATAGATATTGCACGTAAATGTGACAGGTATATACAGAAAGGTGTTTTATAAACGAGTACAACAGTTACCTCGCTTTGGATAGATATTGATATAAACTTACGATGTTTCTGACTGAACATTTTTATCTAATAAATCTTAATGTAAATGTAAATGTCTTTCCATTTTGTAATTTAAAACCTTTCACTATTTGATCGATATTTGTTTAGTATAATATTCAGTTATAAAATACAAACTTACAGAGCTGGGATTTGTGTTTGATGTCCGGACGTATTATGAAAGAAAATGGCAAATTCTACATAAATAAAGATAAAATTAAAGATTGCAAAACCATTGAACGTGTTAAGTGCGGATCTTTGTGAGATGAGACGTACAAGGTTTTCCTTGTTTAATAGACGGAATTCGTGATAGTATGCTATGTACAAATGTTCAATATAAAGTGGGAGTGAATGTGATTTCTATTTCGAACACATACAATATACATTTTATTCCTGCGCTTTTTAATATACATTTACGGATAAATGTTTTTGTTAAATAATGTGTTTCTGGGTGCCGTATATAAAACCCACAATCCTCTATACTTTACTTTACCTTCAGAACAGCAGTGAAATTTCTGCTTATATGTTTTGTTCGATGAAAACCACCTTACAGTTTTGTAAATTCACTACCATGTAATACGTGTATAAAAGCATACACACCAACTGCTGTAATTTAGCATACCACCACGTCTGGTACATTCCTGTATTTGTTTTACAGAATAGAAGATGATGATTTGCAGAAAATTAAACGAATATAAACCAAACACTTTCAAACTTTTCAAATAGTGGCATTAACTGAAATGGATTTTGTTGTTTGTTTATTTAGTGTTTAATGCCACATGAATTTTTTAGTTATATCATGGGGTCCGGTTTCAGGGAGCTGGATTACCCGTGGAATTAGAAAACCCAGGATCTTGTCAATTAAGATTGGAGTCGAGCGAACCCTGCCCCAGTAAGACTGGAACCCGTAACCACAGTGTTGACATACCACATGATCAATAATAGACGAACTAACTTAATCACTCAGCCAACGAGGACCAAAATGAAATAGAGATTATAGAGAAAACTAGTAATTTATAAGATTAAAAGTTGATTTGTCAATTTTACGTCTACAAAGATTGTGTTTAAACCATCTATCTTTAAGAAAAAGAGCGATCAAGATTGAACGTAAAGAAAAAAGCAAGAAGAATACAAAACCAGACGAAATTTCTATCAAAACTTCGTTTGGGAGACATAATAACACATCTCAACCACAGTGAAAACTTTATTTTAAATCCTACCCAGCAAGTCTCTGTTTGTTTGCGGAATGACAAACAGAACTGCAGCATGTGATAATTTTTTTCTTTTGCGTTAATTGTCAAACATCGAACAATGAACAATGTATTTCTTTTTGGGGCTTCGGTTTCTTACTTGTGTGGTGTTATTTTTCTTTGTGTGTGTGTGTGTGTTTCTGCGTGTGTCTCTTTGTCTCAGTCAGGACTTTATCTGTTTCGCTATTCTGTTGACCAGTCGGTTCTCTTACATTTTACAAACACATTACTGTAAACTACCAACAATGACACAAACATTGTTATTATTGTTGGTCTCTCAAAAAGTACGTTCGTTAAATCTATTACATTAAGGACCGTTTGGTCATAATCCCCGTCTATAGAGTATCTCACACCTTCTAGCTTTACGTTCGTTGTTCTAATTATCTTTAACACCAACTTTGTTATTTTGGCATTCATTTTCACTTTACATCCCTCAGTTTGCAATATCTACCTACTGCAATGTTGTTATCGTTCTGATTATGGCGACAAATACGTAAAAATGTAATGTAATATGTGGCATATTGATTCAAGTTAAACCATAATGTACCTGTATCATAACAATTTAAATAATAACAGAACTTTGGAAAAGAACCGACGTAAAAGGACGTAAGGCACAGACTTCCTTTAAATCTGACCAAATGTTTTCAAACAGAGTGACAGTTAGTTTTATTTATTAGGTTTTTATCTCCACTACACTCGTGTTCTCTGTCACATAAAACAGTACCTGTATAAAACTATAAATTTGAGTTTCTTGTCCGAAAAGTGTCTAATTAGAAGTCACCATGCATGTCGATTAGTGCTGGTAATTGTCATCAATTAACACGTGTTCAGATGAAACACAATATTAAAACGTATATTTAATTAATTGATCAGTACTTTTTGTACAATATGTAAAAAAAAACACAGTCCCTAAATTAATCTATCCCACACCCCACTTCCACCGCCAAAACGCAAGCAATCAAACAACAGGTAAAAATTTTTTTTTTCTCATTTCAACAAGATATTTTTATCTTTTATATACTGTAAGGCAACACTTGGGTTTCTAGCTCAAAAATATAAATTTATTGTGTTTGCTAATTAGGCCTTGGAAACTTTAAACTTTGAAAGAACTATTTAGAAATTTGTCAAGGAAGACTATTACTACCATTGAGGAAAGTTAGAATGCTCTTTGAAAGAAAAATTATTTTTGACGGAGTCAAAGGAGGTGTTTGCTCCTGAAAATAACTAAAAAGAAACATTTAGTTATACATAGAGTATGAGTCTATTGGTGGCATAAGATAAACCGGAAGAAATACCGAGTCGGCTAATGGAATTACAGAAAGGGTTGCAAGGTGTGGGGTAATCTCCTTCGACCTATAAGGAATGGTATGAGACAGGACTAGAGTTTAAGCCTCCAAGATATAACAAAGATATATATATATATATATATATATATAGACCTACTTTGGGAATGAGCTGATTTCCGACCTGGAGTAAAATGTATATGTCAAACAAGCCAATGTTGTTATTATGGATGGAGGTGGGAATAGGTTATTTAAAAATGAAATGTAATGGCTCCATGTTTTAACTAAATGGTTTATTGAAAATTACATCGCGTATTAGTCGATTGGTGGCTCAAGAAAGAAATCGCGTATTCGGCCAGACTCGGTCATTAATTGCATTATTGAAAGAGAGGTATGCTCTTCATTAGCCAAAAAGCCATAGTGTGAGGTAGAAATGGGGATTCTGGCGCTAAGATATAAATGAAGGATACAGGTGATGTTCTGGCTTAAGTAAGACGAAATCAATTTTCTACCAAATTATGACTATATTTTCCACTGTGAACACAACCTCCGGAGAGGGTAAAAAACTGAAAGAAAACAAAATAACAAAATACAATGGTGATCCACAATTTACAATATATCATGGACAAATACAATTTATAATTTTAAACACAATAAGGTACTTCATATTAATCATAATGAAAATGCACGAAAGCTATGAATGTTTAATATAGTTTCATTAAATCCATTGATAAAACAGGTAAGTATTCAGGTAAATAACACCATATTAAGTGTGTAACAAGACAAGACCATTTTACACCATCTAATTTATTAAAATAAGAAAGTGGTACTCAAGCAGTGAAAATAACCTTAAGAATTAAAATATACCAAATGACAATCATTAAGGTCTGAGAATAACATAACAGACATTAAATGATATTAAAAAACTTACAAAATTTAGAATTAAGATGAAAAAATAGTCTTATCCGATTAGCATGTTATCAATAATAACAAGAAAACTGAAAATTCGATCGTCAGTTTGCCTACAGCGAATAACATTACATAAAAAGGTTAATATCTAGGACAAAAAACAATTCGTCGAAAATAACCCTTCTACATTGTAACATTGATAAAAAGGGAATTTATTATATCGATAATAAAGTATACATATAAACCTTTTTTACACCTGGTACAAAAAATACAACACTACGAGTTATGAGTTCAATTACACAGAGGTCATATGATGAACTGAAATGAAAAATATTTAAAAAATACGTTGACTTGAATTAACCGGATAGTTCAAAAATGGAAATATAAAATACTTTAAACTAACGCTTTGGTGCCATGAAGCTGTAAAGATGTATTAAGTCAAAAATATTACAATAACATCTGATGGCGATGATGCAAAGATAGCCAATTGTAGAATTATGAAATAATATGTTATAACGAGAATGCCACTGTGTGATTTGTACTAAATAACTGGCGATAATTTTTCGGATTCAGAGTCTTCACATACCCATGCCTGTATTACTAGGCGACGGCTGGGCGGATTCCCAGAGTCATCAAAGGACTCATGTCTGTATTACTGAGCGGTAACGCGGAAGATTCAAAGAGTCTTCACATGCCCGTGCATGTATAAATGGGCGGTAGCTCGGAAGAGTTCAAAAACTCTCCACAGAGTCATCACACACGGCAGCTTGGCAAATTATGAAGCTCTCAAATAACTCATAGCTGTATTACTGGATAGTAGCTCTACAGATTCAAAGAGTTCTCACATGACTCATGCCTGTACCAGTGGCCGCCCCCTCAAAAGGTTTTTATGAGTTCTTACATGACTCATGACGGTATTACTGGTCAGTAGCTCTACAGATTCAAATAGTTCTAAAATGACTCGTACCTGTATTACTGGGCGGTATCCCATAGGATTTAAAGAATTCTCACATGAATCATGCCTGTATTACTGAGCTGTACCTCGGAGGATTCAAAGAGTTCTCAAATGACTCAAGCCAGTATTACTTAGCGGTAACTTATGGTATTTAAAGAGTTATGTCATGACTCATGTCTGTATAACTGGACATTAGCTCTACAGATTCAAAAAGATCCTGTACTCCCTGTAATAACATGTGATTTACCCTGATTTAAAATTATTTATTGTCATTATATAAAAAATTGCTGTATAATTCCCGAAGGAAATTGGAATAAATACATGTAGTTTCTGTTTTTTGTAAGGTCAATTATTTAGCCAATGAACCGGGATATGTATCAAATGAATTTTGTTTCGAAATGAACTAACGGTATCAGAGCTGCTGTCCAATATGAAAAAGCTGACGCCAAATGACAACGATGGACGGCAAGTGAAAGCAACATCTTGTTTAGGCCACTATTTTATGTGAACAAGAACAGATTTTTATTGTTCAAGAGAGATATAAGAAAATTATGTTGACGTCAATAAACATTATATATCTTACTACAACATAAAAAGTAGTATGTTCCATAAAAGTAGACCAAGATTCTGTTCAAATGTATCAAATGCATAGCTTAAAATGTTATGATGTGTAAAATTAATATGTCTTTACGGATACTGATTTATAGCCTTTCTTAAAGATGATTTTTAGTTTATAGAATACTTTCTCGTTGCCGTTAATTTCGCGAACTAAAAAACATAATTTGTGTATTTGCATTTTACAAATCCAAAATTAACATTCAATAGATGTTTACAACGCAGAATTGTATACTCTTTATTCTTCATTATGAAATTTAATGAACTCTTACGTCAGTTCTTTTGTGCAGAACTGATGCAGAATAATGCTGATGTGCCTTGTGAATATAAAGTAAACTAATTCACATAGTTTTCTTATCAGGTCGCGATATTTTAATAACTGGTTAGTCTTCTCAGTTCGGTTAATGTCGATACCAGCGCAACATGTATTTTAAGGAGACTTTTTGTTGTGTGTGATAGCCTTATCGTTTCATGACTACGTGCGTAAGTAATCACTATTGTATATGTAGGATATGTTTTTTCAATAGTTACTGATGTCAATAGGTAAACTATGAGAAATATATAAGATTAAAGTCGATAACTTTTCAATATAGTTATATTTAATTTAGAAAATTTTAATATAATTAAAAATTTTAACTCTTGATATGATTAAAAAAAAAACCTCTGTAATGCGTCATAACGTTAACGTTCATAATTTGAATGATACATTTAGTTTCATTTGCCGACGTCAATTGATTATTCTACTGTCGCAATTAAGAGTTTATCTAGCGACGCGTTACTACTATAGCTACAGTAAAATGTTTAATATGCATTGTCAAATTTTCCAATAAAATCTCCATTTGATGAAGCAACTTCATAATTGCGTACGTGATTAAGTTTTCTGTACCTCATTTTCCTCTTTTTTATTAACATCATTAATAGCTTGCACAAGAGATAACGCAGTTCTTTAGTCTCTCGGTTAATAGTCAACGTTTTTAATATATCAAAAGGTACTATGAGACATTATCAAAATGTAATGAAGCATAATAAATTTAGTTGAAAGTCATTTGGGTAATAAGCATGCATTAATTAGTAAAATTGTTTCTGTTGCAGAATCCTGTCTCACAGACACGGACTGCAAGAATATGTCCATGTGTTACGACAGCGTTTGTGAGTGTCTAACTGGATTTGAAGGTGAAGACTGCAGTGTTATGGGTAAGAAAATTGAGAATCGTAAGACTGGTGTAATAGGTAAGAGAGCGTAGATTAGAAAGTCTGTAACAGGTAATAGGTAAGAGATTAACCTATATTAAGAAAACTGTAATGGAAGAATAACACAATGTATTTGATGTGAAAGTCTTTTACGTATTTAGTAATGTAACAGAACGAATTAGATTTGTTTGACTGCTAAGTTTTCAAGTTATGGGTAGAAGAGAAGACTTAAATGTTATGGGCAAGAGAATGTATTGGTTTCAGTTCTTAAATGCGATAGGCAGAAGAATGTGTTTGTTTCACAAGCCTTTACTTTGACAGGTAGGAGAATGTATTTTTTTTACATATCTTAGTGTGACAGGTAAGATGATGTATTTGATTCACATGTATTTGTTTCACAAGCCTTAAATGTGGTAGGTAGGGGAATGTTTTTGATTTACATACCTTAAATTTGCTAGGCGATTTTATGCTTTAAATGTTTAAATAGATCAGATTTGATATAAGTATTGAATTAAGGTTAGAGATGAATTTAATGAAAATCACCATTTTAAGTCTAGAGAAACAATTTAACAAAGATGGCAGAACTGTTACAGGTGGGGTTATATTCTGGTGAACTTTAGTGCTATAGATAATTTCTTGTTTGCACATTATATTTCCCGTTTAAGCTCAATAAATGATTAGCCATTTTACAGTCATTTATATGTGTGTTATTTGTGTGAAATAACGCACACATTCAAATTTTAATTTCAATAAAATAACTATCTCATGTACTATAGTCCAGTTTTATAATACAATTTGAAACAGTCAAAATGACAAACCTCAATGGCCGACCGGCTCTATGCATGGCAACAATTTTTTCTCAAATGGCCCACATGCCCATAGAATGACAACACCTATCCCTTAATCGCCCACCGGCTAAGAGAATAACTCAGCTATCCCTCAATGTCTCATCGGCCCAGCGAATGACTACACCTATCCCATAATGGCCCACCGGCCTAGGGAATGAAATGACAACACCTATAATGGCCCACCGGCACAGGGGATGACTGCACCTATTTCTCAATGACCCACCAGCCCAGAGAATGACTACATCTATCCCTCAATGGCACCACTGCACAAGGAATGACTACACTTATCCCTTAATGGCCCACCCGCACAGGGCACGACTACACCTATCTTTCAATGGCCCACCGGCCTAGAGAAAATCTAAACCCATCCCTAAATTGCCCATCGCCCAAGAGAATGACTACACGTATCCGTTTAAGAAAAAAACAGTTACAGTTAGCCTCATTCTGTATAGTTTGTAGTGTACCCTCTATTCATGTTTATTTTTTAAATATAAAGCATCGTCTGTATTGATAGGATTGCCTATGACCTTTGTACACGATCCATCGGTATAAGGAATGAGATAAAACAATGGATGGGCCAAATACAACACCATTAGAAAGAAATATTTCTGGTCAATGTCATTACTAATTTACTATGTTTTTTGTTTAGTCAGTATGGTTCCTAGCAATCCATGTCAACATGGCGGAAGTTGCAAAGAGGGAATCACCCCATGTCAGTGTGAATGTACAGATGAATATACGGGGTACAGATGTGAGAAGCAAAGTAAGCAAAACGTGTAAAGTCATATTAAAGAGATAAGAATAACTTATATGCAAGAGAAACTTAAACATTTCATCATTTTATCTTCAAGAATAAAGTTGATTCAGAATCCCCGTTACTTGTACTCTTGATACTGTCCTTCCACTAAGCGTCATATGTGGGAATGAATACAACATGCGTGGTATATCATTGATATTATGTACGTGTGTTGATTATGCAAGCGTGGCATAACACAGGATAGAGCATGTGTGTAAATGGATTATAAAGACCTGTTATTAAATATTATCTTAGATTACAGTACAACTGTCGATATTTTATATTTTGCCGAACCAGTCCAGTATAGTATTGGCCTGATTCACCCCCTATTGGCCTGATTTTTATAAATATTCAATTCACATCCTGTATTAACTGTGGAAAATAATGAAAGTAACCGTTATATTGGTAAACAGCTGTATTGCCTCTGGATACTCTTCAGGCCACTAACTAGGTCAATACAGAAATCATAATTTAAAGATAGCATAATACATATAACTAAACAAGAATATATACAAAATGTTGTGAATTTTATTATAGCCAACAACGAGCAATATCAAGTCTTCGACTGTAAAGACACTTTATACAGTTATCAAAATGTTCGCGTATATCTTACAAAAAAGTACTGAGACCTCAGTGTTGACAGATCACGTGATCAACAGTAGAAGAACTTTCTTAACCACGCGCTACCGACGCCCTTGATTGTTTTTAGCCTAGTTAATCAACAAAAGAATAATTATGTGCTCTTTTTTATTTAAATATATTTTATTCTTCTAAAAAGCAACAAATTAATCAGACACAAGTTGTAATTTTCTTCTCAGTGCTCTGTTATTGGTTGGTCTTCGGAAAGATGCATTGGGCTAATCAATAACTTAGGCAATACAAAAGCGAGTTAAACATAGAGTTTAATATGTGTACGAATTTGTAATATAGGCGTGTTTACATGTGAATTTGTAATATAGGCGTGTTTTCACATATAGTGTGAGATGTGTGTAAACGTACGTAATATATAGACATGATTTGACACATAGTTTAACTCATTTGTGAATTTCTAGTACATGATTAAACAAATAGTGTGTAAATTGTAATTTAGGCGCGTTTTAATGGATTAAACAAGCGAATACAGCATCGAGAAGTATTTAAGACTGGTGTGATTTTTTACTGTTCTTATGTATTTTTAGACCAGTGTTACTATGATCAGTGTAATGGAGGAGCTTGTATCAGCAAAGACAACATTCATGAATGTATCTGTCCAGCTGGTTATTCCGGCTATAATTGTCAAATTTATGATGCATGCCGAGACGCTCCATGCACTAACGGAGGCACTTGTCAACAGTATGGCAACACAGGATATACATGTACTTGCCCTTTTGGTTTCTCTGGAACCAGCTGCGAAATTGTAGATCCGTGTTATCCCAACCCTTGTAATGGTCATACCTGCATTCCAGATAACATTCAAGATAGCTACACTTGCGATTGTCCATTTGGATATTTAAAGCCAAACTGCGCAGTGTTTGATATTTGCGCCTCCCTTTCAACGAATCCTTGCCAAAATGGTGGAACATGTCAATGTGATAATAATGGTTTCTGGTGCCTTTGCCCTTCTGGCTATATCGGTTCAGACTGTGCAACATTCGATCCATGCGCTTCAACTCCTTGCCAAAACGGTGGTTTGTGCACAATTTCTGGAAGTTCGTTCACGTGTACATGTCTGTATGGCTACTCGGGTAGTATGTGTCAGACTGAGGGTGAGTTACACATGCGTGTTTATTACCACTGAACTTCAGAAACAATTACAATAAATCCTTATAAAGTAATTACCAAACATATCTGTTAATACAAATATTTTACAACACTTTAAGTAGTTAAATAAATCGTTGCCCCGCCTCTCGTGCACGTGCCACCATTACAGCGGAAATCTGAGTTTTTATAATAAACATGCAATTCTTAAAACATTTTACCATAACTAATTTATTGTTAGAAATAACTGTTAAATAACACTTCCTAAACATATATTTTTCAGACATCAAAGCATGTAGCTTTGAAAGTACCACATACCCTCTATGTGATGTGCTTGCACAGATCATCGGAATGGACGAATTCGATTGGAGCCAGATGTCTGGTGTAAGTAAACAATTAAAAAGTCATGTGTTTGCATTGGAATATTTTTTAAAACTTCCAAATTGAAATACTAACTATTCTAATAGGACGTTCTACAGACGCTTTCGACGAAACTACCGTTAAATATGCAATAAAATATTGTATTAGCCTAATTTTATTTATTTTATTTACATACTATTACACGTCCTAACGTCAATAGATTGTGTCAGTTTTGGTCGAATATTTTTGTCCTAGGTTTTGACCTCATTTGACGTAAAGTACAATTTTATTATGAGATACCGTTCGTATAGATATGAATATCCGTCCGTCTGTCTCGCCTCAGTCTGTCCGTACCCCGGTCGTGTCAAGATAATAACTTAAAAACACGTCAAAGGAATTTGTTTCAACTTTGCAGAACTGTTAAGTACAATAAAATTAAAAATTGAATTCAATTTCCAATGCAGTCCAATTTGTAGTTTCAACATTGGCCAATTAGTAGTAGGGTGTGAGGTTTTTTAGTCACCCAAAAAACCCCGGGAGGAAGGGAGGAAGCCCCGCCCCCTTTCTATATATGGTCACCGGAAGTGAGTCATCGGAGATTCCACCATCGCGCAAAACATACGTTTCTCATGACGTCACAGGAAGTACGTGAGTCATCGGAGATTCCATCATCGCGCAAAACCTTATTTGGTCAACCGATTCCAATGACTCATCGTGTCTGCTAATAAGGATACTTCCATGACGCGCGACCATGAGTCATCGCGCGGCGTATAATTGTCATTCCATATCAATTAATGAAAACGTATATTTTAAGGAATTAATTCCCATTCGCTTAATTAAACATCTAAAACATTTTTTTGGATAAATTATTTCAAACATTGCGCCGATTATCGATCCGGTCATAACACGTCAGTGAACCTAGTTTATAGCCTATACGATTAATCTCAGAAAGTCGGTTTTTCTCCGGGTCTCCAGCTTCCTGGACCCCTATATCATTAGTGGGTCTTTAGTAATACCTTCTAATTGTTCACTGCAATTGTTTGCTGGCTTGAGTCTGTGTACGATTTCCAAAACAATTAGATGTTTTCAAACGGAAAGTCGGTTTTTCTCCTGGTCTCCGGCTTCCTGGACTCTATGAAATAGCCGAAAAATTGCTGAAAGTGTAGTTAAACAACATTCAAACAAACAAAAACATTAAAGAACGTAAAACCATAAAACACTGATGTACACCGTTAAGGTTTATATTTTTACTTGATCTATCAAGCCTGAAACAGTCAAAAAGTCAGAAGTCTACACCTATTGAAGTACATTGCAAATTATATTTAGATGACTCCTATAGCAGGAACTGGGCCCGCAGGAGCGTATGATGGACTGTATTACATGTATATTGAAGCAAATGGACGTAAAAGCGGTGATACTGCAGTGCTCGCGAGTCCAAATCTTAGAGGTTAGTACGCACGCGCCAGAAAATAGCGGAATTCAATATTAATTTGTTTTCTGATCTGATTCATATACGTTTGTAACACAAAATAGTGTCAATAACACAACCCAATGAACGCGCCCGCGTGCTAATTTTTTACGATAGATGAGGATATGTTGGTTTTATTCACGTAATAAAACAATTACTTACTTCCCACAGCGACCTATATTAAAGTCATTAATTGTTAAATCTGCTTCGTTGCTAATTATTTGATTAAAAATGAACCCTTTTAAATCTCGTATACGTTTGGAAAGATGAAAGAGCCCATCATCGGAACAATATACATTCCTAAAATTGACACTTATCAGCCCCACTCCCATACACACGTCAGGCTGGGTGGTGAGTTCATACGTGTTCGAGTGTCGCCTATAGCGCATGAGCATGGTAAACTTATACACAAACGGCCTTACCGTTTTTCAAAAGCATGATAAGCTAACCAATCACCGCTGTTGAATGCTGACACATATGTCCATGGTTCAAATGAGCTAACGTGGGCTTTCTTTTTTATTATTAATCCCTACAAGTACAGACAGACAGAACTGCATTGTAGTAACATACAAAAAGCCACAAACAAAAAAAAAAACAAAAAATCCATTTGCAATTCTCTCAAACGGAGGCGAAACCTATTTCCTTATGACAAGATAATTTGCAAATGAAACGAAATTAACAAAGATAACTAAAGAAATATCAAAATAGAAAATATCAACAGAAAACGAGAACAAACAATTAGAATGAGGCATCTGAGAAACCTGTGAAAAATTAACAAAGAAATACAAGTTAATAAAACATAGCATCTATACCATATAATTGAAATAAACGTACATACTATATAGGACTCGACCGTAGGTGGCATTATGGAGATGCCGTATATATCAGGGTATGTCTGCCTTTATTACACAGAAAGACTGACAACAGACCAAAATGAGTGCTACGCTCGTAGTGTGTTAATGGTTCTTTTCTTTGGGCACCTGACCTCTACAAAAAGGAGCAATAGAAGTTTTTTTTCAATACCTTACTCTCTTTATGCTGAAGACGCAATCGACATTTCCTGTTCGTCGGCCATCCAATATCAATACTTGAATATAAGCGTATTGTTGCTCTGATTGATACAAGCTACTGTTTTAATTTACTGGTATCGTAGGTACAAGTTGGTGTTTAACGTACTACTACAGCATGTACGGTGCTGACATAGACAGATTATCTGTATTGACCCAACGGTCTGTCAATCAACTCACTCCAACGGAAGTTTGGTAAAAACAAGGTGACCTTGGCAACCAGAATTGGTATCTAGCGAAAGTAGATTTGACCGACACTACAGATTTCCAAGTAAGTTAGACTATAGCCATCTTTATCCATACATTATCATCACATTTAATTTTTGCAGTTTCGAGGAGTCTCACTCGACTCCAATCTTAATCTACAAGGATTGCCAGTAATCCAACCGCAGGTGTGGGGTTTTCTCACGCTCCAAAACTGGACGCCTAGATATAAGTAGCTGAAAAATTGCTCCTAATGGCGTTAAACACCATTTAAACAAACAAACACATTCTAGTTTGTTCAGTGTAATAGATCTGTGGTGAAAAAAAACACCTTTTTCTATTATAATACAGTGCTTGCAGCTAAAGCATAAACAGCTCAGGATGACATCGGCGGATTTTATTTATATATGTAATTTTAAGAAAACGTGCTATTCAGCAAAAATTGAAATAAAATTACAACACCAAATTTACAGCATATGTTTGGGGAAGAAAAGTTCTTTTGACTCTCTAATGTCTCTTAATGTGGACTATAAACAAGTCATGTTTCCGTGTGAAGGTTATCTCTTTACTGTGCATTGTAGAACAATATGTCCGAGTAGGTAGAGTGAGATTGTTTTTTTAATGTGGTCTTTAGAACGGATTGATTGATTGATTTATGGTCTTTAACGCCCGAGCAGCAATATTTCAGCTATATTCAGGCGATGAACATGAAATGGATGATAAAATGAACATGAAATAATGGAGAATGAAAATGGGATGGGACACAAGGAAAAAATAGGGGTAACGGATTTTAGATTGCCACTGGCAAATGGGATGATGGATAGGGTCGGGCAATTTAGCCTCCTGTAGCGGGATCGAAATCCCTACTCATAGCGAATACTACAGCAGCGTTCTTTGACGTGCGAGGAACGTGGCATTTTTCCCAACACGGTGCACTAATATGGTTTGCGGTCAGGTTTTCCGTATTATGGCCTGACAACCCCAGCTTGCCAGGGGTACCCCATTCAACCACCTGGGGCACACATCCCAGTCGGTCTTTAGGCAAACAAACCTGACACGCCGGTCATGGTACTGGGCGCTATTTAGTCGCCTTTTACGACAAGCTAGCGCGACTGCGGTCTGTTCTTTTAGCCACCCGGATCCCGCACGGGGCTCTTTAGAACGGACAATATGTCCGAGAGGGCCAAATGTCTTACTTGGGACTTTTGAATAATCATTTCTAGTTGGGTATATATGTCTTACTGTGCACTATAAAACAATCTGTCCTAACTGGGTATATAATATTAAATTTTATAATTCAGAAACAGTTGTTTAGAGAAACAAGCTAATAATTATGAATATTTTCAGTTTTTCATCAAAGGAGTTCGCGGCAGTAGGTTTAAAAGCGACATTGCAATTGATAACCTAACATTATCACACGGAACATGCGTATAAATAATACGATGAGAGGTAAAACATTATATACATTTACACTTATCCAAAGATTTTGCGATACATCATTTAGACAATATTAGTACACAGTTATTATTTTAAAAGACATGATATATAGACAACTTTTGTCTAATCTCTCAGCATGTTTGTCATCAAAAGAAAAATGTTTTTCTTCAGCATAAATAAAATATTAATTAGAAATAAACATGGGATAACTACTTACTAAAAGAATAACAACTTCTACGTTAATTAAATTAAATTTAAATCCTATTACAATTTACACCATGACATGTGTTTCCTAACATCGGAACTGTTATTAATATTATCCACTGCTTGTAACAAATGCAGATTTTTTATTGGTGGGTTACCCGTTGGTACAAATCCCATGCCCCCGCCTGCGTTGCAAAATTCGCAGTGTATTGTTTGTGCGTTGCTATATATGTTATAGAACACCACAGTAATGTATTCCACAAAGGAATATTTCTGTTTTTTTATATTTGTATTTCCTTTCAAACACTGCAGATGCCCAACATTTACACTGACACACATAAATATGAATTACATTGGAACTTGACGTCATTGTCTGATGATGTTATAATAGCGTGACTTGAGCCGCCAAAATACCTATAGTTAGAAAAAAATTTAAAACAAAACTCTCTAAACTGAGGTACCATCCTAGACTTGGTAAAATTGGCATTTTATGCATAAAAAAACGTATATTTTTTTGTGAGCAACTGTGACGTTGCCCATTTAGTTTATTTCTGACCCACAAAAAAACTATTTTCAGCTTTGTATACTTGTTAGCCGGTGCAAAATCATTTACCTGCGTTATAACCCGGGTTATGGAAACTACCTGAAAGTACTTTTCGACAGCATTCGACTTCGCCTCAGGCTTAACAGAAGTACTTTTAGGTGGTACAATTTCCATACGCCCGGGTAATAACGTAGGTAAATGATAATGCCATGACCAGAATTGGGTACGTATTATAACTGACACATTGTTGTTTGTTTTCTTTCAGATTTGATTGGAACGATGGCAATGAATTTGATTATTTTTTAGTATTTCTGTATTTTTCAGATTATTCTCTATTCTTCTGTAAAGATTTACTAGATTTTCATATAGGTCTTTAAGGTTAGTGTCTAAGTACTGAATGAAATCAATGCCCTACCATGAGTCATAATGAAAATAATTGATAGCCGAATTGTATCAGACATTTTTGCTGCCTTACTTCTGTCAATTTAATTTATGTTTGGTACTTTAAATCTGCAAGACGAATCATCTCACCAAATCTGTGAAATTACACAATTTTAATGTTTTTACGCTTAAAACCATGGTATCTAGTGTTTTTTTGGCTCTAATATCTATATATTTGCTTTATCTTTAAGTACAATAAAACTTCGGTAGCTCGAACTCGGATGGCTCGAACACCACCGATTTCTCGAACTGTTTTTAAAGTCCCGACATTTATTCCTATATATGTTTGTACAAAAACCCCGGTTTTTCGAACACCGATTTCTCGAAAACTCGAACTCATTTATAGGTCCCTTTGATATTAAACTTATGTAAGTCACCATCAATAACTCGAACTAAAATTATAAGCGTCAGTGCGAAATTATTTATTAATTTAACTGCGATGGATATACCGAGTACAAACGGGTTTTTGCGCAGTAACGGAAGTAAATAGAAAGCGCTGTAGAAATTTCAAATTTCACAAACTATTAAACCTAAAATACATTCAAAACAAATTTTAGTTTCCAAAAACAACCATACCGCGTGTAGGAAAATTAACGAGCAACTTAAAAACAAAATCGGTCACGGTACGGAACAGATACATTTCCGGAGGTTGTTCAACTTCGGTGGCTCTAACAACCGATAACTCGAACTATTTTTGGCGACCCCAGTGAGTTCGAGTTATCGAAATTCTAATATCTAGATATATTTTGAAGTTTTCCTATAAAAAAGATTGTTTCTCGATATTAACCACTAATCTCCTTTGGCAAGAATATTAGGATTAACAACCTTCAACTGTACGCATGCCTACAACGATTAATGCTAAATATAAATTCAATTGTTTCTATTATATAGAAAAGTAAATATTAGTTTCTTGCATTGAATAATGCATACAACAATTTATGCTTAATATAAATTCTGTTGTTTCTATTATATAGAAATAAATATTAATGTCTTGCATTAAATAATGCCTACAACAATTTATGCTTAAAATAAATTCTGTTGTTACTATTTATTGAAATAAATATAAATTCTTGCATTGAATAGTATTTGTTGTTGTGCCTATTCACGCATGCCGGAAAATGTATAAGATTTTGCCATTGTCATTCACTGTTTCCAGGCATTTAATTTCATCAGAGTCATCTAAGCATGGAATATTGTTCGTTGTTATGCGCCTGCAACTAAAACGTGGTCTGGAAGTATTATGCATGGTTTCCCTGGACTGCACTTCATGTTCCCATGTTGTGTGATGTTTAATAGTTCGACTATGTAAATACACTTTTGACAATATTAGTTCCGCAATGGGAATAAACTACTGACAATAATAGTTCCACAATGTATATACATTATTGACAATACGTGTTCAACAATGTGAATAACCTACTGACAATAATAATTCCACAATTTGAACTAACTACTGATAATAAAAGTTCCACAATCTGAATTAACTACTTACAATAAAGTTATACATTGTGTATAAACTACTGACAATAATATTTCTACAATGTTTATACATTACTAAACAATAACCGTTCCACACTGTAAAAAACTATTGATACTAATAGTTCCACAATGTGAGTACACCAATGACAATAATAGTTCTACAATGTAAATACACTTTTGACAATATGTGTTCCACAATGTGAATAAACTATTTACAATAAAGTTCCACAATGTGTATAAACTACTGACAATAATATTTCCACAATGGAAATACACTACTAACAATAATAGTTCCACAATGTGAATAAACTACTGATACTAATAGTTCCACAATGTGAATACACTACTGATACTCATAGTTCACATTGTGAATCAACTACTGATACTCATTGTTCCACATGTGAATAAACTACTGATACTCATTGTTCCACAATGTGAATAAACTACTGATACTTATTGTTCCACAATGTGAATAAACTACTAGAATAGTAATTTATCTCTCGAGATGCAACTATTGCGCTGTGGCGACGCCAGGGGCAACTGTTGTATCCTATAAAACTTAATTTGTATTTCACAAATATCTAGATATCTCAATACAACTTACTGAGCAGGGAAGTGCAGCTGGTCCTACCTCGTACATTCCGGTTAATTCACTATACTCTATTGTCGTCTTTTTCTGTAGGGTTAAATAGACAATATACGTTCAGTCTTGGACAACTCATTTGTGTTTTTGACGTCGATGTCACTGATCACCTAACTTTCATACTGATACTGGAAGCGACGTCCACATGTCATCTGTTGTTTTTTTGTGCTTTCAACTGATAATTCCGAATAAACTATTAAAGTCCTTTTAACCAATCTCATAACACCTCAGATTAAAATGCCTCGAAATTTAATGACTCTTGCGGTCGAATAATTCAGTAAGATCAAATACTTTCACAGTGGGAAAATGTTTGGAAAATATTGACTGTTTAAGACATAAGAACTTAAAAATATATAAATAATGAAATGACTATGGCCTACTTTTATATAAAAAATCTACCAAGAATAGCAATGATAAACGATTACAATGATAGCTACCAACCATCAAAATATAGCAGCACTTAATGAACAATCGACATTGACAGCTGACGAATATCTATGAAACAAAAATAAACGTTTCCATGAATAAACGACTGAAAATAGCAGTTCTCAAAAGATATGCGTAAATGAACAATAAATTCTGCGAATGTACAACAGACACCAACAGTTTTTAACTGTAAAAAAGCGATTGCCATGTATGATTGAGCGACATGTATTCTGGCTCCCCCAATTAAAACTGGACGAAATTATATAGCTGAAAACTTACTGAAAGTGGCTTTCAACATCATTCAAACAAACAAAAAATAACAAGCGAACTACGTTATCCACTTGGCCATCGATGCCTAATCTTAAAATCATAATAGATTCGTTCACTTTATATACGTGCAAGCATGATCAACACACAGAACTATTGTAGCTAATAATCGTCCATTTTTATCTTTCCTTGATGTTTTTAAGGGGTGGTGGAGATCATTTGCTCACAATGCTTTTTTAATAATTTAGTGTCATCATTGTTTGTTAATTTGTGAATATGTAACTAAAGCGATGGTTTAAAACAATGTCGACTAAACGAATGTAATAAACGAAACTATCGTAAAAATACCTACAAAGATCGAATTTTGCAATTTCACAATAAACAAAAAATTATAAAATAAATTGTCCTTTCACGGAGCAATTTTTTAATGTGCAAGAAACACAGATAAGGCAAATGCGAACAATTGTATAGTTAAGCCTGCAAATAAATGAAACCTAAAAAAACAGAAATAGTTATAGGACATCCCCTCCTAGGGATACACGATAATTAGTGCTTGTGTGTTAAACTCGTCATGAATTTAGCTGAAATATTGATAGCTGAACAACGACTGCAAAATGAACCTAAGTGAACCGAATTTATATGAATACTATAGGTTTACAAAATTATTTCTTTTGAGTTTGCGAACCTATCATAATATAATTTGCCGGTGCTGCATACAAGTGCAATCGTAAATTTGTTTCAACGAGGGTTAAAGTGAATCCTGCACTGTTACAAGCGACTGTTCTCATACCCAGTGTGAATTTGATTTCTCCAGAAAACTGCACAGCACTGACTTTCTATATTTGTCACATAGTTTTGCGAAACCTGCAGCCATACTCAGGTTGAGTATGCTACAAATTTTCTATTTGTCTATTACCCATGCGTTTGTAAGATATTTGTGACAAGTAATTACCTCTTTGCTAGTTTTTCGTTTTAGCATCGCCATTACCTTGTCACGCCATTTCTATCACTTGTGCCAAACACTCTTTCCGAATTAACTATCATCAGTTTTTGCTCATTCTGATTTAACAGAACCTTATATAGTTATTTGGATTAGTATTATGTTATTTTCGGCAAATTTTTCATCCCCCTGTCTCCTATGGTGAAAGATATTCCCTCTGTCATAACCTTTTTCCTGAATTTTCTGTCAACTAATTGTTATCTGTTTTTAATCTCTCTGATATATCACATGTATTATAAAGGATTAGTACTAAGTAATAAGTAGTTTTTTTGTCTTAAAATTTTTTCCTCCCGCCTTTGTTTCTTTATGCTGAAAGACATTTTTCTCTCTTTAATACATATGTACCTAGTCGACAGTCATACAGATACGTTGATATCAATCCAAAAGATATTCAAGCTGAGGTCAGTCAGTATGCCAGTTTTATACTGACAGCATAGGGGTAACTCGTCTAAAAGCAGACTATGATCAAGCATTGCATCAACATCTAGTTTGTCTATAATAAAGTTTGGACGGTCACAAAATGCATCAACTGGACCAAAGACTAGCTCCTCAATAAGTTGACCTTTTTGCACATTATATTAAAAACGGTAAAACGGCATAGTGAAACAATTCTCACGTGACTTATGCCTGTGTAACTGAACGACGGTAGCTCGGCAGATTCAAAAGGTTCTCACACGAGTCATCTGTATAACTTGACGGTAGCCCGACAGTTCTAAGAGTCCTCACTTGACTCGTGCCTGTATTACAGGGAGGAAGCTCAGCGGATTCACAGAGTCTTCACATTACTCATGCAAGTATTACAGGGCGGTACCTTGGAGGATTTTAAAAGTCCTCACATGACGTATGCCTGCATAACTGGGAGGTAGCTCGTCACAGGGGTCCCGCATGACTCATGCCTGTATTACTGGGTTGTACATAAGAGGTTTTAAAGAGTCCTCATGTTACTCATGCCTGTATTACTGGGCGGTACTTAAGAGGTTTTAAAGAGTCTTTATGTTACTCATGCCTGTATTACTAGGCGGTAGCTTGGAGGTTTTCAGGAGTTCTCATATGACTTATGTCAGTATTACTTGGCGTACTGACTTGGAGGTTTTAAAAAATCCTTTGGAGGATTTGAAGATTCCCCACATTACTCATGCCTGTATAACTAAGCGGTAGCTTGGAGATTTTCAGGAGTTCTCAAATGCCGCATGCTCGCGCTACTAATTCAATTGTTCATGAGCGGTACCTTGTCGGATTCAAAGAGTCACCACATTATGATTCGTATATTACTGGACGGTAGCCAGTCAGAATCAAAGAGACCCCACATGACTAATGCCTGCAATCCCTGTTGTAAAATGAAATTTAAAATATATACACTGATGTTAACATTATTGTCATTAAATGTAAACATTTCCTACGTTTAACTCCTGCGGAAATAGTGATAAATAAATAGGTCGATATTGAACATTGAAAGTCATATAATGGAGTTTCTGTTATCCTAACCGCCTTCATTTAGTCGGTCAGGGGGAATCTGTACGGATGGATACCACAAAATTATCGTATCAAATGAATTTCTCTTCTAATTGAAAGAATGCCTTCAAAGCTGATAACCAACATAAAAAAAGCTACAAGTTGACGATACTGGACGCCAAGTGAAAGCAATATCATATCAAATCCGCTATTTATGTGAACAAGAACCAAGACATATTGTTTAAGACAAATATAAGAAAAGTCTGTTGACGTCAAAATGCATTAATATATCATACTACAACATAAAAAGTAGTATGTTTCATAAAAATAGACTCAGATTCTGTTCAAATGTATCAATGCTTAGCTTAAAATATTATGATGTGTGAAATTAACATTTTTAAAGAATATTAATTTATAGCTTTTCTTAAAGAAAATTGTTAGTTAGAATATATACTTATTGCATTTAATTTCGCGAAGTAAATAGCATAATTAATGTATTTGCATTTCACAAGTCAAAAATTAACATTCGAATAGATGTTTACAACGCAGAATTGTATGCCCTATATTACTCATTATGAATTTTAATGAACTCTTACATCAGTTCTTTTGTGCAGAACTGATGCAGAATAATGCTGATCTGCCTTGTGAATATAAAGTATACCAATTTACCTTGCTGCTGTTATTATCAGGCCTTGATATTTTAGTCCGTGGTTATTAGTCTTCTCAGTTCAGTTTCTGTCGATACCAACGCACCATGTATTTTAAGGAGACTTTCTTGTTTTGTGCGATAGCCGTATCATTTCATGGCTTTGTGCGTAAGTACAGCACTATTGCATATATAGAATATGTTTTTTTTCAGCAGTGAATGATGTCTTAAGATATCTTATGACAGTAAAACATTAGATTGCAGTTTGCAATTTTTTAATGTAGAGTCGTTATATTTAATCTCAATAATTTAAACAATTAAACATTTCATAATATGTTAAGGTAAATAAACGTCTGCATTGACTTCATAACATTAATGTTCAGAAATAGAAAGATAAGTTTTGAATCGGACAAGTTGCTGACGTCAAACGATTATTTAACTGTCACAATTAGAATGTATCTAGCGACGAGTTACTAATTATAAATATACGTTGGCAAATTTTCAAATACAATCCTCATTTAATAAAGCGACCTCAAAACTGCTTATGTGATAAAGTTATTATACGATCTATTTTCTGCACCTCATGCCTTTCTTTTCATTTACTCTAAAACACTATTAAAACGGGGACTGTCGGCGGTCGAGAGGTTAATGTAGTTCGTCTATTGCTAATCACGTTTGCTGTCAACACTGAGGTTGCGGGTTCGAGTCTCACTGCTGGTAAAATGTTCTCGACTCTAGTATTAATTGACAAGGATTGCCAGTTTTACTACCGAGGTCGATGGGTATTCCGTCTTTCTCTCCTGATAAAACTGGACGCCATAACATAGCTGTAAAACTTGCTGAAAGTGACGGTAAAAATCATTCAAACAAACAAAATCTCTATTTATAGCTTGTACCAGAGATAACTAACTTCTTCATGTAGCATAATAAATTAAGATGAAATTTAAGAACATTACTTTTTAAAAAGCCACTTTGGGTAATAAGCATGCAGTAATTAATATAAGTGCTTCCATTGCAGAATCGTGTCTCACAGACACGGATTGCAAGAACATGTCCATGTGTTATGACAACGTTTGCGAGTGTCTAACTGGATTTGAAGGCGCAGACTGCAGTGTCATAGGTAAGAGTAATGCAGTATTTATAAAAATAAATTGTAATAAAAAACTAATTGTAGTAATTAATCTGTCTGCAAGGATTGAAAAATGTAATTAAATGGCTGCTATTGTTGATAGAAGGTAAACTGTGTATTATTTCTTGTTGAATGTAGTAACTAACGGACAACAAGAAAGGTAAATTATGTAATTAGACTACATTATAAAATGCAAGTAAATTAGGTACCTAACGTACTGCAATTCAATTATAAATTATGTACTACATTATAATACATGTATCCAAGTTATCAATCGCACATTTGTAATAAATTTTATTAGATAAGAAATGTTGTAAATAAACGGGTTACAAACAAATTATACTGGTACTATAATGTAATATGCGAAGTTCAAAATAATTGTAAATAAGTAAGCTTTTTATTACGCGAACTTCATTGTAATGGGTAAATTATTTTTAGGACTACGCTGTAACTAAATATATTGGTTTGAAGAAATTATATTACATTTACGAATTTTGCGTATTTTTTGATTGGTCTAAAAGCAACTTTTGGGTCATTGTAAATCGCAGCAGTACTCAAATCGCCGAGTTCAATATTAACTTGTTGCAAAAATAGATTTAAAAAGTTTAATAGTTTACAAGCCAAACTGAATAGCTGACTTTATCTTAATCATTTTATATATCTGATTCGTGAAGTCGGTGAAGTCGTGTGTAACACAAAAATCTTGTGAACAATAATGAACGCGTCTGCTGCTAATAGGTGGATGAGGATATGTTGGTTTGTTTATGTAACAATTACTGACTTCGATATATGGTCGCTTTCGGCATTTCTCAAGCTTCAAAGATTTATACGCATCGCTTGGTTAATATTATACAATTCACGACTTAAAATGTAGGTCGCTAGCGTGATTTTCTAACGTGAGAAAATGCCAGAACCTCTAGGCGTGGAGAAGACAAGGATATTAAAATAATCAAGAAAAATGTAGAAATTCATCGGAGTAAAAAGTATTAACTATTGTATACGTAAGACTGTAAAGTAATAGGTAAGAGATAGTACAAGATTCGGAAAACTGATAAACGTATTGCATTCGATGCGAAAGACTTTCAGTTATTTATTAGAATGTATTAGATTCAAAAGCTTTAATTGCGATAGGTACGATAATGTATCTGATTCACATGCCTTAAGTTTGATGGCTAAATAGGAGAATGTATGCTGGGCTAAGTTGTTTTCGATAGGCTAATTTTGTCAGAAAACTCATTGCATTGGTATGTAAACAAACAAAATTAATTCTTTTATACTCAACTCAATAATTATGCAGAGTCATGTCTACGACAAGTTTATATCAATCCATCTGTTTATGGTACCATAAACACTTGATAGAACATAGTGTTAATAGTGTGTTGGAAATAAACGATAGGTGTTTTCCAAGATTAATGTGATGACGTAGTAGACAATATTTTGAGGCTTTATAATGTAAAATACATCATTAATTGAACGCGAGAGAAATATCTGCGTTGAATTGTATTTAAATAACCTTACAAGAGACCTTATTGGTGCAAAAATCAAATATTCGGGCCGTAAGTAATCCAGTGTTTGCTGAATGAAAAATACTCCTTCCATGCTGTAGGTAACAAACATGAATACAAACTGTCATATTCGAAATTATTTAAGAAACATCCAAACAAAATGCTGCATAATGGTACGTGGTATCTTAACCTACGCAAAAGTACTTTTTAGTACATTTTAGAAAACTAACTTAAATTTTAACTAGTATTACAGTTGAGAAGAAAATTATGTATTGTAGTTTTCAACAAAGTTAAAATTTGTGTTAAAACTTAAACTTTTGTATAAAGTAGTTTTGTTAATGACTGAGAACCATAAATAAATGAAAACCACTAACAAACAAAAATATTTTGATTTAAAGTGAAAAAAAAACATAAAACGTATTAGAGCTTTAAAACCAACAATAAATTTGTAAAGTTAAATTTCAAAAACTTTGTGACAGTTTACAACAATCACCCTTAACATGAAAAAATACTGATAAAAAAATAATACTGACTTTTGTGTTAATGATTATGTTGGTTTCAATTATGTACAGTTACAGAAATAGTGAAAAAGACATTTAATGTCTGTGTGTATTTTCATAACAATATGCATCCCTGAAAATAAGTATGGTTGGAAATTGATTTCTCTTATTTTCAATAAAATAACACTTATACCTTTACGTTATTATCTATAAACTTTAAACAATATTATTATGAATCATATTAAAACGTGTCCAGTGACTACATTTAATCTACAGAATGAAGATATTAATGAAATACAAAAGTGTAGATCAGTGTTCAATATAAAAGCACATGGTTACCGTTTACGTTGAAGATTTCTTTAGAAATATAATAATTATGCTATTTTGAAATTCAAAATACAATTATGTAAAATTTCATGTAAACCGTATCGGTGTCATGGTTGTACGAACGTGGTACATTGTTTCCAGTCTAATCTAAAAAATAGCATTTCAATGTAACCGACTTGCAAGTTTTTAGCTCACCTGACCTAAATGATCATTGTGAGCAATTCTCATCACATTATATGTCTGTGTGTATTTTCATAACAATATGCATCCTTGAAAATAAGTATGGTTGGAAATTGATTTCTCTTATTTTCAATAAAATAACACTTATACCTTTACGTTATTATCTATAAACTTTAAACAATATTATTATGAATCATATTTAAACGTGTCCAGTGACTACATTTAATCTACAGAATGAAGATATTAATGAAATACAAAAGTGTAGATCAGTGTTCAATATAAAAGCACATGGTTACCGTTTACGTTGAAGATTTCTTTAGAAATATAATAATTATGCTATTTTGAAATTCAAAATACAATTATGTAAAATTTCATGTAAACCGTATCGGTGTCATGGTTGTACGAACGTGGTACATTGTTTCCAGTCTAATCTAAAAAATAGCATTTCAATGTAACCGACTTGCAAGTTTTTAGCTCACCTGACCCAAATGATCATTGTGAGCAATTCTCATCACATTATATGTCTGTGTGTATTTTCATAACAATATGCATCCTTGAAAATAAGTATGGTTGGAAATTGATTTCTCTTATTTTCAATAAAATAACACTTATACCTTTACGTTATTATCTATAAACTTTAAACAATATTATTATGAATCATATTAAAACGTGTCCAGTGACTACATTTAATCTACAGAATGAAGATGTTAATGAAATACAAAAGTGTAGATCAGTGTTCAATATAAACGCACATGGTTACCGTTTACGTTGAAGATTTCTTTAGAAATATAATAATTATGCTATTTTGAATTTCAAAATACAATTATGTAAAATTTCATGTAAACCGTATCGTTGGCATGGTTGTACGAACGTGGTACATTGTTTCCAGTCTAATCCAAAAAAATAGCATTTCAATGTAACTGACTTGCAAGTTTTTAGCTCACTTGACCCAAATGATCATTGTGAGCAATTCTCATCACTTTGCGTCCGTCGTCGTCGTCGTCTGTAAACTTTTCCCATTTCAATCTTCTCCAAAACCACTTGGCCAATTGGAATAAAACTTGGCAGGAATGTTAATTGGGTGGTTCTTTACAAAGTTTGAGTTTTTGGTTCTAATCAAATATTAAACATGGCTGCCTGAGCCTGTTATGCGTTCTGATTGGCTGAATTTCAAAAATCATCTCCTCCGCTTGTCAGATTGATTTGAAATATTGCAGAAATGTACTTTAGATGGTCCTCTACAAAGTTTAAGTTTTTTGTGCCAGTCCAAAATCCAAGATGGCCACCATCGCAGGACATAATTTAACATAAGACCCTATGGGAAAAACATACAAACAACATTAAGAAGAAATGAAGGCTAGATCGTTATCTTAATAGTTTGAGTTTTTCGAGGCAATTGCAAATTGAACATGGCTTCCAGGGCCACTTACGGGTTCTGATTGGCTGAAATTTACAAAAATCTTTTTAAAAACTGCATGCAGATTGATTTGAAATATGGCAACATTCATCGAAAAAAACTAAATGTGGTATTTTTGATATTTTCGTATCCTCTAAATACATTATACATAGATCAAAATGTATTGTCAGTTTGATATATATCAACAAATGTACGTAGACGTGATATAGACAACATCTTCTAAACATAACATCGTCAACGAAACGTGACCTACTTTTGCTGACTTATAATTAACTAAAAATTGCAATTCAAAATATCACATTAATCTCAAAATATCTATATTTTATGCTTTTAGTAATAACACCTGTACGATTATTATTATAATTTTAACAGAAGTACATTAATCCAACCTCCGCAGCAAATCATGAAACTTTTTCAAACTCATATCACATGACGGACCGGCTTATTGCAATACTAATACAAATAAAAAAATTAAAATGGTAATTGTCTGCAAATATATGCAGTCAACCAGGCGACTCTAATAGATTATCGTTTTATTTAACAAACAAGTTGGAACTTATATAGTTACATTTTATTCAATAGAAGTATAAATTTTCAACAGTAGACAACAATGGGAGTAGAGCAAATAGGAACGGGCAAATAGTAGACCAAATGGGAATAGACCAAATAGGAGTAGACCAAGTGGGAAGTTACCTACAACATTATTATTAAATGTATAGGAAGAAATATGTCTGGTCAACTTCAGTACTAATTTATTACGTTTTTTGTTTAGTCAGTATGGTTCCAAGCAACCCATGTCAACATGGCGGACGATGCAAAGAAGGAATCACCCCATGTCAGTGTGATTGCACAGCTGAATATACGGGATACAGATGTGAGAAGCCAAGTAAGCAAATGTAAAATTCATATTATAACGATAAGAATAACCTATAAGTCATAGAGAAACTTGAACCGTGCATCTCCCCAAATCAATTGAAGTCAGAATTCCCCACTGGGGGGGGGATAACTTGGTATATATAGGGTAATACGGATGTGCGGCCCGAATTGGTCACTATTTTTACCTCTCCAAAATATATTAATAGGTAGCTTTTTTCATTGAAAAATATATCATTGGATAGTTGTAAATTATTTAAAAATATCCATGCCTCAATGCTCATTTTAAGCAAGTTAAGCCTATGTGATTTTTCAAACAAAGTGTTCCATTAAGATCACTTGATCATTTTTCTAGTAAATGTAATATTTTGTCAATTTATTATGCAGTAATAAAATATATGAATAGGTCTGATTTAATAATTCAATATATGACTGGCTCCTGTTTTATAATGTCCGAAATTATATGAATAGGGTGGGTTTTCAAATCTCCGTCCGCAGACCTGTACCTAAAAGTATCCTTAGTTACCTCCCCCCTCCCATCACTAGTACTATTGATACTGTTCTTCCACTGTGTGTGATACATGTGGGAATGAATAGCAGAGGTGTGGTATTGAATGTGATAAATTTGCACACATACTGCATGTACATATGTGTTTGAATTTGTAATATAAGCGCGTTTAAAAAAAGAGTGGGTTCTGTTAATATGTAGTATAAACGTGATTTAACACATAGTCTCGTATGTGTCAATTAGAACGAATTCGTAATAAGGCGTTTTTAACAGACAGTGTAATATGTGTGTGAACGTAACATATTCGTGTTTCAAACAGGTGTAATATGTGTGTGAAATAGTTATATAAATTAGTGTGACACAGAGTGTTAAGTATTTGTGAATTTGTTAAATTTATAACAAAGGCGTGTTGTAACATACAGTGTGATGTGTGTGTAGGTAATATAGGCATTTTAACATATCATAATAAACGTGTTAATTTGTAATATAGTTTCGATTTAACATAGAGTGTAGTTTTTGTGAATTTTTAATGTTTTATGTGTGATTTAACATAGAGTGCAATATGTGTGAATTGGTGTACTACAATCGTGATTCACATAGATTGTGCATAATTTGAGATAAAGGCATGTTGTAACATACATTTGATATGTGTGGTAACTTAAAAAAGCCGTGTTTAACATTGAGTTTAACGCATGTGTCAATGTGTTATATAGCTTTGTTTACAAATAGAGTGTAATATGTGTGAATATGTTATATAAGCGTGTTAACATAGACTGTGATATGTGTGAATATTTTATATAAGTATGTTTAACATAGAGTGTAATATGTGTGAATATGTTATATAAGAGTGTTAAAAGAGTGTAATATGTGTGAATATGTTATATTAGAGTGTTTAACAGAGAGTGTAATATGTGTGTTAATTTGTATTATTATATGACTAACATGTATCTTAATTTTGATTGGCCAAGGGTATCATGAAAAGTATTATGCAGACAGTGTATTAACCTAAAAGTAGATAAAAATAGACTGATATAAAAGTTTTGACTTTTGAGTAGCTAAAAATAGAATAATTTATCACTTTTCAATAGTTAAAAATAAAATTCAACAATGGAGAAACAAGCATTAATTTGATTAGTTGAATTAAAAACATCAGCCAATTAAAATCATTCTTTTAAAACATTCTATTTGTTGACATTGGTTCAAAATGGCTGACGAGCAGCAGACAAGTTTTGCAACTGTCAATGAACAGGAACTGTTTTTGCCAATTTTTCATAATTGATCTAATGTTACTATAAATTTTAATTGGAAAATGTGAATATTTCAATTTAAAATGTGATAGCCTACTGTTATTATGGTTGAAATAAATTTTTATTGTTATCCTTTTTTATTAAAGATTCCAGTGTGAAAGTAAAAATAGTCATATAATAAAACATTCATCGACTTGTATATTGGTTACTACCTGATTTTATCAACCCTCAAAAATAATATCAACACTCGCCGTTGGCTTGGTGGATATAATTTTTTAGGGTTGATAAAACCAGGTATTAACCTATATCAAAGTCAATAAATGTATAATATTAGGGTGAATATGTTATATAAGTATGTTTAATAAAATGTAATATGTGTGAATATGTTATATAAGAGTGTTTAACATAGAGTGTAATATGTGTATTAATTTGTAATATTAGGGTGATTATATTGTATTAAAATTTCTTTTATATGCGCGTTTTAACATAGAGTGTGATTTTTGCACTTTGAATTTGTAATGTAAGCGTGATTTAACACGCCTTTATTGCAAATTCACACACATATAACTCTTCGTTAAACACACTTTTTAACAAATTCAGAATTTCACCACAAATAATACATGTGTTAGAAACGTCTATGTTACGTTCACACACATATCACACTGTATATTAAAACATGCCTTTATTATAAATTCGCACACATATTACATCGACGTATTATAGTCGTGATTGAACACAGACTGTCATATGTGTTTCAATTTGTAATATTAGCGCTTTCTAACATAAAGTGTGATTGGTGTGAATTTGTAATATAATCGTGAATTCACACAGAGTGCCATATGTGTGTCGATTTGTAATATAAGCGTGTGTTAACATAAAGCGTGATTGGTGTGAACTTGATATATAAGCGTGTGTTAACATAGAGCGTGATTTGTGTCAATTTGTAATATAAGCGTGAATTAATACAGAGTGACATATGGTGCGCAATTTGTAGTTTAGGCGCTTTCTAACATTGTGATTGGTGTGAATTTGTAATATAAGCGTGAATTAACAGAGTATCATATGGGTGTCAATGTGTAATATAGGCGCTTTCTAACACTGAGTGTGATTTGTGAGAATTTGTAATATAAGCGTGAATTAACACAAAGTGTATCATTATATAGATAGAAATGAAATATCGAATTTTCCCGAGTGACAGAAATTACGGTAAATCACATGTGAAAATTATCGTTTATTTTCACTCTCGGGTTTTTTCCCGCCAAAGTTGCAGTTGGTTTTGTGTTATACAGATATTCATCCGCCGTTCATAAAATTTAGGATTAAGCATTAAAATTTTACGAAAACAATTTTGATCTATATAATAAATAGGATAATCAATTGGGCATCGTGAATATCTAAAATATGATCACTCGTGCCGCTTAAAGCATCAGATTAAACTCGTGCGCGGAACAAGTTCTGCGCACTCGTTTAATCAGATGCGTTATGCAGCACTCGTTATCATATTTTGGATATTCACTCCGCCCAATTAATTATCCTATAAATATTCATGCATATGAGAATTTGTAATAAGTGTTGTAAAAATACTGTGTAAATTTGTAATACAGGCGTGTTTAAACATAGAAAGTTATATTTTAGAATTATGTTCTTATTCGTCCCTTCAACGAGCGTAAACTATTCATAAATAAAACACAACTTGTATTTTGGAAAAAGCTCGCCTGGACAACACAGCAAAGCATCGATTTATTACAAAAGGCACACCATTACATAACAAATAACATCTTTTCCAAGCCGCTGTGGCACTAAACCAATCATGCACACTCAGGGTCTACAAATAAAATATATATTCAATGTAAAAATCATCTAGAAATATAAATTAGAAACCTGTACTAATGGCAAACAAATACGTTTGATACAAGAGTATTTTTTTAGAATTGATTATACAAGCGAATGCAGCATTGAGAAGTATTTTCAGACGGGTATGAATGTATCATGCCTATGGTCTTGTGTATTTTCAGGCTGGTTTGATATAATATTTTCGTGTATTTTTAGATCGTGTGATGTAATGTTCTTCAGTATATTTCAGACTGCAGACTGGCTTGATATAATGTTCATGTGTGTGTTTCAGACTGGTGTGATATTGTGTTCGTGTGTGTGTTTCAGACTGGTGTGATATTGTGTTCGTGTGTGTGTTTCAGACTGGTGTGATATTATGTTCTTGTGTGTATTACAGAATGGTGTGATCTGATGTTTTTGAGTATATTTTAGTCTGGTGTAATATAATGTTCTTGTGAGTGTTTCAGACTGCACAATATATCAGTGTGTTGTTCCTGCTTTCCATGCCATAATTTTCAGAACCAACTGGACTGGTTTGTAATAATGTTCTTGTGTACTTTTCAGACTGGTGTTACTATAATCAGTGTAATGGTGGAGCTTGTATTAGCAAAGACACCATTCATGAATGTATCTGTCCAACTGGTTATTCCGGTTATAATTGTCAAATTTATGATGCATGCAGAGACGCTCCATGCACCAACGGCGGAACATGTCAACAGTCTGGCAACACAGGATACACTTGTACGTGTCCTCTGGGTTTTTATGGAACCAGATGTGAGATGGTAGATCCATGTTATCCCAACCCTTGCAACGGTTATACCTGCAGTCGAGGTGACTTTGGTAACTACACTTGTGCTTGTCCATTCGGATATTTACCGCCAAACTGTGCAGTTTTTGATATTTGCGCCTCCCTTTCAACGAATCCTTGCCAAAATGGTGGAACATGTCAATCTGATGCAAGTAGTTACTGGTGCCTTTGCCTTCCTGGCTATATCGGTTCTGATTGTGCAACATTCAATCCATGCGCTTCAACTCCTTGCCAAAACGGTGGTTTGTGCACAATTTCTGGAAGTTTTTTCGCGTGTACCTGTCCGTATGGTTACGCCGGTAGTATGTGTCAGACTGAGGGTGAGTTTTTAGCAAACGAATTGTTCATAATTAACCTTAAAACATAAAACGTATCGCACAAATGAATTTTTTGTTTAGATGTTTTTTTTGTGGCCTTATTTGTGACGTGGGACGAAGAGGGTGGGTATCTATGCATCATGTGACAGAGCTATCTCGGAGTATAAACACTGGTGAAAATAGGTTTGTTCAAACACAGAAAATTTCTTCCTGAAATACAAAATCATAAATAAAGACGTTTAACTGTTTATCTTTTAGGAATACATAAAACTATTTTGTAAGTAAATAAATGCAATGATGTTATATACAATCTGAACATATGTGTTACGGATGTGGGTTTAGAAGATCATTGAGTTTATTACGATTGAACTTTAGAAATAATTACAATAAATCATTATAAGTACACCCACTGTGTTCCGCGGTCAGACTTTCCGTATTATGACCAAAAAAACCCCCAACGAGAAGGCATATACTATCTGCCACCTGGGAACGCGCTATGCAGCTCTGAGTTGAGCGCTGTGAACCTTCACAGTTTGGTCCCAGCATTTAAAAAGAATTATACAAATTATTGTTAAAATAATATATAAACTATTTTTGTAGAAACAAAATCATGTAGCTTTGAAAGTACTACAAATCCTCTATGTGATGTTCTAACTCAGGTCAGCGTAACAGACGAGTTTGATTGGAGTCAAAGATCTGGTGTAAGTTAGCCTATTTGACAGCCCGGTGTTTACGTTTAGAGTGAAAATTATAAGTTTCGAAACGCAAGCTTAATTAAATATGCAATAACATTACGTACCGCATTCGTATTACCCATAAGCACACCAAAGCTCGTAAAAAGGGCAAAAGCTTTTGTCAGCTTTGACCTACAAAGCTATAAACAAGATGCTAATGTCGTTTGCAACTACAGGTTTGTACTGCGCAATTTGTGTGGTCGGAAAATTTGACCTACATTTTAACTATCCGTTGACACCTTTTTAGCGTCCATAACTTGATTTGACGAAATGTACAACATTGTTCAGTTCAATATATATGTTATTTCGTTTCACAAATGTACATTTCTGAAGTTTGTGTCGCCAATTTACACAGTCTCTTGGATTTTGAGAAACAGATTAATTCCCTAAAAATGGAATATCTTTTTTTACTACTGTTGCCTCGAATTTCAAAATATCAAGATGTTCATATCAGAATCAAAATAATTTATGTCTAACGCAAGTGGCAAATATTTATGAATATATTCCTACACTATTTAAAAAATCAACAAAATATGGGCAGCTATCAACTATTTATATTCTGATAAAATAACTGCGGTAGATTTAGGATATTGACGTACCTATAGCCAACACCATTTTTGTCATAGACTGGCTGTTCCTTCGATGTAACATACAATATAATATCCCTAAATTTGGTGACTATTTACATTCAATTTACCCTAGCGAGCTTGAAATTAAAGACTCCACCAATACACTAAGGTCAGCCTCTTACTTAGACCTACTTCTAGAAATAGACTCAGGAAAACTACAAGCTAGACTCTAACACAAACGTGATGACTTCAACTTTCCAATTGTCAACTTCCCGTTCATCGACAGCAACATTCCAGCGGCTCCAACGTATGGTGTGTACATTTCACAACTTATACGTAATTCTAGATCCTGCGATCGGTATTCCGATTTTCTAGACCGATCCCTGCTGTTGACTGCTAAACTACTCAAACAAGGGTTTGTTGCACCTAGGTTGATGTTATCTCTCCAGAAGTCCTAAGGTCGTAGCCGTGACTTAATTGATCGTTATTGGAAATCAGTGTCTCAAATACGATCTGACATTTTTGCTGAGTCATAGGTAATGATTCCTATTCCTGGATTTGACTTTTCCCTAGACATGACAATGAGTCACTCGACGGGTGTCTAGAGACAGGCCCTGCTTACTCTTCCGGAGCACCTGAGTGCACCAATGGTTTTTATTGGGTTCGTGTTACTCTCTTTCTGCTTTTTGTGTTTTTGGTTTTGGTTGCGTTTGTCTATATCCGGATTTGTATCTGTCCCTTGACTTTTGGCTCTTGTTGTTCGGTCGGTTTTCTTTGCTTTTTTCATATTGCCACGGATAATTATAGCGCGTGACGCTATGTGTAAGATTATAACTACATACACAATAGCTTGGGAGTTACAGCATTGTAATTGGAAGAGCCTTTCAAGACATGCCCTCGTCGTTGCGTGTTGTTCATACATAAATAATTTCTTACCACGGTTGTAGTCTCAAATCTTTTAAAGAACGTCATATTAGAATTATTTATTTGCATGTTGACCACATAAGTATAATAGTGTATTCGCAAATAACGATACAAGACATACAATGTATAACAACTGAATCACATAACAATGTCTCATTACAATGAATTTCGATGGCTTCCAAGCGGGTTAAGAATTCATAATGATTTTACTCCTCGGCCGTCAATGAAATACAATTGTCTAAGGGGCGGAAAGAGTTTACCGGTAAACCCCCCAAACCTTAGGCAGGAAAATGTCAAAAAATTAAGTTGGAGTCGTGCTAACACAGTGTCGAACCCACAACCAAGTGTTTACATACGCGTACTGATCCACAGTAGACGACTACCTTAAATACTCCGCCACCTTGGCCTAGTATGTTCAATTGATCATAGAGAAATGATCTTGCATGAAAAGAAGTACTCATGGGCACACTAGCGTCCCCTTTCTTGCACATGACAATAACAAGCATGGAGTCTAGACTTGAAACAATTTAAAATGTTATGTTTATCGAGGAAATATATAATTATAGGTAATATTCATTATACCGTAAATGTTAATATTCATACGTAATATAACAAGCCTGATACAGTCAAAGTGTCAGATGTCTTAACTTAATGTAGTACATTGCAAATTCATTTTAGACGACTCCGTCAGCAGGAACTGGGCCCACGGGAGCGTATGATGGACTGTATTACATGTATATTGAAGCAACTGGACGTAAAAGCGGTGATACTGCAGTGCTTGTGAGTCCAAATCTTAGAGGTTAGTACGCATGCTCTAGATGTTATATTGTGTTTTAATTACTTTTACTTATTTTAACATATGAATGTCCAAATAGCTAACTCCACATCATAGATGTTAGTTGGAGAGATATTAGTTTTGGAAAACAGTCCTAACGAAATAGACAATTTATGTGATAACTTGTCGCTTGACCTCCTCTCAGTTATGAGTCGAGTAATTTTATATTTTGTTAATATATAAACGGTCAGAAAACATGTTTATTACTTGAATAGAATTTTGCTTGTTTTTGATTGGATTAAAAACTACTTTCGGGTGATGTTAAATCGCAACAGTACTAAAACTGCATTAAAATATTATCGTTATTTTTTGTCCGATGCGCAAGCAGTCAGGCGGAATTGAATATTAACTTGTTTTCTGATCTGATTCATGTAAGCGTTTGTAGTTGTCTTGTCAATAACAATGGAAGCGTCTGCTTGTTAATTTGTTACGATAGACAATTATATGTTGGTTTTATTCAAGTCACAAAACAATTACTTTCTTGGATATGAGGTCGCTATAGGGATTTCTCAAACCTCAGAAATATATATTCAACTCGCCGTTTACATTTTCGCTGTTGCGAAATCCCGATAGCGAGCTATATCAAAGTAATTATTATATAATCTGCACCGTTGCTCATTATTTTATTTAATATAAAAACATTATTCTTCAATCTCGTATCCTTCTTGATAGCGTGTTAATATTTAACCAATTGTCGGAACAAGATACCCACTTATTATGATCACTCACCCAAGCCCCACCCAAGGCTGAGTTTCTTAGTACATACTTGTTCAAGTGTGGCTTTTTGCGCGTGACCACAGTTGACCTGTACACAAACGGCCTACACTTTTTCAAGAGCTTGATAAGCTAACCAATCGCGGCTGTTGAATATTGACACATATTTCAATGGTAACAAAAAGCCAACGTAGACTTACTTTTGTTTTTACTGTAAATCCCAACCAATACAGTTAGACGGATATGTATTGCCGTAACATAAAACAAAAAAAAAACGCATGCGCAATACTCTCAAACGGAGGCGAACCCTATTTCCATATTTAAATACAAATACATACAATCAAATACAATACACATAATCAAATACAATACACACAATCAAATAGCAATAAACACAATCAAATACAATACACACAATCAATACAATACATAATCAAATACAATACACACAATCAAATACAATACACACAATCAAATACAATACACACAATCAAATACAATACACACAATCAAATACAATACACACAATCAAATACAATACACACAATCAAATACAATACACACAATCAAATACAATACAAAACAATTAAAAAAGTAACTAAAGGAATTAAATGGGAAATAACCATGAAGATAATCAATTAGACAAATCAATCACGATGAGGCGATTGAGAAACCTGTGAATAATTTACAAGGAAATACAAGTTAACAATACGGTTAAATATAAATGTACATAATATATAGGACACGACCGTAGGCGGCATAATGGGGGGATGCCGTATCTATCGGAATTTGTCTGATTATATTACACGGAAAGTAAGACAACAGACCAAAATGAGTGCTACGCTCCTTGTGCGTTTATGACTCTTTTCTTGATTTCGAAAAATAGGCGCACTTAACCTATATAAAACGAGATATGAAAGGTTTCGTCAGCCTTATTTTTCATACTGCCGGAGAAGCAATCAACATGTTCCTGTCCGTCGGGCCATCCAATGTGTCAAATATTTCAGTATAAGCATATTTTTTCCTAGTTATATAGCATCATTAAAACTATATTGTTTTACTTTATCTTAGGGACAAATTGGTGCTTAACGTTCTTCTACAGCATGTACGGTGCTGACATAGACAGACTATCTGTATTGACACAACGGCCTGTCAATCAACCCATTCCAACGGAAGTTTGGTACAGACAAGGTAACCTTGGCAACCAAAACTGGTATCTAGCGAAAGTAGATTTGACAGACACTACAGATTTCCAAGTAAGAATTCATATCACGTTACACTATAGTTTTCTACGGGTACTCCGGCTTGACACCCCAATA
The DNA here is from genome assembly GCA_944474755.1 of Limnoperna fortunei. NCBI lineage: Eukaryota > Metazoa > Mollusca > Bivalvia > Mytilida > Modiolidae > Limnoperna > Limnoperna fortunei. Next base: position 45,196,306 of record OX104124.1, read on the forward strand.
AAAACTGGACGCCATGATAAAGCTAAAAAGGCGTTGAAACACTGTGCACTGTATAACAATCTGTCTTAATGGAGTATATGTTTCACTGAACAATATAAACCAGTGGTCTGAATATCTTACTAGAAAAGTTTTTTTTATTAATATGGTTTGTTATAAAGGAAAATTATTAAAACAAAGTGAATAATAAATATTATATTTTAGATGTGTAGAGAAGCAAGCAAATAATTTTCTGTTTTTCAGTTTTTTATCAAAGGAGTTCGAGGCAATGGTTTTCAAGGCGACATTTCAATTGATTACCTTACTTTAGCACACGGAGCATGCGTATAAATAATACGATGATCAAGAGGTAAAACATTTTATAGATTTACACCGTATACACAGATTTCGCGATACATTCATGAGACATTCATTATTATTTTTAAAGACATCAGATATAGACACACTTATTTTCCAATCTCTCAGCATGTTTGTCATCAAAATGAATGGTTTTTATAACTAAAATATTGTTTCGAAATAAACAAGGATTGCCATAGTAGATACTTTTTACTAAAAGAATAACAACTAAAATTGATTTAATTAAAGACATTCAAGTTTATATATATAACAATTTATACAATGACATGTTTTTCCATACCATCGGAACTGCAATTTCCTATTAAGAATAATGCCATGACCAGAAATTGAATATGAATTATATCTCAGCAATTAAATACGAATTATAACTCGGCAATTGGATACGGATTAGAACTCAGCAATTGGATACGGATTAGAACTCAGCAATTGGATACGGATTAGAACTCGGCAATTTGATACGGATTAGAACTCAGAAATTTGATACGGATTAGAACTCAGCAATTTGATACGGATTAGAACTCAGCAATTTGATACGGATTAGAACTCTGACGCACTGTTGTTGTTTTCTTTCAGATTTGTTTGGAACGGATTTCAAGATGGAAATGAATTTGATTATTGATTTTTTAAGAACGTTCCCTATTCTTCTTTTACAATGTTTTAGATTTTAGATAGGTCTTTAAGGAAGTGTCTTACTGACTTCAATCGATGCCTTTTCCTGTCGTTATATTGAAAGGTTCTCTACTTCAAATTTTCAGCCTTGCAGTATTCCTAGTTTTATTGTTTGTATGTTAAGGTTTAAAATGTAGTACAAATTTGCATGTGCATCAAACATTTTTTCCTCCCTTACTTCTGTTAGTTTAATTTATATTTGGTACTAGAAATCTACAATACAATTCATCTCACCAAATCTTCAGTTTTACACATTTTCAAACAATACAACGAGACTACAAAATTTTTTATGTTTTTTTTATGGTTAAAACCATGGTAACTAGTGTTTTTCTTTATATCTATATTTGCTCCATCTTTGTAGTATTGTGAAGTTTTCCTATAATATCAACTATTTCTTGATTATAACCACTATCATTTGTTCTGTAATCTATATAAAAAAGGTAACATAGCTGTTGGTATTTTTGTAAAAATTAACTTGCTTGCTTAAAGGAAAATTCAGTACAATTCAATACATCTAAGCTGTTTTAAGTAACTACATAACACTTATAGCTTTAAAGTAATACTAAACGTTCTTAACTTATACGGGTTCTAACGTCTTTGACATAGGGGTACCAGTGGATTTTCTAAAGTCTTTGATTACAGTGGTATCGGATTGCACGAATTTTTTAAGTCCACATTACAATTATATTCTGCCTCCAACTTATCAGACAGAAATTGTGTGATCCCTTAAGAACACATTTTTGAAAAAATACATGCGTTGGATTTTGCGATCTTCTTTGACGAGAATATTAGGATAAACAAACTTCAACAGTACGCATGCCTACAACGATTGATGCTTAATATAATTCTGTTGTTTCTATTATATAGTAAATTTGTTGCATTGAATAATATGTGTTGTTATGCTCATTCACCCATGCGGGATACCGCAGGTCAGGGGTTCTCTCCGGGTACTCCGGCTTCCTCCCCCAATAAAAACTGGACGCCATGATATAGCTGAAAAATTGCTGAAAGTGGCGTTAAACACCATCAAACAAACAAACAAACAAACAATCCCCCAATAAAAACTGGACGCCATGAAATAGCTGAAAAATTGCTGAAAGTGGCGTTAAAACATCATTCAAACAAAAAAAAATTCCATGCGGGAATAGTTTTGCCATTGTCATTCAGGACACGGCTCATTCGTTATCTCCAGACATTAACGTCAGTCGTTTATTTCATCAGAATTATCTTAGCATGGAATACTATTGGTTGTTATGCGGGCTTCAACGAAACGTGGACTGGGAGTATAATACAAGGCTAACCAGGAATGTACATCCTGTCGCAAGGTGGCGTGATGGCGGTGGTCAGGTTATAATATGAAAAGCCATGATGTGTTTATAGAGTGTCACGCTGCTTGCACTTTAAGATACCTTTTGTATTATCGATGGGAGTACATTTTGGCTCGCCAAGGCTCGGACTCAAAATTCTATAATTTAACTATCTCGATTGGAGAAATCCGATAATCCACACGTACTAATGTAAGATCCTATATATCCGACAACATCTATGTTACAGAGACGCTTTAACCGGTTATGATGACGATTGTTGGGACGACCTTGATACAGACTTTACACCAACAATCACCTGTACAAGCCCAACGCTGTTAGAATTCGATTTTTAATACTGTCAATTTTTTGCTTACCATCAGCGGGATTCGAACTTACACCGTTGTGACACAGTGGCACTCATTCGCCTGCAGTATTTCCAGCGGTCTAGACCACTCGATCAAATCCGCTATATTTAACTAGCTCGTGACGATGGAATTTTCGTAATAATATATTAATATATACAAAAAGGATGATATATTTATTTTTAAGAGCTACCCATTAACAGCGGGAGCGCTTACTCTAGGGAATAAAAGTGGCGCGTCTATACATAATACAATATAAATGTACATATACAATATAACTTACAAAGAAGCAACATTATATACATTCTAAAAAGCATGTAAAACAAAAACCATATTATTAAAATTATAAGTAAGATAGTGACACAGACAAAATTGTCTATCAATTAAAAGTTCTATTTAATTTCACTGCAAAAGCTAGGACCTTAAATTAAAACATCCACTTAAAAACATTCTACCTAAGCAATCATAAAATTGTCCTAAATCATCGCGAAAAACATATCCTATATCACCAATTAAAAATTGTAACCTTGCTTTAGGCAACAGTTGTGGAGTTGCCTTCATTATGGCTTGAAAAATCAATGTTGAACTCAAATAGTTTTGAGTATTCATTAATCGGGCAATACACGTGAGATGCCCTCGCTTACGTTTTAGGTACAGAGATCGAATATATCATTTTGTGATATATTCATCCTACAATGATATTCATTTATAGGTAGCGTTTTCGTTCGCGCAAGAAGTTTAATGCGAGATTCGCGGAAATCTCCTTCAAAATACGCTTTCCACCCTTTTATAACATAGAATGGTCTATACTTATCTAGACAACTATTATATTGCAAGCAAGGCCCTCCTAACATAATTCCAGAAGGCATTACCAAAATTAAAACAGTTAAAATCTCCATGCTCTTCTAGAACAAAAATGATAAAATTAATCAGATTTTTACCTTTTTCCAGGAGATATTTGTTAACATGGTAATTTGGCGTAAAGAATTATTGATATAGTAACCAAGATAATTGTATTCAGTTACATCTTCAAGGGACTCACCACATACTTTCCAGTTTGAGTTCTGATTTATTCGTTTTCAGATTACCATCACCTTAGATTTGCCTGCATTAAATTTTAATTTCCATTTTTTGAATAATTCATAGATAAATAGGCAAAAGTGCTTGCAACTTCTTAAGCGATTTGGCAAACAAAACAACGCCATCTGCAAACAAAAGACCATGAATCAATTGAGATGCTAATTCTACGTCGATATTGCTCTCATTCAACACCTGAACAAGCTCATTCATAAAAACAGAAAATAGTGTATTGGATATGATGCAACCCTGCTTGACCACATATTTCTGCTAAGAAAAGTCAGACTCAATACCAACAAATAGAACCTTATTTGGAACATTTTATAAATTTCCTTAATTAAACGCCAGGTTTTACCCAGAATTCCAGTTTTTTCCATAGTTTAAATAAGTCCTTTACGCCAGACTCTGTTAAATGCTTTAGACAGATCTTAAACTGCAACATTAAGGGGTTTATTGGATATTTGCCAAGAAAGCAAATGTGGCAAATACCCTGTAAGTCGATTCTACGGTCCTTCATAAAGATCCCCTGGGATTCACCTAACACATTTGAATTCTCGAGGTGTTCAGCAAAATTACTTTCGATTGTATTTGAAAAGAACTTATAGACATTAGAGGATAATGTGATTCACCAATAATTATTTACACCGAGCCCGATTTATGAAAGAGTTTAATATTACCTCTATGTCATTCGTCGGGAATTGCCTCTAGGTCGGCCATTAGAGTAAACATATCTACCAAAGTTCGTGCAATGCCATCGCCCCCATATTTCAATAAGTCATTTAGTATCCCGTCTATAGCAGGGGCCTTTCCATATTTAAGTGTATTGATCGGTTTGAAGGTTGATTATTTAGAAAACCGCCAGGACGTGATATTTTCACCGGTAGCAATTGTTGTGTCTACCAATAGAGTCGAAGTGTTTGATTAGAAATTCACTAATCTCACCGTCATCTTCGGGCAGGTTACAGTTATGAATTGGGTCATTACGCTGTTTCCTCGGACTTTTAAGGGGGTTCCAGAATCCTTGCATTTTTCTGACAACCTGCAAAAACATTTTTTTGCCCTGTATTTCTTTTTGTTTGCTTGCTTTATGTAGAGCTTCTTAACGTTTACGGTAAAGGCAACATATAGATTTAACAAATTCGCTATCAGATAGATCTTTTTGTATGTCTGCGTTGCAACTAATTTGCGTCTTGAGACGCTTTGAACATATAAGCGAGATCTTTGTCCCTTAAGTTTCGATAATTTTTAACCTTTGGCGCTTTTGATATCGTATTTTCTGCGGCCTTGTTTACTTTTCCTTTCCAGACGTTCCAAATTTCGTTTATATTGTTGGAAGATTTTGGACCCAAGAGTCTGCATGGGAAAACTGAGACTGTTGGAGAAGTCCCAGTAAGTGTCGTCATTGATTTTCCAAAAGGAAATATCATCGACCGTTTGTTTGTTTTTTAATTTGGGATCTGTCAAGAAAACGCTTAGAATTACATGATCACTATGTTGGACATACTGGCCTTCTTCATCGATATGCACTTGCTTAATTATTTCAGCAAGTTTGTTAGATAATAAGATATAACCGATATCAGACATTTATTTGTTCAAAATTCATGTATGAAAACCTTCACAGGGATCTACAGCGTAAAATCGGCAGCTTAAGTAAATTGTATTTTAACGGTGACAGTTATAACTTTGGTTATTGTCAAAGATAATTGTCTTACTAGTAGTCACATTGTTTAAGACAGTAACCATTAAAATCTCCTGAGAGACATATTGTATGCTCCTGGGAGAAAAAGGCCCAATTCTCAATAACAAAGACTATCAGTCAATGACTTATCAGTACCATCATTGGCGAAGTAAACTACGCATATCGCAGTCTTAACCCCATTTATACGACCAAGGACCCAAGACGCTCAAAACCATTGTCCTTACTCCCATTTAAATTTTCGTCAATAATTCGGAACTCCGATTTAATACATATACCTTTACAACCTTTGTCTTTACCAGACTTTCTACATTTTTCTACCCATTTAAAGGCTTATCAGCAGTCTTGAGAAATGACTCCGCTAAGCATACAATACAAGGAGAATTGTCTTCAAGATGATTGTTTAGTTCATGTATATTACCCCGCATTCCTCTTATGTTTAAAAAATTTGTAAGACCAAGGTCACCAGGAAAAGACCTGTAGGTTTTTTAATATTTATTGCTCACTTATCGTTAACACAATGTTTACTTATCATTAACACAGTGATCACTTATCGTAAACATAATGTTTACTTATCATTAACACAGTGATCACTAATAGTAAACACATTGTTTACTAGTCTTTAACACAGTGATCACTAATAGTAAACACATTGTTTACAAATCGTTTACACAGTGATCACTAATAGTAAACACATTGTTTACAAATCGTTTACACAGTGATCACTAATAGTAAACACACTGTTTACTAATCGTTAACACAGTGATCACTAATAGTAAACACATTGTTTACAAATCGTTAACACAGTGATCACTTATAGTAAACACATTGTTTACTAATCGTTAACACAGGGATCACTAATAGTAAACACATTGTTTACTAATCGTTAACACAGTGATCACTAATAGTAAACACATTGTTTACAAATCGTTAACACAGTGATCACTTATAGTAAACACATTGTTTACTAATCGTTAACACAGGGATCACTAATAGTAAACACATTGTTTACTAATCGTTAACACAGTGATCACTAATAGTAAACACATTGTTTACTAATCGTTAACACAGGGATCACTAATAGTAAACACATTGTTTACTAATCGTTAACACAGTGACCACTAATAGTAAACACATTGTTTACTAATCGTTAACACAGGGATCACTAATAGTAAATACATTGTTTACTAATCGTTAACGCAGTGATCACTAATAGTAAACACATTGTTTACAAATCGTTTACACAGTGATCACTAATAGTAAACACATTGTTTACTGATCGTTAACAAAGTGTTCACTAAACACACATTTTAACACAATGTTATAATCGCTGGATAACAGAGCAGCCAGTGTGATCAGGGCAGATGACGAGAATATAGACACATGTTACATTTTAATTTAGTACATACAGGCATACATGAGTTAACTTAAAATGTTCATCGTGCGGTATATATGTCGTTACTGGTTGTTTATGTGGAAGTTGAAGGATATATGCATACGGCACAGTATTATATACAAACACACACGTCTAGGAAAGATAAAACATATAACGCCAGAGGATGGAGTACCTACACTTTTACCAGATCCATATTTTCCATATTTTTTTTCGATCCGTCCGTCTGCATTCTCTCTAGTTCAATTTATCAGCTGAAAATGAACGGTACAGTATAAACAGATCTATTTCAATATTGACGTCTATGTATCAATAATACTATAATCACAAACATTGTGCTATTTGTTTTACTTTACATTAAGAATTGTATCTACGCTAACTAGTTCTAAGCAAATATTAAATACAGCAACATTGATGCGAAAGAGAAATTGTTACTCACTTCAACCAATTCGTTTGCCCCATCTTAAATTTTGACATTTTATGATTTTTATTTATAGTTGTTTATACCTTATGTATCTATTTGGATTTTGTGCTTAATTTAATATAAACGACATCTGAAATAATATATATTAGCCTTAAATAGCATAAAATACATTAAACTTATATAGGTATCTATGAAGGAACAATACTTCATAAAATAATAATAATACCAAAGCGATCTGTATCGTGCAAGTAGCCTGACACTTTAAACACGTTAGCTCATTTCCACTAATTGAAGACGTACTAGCAGCTCTGTGGGTCGAACCGTTTCCAGTGTCCAGAAATATTCACGAATGTCAAAACAGTGAACAGAAATAACGGATAGGTCGATAAGAAATGCCATAAAAGAATATTAGAGTCATAATTTGTTCGTGTACAATATAAAACATTAAAGATACACAATAAATTATCATGTACGTATAAATACGTGGTCAGAAATTCTAAACTTCAAACACCGAAACTACAGCTAAGCAACAAGAACGCCACAATTGAAGTTCTGGACAGTTGGGATGGAAGAGGGTCTGCGTGGAGCCCTCCCATTTTTCAGATAATATTTGAAAAAAATATAAACAGTTTTGCGCAATTCTGGATCTTTCTGAACTAGGTTGATGTGTTTTATATTTCATAATTGTCGGTACCATTGCAGAAGGGGGTGGGGAAGGGGCGTGCGAACTCACCGAACGCCCTTGTTCCGATGGCCATTCACTACTAAAATAGGGTCAGCAATTCTGCTCCACACGAGTCACTTTTTGTCTTAATATACTCTTAAACATAATTTGTCTTGACATAACTTGCATATACCTTCAATATTTATGTATGAATTTTTCATTTTGGAACATTTTAGAAAAAATCACAACACTATGGTACGCTATACTTACAAAGGGCTGGTGTAGATGTTATAAAATCTGAAAATCAATCAATCAATCATCAATCAATAATTTTATTTATCTCCTCAATAAGCTAAGCTTTCCTTAAAGCAAAACAAATTATATTGCGCATGAATAAGTCGTTTTTTATCTTAAGCAATCATCCACAGTTTTGACGGTAGAGTTAACATTCCAATATTAAGTTGTACTCCGACATTTTGATTGCAGTAATAAATGGAAAACCAGTAAATAGTGCTGACTAGTTTTAGACTTACAATGCGTCAATATCAACCTCTTAGTGTAGATGATGTGAAAAAGTCGAAGAGACAAAAGAATATCAATAGAAGATACATCTAAGCGTTTTTTTGTTGTTGTTGTTGTTGTTTAGGTTTTATATGAAAGAAGATGAATTTAGTGTTATGAGTATTTCGTTTTTTGTTTGTTTGAATGTTGTTTAATGGCTTTCAGCAATTTTATCAGCTATATAATGGCGTCCAGTTTATCGGGGGAGGAATCCGGAGTAAGAAAAACGAGTACTTCGTCTTAAGTGTCTGTGTTTATGTCTATCTTTGTACGAAAGTTGATTGATTGATTGATTGGATTGGCGAGCAGTATTTCAGCTATATTCAGGACGAGAACAAGTTAACAAACAATACATCAATTGAAAAAGGGGTGCGATGGGAAACAGGGATCACAATTTTGACTGCCACTGAAAAGGTACGGAGTATTGGGTAGGGTTGGAGAATTTAGCTTTTTGTAGCGGCTACAATGAGCCTACTCTTTTTCGAAATCTACTAAAATAATCTTTATTGTGCAAGGAGCGTGGCACTCTCCAAACACGTTACCCACTATGGTCCGCTGCCAGGCTTTCCGTATTATGACCTGACAACACCCCAACGAGAGGGTTTCCCCTATCCGCCATCCGGGGACGCGCTCGGCTGCTCTGTGGGTCAAGCACCGGAAACCGTCCCAATATGGTTCCAGCCTTTGTACAAAAGAATTATCTGACTAAAATCAATAAACGTACGCTATTGCGGATATAGCCGAAAACAGTTGCTCGCTCGAAACCAATTTTATGCAATCTAAGCATCAATAAAATAACATCGTATGTGGGCATGCTCGGCTGTTGGTTCTGTAATACCTTTAGTAGGATCATCCATCAGACTGTCACCTTCTGATCCAGTATTATCCGGAATATAAAGAACTATAATAGAAACGGGAATCAGCTGTAAGTAATTTAGACATACGTTATATCAAGGAAAATTTACATAAAAATAAGATTTTCTTCTCTTATTGTATCTGATATCTCTACAGCGATCCCGTTTTGGTCCAAAGATAGTTGTTTGAAATTCTGAATGGTTTAAAGTATCCGGACCACAATTTACCACGTGATCATAGCTGATGTGCTGTATGTCCATTGACTGTAATTTTCGGCAAACATCGGAAATACACTATGAGTCACTATTAACATTTTTTTTTTAAACTACATTTTTTGTTAACACTCAAACAGTATATTTTGTATCATTAATTAGCAATCAATAGATTTTCTACACTATTTTTTTTGTCGAAAAAAATTAAACGGTAACTTCAATTATGGGTCGGATTCGTTAAATCAAATTAACTTAAGAGTTATTTTGGACAAAACTTAATGACAAGTAAAAACGAACATATGTGTATCTAGTAATATAACGCATACAATTCGCCATTAGGAAATCATACAATACACAATGGACAACATATTTAATAATACAGACAATGATATGCAAAACATTGTATTAAGTACCATAGATCATTTGACCGTTCAAAGTTGTTCCGGTAGTTACACATCTACTATTGATCACGTCCGAGATTCACAACGGACAGGGTCTCGACTCCAACCTTAATTGACAAGGACTAAGGTTTTCCGGAATGTCTGGCGTTTTTACTGGGTATTTCGAAGCTTTTATTTATCATGATGTCCAGTTTTTAATTTGTAAGGAGTACCTGGATGAAAACCCATGTCTTTCGGGAAGAAAACTAGCAATCCTTGTACTTAAGGTTGGATCAGACAGACCATGCCCGAACTCGATCTTACAACATCTATATTTTAACGCCGGTAAGTAGAAGTAAATGACTACGTTAACCCCCCGTCAACCAATGGAAATGTGACTGACAACCTAACTTTGGGCAAGGTACGCAGGACCTAAGTATTGCAAAATTGTCTGCTGAATGGCCGTCCACCTCTATCAGTACGGCATCGTATCCTCCTAAAACACGACGAGGTGAATACATTATCAAAAGTGTATTAAACGGTTAACAAACAAATAATATGTCAACTTGCACATCATGTATTATTGACAGTTGTAGAATAATGACAGGAATCGTGTGCTTTACACACCTAATTTATGTTGTAACTCACCCATCAGATAAATACAGCCACCAACTGTTGCTAATGCTAGAAATATTGCAAGAATTATACAAATACATCGCTTCCGTCCGCCAACAACTTCATCTTCAGGACATGCTTCAATGTCTATAAATACAAATGAGAGATGCCTAAAATATCAATTAATTGTGTGTTTGCTTTTAATGGGATATTACGTTTATTATTTCAGATGATTTATTTTGTGTTACGTTTGATTACATAATAACTTACTGGGACATGAATATATACAGGTTTTACCACCGGTTGGCCTTTTAAGTTCACGTTTTTCCCTTGGGATATTGAAATCAGTATATATTCGTGCCTCCAATCACATATCACAAAAAAGATTTTAATGAGATGTACCAATATACGCTTATTTTACAACAGTTGTAGACCTGACACAAAGCATTTTATGTAAGTCTAACTAGAATGAAAAATCCCTCACGAAAAACTCCGTACATACATCCTAAGATATATAGATAGTCGGTTTAGTTCTGTGGATCACTTCGCATTTTTATTTATATGTTAGCTATAGACTCCGATAAGTGTATTTCTCCTTAGAAGACAAGGATGACACCAGTTATTGTAAGCCGTAATTTTTCTGTAAATATGATTATAATTACCTTAAGACCAAACAGAGAAATTAAAATTTAGCAAATGATACAAATTTAATTTTAAATATGATATAACGTGATGTATTGTTATTATTTTATATACTAAATATTATTGAAAAAAATATTTCAGGAAACTTATAAAACCAGCCGAGAAATGTAATCATCAAAGCACATTGCTGGTTATAACTGAAAATGAGGAAACAATTTTAATAAATTTCCACATCATCTTTTAATTATAATTGTAGATTCAGATTTTGATTTCAAAATTAAAAGTCCGTGCGAGACTGTTGTACGTAGTCAAGGACGTTAAAAAAACCCATAAGTAAGTATTTCAAAATTGCATTTTCTTCTATAATTATTGGGTCTGATTCATTCGATCAATTTCTGAAGGATCAAGCTCACAAAAATGACATCTCCCCTGACTCTTTGTCCCTATTGTTTCTATTGCTGACATTTTCTAAGTTTTTCATATCATCGGTAAGGGGCGTAGCAGGCTTTACGGATGTACGCGGCTGAATCCACACGATTGTGACAAAAAGGCAATCTATCTGGGATTTAAACCCCAGTCACACTGGAGCTCACGATTACTTGCGACCACCGGCGACGCGTAAAACCGACGATCATCGGCGATGGTCTGCGACCAAACCCTCTTTGCGCAGAAAAATTTACTACCGCGATTATCGTACGACCAGTTATTGACAATCGTACGACAACTTGTCGTAAGACCATCGCACGATTACTAAATACTACTCAAGACTATCAGTGACTAATAATGTCACGTGGTCTGTGTCTTGTCACAGGAAATCTTTAACTAGTCTCTGACGATCGTACGATGGTTGCAATTTATCGTAGAGAAGTCGCTAATTGTCATTTGTAATCGTGGGTGGTCGTAAGACAAGTCACTACTAATCGCACGATGATCTTAAGACTTTGGAAAGACTACCTGCGACCGAGGGACAAGGACATCGGCGCCGACCAGTTGAAGATTATTACAGACTTTCGAACGACGATCGTGCGACAGCCTAAGACCTTATAAGATCACTAGCGACCTGTTTGATCGCAAGGAGGTTTTTGTGCAAGCTCAAAAACCTCTCTGCGACTGAAATTGGTCGTGGGACCTTAATAAGATAACCTGCGACTGTCGAAGATCACCGATGACCGTCGTAAGACTTTTTAAAGATTCTTCGCGATCAGAGGTCACTGGTGATCGTCAACTGGTCTTAAGTGGTCGTAAGCTCTAATGTGACTGGGGCTTTACATTACTAAATAAAGCACCTTAGAAGTCTCCAAAATTCACAAAATTGCACCATTGTTTTCATAATTATCCCTTGGGCCAGCCCACTTGCCACCTAGTTGGTTTTGAATCAATAATGTAACTACTGTAAATAATGTATAATAAATTCATGTTGCAGGTAAGGCGCACGGATCTGGCGAGCTGCAAAATGTCCAAATGATGGTTCAAATTACTTTCAGCTCTCACAATGTGTTTCAGTATATTTATACGTACAGACAATTTATCGAGGGATGTTTATTGAATCCTAGATCTTAAACATTTTGTTTGTCAATCTTTGTAATTTGGGCTTCGATCTGACCGAGCCTATTACGGTTATTCAAGCAAGTCCGGTAAGGTTGAAGGTGTTAGAACTTAATCACTGACATCTTTAGGTTCAATTTGTTCTGGGATTTCTCACAATCAAACTTTCTCAGCCTTGCTCAGACCAGACCCACACATAAAAGAATACGTCTTGTTGAGTTCAGACTTAATATTTTACATTTTTTCGTTTTTTTTTAAATTATTTATAGGATTAGAAACAACCTTATTATCTATAATGTTTGTTTGCGACAGTAAAACATTAAATTTTGCAACTACAAACACAATGCGGTTATCCCCAATTTCCATGCCGCACGCGGCGTATTCGATTCTAAAATCATGTAAGTATTATAACACCATGTGGAGTAGATAATATGGAGTAGGCATTGTCAAAATGCGAGCACAGCGAATATAGTCCTTTATTATCAATATTTAATGTACATTTCATAATTGACGTAACTTCCGAACACTCTCAAAGTGCCTGTAAATTCCAGTGGTCACGTGACGTCTTTTTTTGTAACGCTGACGTCATATGAAATGTAATTTGATTGTCATTTTTTAAAGATCAATTAAGAGATTGCAAAAACATAGTATGAAATTTGTGTTGTTTATTTTAAATATAACATTTATTTTTTATCGAAGTCAACTTTATTTTCAAGTCTTTCTTAAAATTATTTTGAGTACTTTTCTTCATTCAATTTGTTACAGTTTTTTGACGATATCAACTTCCGGACGAAAAAAAATCAATATCAGCATTAAGCAGGTTTTGATCACGTGATTTCATTTTGATCACATGACACATAATTGCCGTAGAGCTCACCGCTCTGATCGGGAAGCTTCGCGCCCGCTGCGAGCTGTGCTCGCTATTAATATAAAGGCTCCCTTAATACGTTACCTGTAAAGTCAGTTTACGACTATAAAATCCCCGATTCATGCTGGAAAATGGTTATGTTAATTCACCTTTGGTATCAATTGAGTGGTGTATGTAGACAGTAGAGTTTTACAATTCAGTTACAATTAAAGATAATTGCTAAAACATTTACACAGAATAATTAAAGAAGCGAAGTATATTAAATAGTCAGTCAAACACTAACACAATCCATCGGAAACACAATAACATACATAAAAAAACAACACACACAAATACAACCGAAATGAACATGCAAGTGAACTCGGGTGCTCCGAAGTGAAAGCAGTTCCTGCCTGCTGTTTAACTATTTCGGTTATATTACTTTAACAGGAATGACATTGATGAACATATCACCCTCACTGACGTTCTGTGACTCCTCTTTTATTTGTCCCATGCGTTTCCTGCTAGTTATCTTCTGGGTACTTATTCTTTTCTTTCGAGTAATTCTCTGTAAAGATATAATGTAATACTAAAGCATTTTAATAGTTGTACACTATACTATCGATCGTAATTTAATATTTTACTTATCTTTCATTATGGGGAAAGGGGGGGCTCGGTGGCCGAGTGGTTAAGGTAGTTCGTCTACTTTTGATCACGTGGTCTGTCAACACTGAGATTGCGGCGTCGATTCTCACTGCAAGCAGGGTGTTATCGACTCCAATCTTAATTGACAAGGATTGCCAGTTTTCCTAACGCATGTCGGGATTTTCTCCGGGTACTCCGGCTTTCTTCCCCAATAAAAACTAGAGGCATGATACAGCTGAAAAATTGCTGAAAGTGGCGTTAAACACCAACATTATCCAGCTGAACTTAGGTATTTAAGTGACAGTTTTAATCATAACGCTTGTAGGTTATTGTGCTTGTTCTCACAATTGACACTTATAATAATAAAAATAATAAATTATTATTATAATTATTATCATTATTATTATCATAACATTAATCATATTTACACACGTGCTGCCCAAAATTACATTGTGCATCATATAAACACAGTCGAATGGTTAAACGAACATTTGGTTTTTGTCTCTCTCTCTCTCTCTCTCTCTCTCTCTCTCTCTCTCTCTCTCTCTCTCATTTTAAATTTACTTGATCTATATACGTATAGAACAACTTAGATCTGCGGCCACAAACAACAACTTAAATCTGCGACCACACAGACCACCACAAAAAACAACTTTAATCTGAAGCCAAATATAAAAGCTTAAATCTGCAGCCACATAGAACATCTTGTATACAGCCCAATAGAACAGATAAAATATAAAACAACTGTAACCTGAATTCACAAAGAATGACTTAAATGTGAAACCTCAAAAACCTAAATCAAAATATTAACATCATTTTTTCGAAAAATACACGTCCTGTGAATTCTTATTCTGCACTTTTCATCGTCGCATTTCCACAAAACACTAGTATCGCAATTGACCACGTGGTTTGTCAACACTGAGATTGCGAGTTCGATTCTCACGGCAGGCACAGTGTACTCGACTCCAATCTTAATTGACAAGGATTGCCAGTTTTCCTACCGCAGGTCGGGGGTTTTCTCCGGGTACTCCGGCTTAAAACTGGACGCCATGATATAGCTGAAATTGGCGTTAAACACCATAAAACAAACAAACAAACTAGTACAGCATTACTAAAATTGTATTTTTGTTATAAATAGCTACATTTTATATTCTATTTATATGTAAACGTGCAGGTACTAATTACAGTTATGTTCTGTTATATATCTATTTAACGTACGTCTGTTCTTAGTATTCGTATCGAAATTCTCTCTGTCATCGTATAATCCAAAGTGTCAAATGTAAACTGACATTTGGTTCTAATCTTCTTTACGATCGAGTCAGATGGCACATGAATGGCTACATGACAGATCAATATGACACTTACGTGTAAAAGTACATAGTACAGTATGGAATGACAATCTGAAATCTGACCACGACAGGTTCAACGTCGGTATCAACTTAAAACTAAGGAAATTCAAAAGAACAAAAGAACTGATGTTTCTTTAATTCCTAGATTTTATTAAACAAACACTGATATCGATAGTTTTAATTAGCTAATACTGAGAAAAACAAAATCTTACAAAAACATATTTTGTATATTTCCAAGACCTGATATTAATGAGGCTGTTAGTGCTTAATGAAACACGCGACACAATGATTATTAACGTTTGTTTTACGTTATAAACTGTCAACACTGATTTTGGATGGATCCATTATACGTAGCGACGACGCGTACCCCGTCCAGGCAATACAAACATGCAGTCCTCTAACGCCAAAAAAAATGGTGTGGAGCCCATCCCCATTTTAAGACGCCAAACCAACCCGACAAAAATCATCCACACCCCGCTATTATTTACATGAGTTGAAATCAGTATATGGAATCCAATATTATTATTTTCCCGAAACTGCGTTTTCCGGCTTGTATTCTGTATATTATTAGACAGTAGTCTGTTCTCTGACTAGTGCATTGATTTGGTCGGGAAATAAAAGAAAAGAGATAATATTTGTGTTTGTTAACAACATTAACAACTCGCTGAATGCTAATAAATGGTTACACCGCGAAAAGAAAATCCAGAATTTTAATTAAATACCACCGACAGAAAACTCCAGAATTTAAATGAATTTTGAAAATTTAGGTATTGACAATTTTCTTGTTAACAGTATTGGTTATACTGGTTGACTAACGGGTCAACAGCAGATTTATCGACTTAGTGGATGCAAACATCACAAAGACACCAAAGTAAAAAAAAACACCATGCCATCTTTCAACTATAACCCACAGTGGCGTCTAAACCGGCAAAAACGTATAAAATTCAAACAGTTAAGTTATTTTAACCTTGATTGATTATGTCATCACTTGCACGTATACAATTGTAACTCGCAGAGTTTTAATTTAAACTTTGATGTGTAACTTTTTTGTGCTTCATATTAGCTTGTTTGTCTCAATAGTCTGCTAACACTTAAAATATAATATTTGTCAACAATAATCGTAAGTAAACACAAAACGGCAAATTCTGGTTTGTACCCCCAACACCACATAAATGAATGAAATTGAATCTTTTAAAATCTTTACACTACCTTTTCTCTTATCACAGGTAATTCATTCTTCTCGTGTTCAGTTGCAATCTTCTGTTCTTCCAATGGAGACACATTCATATCATTTTCATTTGCCACTTTTTGTTCTGTTTCTGGGGAAACATCCTCCCGATCGGCAGTTTCTATCATTTCCTTCGTGCCAAAATAATAAATATACAACAGAATAATATTCTGCACTCAAAGATACAATGATATCATTAGATTGTCCAATGTCATGGTAACGTATGTTAAAATGAAAAGTATTCTTAAGTTTATATAGGTCGTAAATATAAAAAAAAATTGTTGTCTGTTGGAAATATGACAACACGATTCTATTTTAAAATCTATTAGCAATCTCAGAATTGTTGCAATATAAAATATTACATGTATGATAAGAAATAAAATTAATATTAAAATGATAACGTGTTGCTACTACAGACATTTTATATAAAAACATAAAATCTTTGTATATGGAGTTGGATGTTTATGTGTATTTAAAATTGCAGTAACTTTCTTGCTGTCATCTTGTATAATTGTATAACAGTTTTAATACCTTGTGTTCGATCTTATTGGGTTTTTTTTGTTGTTTTTTGTTTTTTTGGACAATATGTTAAACGACTATTTGCTGATCACGTGGTGGGTCGTCTGCTTTCCAAAGTACAACAACGGCATCATGTATTTATTGTGCATCAACTATTGAATTATCTTAATACTTATTAAATTAAAACAACGTTATATAATGTAAATATTTAAAGCTTTTAAGATTACCTTCTTTTCTGCACCGGACTCATCAAGTATATTCTCCTGATCAGTTAGAATTTCCATTTCACTCGTTTGACGGCAATGCACAAAATAATTGTTTATTATTGTTAATACAATAAGCCAAAACCATGACAACAAAATAAATAGACGTAAATAAAATAGGCATGAAATTGATAGTTATTCTCTTATTTCTTAATCTAATATATAAAAACTATATATAGTTAATTTCGACGACCAATGCCGACATTTTACAGCCTATTAAATGATATTTCCGCACTAAACAATGCTGAATTGAGAGCGATTTTATATTAAAATTGTAAAGTATAAGAAAAATACAGGAAACTATAAGTCAAAAGGTCAAGAACAGACAAAATCATAGCAAAACAAAAGGTCAAGAACAGACAAAATCATAGCAAAACAAAAGGTCAAGAACAGACAAAATCATAGCAATACAAAAGGTCAAGAACAGACAAAATCATAGCAAAACAAAAGGTCAAGAACAGACAAAATCATAGCAAAACAAAAGATCAAGAACAGACAAAATCATAGCAATACAAAAGGTCAAGGACAGACAAAATCATAGCAAAACAAAAGGTCAAGGACAGACAAAACCATGGCAAAACGAAAGGTCAAGGAAAGACAAAACCAAAGGTCAAGGACAGACAAAACAATTACAAAACAAAAGGTCACTGAAAGACAAAACCGTGGCAAAACAAAAGAGGGGATAACAACAAACAAACAGACACACAAGTCTAAAACACCAAATGAGTAACAAAAATCACACTCAAAACCGGGGATGAGTGCAGGGTGCTCCTTAACGATAAGCTACCATCTGAAATGAGTTTGTTGATATGGGTCACGTGACTTTCTTTAACACACACACACCCCCCTTACACACATACATACGCATTACCGTAAAGCGCGCATCTGCAATGCTCGCTATTACTCTTCATGTAAGAAGGTTTCATTAAATATTATAGAAATATATTTTTAAGGATTAAACGGTAGTACTATGTCTCCAAACATAAACATAGTTAAAATCACACTATGCCGATATAAGAATTTAAAGTCGTAGTCCAGTTTACAAGTAGCACAGTGTCTGAATGAATATTTAAACTGCAATAGTCATATTAGACCCCGTTTACACTATGAAAAAAAAAATACATCGATCTTTTTTTAATCGATCTTAAAAAGACTGGTTTGCATTTACACACACTTGTGAAATAGCACGAATTTTTAAGTTCTATGCGTTTATACTGGCGTTAAATTTGACAACAAGAATCGGTTTAGCCGCCTATTTTTAATTAAATGTTCTATTGATAGAATGCACATGGGTACTTAATACATGCCACGAGTTTAATGTATGCAAACATTTTGCTAAAATGAAAGAGACACATGTATCACCGGCCTTACTTGGTATCCAAATTATGCGTTTTTTGTTGATGTATATTTCAAGAATTATGCAAAACGTGTTAATTAATAAGGTTGTCTCCTCGTGTGACCACGATTCTCCTCTCTTTCCCTCCATTGTTTTGATGTTTTATATATTCACGTGTATTTTTCCCGCCAAACATGCGCAGTACATACGCATTTCTATAAATATGTTATCAGACTATCAAAGTACGATTCGTGCGTTTACACTACAAGAAAGATCGGTTAAAAAAGATCGATCTTTTAAAGTCTAGGTCTAAAGCAGGACTTTTAAAGGCCGGTTCTTTTTGAATAGATTCAAATAAAGATCGATCTTTATCGTTTACACTGACAAAAAGATCGATCTTTTTTGCATCGATTCAAAAAGATCGATCTTTCCGTCTAGTGTAAACGGGGTCTTTGAGTAGCTGAATTGTGTTGACTGTTTTAAGTATGGGATTAATAGTCAGCAGCTATTAACGAGTTTTAAGACATACAGAAAAGTGTGTACGCGCTGCCCGAATTAACAAGCGTCAGAAAAAGTAAAACTTATGTGATATCGAAAAAATTGTTATTTCTTGTTTTGATGATTATATAAGTACACGTGTTACGTTTATTATTTTTGCATATTGACAATAATTTTGATTACCATAATACAGCGCATAAAGTGTAGAGTCGTAGTACGAGTATTATGTTAAAGTAAATTTAAAAAATATATAATTTATATTAAAAAAGTACTATGAGAATAAATAGTAAAACAGATTGCAAGACAGCTATAACATTAGGGTATTGACGACATAAACACACTATAAGGAAGATGCTAAGAAACGGAACAGTTGTTGTCAATCTATTTACACATTATGCTTGCATTTCCTAAAATATAGATTTTTTAATGGTAATATGCATAAGACATACATATTAGTACGAAACCACAACAAATGCCATTAAAAAGTTTCTAAGACTATATTTTAACAACTACCCTGCCTATCACGAGGAATCTTGTCTTATGGAAAAGACAACAAAGTTCCTCTGACGAGTGAAGTAAAATTCCGCAATACAATGTTCTTTACGCCGCCCATGTATGAGATGCTAGGATTTTATCGAGTTCATAAATATTTTCATATTCGCTGAGAAACGTTCGATCACAATCTGGTTGCATATTCTGTTCTTCGTATCTTAGGAGCCCCATCATCACTGCTTTAAACACATCTGACATATACTTACCCTCCACCCCAACAGCGCCTTTGGGACCAACACATAACAATAAATGCAATAAATTTAATAAACATATATGGAAAAAATATATAGAATATTAATTTCTCCTGAATCAGATTGCTCATAGTAATTGTTGAAATAGTATTCCCTTTTTTAGACTTGTATGAATTATTTAGACTAATTGATCTATTTTGAATCTTTGCTTATTTTTCTTGGAAGCAATATTTTAGCTATATTCCGAACATGAACACGTTTACAAGCAAAAATCTAAAGAAAAAGGAACGGACCAACGGTAGCAAAATTTTAACTGAAGACCATACTCTTTTGTTTTTAATTCTCCAAAGGAGTCAATATTGTACGATATGCGTGGTTTTCTACAAACATGTTATCAATTATACTTGTCTCAGTCAGGCTTTTTGTACTATAGCCTGAGATGGACTCCCTATCCGCCACTTGTGGACCCGCTGGACAAGCGATAAATCACTGAATCCTCTCAGCATATTCAAAAAGAGGCAAACCCCAGTGAGGTCACTTCAGTACCTTAACAATAATGCCTGATTTGTCATAATTAACAATAGTAAAAACTAACACCTGATTTGTCATGATAAACAATGGTAAAAACTAACACCTGATTTGTCATGATAAACAATGGTAAAAACTAACACCTGATTTGTCATGATAAACAATGGTAAAAACTAACACCTGATTTGTCATGATAAACAATGGTAAAAACTAGCACTGACAGACAAAGAATGACAACTCTTATGTGTTTTTGTTTCAATCTTTTGCTTGTAATATAAATAATAGTAGATTGAGTATGATATATAGTTCCAAATTTTCAGAAATAGTGATCTACTATCTGCATAAAATGAAATTTGAAATTTGACTTTACATTGTGATCTTTTTTAGTGTAAAGGTCAAATAGTGAGTAATAGTGAAGGTAGAGGTAAACTATTAACTTGCAGTTCAAAAGTTCATTTGTGTGATATGTAACAACGGTTTCAATCCAGCACTGATCATGTTGAAACAACTTTCATAGCAATACGTTTCAGTCTGCACACTCAAAGTCATCATTGTTTGAGGAGATATTTTTGTAAAGAAGTATTGTTATACTTAAGCGTTATGGTCAACATGTTTATGCTGCAAATGCCTTTATGACATGTCGTGAAACCAAATGTATGCAGTGAAACATAAGTTGGTCGATAAAAGAAAGCAAAACAGCAAATGTTTCCACTCGACAACTGGGAAGCTTAATAATCAGAACAATGGTACGAGAGCTTTCCGTTCTGAAAGTGGAAGGGTTAATGGACAAACTGTTATATTAACACAAATGACGTATAGCTAAGATAATATTTTTCTCTATAGGAAATATTGTCTGCAGAAAATGACGATCTTTCGTTTTTTTATAAGTCGATAACTTTACATACTTGGGAGTTTCTCTATTTTATACTGGAAAGTACAATTTATTACAGAAAAAATTGTCTGAACAAGGTAGAAAGGCAGTGCTTGCCTTGCGTAAAAATTTAAGTTCTTTGTATTTTAATTTTAACACTTTATTGTCACTGTTTGATACATACATTAACAGCATACTTAGCTATGGTTGTGAGGTATGGGGTGCACACAAAGCTCCTGCTATAGAAAAAATCCACTTGGATTATTGTAAAAATATTCTACATGTGAAAACATCTACAAATAACTTTATGGTTTATTATGAGCTAGGAAGAAGCCCTCTATTTTTGCACAGAAAATTTAGAATGTTTAAATATTGGTTCAAACTTATAAACACACAAAATTGTATCTTGAAAGGTTATTATAATATGTTATATGAAGATCTTTCTTGTTGCCCTGACAACAAGTGTAACTGGCTACACTTTACAAAAAATGAACTTTATGACATAGGTCTTGGTGACATATGGATAAACCATTTGTTGTTCTGTCACCAGAAAAACTTTTGTGATTCATCACTTGCTATGATCAAGCAAAGGTTATCAGACAACTTCAAACAAGAGGCTTACAGTTTATTACATAGAAGTGTCAAGTGTTCTAACTACCAATATATGGTAGATAACTTATGTTTATAATATTATCTAGTTAAAGGTATACCTAATGTGTACAAAACTTGTATTACCAAAATACGCTTATGTAGTCACAATCTCTTTGTAGAATCCGGTAGATTTTTTGGTATTCCCAGACACATGAGAATTTGTAGTTTATGTAAAATTGAACTCGAAGACGAATTGCATTTGTTCTCAAATGTAACGTTTTTCATGGTTTTAGAGTTAATTTAATTAAACCCTACTACTGGAGAAAACCATCAATGTACAAGTTTATACAATTAATGAGTTCAATAATGTAAAAGAATTATGTAATTTAGGAAAATATATATATAGAGCCAGTAAACTAAGAGATGACTTGTTGTAATGTTAAACTGAAAACCACCTTCTGTTATACTATTTAGTTGTATTTGTATACCTATAGTTATTTGACTTTGGTAATAAAGATTAGGAATTAGATAATATCAGGAAACCCCTTTTAAAGAAGGCAAATGCATAAACCGAATTAAAATATTTTGCTAGTATCCATAGGTGACCTGATAGCAAGGCCATTGTTACAAAAGAATGGTTTATTTGCACTTCCCCTTTAGAAATATAAAAATACAAAACTGCATATATAATTAACATTCAAAAATGGTAAGTCATTTCTGAACAAGTAACAATTATACAGTCAACTTTTCTTAGACTTGCAATTACATCCATCGATTAGGTTTATGTATAACATAATAATTATTGTCTTTAGTACAAAGAAAGTATTCAAGAATACGCAAAATAACAAATACAAAATACAATAGAATGAAACCGTAATAAAAAAGTCAACCTCTCAAAATCCTTGTTTCTTCTTCCCTTTCCTCAAAAAGAGACCGAGTAAACGTCCAAAGATTACGTTTTTACTTTGTTATTCAAAGGTTTATTTGGTTTTTGCTCACTCGTTAAACTCATATTTTTTCATATATTAGGGGTAGTCAAAATTACTGCGGAGTATATATACATAATATATAACGTTGCTTTGCATTGTCAAAAACTAATAACCCGAAGCTTTCTTACGCCTTGTTTCAGATATATGCTTTATTACCTTTATTCAGTTTACATAAAAGTAACTTAGTTGTACGCAGCTATCGATTGCAGCAAAATATTCATGAATATAATGGTCATTGAATAATATAGGTAAGTTCATGTTGACCGAATGTATTATGACATCATTCTTTTTATGACGTCTACTGTTTACACTTCTCAGCTGAGTTCACATTAAGATTTCATATTTTGTTTTTAAAAAAGGAATGACATGTACATATGAATTTAAATGGCATTATATTATCAACCAATGAAAATACCTATATCGTTGGTCCTGACCTGGTGTTATATTTGAAAGTACATGAAAAAAACCACAACGACTACTAATCTGAAGAAAAGTCAGCTCTAACAATGGTGAAAACTTAAAAAACTAAACTCCTTTAAAAGTTACACCAGTTGCTACAGAAGTATAAGCATTAATTTACAGACACTCGTCTCATTAATTAAGAGATTTATATGTATATGATCGTTTCAGGACATGAAATAGCAAAGCTTTAAACGAGGTCAACTATTTGTGATTAAAAAAATTATCATGATTTCGACATAATGTTTTATAGTTAATTTAGGTTTCAATTAAGCGTAACCTTGCCTTAATTTGGACTGAGTGAATAGTGATGTTTTATGATACATTTATGTCTTTTTATTACCAGAGCACAGTAGAGTATTTGCAACCAATCAGATAGCTTAATTCTGTAGTTCTAATTTATAAAGGGTCACAAATTAGATTAAAGTAAAAGATTATTGAACAAAACCTTTCAATGAGCTGTACTGATATATCAGTGAACTGTATTTAGTCCCAATTAAATATGTGTTAAAACAAGACTATAGTTAAACAACCATTTAAGAAATTAGTAATTACAAGGCTTTGTTGTAACTAAGTTGATGTTATCTCTCCAGAAGTTCTATGGTCGTCACCATGACTTGATTGATCGTTATGGGAAATCAATCTCTCAAATATGAACAAGTCATAGATAATGTTTCCTATTCCTGGATTTGACTCTTACCGAGACATAACAATGAATAACTGGACGGCAGGCATTACTTACTCGTCCGGAGCACCTGTGTGCACCCATGGTTTTTATTGGGTTTGGGTTACTCGCTTTCTGTTTTTGTGTTTTTCGTTTTTGTGTTGCGCTATGTATGTTTGTCTATATCCGGATTTGTAACTGTCTCTTGACCTTTGGGTCTTGTTTTTCGGCCAGTAAACAATGCTGTAAAAACGCAATAGAAAGACTTTTTTCTCAAAGCAGCGCAATAGACGAATGCCATTAAAAAGGTGTCGATGATGCAGATACCGTTAAGGACTCAATGGCTTTTCGCCTCCCCAAAAGGCACTAAGGCGCGTTTAGAAAGAGGAGGCCCCACGCTATACCACATACGATACGCTTCTTTCGATATTTTTCTCTATAAATATAATCATCATACCTTTAATCAAGCTGATTAAGTCCTTTTCTAAGCTCATTTCCATCGATACCCTTACATTCCTTCATTTCTCTTTCATTTTGAACAAAAAGTCACGTGACAACAATGTGACTTAAATCCAGTGCTTAAATTAGCTTGATTGAATGTATGATGATTATGTTCCTAGAGAAAAATATCTAAAGAAGAGAAGTATATATAGATTAACTGGATGAAAATGTTTTATTAAATCTGACACGATGAAATGTGCTGACCCAGACCGGTGTCGCAAAATCCGCTGTGTTGCTTATGTAGAGCTCTCTGGCGTCCCACGCAAAAAAAGCGTTGGACGGCAGAGGATTCTCGGACTATATCATGTGCAGCTGCACGTTATTTTAATTTGTTTGAATGCCTCAAATGTAGCACTAAAACCTTCATTTTTATTTGTATCTTTTGTACAAAAACAGTGTTTACATATTTTGAATGTGTGAAAGTAGCAAGCATGCATCAAGTTATTGATAATTAGTTTTATTTTCATTTTTGTAAAGTATTTATATGAAAGGTAAAAAGTTCAAAAGTACAATGTTTAACGTTTTTAAGGAGATAATAATCTCTTTTTCATGAATAGATCTCGACTACATCTGGGAGTTATTATGAAAAAAAGGATTATCATTTCCATCCCTACACTTATATATCTTTCTAATTAACAGGAAGCAAGATAAAACCGGAAGTCTTGAATGGTAACTAAATGAATATTAAACAAAAGGAATGAACAGTAAACGAAAAGAAATAATATAAAATTAATGTTAAAAGAACAATACCTATGGTCAAAGTATATCGCAACTTGTATAGAGTGTTTAGCATGTAATCAACTCAGATATAGTAATTATGTTCGTAGACACAAAGAAGTCTGTCATTACAGAAAATATAAAAATTTTAACAATGTCGAACATGGAATAAATTTGGTGATTACAAATACTAAATATTATTAAATACTTAACTTTACAATTTGTAAACTAATATTAACGGATAATTATATTTCCTTGAGGAAGAATTATTACCCAGGTTTCCATATTTGGAGATACTGGCAGGAAGTGTATCGTATTTTTACTGATAACTTTTCGCGTTGGTGTTACACATATTATAATATTGGCATATTTGATGGCATGTTATTTTTAACATTTTACTATTTCCCTTTGATGCCGCATCATGTAATAGTCAGTGCGTTTTTAAGACTGATAATATCGATATATCTCTCCATATATACCCGTTTATTAATTGTTTAAAATGATGCGTACACAAAAATCATTCATAAAGTCAAATAAACTTACTGATTTTCATACTTTCAAACAGCAAGTACATTTTTAAAATATAGGAATATTGAAATTTTTTGACATTGCCTTTCGGAAATACTGGGACCTAAAATACTCAGTTGATAGGTGGAGGTTAGCTACAATAATTTTTTTATGGACGGAGCTACAAAGAGGTCTCATTTTTCGTAATGGAGCAAGCCGGAAGTGATTTAATGCATATAATAAGCTAGTTAACTGTTTCCCTAAACATACTTTTTAATGTCTTTGAAGTTTAGCTGATATTTTTACAACACAATATTCGTTACAGAACTGTAGTTTTACACTTTATTCGAAATCATGGCATTGTTGTTAAAATTTGAATTCCGGAAGTGTATAATTCCTTAATCGATTGGTAAAAATGTTCATCCGGATCAAGTTTTTCCGGATTTATTTTATTTGCTGGAATCAAAGTTTTACCGATACGATTCTACAATTCTACACTCAACAATTTCAATTTGGTTAACAATGCCATAATTAAAAAAAAGTGCTGCACTTATTTGTAGAAATGTCATCTGAACAACGAAGAACGGTAAAAATATAAATTAAATAATGATAATTTAAAAGCGGAAAATATGTATCAATCCCAAGAGTGTTTTTGCTCCTTTATGAGTAGCTCTTTGTAGCTCCGTCTATAAAAATGTAGCTACATTATTTTAGCTAGGTGAAGGTATTTAGTATTCGGGTCATTGTGGTCGTCATTGTCATTTTTTACCTCGGTTTCTTAGTTTCGTGTCAATTTAAACTCGCTAATTAGATCAACATCTGCGAGTTGTTTGAATGTTGGTATATCTTGGTCAATGTCTATGCAGTCTTGCATTTTGTTTATGTTAGCAAGTCTGGATAAATTGATATCATCATCTGGGTCGTCGTTGTCATTGGTTTTATTTGTTGTGGTGTTGTGTCCGCTATATTGAAGTGAACATGTCTAAAACAATTCATAAATGTGGTTGACGTCACCATATTCCAAGCATGTCTAAGATTTCGTTATGCGACTAAAATGTTATTTCTACTTCTTCTTTTCTGTCTGCCGCCTGTAGTTGTCGCAATATGATTAGCTGTCAGTAGTGGCTCTTGGGGCTTTTGATTGAGCCCTGATCCATTTAATTAGTTTTTACTGGTTGTATTGTATTGTATTAGGTTGAAGAAATTCTAACTTAATTCTTTTTAACCCTTTGACGTTTGTTTGCGCTGTACAAACGTCCACTATTATACACATTTCCTCATTTGATACTAGTACTGCATTTCACAGAAAAAGAGTTTTTGAACATTTCTGATGTCACCCAGGCTTCTTTGTTTTTGTTTGATTGTTTGGTGTTTTAACGCCACTTTCAGCAATTTTTCAGCTATTTCATGGCGTCCAGTTTTTATTGGGGAGGAAGCCGGAGTACCCGGAGAGAACCCCGACCTGCGGTGTGAAAACTGGCAATCCTTGTCAATTAAGATTGGAGTCGAGTACACCCTGCCTGCAGTGAGAATCGAACCCGCAATCTCAGTGTTGACAGACCACGTGATCAATAGTAGACGAACTACCTTGACCACTCGGCCACCGAGGCCCCCGGCTTCTTTGTAGTGGAATAACAAATGTAAATCACAAGCGAACAGTCAAATATATGTTGTTGGTATGAACAGATTTAATTGCGTAAAATAATAAGCCATGGTGAAGCTTAAAACGAAAAGGTATTGATTTGTGAAGCGTTGCAACTATCGCACCCAAAAAACCTTTGGGTTGTCTGATAGGACAAAGAATAAATCGCAATATACACTTTAAAATGTCGTTTTAAAACATTTTGAAAGATTTTGGACGAAAGCCACCAGATATTTGTAACGCAGTTTTACAAATGAATATCAACGACAGCGATAAACGATCCTAAACTTATACTAGAGTAAAAACACCTGTGAGCAATGCTCACCATTGATACCCCCGGTTCACAATTACTTTGAAAATTCAGGTGTTCTTAATTATGAAATTGAAACTTTATCTTGTTAAACGTGAAGGCGAAATTGCAGATAATACATGTAACCCTCCCCAATCCCCCAAAGAATGGCATCCCCTATGTCAATGACAAAGTCCATGTTTTTCTATGGCAAACCTCCAATAATATTCTGATCAAAATGTTTAATATCCAATGCACAATGGCAATATGTGACCAAGATTCTGTATAAGTTTCAACAAATTCCATTCAGTGGTGTAAGAGGAATTGTAAATAAAAGATGGGTATTCCATTATGTTCATTACAAACTCCATGTTTTTCTATGGGAAACCCCAAATATCATTCCGATCAAAATGTTAAATATCTCCTGCACAATGGCACTATGTGACATGGATTCTATGTAAGTTTCAACAAATTCCATTCAGTGGTGCAGGGATGAGTTGCACATAAGAGATGGGTATCCCTTATGTCCATGACAAAGTCCATGTTTTTCTATGGGAAACCCCAAATATCATTCCAATCGAAATTTTATATATCTAGTGCACATGGCAATATGTGACAACATTCTGTGTAAGTTTCATCAAATTCCATTTAGTGGTGTAGGAGGAGTCGCACATAAAAAATGGGAATCCCCTTATGTCAATGACAGTCCGTGTTGTTCTATGGGAAACCCCAAATATCATTCCGATCAAAATAATAAATATCTCCTGCACAATGGCACTATGTGACGATTCTATGTGTTTCAACAAATTCCATTCAGTGGTGTAGGAGGAGTTGCACATAAGACATGAGGACCCCCTTAGGTCAATGACAATGTCCATGTTTTTTTATGGGAAACCCCAAATATCGATCCGATCAAAATGTTTAATATCTCCTGCACAATGGCACTATGTGACAAGGATGCTGCGTAAGTTTCTTTAAATTCCATTCAGTGGTGTAGGAGGAGTTGCACATAAGAGATGAGGACCCCCTTAGGTCAATGACGATGTCCATGTTTTTCTATGGGAAACCCCATATATCGATCCGATCAAAATGTTCAATATCTCCTGCACAATGGCACTATGTGACAAACATTCTGTGTAAGTTTCATTAAATTCCATACAGTGGTGTATGAGGAGTTGCACATAAGAGATAGGGACCCCCTTAGGTCAATGACAAAGTCCATGTTTTTCTATGGGAAACCCCAAATATCATTCCGATCAAAATGTTAAATATCTCCTGCACAATGGCACTATGTGACAAGGATTCTGTGTAAGTTTCATTAAATTCCTTTCAGTGGTGTAGGAGGAGTTGCAAATAATAGAAAGTGTAACGGACGGACGGACGGAAGGACGGACGGACGGACACCATGAACACTATATACCCCCCGCTTTTCATGCGGGGGTATAAAAAAGTTACAATGAAGATAAACTGACTGACCGTAGCTTCAGATGTTCAGGATAGTGCGTCTTCCTTGCCGTCTGAAAACTTTGACTTTTCCTTCTTGTTAGACCATTGACTTCTTTGTTACCCATGACTGAGAGAATGTTGTACTCTGATGGTACATATTGGTCTTGCAGCTTTGTTAATAAAACTTAATATAAAATTCCACGTCTTTATTTTGCATGACTTTCGTTAATTGACCGCAGTATCTGTTGGTAAGTTCTGAGCAACTCATTAAAGTAGTTCTACATTTGCCTTTTCCATAAGATTTTCCTTGATATTAGTTTATTCTTTTCTGCTAATGCACTTGCGATAATTTATCAATCCAAATTGTTATATTAGTGCAATTTTAAACCCTTCCTCCCCTTTCCTCGTAATAGTGTATAAATTTTGTCAGAAATCTAGCTAAATACATATTTGTCATCAAAAATAACATTCTGCTAATTTTAAAAACAATTTTTTGCTTGGTATAAAGGCCCGTATTGTCAAGATTTCTATATTTGTTAGAAATCTATCTAAATACATGTTTGTAAACAAACATGTGTTTAGATAGTAATTTTAAACAAACTGTTTTGCTTGGTATAAAAGCCCGTCCGGTCAAGATTTCCATATTTGTTAGAAATCTATCTAAACACATGTTTGCCATCAAACATAAAATTCTTATAATATTAAACACGATTTCTTTGAATGGAACGAAAGCCTGACCTGTCAAGATACTTAACGTATACCAATAAATGTACAGCTTTATGGTTTTTTTTGTATTCCTTGTGATGCCACTTTAAGTACTAATTACACACAATGTGCTAAACATTTCCCTTTAAACAAATATATAGCCTCAAACTCAAACTGGAATGAAAATGGCGACTTTGATATGTTATGAACACACGTCCGGGCCACTTTTTCCGTATTTTACCGATGTTTAATAATACTAGCCTTTATGGGTTTTTTTTACATTTTTATTATCTTTCAGAAAAGTGAACATTATTGAATAAATTTATATTTTAAAAATTTATCAAGCGTCAATCATCTTAATTTAAAATAAAAAAAAATAAAATAGCGTCATCATATTTATGCATGTTTTCTGTTTTGTTCGTGTGATCTCTTCTTTAAACATCAGTTGACAGACATATATTTTTAAAATATACGACCTCTGTGAAATCTAGAAAAATGTCATTCTGTTAAACAGACCGAAATCCCATCCTGTTATGGTCTTTTTAAATTTTACGATAAAATGTATCATTCTTTACTTTTTGGAAACTGCCTGAGATTTTTGCTTTATTCGGCAGCACCGGTTAAAGTCTGATGGTACCCTTGTCCCCACTTCTTACCTGAGGGGCCTCGGTGGCCGAGTGGTAAAAGGTAGTTTACCATTAAATCACGTGGTCTGTCAACACTGAGATTGCGGTTTCGATTCTCACTGCAGGCAGCGTGTACTCGACTCCAATCTTAACTGACAAGAATTGGCAGTTTTCACACCGCAGATCGGGGTTTTTCTCCGGGTACTCAGGCTTCTCCCCCCCCCCAAAAAAAAAACTGGACGTCACGATCTAGCTGAAAAATTGCTGAAAGTGGCGTTAAACAACATTAAAACAAAACAAACAAACTCACGCTTACCTGACTATGATATTAAGTATTTTGTACGACATGTTGTCGATTACAATATCTGTTTGTGAAGTCTGGCTTTTTCTAGAATACGCACCTAAAATTGCAAGTTAGAAATCGGCTAAAAGTAAACTTTTCCCTTGTTTTTCATTAGTATAAAAGGTATTTTAGGGTTTCAGGATAAAAACAATATTCGTACATTGACCGAAGTTGTACTCGCCGATAAACAGGTAAGACTACTGGTTTCTGAGGCTCATACAAACATTTTGTTATTTTCAAACAATGTATTTACAACGCAAAGTATGAGAAAGTGTATTTGTATACCATAAAAGGCAAGGCTATAAATTAACTGGCGTTAAACAATGAGGGCGGTGTGACCGATATTTGATCAATAAAATGAAAAGCTAATATTCTACGCTCGTCCTATCACAATTTGAAAGAATTAAAATCAATACGTTTTTGGTTTTTATTGTAGTTGGTCATGGGATGGCCGTTTTTCTCCAGAGTTTAACATGCTTAAGTGAACTTGCATGCAATATCATCCAAGTTTTTGAATTTATGCATACATACCCATCATCTCGTTTTTTCTTAAAATATTTTTTTAAGTTTGATAATACAAGTTTTAATCGCAATACAACGTGTATCATAAGTCGTTTTTATATCAAATTTCGCTTGAATAATTCTTTACTGATGTCACATACCATCTGTACCTTATATCGATCGTGTGACACAATCGGCGATAAAATATTATGAAAAATTAAATGTGTTTTGTATGTCTTGGTATGGGTATAAAAGAAGCAAAGAATTAAATTAGTGTCAATTCACCGACCAAGGGCATTAGGTTGTCGGTGTAGGACGTTAAAACAACTCCCAACAGTCAAATCAATAATTTTCATTGTCAGTTTTGACACAGAAGATATGCCACGATTGAGTCCACATCAGAGAGAAAAAGCCATTGGTTGATTGCATGCTGGACAATTTGCTAGAGATCTAGCCATCAACTTCAGCTCTGTTACTTGGACCATTGAATGTATGCTAATACGCTTCAAAACCACAAACAGCATAAATGACCGGCCACAGAATGGTAGCCTACAAGCAATCCCTGGCCAGAACAAAGGTATTATTCATCAACATCTGATAAATCCGTTCACCACGATTACTGAAACTGCCAAGCATACTGTTGGAACACATCAGCGACCACTGCTGATACAGTTCGTCACCGATTAGCTGCCAGGAACTTCAGATGTTTTCGACACACCAGAAAATCTGGTCTAACGGCCAAACACCAACAGAAAGGCCTCCAATCTTTTGTGACAAAAGCCGTTACTGCATATTGACACCAGATAGCCAAATGATAGTGCGAGGATGCGTAAAGAAAGTTTTGAAGACAGTGGAATAGACAATGGTTATCTGTTCCAAATAGATCGACCAAGTCATGAAACCCAATATTATGGCACATTATGCAAACAAGGCACTCCATCGTGATAATACACGTGCACAAACAGAACAACAATGGATATCTTACTGCAGAACAATGTATATGTTATAATCTGGCTGTCTTTGAGTCCAGATCTGAACCTTATTGGGCATTTATGAGACTATGTTTAAAGATGGTTGAATGCAGAGCATTCAGATCGCATCGCTGTAGTTTTGCTAGCATTTCAAAAATTATGGACAAGTATACCAATAGCATTCATAAATCGTCGGATTCGCTCCTTGCAACAAAATGTTCCGATGTGATTAATGCTAATAGTGGGCATGTTTTATTCAGAAACTTGATGATTATTATAAGATTTGTTTTAAATTTACATCATTGCAAGAATACGACCCTCAACAGATCACATTGTTGTCTTTTCTCAATTGATTGTTTAACATCCAATAACAATATTCAGGACGAGAACCAATTAAAAAACAATAAACCAAGGACAAAATAATGGGACAACGGGAACACAATTTTGACTGCCTCTGGAAAAGTATGGGTTATCGCGGTTGGGCGGAAAATGTGGCCATTTATATAAGGTACAATGAGCCAATTCCTTGTGAAATCTACATTTTAATAACAATTTATTAGAAAACAACACAAAACAAACCCAGAAATACAAAAACAGAAAGAAAGTAACCCAAACTCAACAATAACCATTGGTGCGAGTATGCAATGCCTGCCTTTTCATTTCATATTTTGATAAAACAAATTATGCACTTTTACATAAATAAACTATTTCAAAAATATCTGATAGTCTCTTGGGCATTTCTTATATTAGCTCCAACCTTATAAATGACATGAATTCATACTTTTCCTGCTGAGGTTCAGACGTTTTCACCAGATACTTTGGAAGTATCGGGTGCTACGGTTTTTTTCCTAATAAACACCAAACACATGGTATAACTTGCAATTAATGATAGTGGCGTCTTAAAAAAACCAAACATATACACATGTATTTAGATATTAGAATAAACAGCCAAAATATCAGTAGATGAAACATAGTACATGGTAAATGTAATGGTGAATGTTTTCAGTCTTAGATGACTTATGTTAGAAATATCAGTTGTTAGCTTTTGATAAAATTGATGAGATTTTTGCCTTTGTAATTATTTTCTTTACGTATAGGAATTTCTCGAAACGCGCGGTAAGGAAACAAGAACGTTCTGCTCAAATATGAAACGACTGTATCTGTATAAGCATTGTAAATGTCTGCCTGATATCCTTTACCATGTTTTAAAATAAAAACACAAATATAATATGATATTCTAACATGACTTCATTCAAACACTTTGGAAACAAACCTCTATTTAAATATTAAATTAAATAAGGCTGTTCCAGTCATTTAAAAAATCACTGTGTTTTCTGGGGATCTTGTGTTGTTTACAACAGTTTGTCTGCTTCCATGACGCTCAATGGTATAGAGACTTTTCCCGCCTCAACTGCAAACGACGTGTTCTAAAAATTTCGAACAGACGACAATCGCCTGCTCCTAGCTTAGACTTCCGTTACAAATTTAGGTCAAAATATACTTAACAAAATGAAAACAAAACCATATTTCAAAATGCTGATTAACTGTGGAAATAATTGTTGATTTGAATTTGCATCATTTTGGATCTACAACAGGAACATAAGTTCGACCAAATGCGGTAAGCAGTTTTCATTTTTTACGCAAAAAACAGCAATACACAGTCACTGACTGATGTAACGATTCTTTATTCTGATTGTTAAATTATATTGTTAATGTTGATAAATACGGATTTTGGAACAGCAAAATTAAACCTGTACTTATGAAACCGCGACAATAAATTTTGCTATATTTTTTCATATCAAAATCGGAATAATTCTTGGCAGCCTCAAATTTTTGGATTATTTAAATATGGCTCCTGGCAAATATTCATGAATATAGTGCCTACTCGTATTTAAACAATCCATAAAACAGCCATGAAGTATTTCTTAAACAGTATCTTACCGGCATAAGTGTTGACATCATAATGCAAGGCGACGGCCACAATTTAGAGGTGAAAACGTAACAGCAAGCAAAAAAGAACAATTTCATCCCGTGAAGTCACAATAAGGAAATGCGTAAATAGTAGAAGTAATAAAAGGCATCGATTAAATATCTTGTTATATTCAGTCAAATACAAAGGAAGCAAAACGAATTTTTCACATTCCGCAATATTGATGATGTTTTGTCCCTCAACAATTCTAAATATTTGTGACTTGAGTTCAGCCTCTTACTCAGACCTACTTGTGACTTTTTGTTCTTGTTGTTTGGTCGGGTTTCTTCGCTATTTTTCTTCTTCAAGTGTATTTTGAATAGTATTTTTGTCATCTTATTTATATTTTATCTGTCGATTCCTGTTGGGTTTTTTTCCGTTTGACTTTATAAATTGCCTCGGGATAAAATTTGTCGTTGAAGAAGTCTTGTTTATCCGGTAAATAGCCGATTTCTAGTACAGATGACCCATTACAGATTAGCTCACGCGCACACATCTGTACTTGCTGCGTCATCCAATCAAAAACGTCATAAACAAGAAGGTTGTTATTTAAGCATAACAACGTTCTTGTTTGACGTTCTTGTTTTCGGCGTTCTGATTGGATGTCAGAGATAATGGAGTCTAAAACAATAGAGAATATATAGTATATAGCAATGTGAAAGTTGTTGGTTTT
The DNA here is from genome assembly GCA_944474755.1 of Limnoperna fortunei. NCBI lineage: Eukaryota > Metazoa > Mollusca > Bivalvia > Mytilida > Modiolidae > Limnoperna > Limnoperna fortunei. The sequence continues at coordinate 45,231,482 of OX104124.1, forward strand.
CGGAAGACAGGTACTTTCATGCGCTTTTGAGAAAGCCCGAATGATCTTTCACTCCTGATTTTGTCTCGTTTTCACTCGTTTTTTTTTTCTTTTAGCTCGTTTCTCTGCGCACCACTTGCGAAAAGACATAAAATTTCTATCACTCGTGAAAGATCAACCGGTCTTTCCCAAAAACGTATGCAAGAACCTATTAATCTCTACCGTCGGAAAGCTAAGATCTTTGCGTTTTTCTCAGCCGCGAAAGGTGAGCAAAGGTAAAATTTGTCTTTATACTGTATGACAATTGGCTCTTGAATCACTCGATAACTTAGATACATGCAGTTTGATGTATTTTATTTTTAATCATGTAATATAACCTTGACTTTCTTTTTTATTAAAATAAATCTTACAGATTTTGCTGAGATAGAAATTAAGATGTATATATTTATTGATCCGACGCAACAGACGGGGATTCTACAACGTCAATAGCAGATGATCTGATTGGCTAGTTCGAACCTGAATAGGTGTTATGCTAAATTCACTAACTATTGACTTCCAAACAATTTCATTACTTTGTTATTGGATGTTTACGCACGTTAACATTGAATTTTAAGGAGTAAGTACCGGGGATGGATGACGATTTTTTAAGTGCTTTGAGAACGTATATAGATGATACAAAGGTATGTGAATTTTTACTAATGAAGAATATGATGTTTATTTATAAATAACCATGTAAGAGGATTTGTTTACCGTTTTATTTGTATTTTACTTGTAACTTTTAAATGCCAATATTAAAGATTGAAATCAAACCTCTAATGACACAAAACATACAAACCAGACATAATATACAGACATCCAGTTTAATACTCAACCCAGGAATTTTATTATAAAATTTACCGTTTTCTTGTTTGTTTGGAATGCGCCGTGCTTAGAACTTTGTTTTATTGGAAAGTGATATAACTAAAATATTGATATGAACATTTTTATTAAACAAAATATGAAACATAATGTAAAATACAAAAATATTAGCGATTTAAAAAAATTTGTATGAACTTACAACTACAACAGACATAAGGCTTAAGTTTACATACTTTATGACCAACTTATTTTATTAATAAAAAGGGGGCGGGTGTCAATTACAACATTGATTCTTGTCTAATCAAGCACTGATTTCTGTTGCTGTAAAATACCCTTTTGTTTCTTATATATGTTTTGTTTATTTCGGAAAAATGCGCATATTTTTCTGGAACGAAACAAAAACACACTTCATACGAATGTTAGGTGCCTGACATATGAAAGAGTATGTATATATTACGTCCGGATTTACCGTTGTTAAAACGATTTTAAGAGGTTCATAATATATTTTGACCCAGTTGTTGAAAACGCTACAATTTTATGCATTCCTTACAAATAGATTAAATAGTAAATGCATGTGCATTTCTCAAATGTGTGCTATTGTTTTGATACCAGACGAATCTTCGTGATTTTGTAAACGTGTGTTTATTTAAACGTCTGAATCACTCACGCAATTTCATTGGGAATTAAAGTTCATAGATTTTGTGAATTAATCTACATATAATAGCGAGCATCGCAGATGCGAGCTATACGGTTACATGCGTGTGTGTAAAAAAGTCACGTGATCCATATGAACAAATCCATTTCAGATGGTAGCTGAGCTATCCGAAGAAAATATTATAGACGAACGAAAAAATATATAATATAAAAGTACACAAAAATAATTTTGACATCGATAAAATTAAAGTGTTTATTTTTTAAATTACTACAAAATGCCAGACAAATTTTTTTTCAATCTGAAACGCTGTATTTGAAATTGAGTTTTGTGACGTCACCAACACATTAGATAAGTCGTCACGTCGTCAATGGAATGTAGAGGCACTGTTAGGGGGCTCTGAGGTAACGACATGAACAATGTGCGATGCTCGCATTTAGACTGCGCCTACATTCATATTATTCAAGAGTATAAAGTACATTTCGTAAGTGAATAAAAGCCGAGTGTAGAGGTTTCCTGTGCATTATCTGAGGACTCTGATTTTCTTAATTATGATTAAATAGGGCCCTCGGTGGCCGATTGCTAAAGGCAATTAGTTATGTACTAATGATCACGAGCATGTCAACACTAAGGTTGCGAGTTCTAGTCTTACTTCGGGCAAGGTGTGCTCGACTAATCTTAATAACAAGGATCGCCATTTTTACTGCTGATATTAAATTGTAAACAAGAAAACTTTTGATGCAAAGCATCAGTTCGCCGCCGATTTACTATTTGCACGCGTTTGTCAAAGTGATTTCTAAAAACAAGGCACTTGAACTTATTCCCCATAAGTTTCTATGTAAAGCTAAGCCCTGCTGTTGTGGCTAGTTTCAATTGCCAATTTCTAAATTTGTGCACATGTAATCTTTTGTCATATATTAAATCATAAATACACTTGAATTAAAATTAATATTCACGTGGTTCAATTAAAGTATTGACAAAATATTTATTTATTAAATCTTACAAATATCGGCATACTCCGGAATTGTCTACGCAAATAGCCTTTTATTCTGGTTTCCGATTTTTCAAACCTACGCTCCTCGATAGAGCTATCAACGAAACACTTAGTACCAGGATAAAAATGGTCTCCCTCTATTATTAACTTCCGTACATAGAATACAAAAAAGTTATTATTACATGAAACTTTGATATCACAAAAGCAATTTTGAAGTCGAACCTCATACACTATATTTATTTTTCACTCAAGTCAAATGATTAACATTCTTGTAGCAAAATTCTGTTCATTTATGGTAACTAAGTGTACTTAAAAATATGTTCTCCTTTATCCATCGTTAGCAACGAAAGTGAATACAAATATATCGCCGCCGTCCTGGGCGGCGATAATCAAACGTAAAGCATGGATAGGAAGTGGTTTTTTTTTGAATTTCTTGGCGACTTTTCTATATCTAAGACAACGATTTACAATTTATCCTGCAACCTTTACATTTGCCGTACAAGAAAATTTTTTGCTTATTCGGCAGTGCCGAATAAAATCTCCTGGGACCCATGACCTCATTTCTCCCGATATGTAGTATTCTCTTCTGGTTTATGACGTCAGTAGCATTGCCATTAGAATACGCGGCGAAAATTTCAACTCAGAAATCGGCTATAACGGAACGTTTTTCGGTAGATTAAAATGTATTGTAGGGTTGCAGGATAAAAACAATATTCGTACATTGTCAGAGAATATCAAATTTATTTGTACTCGCCGCGAAACAGGTGAGAAATGCTCGACAGAGCCTCGCCTTTTTACCCGTTTCTAAGGCTCGTACAAATAAATTTGATATTTTCTGACAATGTACGAATATTGAATATATAGTGCAGAAAATTTAAATAGAAAAATACTACTTCCTTTAAAGGCTGGAAAAATGGTGAATCTAGTTGTTTCTTATCAGTCATATGTTGCAATATGTCTATTTCATGACAATGAAATACAAATATATGAGGTTAAATTAACATTATTAACTTGCAAATGTATATGTTCTAATTGATAAAACTGCCAATACAATATAAAATACACAGGTTCGCCGAATATTTACCCGTCCAATTTGATATATTGGACTGATTAGTCAAAAAAGTACAATTTAAGTGAAGTTTTTGGCATAGTTTCGGATCCCTCAGTATAACATAACTGGTATAATAAAAAAAATAATCCATATTGACGCGTTATTAGTCCTCGGCTGGACATTGGACTTTCTCTTGCCTCAATATGACTAGCCTCGGACCAATAATTTAGCCAATATGATATAAAAAATATACACAAAAATACTTTATTATTAATAAGCTACTTTTCTATTCTCTTAGATAACAGTACAATTCTTTATATGACTTGTTAATTCCGTGTTGGACTGGTTACGAAAATCTTTCACGGGTCATAAAATGATGCATACAGCTAATATATTGACAACTTGAAATATTCAATTAATTGAACATCATGTATTAATTTGGAAGGCATGATTTTATGACGTGATGAACTCTGTACAAGCCTTTAATTATTGATCCTCGGTTGCAGTTATATTAGTCTTCGGCTGCGTCTCAGGGCAATACAGCAAGCCTTGGACCAATAACTGGGCCGATACGGAAATCATAAAAATAATAAAATCATATTAAACAAATAATTTACAGCTGTTGCTGTTGTTATTTACAATCTAGAATACAATTAGAATAATGTATTATACTGTAGTGAAAGAAACAAATAAATTAAAAAAAATAATAATAAAACAAATCTGATAGTACAAAAACAATGCATTTAGACATGTAAACACATATTCTGCAAAAACTATCAATGACATGTTTGCAAACGAATCTTTAAAAATATTTTATGGTGCAAAAACTATTTATAGCATGTTGTTCGATCTATCAATATGCCTGAAGAATTGCAAATCTGCTATTATTGTGTCATTATCTGCAGCCATATCTTCCGACTAAGATAATTCTACAAACTACCTGTCAAATGATGAAAGTGATCAGCCAACCGTTAGGAAAACCACTAATACACCACTTTGCACGTTTTTTTTAATTAGTATTGTTGTTCAACAAAATTCTATCAATACTTCTTATTTAAAAAATCTTGCTTAGAAAATTCACGTGTCGGAAATAATTCTTTTAGCACATTATTAAACTGTGTAAGCGTGTTGCTTCATTTAATTACAAGCTTACAAAAAGCATAAAATCAGTAGACGCAATCCCGAGCCAGCACATATCTCTGTGATGCATGCTAATCGTCTGTAAAGACTTTGTAATTCCTACTGCTTATAATGATATTATAACATCATTTCTAAAACATAAATTATCGATCATCATAGGATATTATTTAAATATTGACTTCCTCGTAGGGAATCGTTCTATTGTGTTTTCTGGTGAGGTATTGTGCCAAAGCTTCAAATAATCAAAAATACATAGAGAAATCATTGTCTAAAATACGATCTGATATTTTCGCTGAGACATAGGTAGTGTTTCCTATTCATGAATTTGACTTTTCCCTGGACATGACAGTGAGTAACTCGACGGGTGTCAAATTAGAGGCAGGCACTGCTTACTCGTCTGGAGCTCCTGAGTGCACCCATGTTTTTTGGCTTCGGGTTACTCTCTTTCTGTATTCATGTTTTTGGTTTTTGTGTTTTGTTTGCCTGTAACTGTCCCTTGGCTTTTGGCTAATGTGGTTCGGTCGGTTTTCTTTGCTATTTTCTATTCACTATACCCCTTAAGACAAAATACGTCTTTTCTCCTCAATATAAAATTAATGCATTATATAGCATAAAAATCGCAAAAGTTTGAAATAACCGGTTTGCCTTGATAAATTGGAAGAAGGTTACAATTTGTTAGAGGAAGTTTTTGTGTCCGTGTCAAAAATTGTTGAAGTTGATTACAAAAAAAAGCCAGAACAATAATGTATAAAATGTGATAAAACCTACCAAGTTTCAATGTCTAGATAAAATGAATAACACTTCGTGAACAATACATGTGCAATCTTTCGTGTGAGATCTGGACTGAAAACTGTAGGAGGAGTTGATTTCACAAAATATTTATCGTCTTCTGCAAATGTTCTGAAAACTTACTAAAAAGTTCCCAAGACTGGAACATATAGGGAAAAATTCGTGAACAATTCCATAATAGAAGGTGCACAATATATAGGCAACTTTCTGTGAAGTTTCAGAGGTCTGGGTTGAAAACTGTAGTGAAGTTTCAGAGATCTGGGTTGAAAACTGTAGTGAAGTTTCAGAGGTCTGGGTTGAAAACTGTAATGAAGTTTCAGAGATCTGGGTTGAAAACTGTAGTGAAGTTTCAGAGATCTGGGTTGAAAACTAGTGAAGTTTCAAAACTCTGGGTTGAAAACTAGTGACGTTTCAGAGATCTGGGTTGAAAACGGTAGTGAAGTTTCAGAGATCTGGGTTGAAACTAGTGAAGTTTCAGAGATCTAGGTTAAAAACTAGTGGTTTCAGGGATCTAGGTTGAAGACTAGGGATGTTTTAGAGATCAAATTTTCCCGCCAACATACAATAACAAGGGTTTGTACTTCCGAAATGGCTAAAAGTGACGTTATATACCATTCAAACAAACACACATACATACACGTATGTTATTGCTTAAGTAAGTACAACAGGGTAAGGATGGAGTGTAATTATTAAAAGAGTCTAATTAGAGCTAAGCGTGGTATATTTAATTGAGAAAGGAACTTGTAAGCTTCCATTTAAGTTAGGTACCTTATTCAATAATGCAATACATAATTAATTTAATCGAAAATAACTGTCGCAACACACTCCAATAATAGCAAAGTTGAAGCAATCTTATTTTCTATAACTTCTAGCCGTATACAAAAATATCACGCAAACAGTTCCTTTTTTCTAAGCCTCTATCACGCGACCAAAGCTTAGTTAAACCTGACCACTAATTAGTATCTGGCCTTACTTATAGTGTTTATCTGCACGACGTTATGACATAAGGAAGTAGAATACTGTGTTATATTGGATGTTTACGGGAAGTACGGAGGATACTGTCCATGTTCCATGATGGTGAATTAATCATTATTACATGTACGAATTTAAAAAATATTAATAGTTTCTCTTTTTTCTTATCACGAATTTATTTTAATTGAATTTGAAACGAATTTTAATTCATTGTTTCAATTATAAAATTAGGGAAAGCTATTTCTCTATGAATACTCCAGTTGTATTGGGACTTCCGTAGTTCATTCATTACGATTTTTAGCATAAAGGTTGGATTTATTGGAGAGTGACGAATCATGTGATTGACTTGTTAGTTTATTTGAAATATCTTTAACGCTACTTTCAACATATAATTTTTCATCTATATCACGGCGTCTACATTTTCTTGTAGAAAAAGCTGGTTACCTGACTAAAAACACCGACCTAAGTTACTTTTGAATTAATTATTTGTTACTTCTTATTATACACATGGTTCCATTGTAACCAATTTCTTAAATGCATCTGTATTTTTAAACAGTACTGAGAGCAGTGATCAAAGACGACTATGTTATAAACCTGATTTCGTTATAAATGAACATTATATAACAAACTCATTACGTGTGTTCTGTAGGTTGCCGACTGTAATTCTTATTTAAGGTATCCGACCCATAATTGAAATTACCGTTTAATTTTATTTTTCGACCAAGAAATATATTTTTATTAAATAAATATATTGCTAATTAATGATGCAAATTATATATATTGTGCTACTTTGAGTCAATGTTAACATTTTTGAGCAAAAAATTTAGTTACTCAAATAGTATTTCCGATGTTTGCCGAAGATGACCGAGGTCTGCTCCATTGAAATACAATGGACATCCGGGACACCAAATATGATCACGTGGTCAATTGTGGTCCGGATACCTTAACTTGCCCTATCATATATGAATAATATTAAATAATGAAAAGAACTTGTGTTAAACCTTGATGAAACTGGAACGAATAAAATAAAATACAATATTTCAGGACACAATATTTTGTTAGGAATTTTCTAAACAAAAGTATTCAAAGCACTACTGAGTCTATTTCGATCCGAAATTTAATTGTTAACATTTCATTAATTTATTGTATATTAAAAAAAGATTTTTACCATAAAAACCGTTTCTGCAATCTCCCCACTTTCTTTTGGATAAATTTATATATTAACTGAAGCTATCATGTTTTGAAGATTAGATATCAACGTTTTCAATTCTAGTAGACATGAATTATTTTTAATTCTCATTTCTGTTAACCAACAGTTTGCATTGTTTGGTCAACAAAGGGAGGTAAAAAGGGGACTACTTTATAAGTTTCTTAAACAGGCATATGTTCATATGTTAGCAAATGTGACTGATTGGTTGGCTGAATGTATGCATAACTTCCAGATTTAAGGTAAATTCAGGACGAGAAAAAGCTAACACAGAATAAATCAACGTGCAAACAGATGGACGAGCGGGAACTAAAATGTTTTTTGGAGAGGAACAAATAATTCAGCGTTTTATGACCGCTTCAATTAGCCTACTCTTTTTTAAATCTACAACAGGGTTCGTCGTTTTAACACGTCAATAACTACGGTCCACGGCCAACCTTTCCTACAACGCCCAACTATCCGCCACCCTGATCGGGCACTATGAATCCCCCCGGTGTTATCAAATTAAACATTTATTTTCATTTGTGAATGATGAAAAGCTATGTTTTTATTATTGCCCTATAGATAAAGCTAACGTATGCACCAGGAAGCCCAGAATAATCCTCCTTAAAATCGTAAATAATGATTAATAAATTGTAGACACATAAATAAGAATAACCAACCAATAGGAGCCATTATTGATATTCTTGGTTATTTTTGTTTTTTCTTTATACACTTTTGCCAATTAGTTACTTATCACATTGTTGACTATAGACCTCGGCATTTTACAAAGAAAATCAGATTCAATGCGATAAAACACGACTTCTTTGTCTTTGCCCTGAAGAAAATTTTAAAGTCGTAGATCAGAAAACCTAAAATATTTTTCCAGAAAGACACAAACAGGGAATAATAAAGTGTAGACTCGTTATTACGAGAAATTGAATAAAAGATCAGTAACAAACATTTATATATATTTCTTTCTTTATTAACTTTCCGCAATCAGTTTCTGTTTGCCAGTGGCATTTAAATCCTACGAGAAAATATAGAGTTCCATCCTTCCTTTTTTCTTTAATTTATGAATTTAGAAACGCGTTATTGAAACTTTAATCGAATTCGTTTATTTTGCTTTATTGTGTACGTTATCTGTTTTGTAAACAGCCACTTTTTGCTACAACTAACAATTTTATGTGACTATAATTATATTTCATAAATATGTGGTATAATAGTGTTCGGTGAAAAAATAGAAAATCTGTATTAAAAATGCAAGGAGACTGACCGGACCTAACAATAAAAACCGAAAGTTAAAGGACGATCACAAATTCCATGGTTGAACTTAGAAAAGAAGGAATCGCCTGCTTCACTGTCATATTCAAGGAAATGTCAAATCCAGGTAGAGTATATATAAATAAATATCAAAAGCAACAGGGCAAATGAGTACAATATTAAGGTTAGTCTTTTATAGGGCGAGAGTACATTTTAAGTACGTGTTGTTTACTGGTTTTTATGTTTACAACGCGGAAAAGATAAATAATTAAAATGTATCAGATGTTACCATATATGAATCATCTCTGTATTAAAGTCTTTAGTAATAAAATATGACATTCGATATAAAATCTGTGGAAAAAATCAATGAACAAAAGTCGCTATGTTGTCAAGGTTATACCCAAATTATGAAACCAGGTTTTTTGTTTGAATAGTGCTTAACGTCACTTTCAATTTTTTTAATCTATATGATTGGGGAGGAAGTCGGAGTACACCACGTGATCAATAGCAGACGAACTACCTCAACCACTCGACAAGAGGCCTCCTCCGTATGAAATCAGAAGATTGGGTTAGATTGCATACTACTTCTTTCAGTATAACATCGAAAGTTTTACAATCTATATAGATTTTGTGTTTTTAAAATATGTTTTAGCGTTAACATTTGAAAGTACTGAGCTGCTTATAAAACACTGTTATAATAAGTTATAGTAAACTCATAGAACGCGTTATTAATTAACAAATAATTACTTTAATATAAACGGGGTGTTTACCCCGACAGTATTTAAAAAACAGCACGACATCTTTAATCGAATTCGTTTATTTTGCTTTAAAAAGGTGGTTGTGCATGAAGAGAAACCGATATACAGTATATATATATATTAAGTGTGGTTACAAACAAATTGGATGATTACATAATCTCAAGAACTCACATGGAACATTCCATTTATCAGATAAATCATATTACGAGAAGATCACAAGGGCTTTATTTAAAGTGCAGAAAGTACCTTTTTCTTCCGTCATCAGACTCTCCATTTTTCAATATACAAATCTAACCAGAAAGCCCGAAAGAGGTTACGGGTACGAGTCTCGCTGCTAGCTGGGTTCTCGACTCCAATCATAATTGACAAGGAATGTCCTTTTTCCGACCGAAGGCCGGGGGTTTTCTCAGGGTACTTCGGCTTCACCCCAATAAAATCTGGACGCCACGATTAAGCTGAAAAATTGCCGAAGGTGTTGTTAAACAACAGTCAAACACACAGACAAACACGAAAAAAACATTTGTATCAAGGACTAAGAAAACCTATTACGTTATTTTGCTACTATATTTTAATATATATAACTAGCATTGTTTGGTTTGAGTTGTACTCATCACAAAATTTTGTAGCACAGTCATAAATTAAAGACTTATTGTGTTCTAGCATTGCGTGTTTGTTGAAACATGTTTGAACCGGAAGTAAACATTTTACCTGATCACAATAATTGATCTATATTTGTCAAGGTCTAACACATTATCTTTGTTTTTAAATAATGGCTTTATGATTCGAAGGGTCAAGTTTATAGGACTAATGCCTGTATTGAGAACAAAATTGAATAAATTTAATAGACAGATATCAAGCAATAAGGAGATTTTTTTCAAATGTTATCAATACTTGATGACTTCTTGTTATTTAAGTCTATAAGTGCATCATAAATCGCACCCTCGAGGATTCATTCTATTGATATTTAATGACTTGAATTGTCAAATAAATAATCTATATTAGTATGATTTAAATCTTCGTCTTCATCTGAGGCATCCACTGGTTTAAAAAAAGTTTCAATATTTCAATCTCCATTCAGTGTTGTATTTTGTTAAATATTTATTGAGGTTTTGCACAAAACAGTTGGATTTTCCTTTGACAATGTAAACGTTTCACACTTTTCCTAATTTCGTGTACATTTTCTCGTTCAATTTCTGTTCCCTTTGGACTAACTTTTTTCGTTTGACTCGTGACGTTTAATTCAATTTTTTCAGTTTTTGATTTTTTTTTCTTCCGACATTCTGGTTGATTTGGCATTTTTGTTAAATAATGTTCAGTTTTCAAAACTGTTTCTATGTGCAACCGAAGACCAATCACTGTGTGTTTTTCGTTTATTTACTCTACCTATGCATCCTTTTAAACATATGCCGATCAAGTGTCGGTGTCATTGTTAAATAAGACATCGTATTTTTTCCAGTAATATCGTACACTGCTGAGTTACATCAGTAAATGCATACTTTTTTATGGATATCACGCTACACGTGTGCTGTATCACGATCATCATACTTTATTTTTTTTTACAGAGATTTCAAATTCAAGCAAAACAATTATATTAACAAGCAATTTGAAAGCATTGGAACTTTGCACTAAAGTCTTTTTTCGTTTTGCGCTTTCACGTTTTTGCGTTTTCGTATTTTTCTCATGAAATATCTATGACGAAAACATAAAAACGCAAAATGGTTATATGTTTATTCATTGTTAGAATGTTAGTTGTTGAATGGAGGTCGTGTTAACTGTTTGCTAGGACTCGTCCAACCTGAATTCATCCTCCCAAGTCAGGGGCTCTGAGTCCGCGTTCGTTCCATCATCATGATGATGGAGCGAACGCGGACTCAGAACCCCTGACTTGGCAGGATGATCTGAATTATACTCAACACTGTTTCGATTCTTTTTTCTCTATATTATCGATTGCAATATAAAATAAATTATGTCCGTTCACCAAGTATCACTATTTGTTCATTTTACAATACACATGGGGCCTCGCAAAATAGTGAAGGAAATTTTTGTCATCTGCGGGTAGGGCGGACTCGACTTCATCTTTAAATTAAAATGTTTGCCAGGTCGGAGTTTTTCACTGGGATTTTCTAACTAAAAATTGCACGCACTTATATATGGCTGAAACGCTGGTAAAAATGGCGTTAAACCTCGTTCAGGCATACCATTAAAAGTATACACTTAAACGTCACTGTGTTAATTCAGTCACCTTGACCTGAATATAAGTCACTTCAACTAACCTAAAATTATGGGACAAAATGTTTTATTTCAGTTTTTTACTGTTTTTAAGGTGTATGAATAATTTCTGACTACGTAGTTTTTATACATGGACGTTATCATATATTAGATGCAGTTCAGTTTAGGAGAGTTTGGGGTATGGTCTTTTGATATATTAGATTTTATTCCAAAGGGTATTAAGAAAATTCAATTACATCGACTTTCATAGAAAGATTTCTATGCCAATGCATATTCCCGAAAGCTGATTACAAAACATAGAAATATAATGTATAATTAAAATTGTGGTTTGATGAAAATCGATTTGTGCTACCATTTTTTATTTTAGTTAGAATTGGCGCAAAGCCGTTCGGACCATCTTTTTAAATCAGCAGGTATACAAAAATTTACAAAAGTCTGATGAAGTAAGTAAAACTACTGTTTCCTTTATTGAGGTGTGGAATTAGCGCGGAAACTGCAAACACAGAGTTTTGTTGCTCAAAGATTGTTGTGTTCATTGAATTATTTTTATGGAAGACATCATGCACTTGTAGACACATACGCGTAATCGGCTATGTAGGTTGGTCGTAGAGTTTGTATACTATCGGACTTTTTCGGACTGACTTACCCTACGATGACCGCCAACGACAATACCGGTTTGTTGCAACAGGCGGGAACTGCTTTCTTTTCGAAGACATAAGTTCACTCTCATTTTCAACATTTGGCTTGCTTTTGTTCCTTTGTTATTTTATTGTGTGTTTGTTGTTTTTGTGTCCTATCGATTTGCATTAAGCTTTGGACTGCGAGATTTCATTGTCACTTGGATATTTCTTCGATTATTATATAATAATTGTATTAAACAAAAATATTCTAAAATGTTCGAAAAGACGGTTCTTGGATCATACCCCTTCCAGATGTACCTTTCATATTTTGGCTTTTAAAAACACCATACGTTAACGTTAGTGTTGTAAAATAACGTTTTACTAGCATCTAAGTATGAAATGTGACATCTGACCCAATACCATCGATGTGTTTAAAAAAAAGTCGTTGAATCTCCAACCTCAATGACTGCTAGTTTTCCTGTCGACCTGTCGAACTTTTGGGGATTTTCATCGTTTACTGTAGCTTTCTCTCAGAATTAAACCTGGACGTCATGATATAGATGAAAAATCGGTTGAAGCAACAACAACTAAAAAAAAACAAAAACAAAAAACAAAATGAAATAACTATAAATAACTATGAGACGTTGCTATAATATGAATATAGTCGCAACCTAAATGCGAGCATCACATATTTATGGTTCGATTCATGACGTTCAATGCACCCTTACAGTGCCTTTGCATTATATTGGTGACGTGACTTTTAATATTTTTAATGTGTTGGTGACGTCACAAAAATAGAAAAAATACAGAGTTTTGAGATTGCACAAAATTTGTCTGACATTTTTGTTGTGTATTAAAAAAATTAAACACCTTAATTTTATCGATGTCAAATTTATTTTTGTCTATACTTTAAAAATAGTTTTAATGCTCGTCTACAATATTTTCTTCAGCTACCATCTAAATTGGGTTTGTTCTCCGTATGGATCTCGTGCATATAACCGTATAGCTCTGCGATGCTCGCTATTATTTCTAGTATATGTGAATACACCAGTGATTTTAGAAGCAGATACAGTTTGTATTGAAGTTTATAATACAAAAACAAATCGTATTTTCAAGTGAAAACTGTTATTAAGATTAATTCGTATCTCACAGTTTGCCAATCAGTTTGAAATAAAACGTTCTTTAGACTAATAGAAAATGATTTAAATGTATCCGGGGAAACTCTGGGAAAATAACGGGAAACTGAGAAATAGCAAGCCTCTGATTAACCCTGTTGACATTTTATTAATGTGATTTTACATTAGTTCTCGGGAAATATAATTTTACGTAATATCAATTTGTTGACGACTTTCTCTGAAATATCTTGGTGAATATAAAAGATATTATTGAATGTTGCCGTCAAACAACATACATCACGAATTAATTAATTTTGATCATGTTGTCCATTTATTATTTATACGGATGAAGACAAGTCTGTGAATTTTATGTTAGGCTGACATATGCGTCTGTACATGGCGTTATCTATTAATCTCAGATTATAATACATCTGAAATTATGGTATATTGTCAAGTTTGTATCTTAATCAAATATTTAAAGTTAATTATGGAATTAGGTGATTTTTTAATTCTTTACACGTATTGATGTTATACAACCTGACCCTTAAGTTTGTATTTCGGAAAAGCAGTCTCATCGCTTTTACCGTACCACAAGAGAAAGTTATCGTTTCATTATAAATCGTTCCCAAAATATAACAAGCGGAGGAACCGAAGAACCTGTAAAGAACAAACTACTTTCAACAGGTAAACTGTATACAGCAATCCGTGAAAATTAAGGTTAGAGTTGAGCGCGCATGTCCGAAGTCATGTTTGTACTAAAAACGCGTGCGCAGGCGCGCATTGTTTATTAGTAGATGGCTTGCTATCTATTCTACTTTGCCACCAAGGCCCCAATATTAAATTCTAAAGAAATGGTTAAAAGTAGACTGTTAAGTTGTCTATTAATCTTATTCTAAGTATGTCGAAACAATTTACGCTAAATAACGCTAATTAATTTAGTTGTGTTCTGTTAACGTTGTTGACATTTTGCCACAATTTAGAAAAGACATCGACAATTGTATTCGCTAAACATTTTATCAATAAAAACTTTACAATTAGAAGTAATTTAAAACCTTCCCCAAAAGAGATCTCAGATATACGATTTTGAGATAGTATAATGACACTTAGCTATTTTTGTGGTATTATGTTGCATTTCCGACTATTTCCATGCTATTCACAAGGCTTATTAATAAAATTCCACTCTTATATAGCCTTATTAAAATCCTCGTTAACATCAATTAGTTTCTACATTATGCCTTTATCAATGTTGGATGTTATTGACCTTATCCTAAAAAGATCAAAAGAACTACGGAAAGCAGTATATTCCAAGACATGATTTAAAATATACATCCTAAATTAATATGAAAACTCGTGGCAAAAACATTAAAAAACAATAAAGCTAAAAATAACCGAGAACAACCGCATAAATTGCAGATTATCAACAAAAATCACACTAACACTTTTTTAATTCATGCGTGACCCATGTTACTCGCAGTAATTGTCAATAGTTGTAACTGAGTTAAAAAGAACTCTGCATTGACGCTACGTCACAGGGCGAAATGACGCTCAAAACATGAATACCAACCTGAAAGTATATATATATATATATATAAATGCAATTGTAAATACCTTTCTTATACAAATATTCTAAACAAAAACTATATGATGAAAAATTTATAGTAAAAAAATACAAATATCAAATGTACCTGAAAGTATAGGGAAAAAGTGAATGTTTTCCTCCTCCGTGTTCCGAAATTAGAAATGGAGTGAATACTGGGTTAAGCTAGTCAGAATATTTATATACCCGGTAGTTAGTGGCGGGAATGCATTCTTTTAAGTGTGCTTAGTGGGATATGTGCTTTACTGTTAGTTATAAAATACTGCATGTAAATGCGGTCAAGTCCGTAAATTTGTCAAACAGCCCATAATGAGATATGATGAATTGGTTAAACGGAAAATATTCCGCATACATAAATTCAACACACCTTATTCTAAGGTAGGCATTAAAATCATAAATCCGGTGACAGCTAGACAAGTCCATTGCTTTATTACCGGGATTTCGCCACATTGGCCTCTTTTTTTTAAAGAATAGATGTTCCAATGTGTGCATGCATTAGCCCCGTTATAGCTGCGGGTTAAAACAAAATAATTTTAAAAGTACATCACTAGATCTAGTTAGCCCATTGTCAGTTGTTTTCAGAACAAATAGCACTAATGTATAAAATGAGGCAACTACATATTAGGTGAAAATGCCGGAAGGACTCTATACACGTGTTCATTATCACAATTCATATTTTATTTTCATGCTGTTAAATCATAAACACTTGCATTAACACAACTTTATTTGTGGAATGATATTAAATATTAAATCGTCATATAGTAATGACTATTTATAACTCTTTCACTGAACTGGTAAGGGTCATCAGGGCTTGATCCTCATAGTGCCCGTCCACAGCTGGTAGATATGACAGGCACTTTTACTCCGGGGTTGCTAGTGTTTTACATTAATGAAATCCTGTCCGTGGATTATCGGGTAACGTGTTGAAAGAGTGCCACGATTCCTGTACGATAAAGATATCTTTTGCGGTTATCGAAACAGAGGAGGTGATTGTATCTGCTATAAAATCCTACACTGTTCAGTTCCTACGGAATACTCCTATAATGTTTAGTCCCTACCGAATACCCCTACAATGTTAAGTCCTTACAGAATACTCCTACAATGTTTAGTCCCTACCGAAAAATCCTTTCATGTTAAGTCCCTACCGAATACTCCTTTCATGTTTAGTACCTACCGAATACTCCTGCAATGTTTTGTCCCTACCGAATACTCCTATAATGTTTAGTCCCTACCGAATACTCCTATGATGTTTAGTCCCTACTGAATACTCCTATAATGTTTTGTCCCTACCGAATACTCCTATGATGTTTAGTCCCTACTGAATACTCCTATAATGTTTAGTACCTACCGAATACTCCTGCAATGTTTTGTCCCTACAGAATACTCCTATAATGTTTTGTCCCTACCGAATACTCCTATGATGTTTAGTCCCTACTGAATACTCCTATAATGTTTAGTCCCTACCGAATACTTCTTTCACGTTTAGTCCCTACCGAATACTCCTATAATGTTTAGTCCCTACTGAATACTCCTATAATGTTTAGTCCCTGTCGAATACTCCTATAATGTTTAGTCCCTACCGAATACTCCTATAATGTTTAGTCACTACCGAATACTCCTATAATTTTTAATCCCTACCGAAAAATCCTTTCATGTTAAGTCCCTACCGAATACTTCTCTTACGTTTAGTCCCTACTGAATACTCCTATAATGTTAAGTCTCTACCGAATACTCCTATAATGTTTAGTCCCTACCGAAAAATCCATGTCCCTACCGAATACTCCTTTCATGTTAAGTCTCTACCGAATACTTCTCTTACGTTTAGTCTCTACCGAAAAATCCTTTCATGTGAAGTCCCTACCGAATACTCCTATAATGTTTAGTCCCTACCGAATACTCCTATAATGTTTAGTTACTACCTAATACTCCTATAATGTTTAGTCCCTACCGAAAAATCCTTTCATGTTAAGTCCCAACCGAATACTCCTATAATGTTTAGTCCCTACCGAATACTCTTATAATGTTTAGTTACTACCGAATACTCCTATAATGTTTAGTCCCTACCGAATACTCCTATAATGTTTAGTCCCTACCGAATACTCCTATAATGTTTAGTCCCTATCGAATACTATAATGTTTAGTCCCTGCCGAACACTCCTATAATATTTAGTCCCTATCGAACACTCCATACATTTCGTTAGTAAAACTACTTTTACCGTTGATCATCTCATTTTCATAACCAGTTAACTATTAACGTGTTATCTTTCTGAATATAAGTAAAATACTGCTTGCTTAGCGTTGTGCAGCAAATTAAACAACCAATCAGTAACATTTGAAGGATAATACCATCGTTATGGGCAAAACCCGTAAAACTTGTAATTCAAAGGATGGGGTTGTTAATGTCATTCAATGAAATCGAAAAAAAAAATATATATCTAAATACATGTACAACATTGAAAGACGTTTTTGTTTTAAAAGAAGGTAATAATGAAATACCCCAACACCGAGGAAACTGTCAAAAAGACAATCCACAAAACAAATCCTAGAACCGGCATACTTAGAAACAACAATAACAAATGTAGCAACTACAGCAACCGTCCTGACTTGGTACAGACATTTCAAAAGAAAACCGCCACACTGAAGAATGTATTCCGTCTGACAAAATCATATCCATGTTAAAAACTATCATGTCGAAAATGGAAGTTAAAACACTTACATGTATCAATAAATTCAAGAAAATAAAACTGGCCAAACCGATCACATAGACCACTAATATAACCGCAACACATCATGATTTTAAAAATTAAAGAAATACCGTAAACGTAGTTTAAACGTATATACTTTTAATGTTTTGATCTTGCTAATCTTCACCCTATTTTTACACTCTCCGTCACATAGAACATAACTGGTTTCCACATAATATAACCCTCTGCCACACGTCATCACCCATTTACTACAGGACTACATTTTCGCTTGCAAATGATTTTTTAGCGCAAAACTGATGTTAGTGATAAAAATACAAGAGATCTTTATTTAATATAATCTAATTATACATTTAAAACGTAATGCGTATGAGATATCTCTCATGGCGTCAACCAATGTTTGGCAGAGGTGATTGTGACGTAGGATACCCAGAATCCTTTGCGTGGAGATTGATTAACTAAAGCGATAAATTGTGTACCTTGTAAAAAGGGAATGCAGAACACGAATTCATTATCATCGTCTGAGACACCCTATAATTGATGCTATTTATCGTTTATTGAAAGTCAGTAATTTACCGTGTCGCAAAAGAAGATAATGTAATTCAGGTCTGACTTATTACCATTGATTAATTGTTTGTGTCAGACTGAAAAATATATATCTTAGGTTAATCAAATATGTCGCTTATTTTCCTACCATATCCTACATACGCATCGAAGTTAAATAAACCGAATATAGCTATTACCGTCGGCACTTATGCTAAGTATACCTGTACAGACAGTCTGTTTTCTAAGACCAACATCTGCTTCAGGGCATGCAAATCTGATAGTGCTTGGTGTACAAATACAAAATATTTATGTAATTCTTCCAAAGTAGTGTTTATGCCCTTGTATTTCCTTTCTGTTGGTGATTTTTGTTGGACTAATTTTCCCTTTGTATATTTATTTGTGATCCCCTCATGGAAGCTGTCGAATAATACACGTTTAAAAATATATACAGAAACGCTTCCGGTCGCCATTAAATCATTCGTTTCAATCACAACAGTCTCACATTATTTATTATAACAAGTTTTTCCGTTACAATTAGGTTGACCCTCTAACTGAACCACTCCATCCACAATGTGACACCCACCTAACGATTCGATTAGGTTGACGATCCCACTAAATCACTAAATCCCCATGTGACACATACATACTAAAGCAATTATGATGACCTACCTAATGAAGCGATTAGGTTGACCATCTCACTGAAACACTCCAGCCCCATGTGACACCTACCTAATGAAGCGATTAGGTTGACCCTCTCACTGAAACACTCCAGCCCCATGTGACACCTACCTAATGAAGCGATTAGGTTTACCCTCTAACTGAACCACTCCAGCCCCATGTGACACCTACCTAATGAAGCGATTAGGTTTACCCTCTAATTGAACCACTCCATCCCCGTGTGATACCTACCTAATGAAGCGATTCGGTTGACCCTCTCTACCACTCCATCCCCGTGTGACACCTACATAATGAAGCGATTAGGTTTACCCTCTAACTGAACCACTCCATCCCCGTGTGATACCTACCTAATGAAGCGATTAGGTTTACCCTCTAACTGAACCACTCCATCCCCGTGCGATACCTACCTAATGAAGCGATTAGGTTTACCCTCTAACTGAAACACTACATCCCCGTGTGATACCTACCTAATGAAGCGATTAGGTTGACCCTCTTACTGAACCACTCAATCCCCGTGTGATACCTACCTAATGAAGCGATTAGGTTTACCCTCTCACTGAACCACTCAATCCCCGTGTGATACCTACCTAATGAAGCGATTAGGTTTACCCTCTCACTGAACCACTCCATCCCGGTGTGATACCTACCTAATGAAGCGATTAGGTTGACCCTCTCACTGAACCACTCCAACCCCATGTGACACCTACCTAATGAAGCGATAAGGTTGACCCTCTCACTCAACCACTCCAACCCCATGTGGCACCTACCTAATGAAGCGATAAGGTTGACCCTCTCACTGAACCACTCCAACCCCATGTGACACCTACCTAATGAAGCGATTAGGTTTACCTCTCACTGAACCACTCCATCCCCATGTGACACCTACCTAATGAAGCGATAAGGTTGACCTCTCACTGAAACACTCCATCCCCGTGTGACACCTACCTAATGAAGCGATAAGGTTGACGCTCTAACTGAAACACTCCAACCCCATGTGATATCTACCTAATGAAGCGTTGTTTTATTTTAACATTCTCACGTCATGCATATAGCTGAAATATTGCTCATTGGACGTAAAACATGGATCGCTAAATCAAGTGATACGAATGACATTAAGAAATTAGATACAGAGCATATAGATAAAACAACAGTTGTGTATGGAGTGTTGCATTCTGTGTAAGAATAAATCGGCTTTGGATAGTGCCAATGTATGGTCACATTTTCAGTTTGACCACATATAATGTTGCATTTAATCTTTGTTATTCTTGTTATTCAGTCACCATTTTATTCAGCTAGTGCCATTTGTGTGAAAATATTAAATTTAGCAATTTTGATAGTTGCATAAGTATTAAATTATTACAACCGTAATTTAATGTTTCGTTTAAAGTTATATTAAATCAGATAAATACCCCCAAATTAAGGAATATCCTACAGCAAATACCGGGAATGGAGTCTGAAATAGCTGTCAAATATCGAACTAACGATCAGCGATGTCTATGTCAAAATAATACATTTAACTTAGCGTTCTGAAAGGTGGTGATTACGTTAAAGAAAAGGTCGTGAAATTACTTATTATCGGAAATGGATATAGAAACTATATTGCTTGATTTAACACAATTTCCACATGTGACACGAAGATTGCTGTGCCGGCAGCTATGACTGAGTTTTGGTCAACAATGACAAGCTATACTAGAAAATTGACTCTGTAATTTTTTATCGTATCTACGTGGAAGTTGTAACTATATTAAATACCAATTTTACATGACTATACTATTACTTTATTATATTTGGTTCACGTTGTCAACACTTTGGTTTAATAACGATGTATTTACAACGAACAACAGGCTGTCTTTGAAGGATTATTTGTAAACAATGTCAACGTATTTCACACAGCTGTAAATTGAAATAAAACGTAGTGACTTTAATTTAGCGCAGATGTAGGGAGAAAAATATATTAAGCATCCAGGGGCCTCGGCAGCCGAGTGGTTAAGGTACGGTTCGTCTTCTATAACATGTAATCACGTGGTCGTTCAACACTGAGATTGCGTGTTCGAGTCTCACTGCGGGCAATGTGCGCTCGACTTAAATTATAAATGACAATGTCTGCCGTTTTCCTACAAAAGGTCCAGAGTTTTCGACGGATACTCCGGCTTCCTCCTGAAATACAACTGCACGCCATGATATACCTGGATTTTTTTTAAAAGTGTCTTTAAACACCATTCAAACAATTAAGCATCCATTAATGTATTTTCCGAAACAACTGATTACAAATATAAGCAATAGATATGTGATATTCGATCCGTTGTTTTACATTGTTTTTTTAACGCTGCAATATTCAAACACAAAGAAGCAAAATAGCGTGTTGCACGTGTAATGTTTTAAATACTGCATTAAATTGAGACTGCAATTTGGATAACTGAACAGCGATCAAAATTCTTTAAATTGTATCACACAATTTAATTGATACCGAAATCTTCATTTTAAATTTTATTGAAAGGTTACAAAAGCGCAATTATTTACAATGCATTTCCCATATGGTACCCCTGGCAATTAAGTTCATTTGTGCGAAAAACCTCAAAAATTGTCCCTCGGAAAACAGTTTTTTGTGTAAATTGAAATGAAAAACTTCATTATTAACAAATAAAAAAGTATAGGTCATGCAGCAAAAATGACTGAAAATTTTGATTGAAATAATGACATTTAAATAGCACTGACACAATTTCTAACCTCCCCCTTTAATCGTTTATGCTCAATTTTCAAGGCTCTTAAAAATTTCCGTCCAAATATCGAACATTTTCAATCAATAATGTTTATAATTTTTAATTTTGCTATTTTCAGAACTCCAACATCCAATCAGATGCCTCCGTGTATTTTCTTCTGCATACTATTTTGGTAAAAAAATTTCCCGTTGTCATGCAAACAAATAATTGCGCAATTGTAACCTATAGGCAACATTGGAAGTGTCAGAATGAGCCCAAAATGTTATGGTATCATCCTTAGGCCATATCCAAATGTTTCCCAAAATAAAATAAAGTTATCTTCAAGGGTTGTTTGTTCGTTTGAATTTTCTGGAGGCCACCCTCTATCAAAATTAATCGCATTTTTCATCATGTTTTCCGACAATAATGTGTTGCTTCTTAGTTGTATTCGAGTTATTGTACTTGTTTTCTGTCGTTATTTGTATATTTGGTACACGAGTCAATTCTGGGATAACTTTCTTCTTCAACATTTTTTCTCGAATAAAGATCTGAAGGCCGAAAACGAATTTTTCGTAGAATCTTTGAAAAAACACATCATGAAACAGACTATAGCTAGCTATCATAATACTTGGTGAGTCCTATTTTATGTCCGTATGTCAGAAGCAGTCCCATTAAAGCCAACTGCATTCAAATTCAACAAAGGCGATGTCATTCATGGATACAACATACTAAAATGCTTCAAACCCCAAAAATTCAATTTGGCTGAAAAGAGGTCAACACAAAAAAAGTCGGCTAAGAGACTTAAGCCTAGCATAAAATATGTTTTTTTGATGTCAAACGCTGCATTTGAATGCATTAAACAATTTCCCCACAAAAACGTCAGCAACAATTTTTACCTAAAAGACCGCACAAACTCGTCATAGTAGCCCACCCTAGATTTCCTATGAAAAAATACGTATATTTTAGAAACAGACTATAATTTTTTAACAAATCGTTATTAATAAACAATTTATACATAACTTGACATTCTGTGACGAATTCAAATTTTAGAATTAAAAATGGGTCAATAAATCAAGTATTCTGGAAGAAATCTCAGTTCCATATAGGTTACAAAAGCGCAATTATTTACAATGCATTTCCCATATGGTACCCCTGGCAATTAAGTTCATTTGTGCGAAAAACCTCAAAAACTGTCCCCCGGAAAACAGTTTTTTGTGTAAATTGAAATGAAAAACTTCATTATTAACAAATAAAAAAGTATAGGTCATGCAGCAAAAATGACCGAAAATTTTGATTGAAATAATGACATTTAAATGGCACTGACACAATTTCTAACCTCCCTCTTTAATCGTTTTAAGCTCAATTTTCAAGGCTCTTAAAAATTTCCGTCCAAATATCGAACATTTTCAATCAATAATGTTTATAATTTTTAATTTTGCTATTTTCAGAACTCCAACATCTAATCAGATGCCTCCGTGTATTTTCTTCTGCATACTATCTTGGGTAAAAAAATTTCCCGTTGTCATGTAAACAAATAATTGCGCAATTGTAACCTATAGTTCTTATTTTGATGTACTATTCAAACGCTACAAATTTGCATTTAACCTTATTTTGACTTTAGCGTTGATCCGTATTTTCAGGGGACTTGAGATATCTAGTTCCTAATTACTACTGAGATGTTCTGACAGAGTTCTGAAAAAGCTACTTAAGTGAATATATTAGACAGTTTTCGTCTGGAGTTTGATATAAAAAATATAGCAAATCTGTTTGTAGTGAATTATGTTTTCCGTGGAGACACTGAAAATTTTCTTGTAGAGCTGTCACTTCAATTTGCGCAAAAATTTAAACGATAACCACACAGTCATTTATATAAATACGCCAGAAGATGGCATTTCCGACCAATAAGGCGAGAAAATGTGCTTTATTTAATTGCTATTGTTTGCATGTAATACCTTGTAAATGTTAGATGAAATTTTATAGATCTGCTGCTGAAATGCAACTAATCAAGATTTTATTACCATAGTATACGTCATGACTTTAATTAGTATTTTCTGAAATTTGCTAACAAAAAAAATAAGTGTGTAGCAATAATGTACAGCTTTGTTATTTTCAATGGCATTCGTCTCAAATGTGGTCATAATGATTATTACGTAAATAGGACTTTAATTTGAATAACACTGCTTGTTCTTTTGTACACGTTATATTTTCGCTTTTTTAGATTTTAGACGTGTGATTGCGTGAATGCGAAGAAACATGTCTTATACGATGATCTATTTAAGCAATAAGAATCGAAGATACCATAGAGTAATGAACAAATGCAAACCTATTATTTTCAAAATTGTTAATTTGTGGTGTTTGAAATAGCTTTAACATTTGCATTTGTCAGACATATGTCGATGAAGAAGTCAAGTAAAGCTGAGATGTAGTATTTCGTCTAGTTTGACTCTGGAACATTGGTATATGCCTTCTCATTGAAGAAGTAAGAAGGGTCTATTGACATCACCTTTTTTCCTTCGTTCATCAGTCCTTTGTAAACTTGTTATATTTACTCTTCTACAAAAAAGATTTTTTACTTCAACTTGTAAAACTTGTAAAGACTTACGTGAAATCATAATCCGTTACTTTATTAGACAGACAGTTGTAGAACTGATCAATAAATCATTTGGTATGTAATTATGGTAGACTACATTGTTAAGCAAAAATAGGAGTAGTGCCAGCAAACGTCAGCAAGTTGTTACCTTCTTGATGTCTTTAAGGGAGCTCTCTTATTGGAGGTTGTCATGTTATAATATGGAAAGATTAACTGCGGTGCATTGTGGATAGCGTGTTTGGAATGTGTGGCACGCTCCTTAGACTTTAAACACAGATTTTGAAAATGAGTAGGCTCATTGCAGTCTCTATAAAAGACTGAATTTTCCGTTCTTTCCCAAAAATCCATAATATTTTTCGTCCTGAATAAACCTGAAATATAGTTCGATGGACGCTTAGCAAACATTTAATAATCTTTAATCTAGCGACTAGACTGGTCGTGTGAAACATATTCCTTTAGATTAAACTATTTATTTGAGACGATGGCGGGTAAGCACCTTTAGGTGTACATTTACGTAATTTTAATAGGAAGGGGACCAACAAAATATAATTTTAGTGGCCAAAATGTGGACACGGTTTTACAAAAATTGACATTGAAGTAAGAAATAAGTTTTCTAATTTTGTTAAAACTAAATACTTTTTGGGATTTAAACACGATTAATAAGATGTTGTAAGTGCAATGAGATGTTTGGGATAACAAGGGGCCAACCTTGTATAACTTAAGGGAGCTAAAGTTTGGTGCTTTCGCAAATCTTTTGGAGAGTGTGTTTAAGCTATCTAAAATATAGTTTTAATCTCCTTTTACCCTGAACTTGTATGGCTAATGTTATAGAAACTGTTGTGTAACATCACATTTAAGATGATCAGTATCTCTTCAAGCGACCCATGTTTCCATCGTAATTTATATTTGAAACTTAAAACATATGTGGATTGAAAATTGATGCATAACATGATGTACCAGTAAGGTCTAGATGATTTTTCATGCTTTAAATGTTTGTTCAAAATTCTAGATTTTAGACAATTAAAATGATGAAAAATGATTTAAAATGTATTGTGAAAGAAAACTTGCTCTGCTGACCCACGGTTAGTTAGTAGAGGTTGGTAACAGCTTGTTGTTCCTTTTAACTCTATTTAAGTTGTTTCAATTTGTCAACATAGATAAATAGTTGAGCAAACGGCCAGGTTTAAGCTTAAATAAAGTTGTGTATAACTTTCAGCACACTATGCAGCGGAAATTTATTTTCTTGAATTTAGACGTGAAATCAATTTCATAGCGGGCATACTCTTATCATTTAATAACGAATCGATTATTGGTCATAATAATTTGTAGGTATTTATTTTAGCAGCTGTTAATATTCCCGTTTTATAATTTTACATTGAAAACGATTAAAAGCATTTGTTTTTACCTTTTTGTTTTTTTTCCCTAAGTCTTTGTTTCTAACATCAACATGAATATCGTTGGAGTCGAATACAGAAGCCGAAATTCATGCTCCAAGTGATTATAACAAATGTTAGCACATCGGTAATACTTAATCATAACTTTGACCCAGACCATCCGATTATCTATATTAAAGTTTGTAGTTTAGGCTTTAGTTTAGTTTTGGAAATTGAACCAAGATGTGCAGATCTATAAGGTAGCACTAAAATGAAATTGTGAAAGTAAATATAGCTCTATAAATATAGCGATAAACATTTTCGTTTAAATATTTAATGGCCGTCATATTATTTAGTTTCGTATCATATCATGTAACCTCATATACCGCGTTATACTATTATAATTAATGCTGTCATTTATTTTTAGCCAAAAATGCTGAGAACTTGTTTGCATTGCCCCTAGGTATCTTGTCGATCCCTGGATTAGAATTAAATTATGACAACAATCATGCAGTTCATTAACCGTCATACGAAATTAACGGAGCCTAATGATCTGTAATAACACTTCTGACGGGGGTCTTAATTAAATCAATGTGTAGTTTGCATATATGGTTTGTCATGGACTGGAAGTTCGTATTTAATTGTCAAAGTGTTGACAGAGAAAATCTGTATTAATACCCAAATTCACTGTTTTGTTACAAATTTAAACCCGACATAACAAACATGCAACTTTAACTACGATTAAATTGATGCTACTGTTTTGTTTGTTTTCTTTACATTGGTTTTACTTCACCGTTAGCATTTTCATTTTAATTATCGTTTTATTGAAAAAATGTGTTTCATTCATTTTCTTTATTCACAACCTCAGTGTTGATACGACAGTGGTCAATAGTAGATCGCTGCTTATCAAGGCGCTCAATGCATTCCTTCCTTCCTTCATTCATTTACAACCCCAGTGACTCTACATTGGACAATAGTGAATCGCAAGATATGCCCTGATCCTTTTTTGATACCGTTACATTATGCCTACGAAGAATAGAACATTAAATTGTAAAACATATATAAAGTTAAAAACATCTGAAAAGCGCATAGTTTATGGCACTCTAGTTTTACTATATCGGCGCTAATATACAGCTAAAACCTAGTTATGCTAATAATGGCTACATCATTTGATACCAAGAATGTCATTTAGGTACATCAGTTTTTATAAAAGGAAAACATTTTAACTTCTAAACAAAGCCAAACCCCTTAAAGGTTTGGAAAATCTGATAACAGTTTTCCTATTCGATTGAAATTTTTCTATTTGCAGCGTATACATTTTCAACACAAAGGCGTCTGTTTAAGTAAGGTCAATTGAAAATCGTTTGTATAGAGTGATTGACAAAAACGGGATTCGTTTTGTTTGTATTGGTGTATATTATTATGTTTCGCGTAATGTGTTTTCCTTCAGCTGTTACACACAATACATTTTTAAAAATTGTCGGCGGCATTACCTGGGATTTTGACTATCACGACAGTTTAAACATGCAGGAATTGCTTTCCTTTTCAGTGCACCGTTGATAAACTGCAGTTTTATATCTCTTATGTTCATTTTCAGCCTTGGTTATAGTTGAATGTTGGTTGTCTGTCTTTTTTGTTTGGTTATATTTTGGAACGTATTTGTTTCTTATAATAGTTACCATTTTCGTGTGTTCTGCTTGCTGTTCATTATTTTATTATATAAAGTACATTTGTTTATGTGGTGCACTAAAATAATTTTGACACACATGTTTATTCAAAAATGAGAAATTGTTAATATTAAGATATTTTCTTTTCATTTCAGGGCAATAATTCAATAGAGGAACCATCATGCTCGAATAATACCTTGGTGAATCTTACGGTGATAAATTGTTCCGATGACTTATTTGCACTCTTCGAAAATTTTACAGCAAAAGATGCCAAACGAATCCGATCTGTTGGACAGGTGTTTTTCACATATATCACGCCCGTGGTATTCATTATGGGACTGGTAGGAAATATATTGTCCCTAATGGTCTTCTTGACAAAAAATATGCGGAGATTGTCAGCAAGTTTATACCTTGCTGCCATTTCCTCGGCGGATTTAATGGCACTAGTTTTTTATGTTTTGATTGAATGGTTACGTAGAGGATTATCAACCTCGAATGGTAATGGTTACGTTACTGTTCCTTTTCTTGAAAGAGACGGTGTCTGTCACGTTATTTTATTTCTAACATACAATTTCAGGTTTCTTTCTTCGTGGCTTGTAGTGTGTTTTACATTAGAGAGATACATAGGAGTTTGTCATCCACTAAAGAGACGTAGAAATATAAGTGATATGAGTTCTTCTCGAAAACTGATAGCAATCGTAATTCTTATTTCTATATTGGTGTCCTTATTCCGACCTTGGCTGAATAAAGAGCATCATATTGGACCAAACGAAGTGCCTTGGTGTATTCGGCGAAACGAATATCAGCTTGTGTCATTTGTATATGATTGTGTATTTGGTATTTCAATCACATTTCTCCCTTTTTTAATAATAACATGTTTAAACGCTTTAATTATCAGAAAGCTGATAATGAGAAACAAATTTCATCGTCGCAGTAGAATAATTTCAGAAGAGAGTATTATACGCTTGGAATTTACACTGATTTTGATCGCTGTATCGTTTTGTTTCGTTGCTTTTAATACACCATATGCCGTAGTATGGTTGACACACTTCATTAACTCAAGTTCCGGGGCAATAACAATAGCCGATATGATAAATGAAACACAGCATATCTTTCTGTTTACAAAGACGATATACTTCATGAACTATTCTGTAAATTTTTTCTTGTACAGCATAACTGGTGCATATTTTAGAAAAGAACTAAAGATGTTATTAACATGTAGAAGTAAAAGTTCAAAACAATATTATGGGTGTTCTGTACGTACTTCTAGTTCAATCATTTCAAAATCTGGAGCACCATAATTCTTATCCTGCCAAAAAGATATATATGCCAAATGGTTCTGTTATAGATTTATGATACAAATATATATACTTTAATAAGACAAAGGCCAATTGGACTGGATTGTTCTCATTCATATCATCCCCAAATAATGTAGTGTATGCCTCTACAAGGTACTCTGGCTTCTTTCGACTATCAGTACAACTGGTTAAATCCCACAATCAATAAAAGTACAACTTACGATAGCTATTTAATGTTGTCAAATATGTCGTCATAATATTTATATATTATGCCCAATTTTTTGCATCAAACATATTACTCACCACATTCCTATTTTCATTCCAGCCTGAATTGTCTTTTTGGTCTCTTGAAGAAAACAAAAGTGGGTCATTTAACCATTCTTGGAATTTTTAATTTGAAACCACCTAACATGGTATAACTTAGGGCAACACTTATCACAAGAGAATTATCGTTTCATGCAAAATTTTCATTTTTCTGCATGTGTACATTTTGCCCAAACATGTAGTACAATAATTTAAATGGATTATCTTCAATTGTAATGTTCTAAAGTCAACTCTAAGACTCGCTGCGTGTTTAGTTGTCTATATTTGTAGTTATAACTATTGTGTTTTTATGTTTATTGTTAAACAAGTTATGGGTAATAAACTGCATGATATATGTTGTAACAGTGTTTGTTGTTGTTATTTCTTTGTTGTTGTACTCATCCGGGCATTTAATAAGTTTAACTATAGATACCATTTCTTTGTTGAAAAATATTCAGTCTCGTTTGAAAATATGATTGCAGATAGTTTTACCAATATTGTATTCAGTACACAGTGATTTTGCTGCAATGAATGTTGGACTATTTATGACTATTTATAATCTATTTATGACTAGTGGTTTTTGATACCCATCCATTTTTATAAACAAAACCAACTCACATACTACAATAATGGAAACGGGAGGTTTGGCATGCCATAAAACGTAGTTTATCCCACCATTTCTTTTGAACTGCCTGAACCAAGACAGGCCATTGCTGTAGTTGCTATATTTTGTGTTGTCGATTCTAAAGTTTGCTAGTTTCTTGGACTTTGAGTCGGGGATTGTCTTTTTGGACAGTTTCTTTGTTGTTTGGTTTTTTGTTATTACCTTCATTTGGATGCTTGGTAGGAAAATACACTCAACTATATTATTGTGGTTGAGATCACATTAGGGGGCGATATTTACGCATTTTATGAAATATGTGTACATTTTATTGCATTATAAATCTTTACTAGAAAAAGAACATCTTTTATATTTAGGGCCAAAGGATCGATGCAATTTTGGTACAATATATGTTAATTTTAAAGCTACGTTTGTGCATCTTAGCAAATAAATAAGAGATTGAACATTTTGTAACATATCCCTATGTTTATAGACTGCTGTCCCCTTATCTGACTTAAATGTTTTCTACGCCGCCATTTTTATTACAAAAATTTCAGATTTAATTATCAGTACCCGGAGTAAAATGGCGGATAAAAATAAATGTAATTGCTTTCTTTTGCGAGAAATTTCTGTTTTTGTTGCTCATGTTTAAGGGAACAAGAACGATTCAAGGTCTGAAATAACACTGCTGTCCACTAGTTTCTAAGGTGTTCGTCCGATTCCGATTATAAACGAAAAGTCTAATAGACAATAGTGTTTAACATTCCACCTTCTTTGATCGAAAGAGATCAATTTGTAGATTTCGAATAAATGTAGGCACATTGTATTTTACTACATGAGGCATAATTCTTCATCCTATTCCAACTCTCACTACTTTAAACTTTAAACCAATTGATTTATTCTTGGTTAACATGTTTTTGTCCTGAAGTTCTCTGAAAGTTAAACAACAATTAAATCAATCAATCGTAAGTGTTTTTTTTGTGTGTTTGTTTTCGTTTATTGTTGTTGTATTATTTTATGTTTTCTTTTATATTTTCGACGTTTTTGTCTTTTCCGTGTTAATGTATATCTTTGTAATAATGTCATTTTATCTTCTTAAGTATTATTTATTTAAGAGTACCTAAAACTTTAACAATTAACAATATAATTACAGACATTCATGTTGTAAAATACCCCAATGCACCGAGGACCGAAATTTGTTACACATTATAAGAAGGTATACAAAATTACTATGAATAAATAAAACAGACCGAACGACAAGAGTCGAAAGTCAAGGGACAATATTACGAATTTGTATTTAGACAAATATATACAACACATAACAGAAAACGAAAACACAAAAACCGACAGTGAGTAACCCGAACCCAATAAAAACCATAGGTGCACTCAGATGCTCCGGACGTGTAGGCAGTGCCTGGCCATAAGACACCCGTTGAGTTACTCACCGTCATGCCTAGGAAAATGTCAAATCGAGGAAAACAAACGACGATCTATGGGGGAAATGTCCCATCGTATTTGAGAGATAAAATTTCCATAGAGATCAATAAAGTCATGGTGACGACCATAGAACATCTGAAGTGATAACATCAAGCCCGTGATTGAGAAGCTTAGTAGTCAACAGTGACCTATCACGAAATCGGAATACCGATCACAGGATCTAGCATAACGCATAATATTAATATAGCAGAATGTAAAATTAAAGGTCTGGACCCATGTATTCGGTTTCTACTTCAGAATGCACTATAGAAATTCAGCTAAACAACAAGTAGTTGAAAATTGCACTTGCCTGTGATGAGTAGCATATGCGTTTAACTAACAGAAATTATTACACATTTTGATGGTTCTGTGATTGATTGCATTGTCATGTAAATAGCCAATAAACCACAATGTCAAGTAGCACATCATAAATGTCCTATATAATGTGTGTATTTGTCTACTGTTCCCTGGCTAATATTATGATCCCAATGAGGTTAAATAACAGTGCTGCTCAGTATGTCCTCTGGCAACGAATTAATGATGAATAATGGAAATTAGGCGCATTGTGACCTGCGCAGAAAGCAACAATTTCTACCAACTTGCTGTACATTTCACATGCCTTGTTGGGACGACAAGTACGGTAACTTTGAAGATGCAAGAACCTGTTTTAGTTGGGTTTTGTCAACTTTCTTTTGATCTTTCTGGTTTTTTGTGTATCCAATTAATTTAAGAAGCGACAAGAACTTATGTAAAAAACCACCTACTCTTACATTAACAGAAATATGTATGAAGAACTGCTCCGACACCGGACATCCATATGTTGTGCCGAAAGAGCAGAAAGCTATCAATATTTTTTTTTAAGTGCAACCAAAGTCAAATTATCGTGAAGAATCATGTGTTTTTTTTATAGTTTTCACAGCTGAAAAAAGTCTTTACAAACCAAATAGCAAATTTGTTACAGTTTTCGACAGAAATTGGCGGATACTTTGATAAAAAAAAATATTCGTCGTTTAG
The DNA here is from genome assembly GCA_944474755.1 of Limnoperna fortunei. NCBI lineage: Eukaryota > Metazoa > Mollusca > Bivalvia > Mytilida > Modiolidae > Limnoperna > Limnoperna fortunei. The sequence continues at coordinate 45,263,632 of OX104124.1, forward strand.
CCTTTAGGATAAAACATACACAATTTCTTCGGACTCTTAGTATTTGGCAAACAGTACCAATAAAGTATACGTGCTATATTACAATTTTTTATACGATTTAAATAAGTATTTTAAATTTTACCGAAATTACTGACATTTCAGTTTTTCATTAATAAATTTGAAATTTCAGATTAAAAAAATGCTTACATTCTAGGGTTCTAATAATAATAATATCCGATTATCCCAAACATTTTATGACAAAACTTAATCCTACATTTGAATATCTATTATTTATGTATTATAATTGATTTGCATGATTACCATTATTTATCATCTGTAAACCAAATGATATAAGATAGAGGAAGGAAAGCCATCGTGTTAAAATTTTCAGTTTTTACGGCACTTACATCTAATAAATCATCAGGTGGGTTAAGCACCGTGTACATTTACAGTTTCTGGTGAGAAACAAGTAGTTAATAGACATGATTTACAAGCGTATAAGGCATGTAAACTAGAATCTGATTTTCGCGTATGTTAGTAATACAAACCTACATTCGGGTTTTTGTGATACGTAACAAAATACAAATTTCAAATTAATATTTTCCTATGTAGAATATGTACCAGAACTAAGGGTATTTTCATCTTGTGTTACAAATTTAATGATCGACAGTGTAGAACGCAGAAGCATATGTTTAAATGTATTCATTACAAGCTAACGTAAACTAAAATCAATCATTAAACGAAATTGATACAGAGCAACGAAAAGAACCGGAAAATCTATACACTTTGACGTAGAGTGATCGAAAGTCTATAAGTCAAAATGTCATCTAAGGACGTAATAAAATCAAACTGCTATTAATAAGCATTGATTTACAACCTAACTTGTGCGGTTGCTAACATTTAGTTTGACTTCTTAATATTACAGTTTTCATGTCGATGTTCGTAGTCAACTGTCATTAGTGACAATTTTCAATCTAACATATTCGGCAATATTTGTGTAAAATCATAACAAAATAAAAATAATTTAACTTTATTATATTCAATATTCGTATTGTCAGAAATCGTTTGTTTAATTCGTGATATCAAAGAGATGGTATCACGAGTTAATTATGTATCTCTAAGTATAGAACTGTTACTATAGGCATATCTATATTTGTTCTAAATCGAAATGAAAAATGGCTCTATAAAAATCACCCTAATTAGTCTAATCACAATGTGCTTCTCAATATCGCAGACGCTTATTTATATTTGTATCATCCTTTAAACACCTACAGCATTTCATTAATAATTTTTTTTCTTTTCATACGTTTTATACTTGGTGAAATGACCACACATATAAATATGTATTTAATAGACGTGTGTTGTTAAAACAGATTGTGTTAAATGCCTCTATACATAATTTAAGCAATTAAGTAAAGCTATTGATTTTGACAAATATTTTATATCTCTGGATTGTATATTGGCGGTAAAAAGGTTATCCTTAATTATATATGATAGGGATATTTTTAAAGTTTTGACCCGAAAATTATCGTTTTGAAATCATATTAAATAGCATATTACATTTAAATAGTTTTAAGTTTTTAGAAGAAATACGATTTATTTTCCAGTTTCATAAACAGTCGAACGACGACTGATCGTAAGTGGTAACATTGTTTTTATGTTTTTATAAAACGGTGAACACATATCCTATCTATACAAATTGAAAACATATTGTAGTCATTAACTTGTAGTACTATTTATATTTATGTGACATATTAAATACATTATCCGGGCCAAGCCCGCAGTATTGCCCATAGCATTTCCGTATGCAAAATATGGAATGCATGATTATTGTTTATTAGGTTATAATACACGATGTGATTGCTGTTGATTATAAAAAGTTACGTGTTTCGGAGCGTGCCAGGATCCTTACAGCAGAAAAGAGGCCTTGTGGATTTTTTAAAAAGTAGCCGCGTTGAATCCATTACAACCTTTTAAGCTGCAGTGACAGTTTCCAGCCCTATTATAAATTTGTTGATACATATTCTTTGGGAAGATATGATTGCAGAACGTTTTTTCAAACTTCAAATTAACTAATTTGTAATGAAACGATCTTTGAAAGCCTAGTAATGATTATTGGTTTACGATACCCAGCATGATCACACCAACTGGCACACTACAGCTATGGAAGTGGAAGGTTAGGCATGCCATAAAAACTAGTTTAACTCACAATTTCTTTTGAAACGTTGCTGTAGTTGCTTCATTTGTTTTTGTTTTTAAGTTAATCAATAATAGGTTTTTTCACTATAAAAGTTTTTTTTATAAATGAACAAAAAATTAAGGCACGATGAGTATAAGAAACGAATTAGTTAATGATGAGATTTTCATTTCATTATACACACATTATTGACTAGAACTTCTGATTCCTATAGAGATATTTTGCTAATTTTTAATCTGCGTCGCAACAGATGGAATTTTTATTTATGGCTTATAATATGATATAACTATTTTGTATAAAAGTGAAATAAATTGTAACCAAGATATTATACAGGTACAAATAATACAAGTAATATTAATCTCATATTTCATCCCAAACACAAGATGTTACTTCAGTGATTCATGGGTTCTTTTCATCTGTCTAGTTTATCATTGAAAAGGAGGTCAACAATATTTTTGTTGTTTGATTTTCAATTCTTTAAATGTGAAAATAGGTTTGCATAACAAATTAATAACAAACAAATAAGATTATGTAAAAAGTGTTGATCGTTTTACCACGATTTCAGTACTTTCAGTAAATTTAAAAATAATGTGGCATATCTCTAGATTTAATTATAGAGCACAGATGTGTATTGATATGGGAAGGATATTGGGTGGTTTCTATTACTACACCGGTGGGACTGGTTGGGGATTCCAGTATTACATCTGTAAAATCCACATACTAATATAAGTATTAGGTAAAAGTCATTTCCAGCACTTAATTGTGTTATAATAAAAAAGACCAATTTTTAAGCAATGAGAAAGTAGCAAAGAAAACCGACCGAACAACAAGAGCCAAAAGCCAAGGGACAGCTACGAGAAACTATAACGTCAAATTTCCACATTTATTCTACATCAGAATTAGTGAACAGTATATAAAGTTACTTTCTTGTTTAGAACATACTTAATTGTTTTGATAAATTTCTTCTGTACGTATAAGTAATATGACAAAAAATAAGTAATAAGTCCAACTTATAAAAAGTAAGTTTGTTTCGAGCATGTTCTAGCGTGTTTTAAATTTGCATTAATTTAGACATATTCCAGATAGAAAAGCAGACTTTTAAATTGTTTGAGAATTTTTCGTTATGCATTAAAGTTTATGATCCAGATTGGTGTTCATTAATGCTAGGGATATTGATACTTTAAACTTTGAAACAAACGTGTAAATAGATAAGAATTATTTTAAAACAATTATGACTTTGAGATAGGTTGATCGGGATTTTCGAATTTTTTATGTATCGGGGTTTCTCAACAAGATGAAAAGTTAATTTGACTCGAGCTGGCTAGGCGAGGTGAATTTACAATTTTTAGGGTTAAGAAATACCGATAGCAACCGCATATAAAAGTCAGTCATTGTTTTATTACTTGAATTAAAGCACACTCTCGTCTATCGTACCAAATCTAATAGCAGCAGTGCGTCAATTGGTGTTGGCAAGATTTTAAAGTTCAAAATGCATTCATTTTTGAGATACATTGGTCAGATAATTCAGATTAAGACAAGCTGTAGTTTTCAACTTATTTTTAAAAACAATAATAAGCATATTTTGATGTAATTTTCACGCTTCAATTGAAGTTCTTTGTGTGTTTTACCATGGCCCAAACGTAGTTTTTCGAACAATTGCCAAATACGAAACATTTTATTCATGTCATAATTACAATTGTTATCGTAAAATTTCGTTTTATCAAGTAACGTCATAAATAAAAGAAGTCAATATTTAGTTAGTTCAAAAATCGTTGTTGCATAATGACATAAAAATATATTGAAAAGTATATTTGGTATCATTAAAGATCAAAATTGACATATAATCATGTTCTGTGCTTCATATTCAATAAATTGTGTTTTTTCAATCCCACGAGTAATTCACTATTAAAACTTTTTATTGAAAAGTAGCAATATACGGTTGACAATACAATCTTGCTTTTGAAATGTAAAACTGCAAAAAATTGAACTGACAGTAAATCAGATGTACTCAAAATCAATTTTTTTAATTAAGTTGAAATTTGGATTATTATGAAAGGTAAAGGAAAACTGACAGTATGTACTTTAAGTTTTTCCTTGTATTTGGGTCGTTTTAACTTACTACGTATCTAAAACAATACAAAACCAGAAGGTAAAATATTGACGTAAAAATTATCAGTGAAACCAATTAGGTTGCATGACATAATTAAAGATGTTTAGTGACAGCAATAATGCTGTTATCACTTGTAGTGTCTTTCGCATCACGATACTTTAACAGAAACAGTGGAACTACTAGTAGTTTTTAAAACATCATTGTGGTGTAACAAAGACTAACACATTGTAATTACAAAATGAGATTTAGCAATAATAAAGCATTTAGATTCATTAGCTTTTGATTATGGTTGACTTAAAATGTTATTGCTTTAACCGTTCTGTCGACTTTCTTTGGGGAAAGCTCATTAGAATGGGGTCGTGTATTTATTTGGGCATTCTGTTATAGTTTATAGACTTTATTTAGCATCTCAACGATTTTTAATATATCAAAGTATTTTCTCATATGTAACAAAAATATAAATCTAAACAATAAAATTGTTTTTAAGTTACGTAGTTTTTATTTTTTATTTCTTAAAAATGTCTATGGGAAAAAGAAATAAAATATCATAAATAAAGGATTTCCATTATTGCGAAAAAAATCTTTATTGTATTCCGGTGTTATCCTTGTTTTGACCTTTCATTTCAGGGAAAACATTGTTGTTACATTCAATTATTGTACTAGGCGTCACAAATTAAGAACTCAATGAATAAATATGAATGCTTTATTCACGTTTATAAGTCATCTGTTTCAAAATAATGTTATATTTATTTATTTTACAAAGTTTTAGTAAGACTGGGGTTTATTTCAATAAATAGCACTTTCCTTATGTGCGTAAATTAAACTTTTAAAACTATCAAGCCTTTGTAGTCCCTATATTAATCATAAGTTATAAATTCCATTCTCAGTTTACTTAATGTTTTAATGTTCCTTTTAATATAATTTAATTTACGCCACTTGCCCCGTGATTTATCTAATCTTAGAACTCTTAAAATAAATGTATCGTAACAAATGACACTGCAAATTGTTGAAACAATATGTACCACAGAAAGTAAGGGTTTTTCCGTGTAAGTGTAAAGTAACCAACAGGGAGTCCTAATAGACTCGTCCCAGTCGTACAAAATAGAAAACGTTAAAGTAGTGCCAATTATAATCAAATATTTATTTTAGAATCTATCTTATTAAATTAGAGCCAGACATGTTAAATTCAAACTTAAACTTTCTTATTTTTTTTAACTTTTACTAAACATTTTTTATAAATAAGTTTTGACATTTGACATCGTGATATCTGTCACAATTCAGTCACTATATGACCAATGCTGAAGAACATAGGTCCTTGCGACTATTAGTTCTAATTTGATAGCCCAAAACTACATTACTGTAACATTCTGTGAGAGTAATGTCTTCAATCCTGTTTTTCACAACACAATAACGTTGCGTCTTAAGGAGATAAGCATTTTTATTTATCTTTTACGGTTTTCCACTTACTGTGATAAAAATTGCCATATCTGAGGTCAAGGTCATTACTCGAAAAGATTCGTTTAACAGTAAATGAGAGAGATATTTTTTCAAATTTATTGTCTGCTACTATTACGGTATTCGAGTTATAATAGAAAAAAGATTCAAGGTCAAACGTCCAGTCAGTCAATGTATTATTTGGTCACATGACCAATGGTAGTTCCATGGTCATCAGTCGAATGGTTTTTGAAAAAAAATTACGGATAGTTTTTTACATCAAGGGTATAACTTGTATAAGGACACCTCTAATCAAAAGAAAACCTGTAATAAAAATGATCCTGAGGATTGCCCGAACAATTTCCATATCATGTAAGTCTTACGGTTTTTGAGGTGCTGTTTCAACAAATTTTTTTTTGTGTTTAGAAAGATAATTCTGTTAGAAAAAAGGAACGGCTTACAAAGACCATTAGGCAACACCGAATATACACTAAAACATAATCCAAAGTTTCGAAATGATATTACGCAAACTCTAAAATTCATTGGCTTTTAGAGCATGTTCATTTGCTTGGTTTTTTACATAGGTCTTTACCATTGGTCCCATGATACACGACTTTTAAAACAATCTTTAGGGTAAAGGAAAAGGATGAACTTGACCTTTTGTCCATTTTCAAGAAAAAAATAATGTAAAGGTATTTTCCGTTATCTTCTAAAGTTGTAAATATATGAATGATGTAGACAAAATGTCACTTTCATTCGTGAAAATCATTTATTTGAGTAAAGCTGGTAGTCCCGAGTCAGACATTATGTGGTTGTCATAAGTTTTTGGTGATTAACGGAGTCCTTAAAACAATCCAGAAATAACGCTCGGTCCCGCATGTCAAAACATTTTGGGAATGTATGTCAAAATGGAGTCTCAAAAGTTTCTTAAATGGGAAAGACCTCTCCTATACATGCCCAGCATAACCCAATTGTAAAGAAAGCTTTTAGTGTAGTGGTATAATTGTACAATTATAATATTTTCTTCTTCTATATATTTCCTATCCTACTTGAATCGCAAATAAGTGACATAATTGCTCAAATAATACAGACAAAGGTTTGTACTTCCATAACTTTGATTCTTTATTGTAAACATTAACTTACTGTAGTAAACAACGAGTTTATCCTGGTGCAATATAGGAAGAGAAGTTAAAGTCCCGATTAGATATCGATAACAAGATTTAATCAAGAACCCCAGTTTCACTAAATACTTTACTAAAATTGTATGAATGTTTTCTCAAATCCGTACAATGTTAACGGAGTATGTATTATTTTCTTTTGTCATTCAAAATTTCATTTTATTGTATCGATTTCTTGTTAAAAAAGCAGTAATAATAAGTCCACATAGGTTTGGTAAAAAAATGTATCTCACACAAACACTCAGAACTAATTAAACTTTTCAAATAAAGCAAAAAATGAGATATAAATTAAAAAGTATGTCAATTTAATTAAAAGCAACAATTCAATGAACTATTCTGAATCAAACACTTTTCCAAAGGCAACTTACACCATCTCGTCATGTAATAATTATATTTTCCCACAGTTATAGAAAGTGAATTCTTGTTTTCAATGGAACACTTTTCTTCTGTACATTGTCGGAAATTCAATCACAAGAACACAATGTCTCTCAGCATGTTTTCTTCTATTCTATAAGCTGCATAAGTTGAAATCAATTGTTATAATCCCAAGCAGCGCTGCAAGTTATTGATACATATATAATTTGTATTGTATTCATAAAAGATCAGTCTAACGTTAATATTATTAAAAAGAAATTTGCCCTTTATGTGCATGCATAGGTAACAATACTGTATGTCCATTTAACAGGTTACTAAAATTTAACTCTTTAAAATTTTAATGATAACATCTAATCAACATGATTGCAAATATTTGTCCTTTTAAATGTTTGCAGAACACCACAGTGCACCATAACACATGATTCAAAATGTAACGCGCAAAAGATATTGATGACTTTATAAAGCACTCGGTGTTTGTATCTTATTGATTCAGATAATTTTTTTAATAATTTGTTCAATAGTCAATAATTTTGTTCCCAAACGTATTCTGTTTTCTCTTGGTTTAACACATTGCACTAAAGTATAAATAAGAAACTGTCAGTTTCGTTATTTCATTCATTATGGTTTGACACATATTTGCCCTTTTGCAAATTAAAATCAACAATTACGTTACAAGAGAAAGACCAATATTACGCGCGATGGCTTTCCCTGAGAAAAATTGAAGACGACGAGGCGTTATATACAAAAATGCATCAATATGTAAGGACAAACACATGCAGAACCCAAACTCTAGAACCAACAACCAAAAATATAGCACCTAAATCAATGGTCCTGACTTGCTACTTGCATGTCGAAAGAAATTGTGGGTTAAACCAGGTTTTATGTCATGGTAAACCTCCCGTTTTCTTTACTGTTATAAGTGAGTTGGTTTGTTTAGGAATACGTAAAACTATGTTGATATGGGTATCATCTTCCTCAAGTCATACACAGGTGTATCAAATCATCATCGCAACACAATCACATGCCAATGAAATGTAAGATTAAGCACCGAGTTTTTTCAGTGTCAGATATAATCTTTACAGCGAGGGGGTAAATTATCAGTATAGGCGAAGGTCTTTTTTTCAATGTGTTGTCTTATTTACGATCTCACATAAGACATATTTCTTCTTAACATAAGCAACAACAATTAAACACATAACTAAGAAACCAACAACTAGCCGAGCAGACTAAAACAACAATTTAAGCAAGCAATCAAGTAAAAGGGCAAAAGCAATCGGAACAGACTCAAAAAACGTCAACAACTACATAAATTAAGCAAATCAACAATCAAAGCACAAAGATAAATAACAACAATCAAAGCAGACAAAAACAAGCAACTAATAACAGACATATCTAACAGTAGTCCAACAGACTTAGACAAACGACAACAATCATAACAGACTATACAATAAAATGTTTCTAATGGATACTGATGTCAAACTTGACACATATTGGTAAACACTAATATGATAGAGGGTAAAATATACTGGGCACAGCCCTACAAAAGTTTGCCAGCAAAGATATCTCATCGTGTTTTTTAAGTGTGGTCTAGGTTGCAAGAAGTCATTTTCATAAAACAAGCTCGAAGGAAAGGTAAACCTGAATTTGGACAAACGAACGAACCTTCCTTGAGCAACAAATAAACAACACAAATCAAACATATCAGAAAGAGTCCCTAACAATCAAAACAGATAAAGAAAGGCATGAACAATGTAAATAGACAAAGACAAACAACAAGAATCTAATCATACATAGAAAAATGTCAATCAAAAAAACCAAAGACGAATATCAAAATTGAGACAAGACATAGGAAAACATCAACAATCAAATCAGACACAGAAAAACTTCAACGATTCAAAGAAAGACATACATCAAAAACACAAACAAAAACGAAAAGAAACATTATAACAGAGTAAAACAGCAACAACAAGGAAACGAAAATAACATAGACAAACATAAACAATCAAAGCAGACATAGACAGACATTAACAATCATAGCAGACATAGACAAACATGAACAATCAAACCAGACAAGACAAGCATTAACAATCATGCCGACATAGACATAAAAACAGTACAAATCGAAACGGACAAAGACAGGCTTTAATAACTAAAACAGACAAAAACACCAATCATTAAAGACAAACATTAACACTCAACACATTAAAACGTTAACATTAAAAATGCCTACATAAACAATAAATTGTAAATCATCATATTTTAAATATATAAGAATCATAGCTTTTAAAAAAATGTCTGACATCTTAATCAAATGACAGGTACTTTAATAATATTTAACCCGTTTTAGCATTTCATGTCAATATACTAGTAATAAATAAACTAAAATGTTATATTAATGGAACAGCGCTGATCTGAGCAGTTATACAAGTATAATATATACATTTAGTGCATTGCTCAAAAACGTTAAGTTAGCGGGTCAAGAAATTTAGTGACAGTAATATCCTTGTTGTGCGTTAATAAAGAAACCTACTTTTTAAATATATTTTTTAATTACAAAGTTAAAGTGGATGTTTATTTCTATTGATATATATTATTAAGTTGTGCAACACTTACATAACATTTATATTAGTGTGTAATATTAGCTGTATTGACGATCGCATTAATAAGACAATCCCAGAGCAAATTGTTTCTTAGTTATATATGGCTTTAACTCTTATAATGCACTTTAACATATCAAATTCAAATTCGTTTGCTTTCTCCTTAGTCAAGATTGCGATCAAACTGTTTAATTCAACCTGTCAATCAAATTTACCACTTGATGTCAATCTTAAGCTTAGATAAACAACTGTAAGTCATACTTTGTGTAATTGTTTAAATAATATGTTTTGTGGTAACTAGTGCAGTTACGGCTTTTAAATTAAATGTAAAATCTTACTGGATTTGCAAGGTAGGACCTCAATCTTCTATACGGCGTCTATTTAAAAGTTAATATAAATTGCTTCAACTCCTTAAGTTTAAATGTTAACCATTTAATAGAAGTCTTTATCAATGGCTAAATGTAAATAAACTGTAAAAGCATATTTTAAGTACGGTTTTGAATGCTTGCTAAATTTTCCATTTTTCTATTCAACATTTAAGTCAAGAAAAAGGGCGATTTTGAAAAAATATTTTCAACTTTTAAAATAAACGTTACTTGTTATATTAAAAAAGTATTTAAATAGATAAACACTAATTACATAAAGACTTTTAGATGTTAAAATATAACATTGATAATTACTTTGAGACTTTTAATGTATAGTTAAAGGTAAACTTGAAACTTGATCATTGCATTAAAAGTTTTTGATATTACCTTTTAAGAACTTAAGATGCACTCATAATGTAAACTTGATAATTCTGAAAAGATTTTTTTAAAGCTTAACCTGCTTAATTTTCTTTTTGAACCCACAAAGACAGATTTGAACTGAGATAACTTTACATTATACTCAATAGGGATTCGGTAAAATGTCAAAGCTGTTGTAATAGCGAAAATTAAAAAGAAAAATTGCCCCGTTATGCAGCATTTGTAGTTTTAATCGTAATAGGCAAATGTATCTTTAATACCTTTGATCAAACTTTAGATGAAAGCTAACAAAGTTTCATTTACTTTGAACTTTATTACAGATTCAAAATTATTTCACCTCATCGAATTTCACCGTGGGAAATTTAATTTAATCAGTGTGGGATTACATCCGGGACCTTGTCCAATACCCGGTTAATGGAAAAGCTGAATAATGTTTAACTTACCTATGCTGATGAACTTTTACACTATAATAACATGTTGAAACCGTCTTCAAGTTGTTGTGTTTTGACGCAGATACGTATAAATACAAGCATAATTAAGTTATTTTAAATGAAAAAGTGTTTTATATATTTTTCATAGCTATTTGACCATAAAATCATCTGCGTGAAAATATTGCTTAAGTGACGTAAAATTTTAACAAACATGCAAACTATATTTAGAATAAAAACCCGCTTCAGCATAACAGAGTAGACAAATTTAATTCCTATTTGATTACGTGTACGTTACGTGCTAATAATATCATATAGTATGCTGGTAAGCTTAATATTATGGTCGTGGTTCTATCCAGGCCTTGCAGCTTCCACCCAAATATATGATTTCATAATGCCGAAATATTGTCAAAACTAATGAAAATCTCCAAACAAAAAAACCAAAATAACAACAAACAAAGCATTTTACACCATTGCTTCACAATGAACTGCTTTTTAAAATGTCTGATTATATATATATATATATAATACCCTTTAGGCCAGAACAATTTTACGTTACTGTTTATCATTCTAACAAATAAGGGAAACCCATTGTATTTCTTTAAATATAACAGTTTAATTGCTCGCTTTCCGTTTAATCATCAAATCAAAGTTATTCTTTGTACTTAATGGTAGTGTGATGGTTGCTAATATGAAATATATCAATACCAAGCACTAAAGCATGGATATCATAGCACACTCAATCAATTCCAATTCATAGGACATTTCGCTGAAAAAATATATTTAACTGGCTTATTGAAAACAGACAACAAAAGATCAAACACAATAATATACTGACATGGATATCACAACTATTATAATATATATAAGTAAAAGAAAAACCAAATTAATATCAGTGTTGAAAGTTGTGGCATATGTATTTAATTTTAATATAAAGAATTATTTCGTATATGTCGTTTAAAGTACAAAGTACATAAAGTGAATATAGGGTAATTTAAGTACTTTTATTTTTATCCTTTTTTCCATTAATGTCGTAACAAACTGGGGATTGTTAAATGAAAGCTAAAGTAAATAAATTAAAGAACATTGACTATAGGAATATAAAACCACATTAAATTTGATTCAATTACAGCCTACCTCTTAAAACTGCACATAGCAATCCTCAAATGCATTTAGTTAAAAGTTTGATCATTGAAGAGATTTAAAAGGAATAGGTTACGTTTTAAAGTTCTGATATCTCATTCGTTAATAGGTAAAAGAGCTTCAAATCAAATTATATTTAAAACTTTATTTCTTTATTTCTTTGTAACAAAAGGAAAATTTACCCAAAAGTTTTAAATACTTATATAGTTATAAGCGTAGGTATAAAATTACTCCTTTTTGAATTTATATAATTGAAGAGGCAACAAAGTATCACACACGAAGGAAACTGTCAACAAAGGAAATCCACAAATGTACTGTGACAGTCTCCATATACCAAAATAGTAAAATAACTTTTTAAACTTTTTAAATATCATCTTAATTGCAAAGACTATTCAAATTATACGTCATAAAGATAAACAAAGTAAAATGTTGAAGAGCTTTTCATGTTTATTTCTAACAACTTATAAAAAATCCAGTTAAGGTCATCTACACATTGCGACAAACAAAAATAGAAATCAAATATTTTTTTGTACTTTAAGTGTTGTAAATTCAGGCAATGACTATATCAGAGAATGAATCAATGATATTCCAGATATTTAAATGAAAAAAATGTAAGGGAGTATTAAGATAGTAAGGCCTAATGGACTCGGTTGATCTTTTGTTAAGATTGCTATTGATTACTGATATGTCAACGCGAAGTGTGCGAGTTCTGGCCTTATTTCGGACATGACTCGCTCCACACTAACCTTAATTGACCATGATTGTCATTTACCCGGCAAAGGTCCCAGGATTTTCACAGCGTCACTATCCCTATAAAACTACATGCAACGGACAGTTAAAAAAGATACTCAAAAAGGCGTTTAACCAACATAAACAAACAAAATAATGACAATTTGTATACAAATACTTGACACAATTGTGCATCTAAAGTTAACTTAAAAGATCAGTGGTTTTGACCAAATTTTGAACTGATCAAATTCGTCGTTAGCCATAATTTACTACCGTATTAATGAAGCTTTTTTACCCGTCTACTAGTATTTTAAACTAGCAAACATTGTATATTTAAAGGGTGCATTTGTTAAACGTCGTTAATAAAGCTTTAGTGTAAAGCTCTTGCAACTTCCGGTTTCGTTTATTAGTACAAAGCGACAAAAATTTAAAGAGCACATTCTCTCCAAGAACAGGTGTTCAGTTGTTATCTTTTTCTTCTAACGTCTTTTATGACTCCTTCTGAAAATAATGCTAAATACAACAAATTGGAAATGTCTTTGCTAACTGAGTATGTGCATGCTATCAGCATACTAATATCGTCTATAATCATCATTCATCCCTCATAATTTAAGCTATTAAAGTTTTTGCATTCGTGTATGAACAACATAAAGCTCAATATTATGTCGTAGCATTTAGAAAATAAGGAATGTTAATAAAATGAAATTAGTGAAATTGTTTCCATCAAGCATTCAAAGTTTCATCTCTCGTTTAATGAGGTGTTCTTATCACTGTTATCTAAAACATAATGAAGTCATTTATAATTTTTTATGAAAAGATTCTGACGTAACAAGGTCACGATACAACCACCACGCGTGTCCATAGCAGGATAATATAGAAGAATAGAAAACAATAACTTACATTAATGTGTTGCAATACTGTACTTGAATGAATGTGTTGTACAGTGGTGCGTTTCTCATAAGGCTCTAGGCACATGTGTTTGGCTATGGACGCATTTTACAGATATTATTTAGTAAGGGGGCACCGGAGTAGGTATTTTGTTTTACAAGTCGTAGAAATAGTTAATCATGTTTACTAAACATCAAAAAGTTTATAGTTCCGCGTAGAATATAAAGAACTATTATAATTACTGTCATAATAAAAAAACAAATACTTTATGACGGCAGAATGAAGACGTCAAAGACTGAGGTTAATGTGTAATAAATGCACTCTTGACCACGTGGAAGCGCCTTATAATCACTGCGTTTTTTGTTGTTTAAAACATAACAATGCATGATAAATAAGGTTGTATCTTCATAGCCCGGTTTCATAAACTTATCCTCAACTCAAATATTGACTTATCAGATTGCTCGATAATTTTATATTTGAAGAAAATCTCAATAATTTGCAGAAAATCTCAATTTGGGAAGTTTTTTTAAGCTAGGCTCAGGACACATTACAATTTACTTTTTCAAAACATTTTGCCAGAAGGACTTAATACACAAGTCAAATGGGTAAAAGAATCAATCCATTTTGTTCAATAAACGTTCACAAAGGTAAATGTTTTAGCTACGACAACATGGAAACAAAATTAACGAATTATTTTTTTTGTAATCATCACTTAAGTTGATGTCTCCGAGACTTCTGTGTTGTGCGTCATTGTTTTCAATATCAAATTAAATTTATATCTCTAAACATGGATTATCACCATGATTTGTGGTTTTCTTCATCTGCATTTTTACGACAAGTCAATCTAATTCACAACACGTCTATATGTCATTGACATGACAAGAACTGGGTTAGCATAAAGGCTTGACAAGTGAAATATAAAATTGCTGGAGTAATTAGGTAAGAATCTCTAAAATGTATAATTATATAGATTGTCGACACACATTTGTTTAACATCGTACGTTTAATTTATGTGTATAGTTGTCAAATATCAAAAGCCTTTGTACAGTATTAACCAACAGAAAAAAGCTAGACTCTACCAAAATATGTCTTTACATACAAATGCCTCAATACACGCATATTTCAAAATATGTTGTTTGAAGTAGGTCTGATCAAGTAATAGTATGGTATTCTGTCAGTTTCAGTGTATGAAAGAAATTTATAAAGTGTCAATAGACACTGTCATGTCTGAAAAGAGTGACATACTATTGAGGTTTGTCCGTATTATATGAATGTGTCTGTCTAAGCCATTTGGCTCCTAGCTTTACATTTCCTTGATCAATTGAATGTCTCCAATACGGTGGTCTCCGTTCAATCATACAAAAACTTTAAAATAATAAAAAATATAGCAATTTTGATATTCTAGCGTTACAGGTTTACAATTTACATTTGAAGCTGTTTTTGTAAATAATTTGCCTGAAATTTTTACAGACAAGAGCTTATTCCGATTATTCGTTGCCGTACAATTATAAAGCCAAAATATTTGTTAATGCTGTGCAAAAACTAGACACATGTACCAAAGTACCAACAAGTAAATAACAGTTGTATTATGTAGTTGTGTTAACATAAAACAGAAATTTCTGTTTGACCGAATTCAAATTCAAAAGTTCTGGGATAGTCAAATCTGAGTTCTGAATTTTCATTTTTGGAAGCGATCTATGCGGTGTTATTTATATAGAGTAATACTTATGGTAACCTTGCTTAGGCGAAACCTGAAGTCTGATCTGTGTAAAGTGTTTCGATTAACAATCAAGGTCATATGAAGTGAAATGTTAAATTAATGCTCCGAGAGAGCTCCGCTTTCTTAACAACCAGAGCAGCAAGCTAGTCATATTCGATCAACAAAATCAGACAATAATACTCAATTCATGAAATCTAATAACCGTTTCATATATTTCACAACTGATACGCCCAATTCCTCCGTTTAAGAATACCTATTAACTTATTTATTTATTAACCAAAGTAAATAATTATCTGTTTGTATTTTCTCAAAATTTCAACAAGAGTTAAACAAATCCACTGACAGAAATTAACATAAAATGTCGGTGCTGCAAGAAATGTTCCTATGAATGAACGGGAAGATCGCAGGATAAACGTATCTAAACAATTTTTCCATTGCTATTTCAATAACGTTTTAATATTGAATTCATTGTTTATTCTAATAACAACTGCTGCATGTTAAAGTTCTGAATCAGTTGATAGAAAGATCCTTTATCCGAGTTTCTTCTAGCATGTGAACATCAATAAAATCTTAATGATTTCAATATAATAGTTTTTCATTCAGTTTTATTTCACAAAAACATGATTCTCTATATTAATTGTTTACAAAGAACTGGAAATTTATTAGTTAAAAGCATTAAAATTTGAATTGAATGTTACGCATTTTTTGTGCTTTTTTAGACTCGAACCTAACATTCCAGTAATAATTACCATGACGTGATAATAAACCAAAATTCACCATTAACCCGGGGAGAAATCATTGTCTTCATGATACATTTTTGTTTTTTTATAATTATTTTTCTTTGCAGGGTTAATAGTGCAGACCAATAATGCTTTATAGTTTAAATTTAGAATGACCTTCAATTTGACGTTTTGACCATGACTAAGAACGTTGTATAATGTAAAATTAGGTAAAATCAATTACGGTATTTTCTTTAGTCAGCATATCTTCTTAAACGTGAAAAATTTCGCGAAAACCCAGAGATAAAGTCAAAGACTAGAATATTATCTAGACCGATTATACTGAATTTTCCTAGCAATTAAACAACGCATAGTCATTCGCTTTTCAATTGAGGTCATCGTGAGATGACTATGCTTTTGAAACTTTACTACACAAAACTAAATTTGATAAAAAGATAAACTGTTAAATCATTAAATGAACTAAAATGAAAAGGTCAATGAAAGTTAGCAACCTGCTGAAATAGCATTGAAAACAATGACGAGCTGAATAGAAATGCATGCGACATTTTGAGATAGATAAACTCTTTTTGGTAATTTATTTTATATGAAGTTCATAAACTCTCATACATAGACAATTGACATTCTTGCTGTCATGTGAAACACACGGATAAATGAAGACACAGTTTATTCAGATACATTTATACATCAGTTTCATGTGGCAAACTCTAAGGTGACGTTTTGTTCAATTGACTATAATATATGATAGTGTATATACAGATCTTCTTGTGATGTTTTCAATGTTGTTTATAACCAACATAGAAACTATTTAGAGATATATTTTTATATAATCTGTGATCGATTAACTTGTGTTTCAATAAAGACATTTCTAACATATACAGAATGGGATGTGCTTAAGTTTCCACGTCAATATAAAGTGGATATCACCTGCCAATACTGTGATTCTTTATTGTATCAAGCTGTGATGCTTCCGTTAAATCGTTTTTAAGACGCTGTACGTTTTCAAAAATACATTTCTTGTTATTTTGTAATACTTTGAAATGAACAACAAAGTATGCTTTGATTTTGTTTTTCTTCTGCGGTTTATTTCTATTTTTCAAAACTAAAATTGGCTTAATGTGGTAAATAGAGTGACTGTAATGTTATTCAGTTATCACGGTTGGTATTTTTCACATGATTTTCCATTTAAGAGACAGAAACTGTCTATGTGACATATTTACGCCTTCAGCAAAACAATGACGTCATTATGGCGTCATTTACACGATTATATTGAATATTTTTTATGAGCTTATTAGTATGGCTGCTCTCGGCACAAAAAAGCTGGTTATTTTTAAATCATTAGAACATATACTTCCATTTATGAACTATATTCTTTTTAACAAGTAAATAGTCGTTTCCGAATATAAGTACAACTATTTATTGTATTTTATTTTGTATACAGAAGCAGAAAAGATATCGCTGTACAATTCTACAAAATATTTTCATGGCTGCTCTTGAGAGTGAGTGTGTGTTCTTAAGTGCCACCTAACAAGTCTTTAGTTGTATCGTGCGAACAAATCCTAGTGTTTTTCTTCGTTTCATACATGCATGTCTGTTTTGTATTAGACCAACATATTTTGTATTTGGTTGACTTATTTATACTAGTAAGCAGTATTTCAGCAAAATTTAGAACAAATACAAATAATGAAACATAAATCAAATGATATCTGATTAATTAATGAGCCGGACATTTTGATTGTCAGATTTGTGCCATCTATAAATGTATAAAGTATCTATAAATGTTTGGCAATCTACAAATAAAGGGTCTTTGTCGTGAAAGGTGAGTAGCACTTCCAAAAACGTGCCCCGTGCGGGATCCGGGTGGCTAAAAGAATAAAACGCAGTCGCGCTAGCTTGTCGTAAAATGCGACTAAATAGCGCCCAGTACCCTGACCGGCGTGTCAGGTCGGTTTGCCTAAAGACCGACTGGGATGTGTGCCCCAGGTGGTTGAACGGGTACCCCTGGCAAGCTGGGGTTGTCATGCCATAATACGGAAAACCTGACCG
The DNA here is from genome assembly GCA_944474755.1 of Limnoperna fortunei. NCBI lineage: Eukaryota > Metazoa > Mollusca > Bivalvia > Mytilida > Modiolidae > Limnoperna > Limnoperna fortunei. The sequence goes on from OX104124.1 coordinate 45,281,936, forward strand.
CAAACCATATTAGTGCACCGTGTTGGGAAAAATGCCACGTTCCTCGCACGTTAAAGAACGCTGCTGTAGTATTCGCTATGAGTAGGGATTTCGATCCCACTACAGGAGGCTAAATTGCCCGACCCTATCCATCCTCCCATTTGCCAGTGGCAATCTAAAATCCGTTACCCTTATTTTTCCTTGTGTCCCTTCCCATTTTCATTCATCATCATTTCATGTTCATTTTATCATCCATTTCATGTTCATCGCCTGAATATAGCTGACATATTGCTGCTCGGGCGTTAAACACCATTAATAAATCAATCAATCCAAAAACGTTACCTGTTAAAGCACTATGTCACTGGGCCTGGCTGCATTTTTAAAGTGCTTGTTTGCTAACTAGAGTGACTGTAAGCATTTGGACATGGTACTTCAATCTGAAAATGTATTCTAGCCCCGATTCCTTGTTCTACCATTCCGTTTGCGTACTTGGCGGAGAATCAAAATATTACAATTTAAACTGCATTACCGACAATCTTTCACAATTGAGTACAGTACGTTCTAGCATTTAAAAAAAAGATCTTTCAATGTTATCAATTGATCTGTAAAAGAAGATCATAATAAAATATTCTGTCACAATATGTCTAACTAAACGACTTTGCGATTTTGTCACTATACGAAAGAGAAACAACATCATTGACTCCAGATGAACTTCGATTTCATGACTGACAAATGACACTTCGTGATTTGGGAACGTCATCACTTTAACAAGAACTTGACATGAATTGGAAGCCACAAGGGGATTCTAAAGCAGCAAGAAAAATTGGAATGTCGTAGTTTCTTGAAATTGGTTCCTTTATTTTAATTTTCAGTTCATTATTACTTCTTTGAGTATTCTGCATTCATCAAGTCACGATACAACGAGGCAACCTAATATTTTTGCGTTTAATGGTTTTACCAAAAAACACTTATTCTAACATTGTTACGTAGTGTAGATAGAGTCCTTGTGATGTTGGCGTTTTTTAAAAGTAATCATTGAAAAGACCGGATTATGCAATTCTGATAGATTTTTTCTGTTTAACATATAAGGGATGGTAAAGTTGACAACATAATATCAATATATAACGCACATTGAAATAAGCTGCTTCCTTTCTCAAAGTCTATTAACTCTTTTTTTTGCAAAACTAGGTCTTTTCTATTATTTCTTGGCAGTGTACGTATGTATTGTCGTAATAAACCTATCTGGTTTGCATTAGCACGAATATCTTTTTCCGCAGTCTCATCCAATGGCATTACCTCTGGTCATGATGCCATTATTTTTGTTATTTATTTTTGTTCTATTCTTTCCATTTTTAATAGAGTCTATATGTATGTTACATGCTGTTTGTAACTTCTTATGTTTTGTTTCAATTTAATTGCGTTATTTGTTTTTTTTTGTATGCAGAACGGCATGAAATATTTTTTATATTACTTTTTTTTGGTCACACATACAATTCCTAAGATATTTGTGGGTTTATTGTAAATTCTGTCGAACTATAGAGTACTGGTTGATATTTGTTTATTGTAAATTCTGTCGAACTATAGAGTACTGGTTGATATTTGTTTATACACTATTTATCCTCTGATACATCACCGTTATCGTGTTTAAGACGACTGTTGAGTTTCTCTGTGCCACGCCCCTTTTTCTGATTAACAATCTGTAAGGTGAGATACACTGGAGAATGGGCAGACCTGTAACTCATCAATATCCGCATCACTCACGAAAGGTTTAATAAATAAATCAATACTTTTCGTTTTTTTTCCCACAAAATTCGGGTGAATCACATTCAGTACCATATAGTGGCACCAACGTTATTCGAAAATTTTGAAGTGATTTACCAAGAATGATAAACATTTCGTTCGTCGACAATGGTATTTTGGGGGTGGGGTGGCATTTAATTCCATGTTTGTTTAAGCAATGTGCACAGATTCGGTAGCAGAATCCTTCATTTTTAACCATTCCATAGCAGAAACACTGACCTAAATGACAATATTTTACAATAGACAGGTTGCTGTTTTACATGCAGTCAGTGTCTTGTTTATAATTAGAAAAGTAAATTAAAAAGAAAACAAATGTGAGGTCTTTCCCTGCTTTTGTTAGATTTATGTCTAGGTATATGGTTTATAATGACTTTATGGTCAGTTGCTATTGTTTTGGTGTACAAAGCAAGTGGTCCCAAGTCAGAAAATGTATGGTTGCCAAAGACTTTCAGTCGGTTGCTATGGACAAAATGTCACTTTCGATCATAAAAATATGATATTTGAATTTAGTTAGTGATCCCGATTCAGTTTTCCATGTATTGTCCTCTTCAATTTTGTACGGTTTTATTTGTTTACGGTGTTGAAATGGTTGCCCATAACCATTGACTTTGGTCTTAAATCAAATGGCTTAACATATCGGTCACAAAAAACTGTTTACTATATAATCTGTAACGGTTTAAAAGTTATTGACAAATAACGCATTTTACGATTTTTTTTTGCCGCCATTTTAAAATAACTAAACTGAATCATGTACTTCTTGGGATCAAACATGTAGGTCTTTTAATTCTCTGTCAAATGACCTATATGTTTCATTCATCATCTGTGACGTTAAAAAGTTATCAATCAAAAACTTTTTTGAAAACACGAATCAAGGGCAATAACTCAAAAACGACAAGTTTTACGCTTTCGTCCATAACATTTTTTTGTACATTTCGATGAGACGAACATTTTTCCCTTGTAATGCCTGCTTCAATTTTGTACGGTTTACGTTTTATTCTATCAAAACTACGGTGACGGCCAGTTTGAAAATAGCTTCCCATAACTATTCGACTTTGGTCTTAAATCGAAGGGCTTGTTATGACGGTCACAAAAAACCAAATGTTTACTATATTATCTCTGACGGTTTAAAAGTTATAAGCCAAAAAATAATAAGCTGAAAGGGGTCAAGAGCCAAAACTCGAAAACGGTTCGTCGCACATTTTTTTACCCTTATATCAAGTGTAGATCTCAATGAGAGGAACAATTATCTGATATGTTGTCTGTTTCAAATTTTATGGTTTTTGAGTTATATTGAAAACAAAATTTCAATGGCGGCCATTTTGAAAATGGTGCATCAAACATATTTTCGGATCCGGGATATGTAATTAGGACCCTAATATCTACTTGGAAACCAAGTTTTGTGGAAATTTAACAACTTTGACGTTTTGACAAACTTCGCGCCAAAAACGCGTAATCAGGAAGTTCGAACATAATTTTTTTGCGTGATTAATCATTGTCAGGAGTCAGGTGACAATTTCTAAACCTTAGAATTTTGATATCGTTTACGGTTCATGAGTTTAATTGAACACAAAGGTAAGCAGTGTTTGGGGAGATAACTACGTTTCTAAAAATAGATCGGTTTCGCAGGGTGACTCAGGTCGTGCCCAGGTAGTGTCGGTTAAGTGTGCCAAGTTTTGAAGCGATACGTCAAGACACTTTTTCACATCTGCGGCAAAAAAACAAAACAAATAATGATAAGAAATACGTCAAGACACTTTTTTAACATCTGCGGCAAACAAAATATTAATCACAAGAAATACAAGAAGGTCTTTCCCTTGGAAAGAGGAAAGTCTTTAATAAGCACTAAATGTTTTATTTTGGACGAAGTCTTGTATGAAACCAATATGTATCGTTTTTTCTTTTGTTTCACAAAGCTAAAACTATTTCTTTCATTACACTATAATTTGGAGTAACGAGGGTTCTGATTTTACATTAATTTCTGGTTTCCGTTTCAATAATACTGTCAACAAAATTTCCACCTGTCAAAGCTTTTGTCAATTATAATACTCTTATTAGCTTTTTAATTTGTTGTAAGATCGCATGCGTTATACATATCTAAACAAGTCAGTTATCTTCAAAATATCAACGAATTTTTTAATACGTGACGAATTCCTGCACGAAAAACGACTATTAACGAAGATTAACAATCTGCGATCGTTTACAAAAAATGAAGTTAGAAAATAGAATATTTCAGAATCTATCAATTGTATTTTCTTGTATTAGGCAATAAACACGATTACAGAATTTTGTTCGTTTTCTCAATTTTAAATAAAAAACCAAATCTGTATTAGAAATAGTGTTAATGTATATTTAATCAGTGAAGTTGTAACAAAATTATCTGTAATTGACAACACACCTGGAAATGTACAGAATATTAAATCTCATATCACCTAAGTCTTTAAAACAGAACGATTTTGATATTGATCACTCCATCACTAAAGAAACACGCATTTACTCTCCTGCACAGAGATCCTAACTGGTTTCATGCAAAGAAACGTGCAATCTACGGCACAGAGATCCTAACTGGTTCCAGTAAAGAAACGTGCTATCACTCCCGAACAAAGAACCTAACTTGTTTCAGGCAAATAAACACGCAACCACTCTACGGCACAGGGAACATTACTGGTTCCAGGCAAAGAAACATCCAATCACTATTCGGCACAGAGGACATATATGGTTTTAGGCAAAGAAATAACATGCAATCACTCCGGCAGAGAGAACATGACTGTTTTTCGTTTTAAAACACTCGGTAAGGAAAGTTTCTACGCGGCTTCAAAAGTAAAAGAGAGGGATTAAGTAAACATTTAATTTTCTAAAATCGAAGACTAATTCAAATCAGTGACATAGAAGTTTAATCATAATAAGATTGTAAGTCCTACTTACTGGCTGTCAACAAATTTTGAAAAATTAATTGTAACGCACTGTCTGATAATATTTTTTGCTTTCAGTATCAAGTCTTATGATCTAAAACATATTCGTAGCAAGTTTTTACTCTCTAAACTTGGACTATTACGTTATCCAAAATGCTCTAACTCTTGGAAAGACTAATACCAATCAGGGAAATACTTATATAATTGTTTGTTTAAAATGGCATTTATTAAAAGCACTTGCAGAATTGTTTCAGCTACATCACAGCGTCCATTTTACACTGTGGAGAAAGCTGTAGTACCACTGACCTTCGGAAGAGAAACTGGAAAATAAAATACCTAAAATACAGAAAACCGCAATATCTCTAAATTTTCCAAAATGGACGTATTGTATTATGTAAGCACAATTCATAACTTACACAGCCCAAAATTAAAGGCCGTAAAATGTCGATGGCATGTTTTTTAGTGTAAACTACGCAAATGTTAACCTACCAGTCAGAGCTGTCTAACGCGTCGTCAAGTCGTGGACAGTGGAAGACACCTCGTTTAGTTGTTGCAAGGTCATAATACGAAAAGCCTGGTTGCTCACCGTAGTGTTTGTTGATTTTTAACGCCATTTTCAGCAACAATTTTTCAGCTATATCATGGTGTCCATTTTTTTTTTTTGGGGGGGGGGGTCGAGAAAGACAGAGTTTCCGGAGAAATTCCCTCGCCTGCTGTGGGAAAACCGGCAATCCTTGTAAAGTAAGATTGGAGTCAAATACACCCTGCCCGCAGTAAGACTCGAACCCGCAACCTCAGTTTTTACAAACCACGTGATCAATAGTAGACTTTATAATTGAACCTCTCGACCACCGAGGCCCCAAACCGTAGTAAGTGATGTGTTTTGAAAATGTCACGCACCCTGCACGATAGGGACGCCTTTTCTATATTTTCAAAAAGAGTTGGCCTATTACAGCCTTACAAAAGGCACAAATCTCTGTCCAGCCTATCCAATACTCTATGATTTTCCAGTCGTAAACATTTGGTTCCGGTCGGTCCATCACTTGGATTTATTGTTTGTAAACTTGTTCTCGCCTTGAATATAGTTAAAACAAAGTCGCTTGACTTTTAGCAAACACTCATTCATGCATTGTATTTTTAATCGAGTGCACCTCTTTTGTAATCGTCTAAAACAGAGGCCTGCTGATTTACACTTAACTGTACAAGTAAACAAGACTTGAAAAAAGCAGTGTTCTGTTGTGGGCAGCAAAATGATCTACTTAAATTTCACAAACAAACAGTCAGATGTTTATCCATAATTTTCTATTATCGGTATGTTTGTATGGGGGGGGAGGGGGGGGCTGAAGACAAAGTCATTATATTCAATTAAAGTTTAATGACAAAATGAAATATTTGAATGTGATTGTTTTATCAAGTCAATTAAATATTAAATGAGTTTGACAGGTTTCATTGATAATGGCGTGTTTCTGCTGATTTTAAGGAATTCGTCTCGATCACCCAGACGCATATATAATAGCGTCTGGGATCATCTTGTTGTAATTTCGCTACCAATAGGTGTAGACAAAACAATGATTCTATTTTTAGGGCCCTATTTTTAAACCAGGAAAACCATGCATACTTATAATATGACGTCACATTCAGATTCACTCTTGATTGTGCACAACAATAATATTTGTTTTATTAATTGATAAAGTTATATTTTATAAAAATATTCAAATGTAAACTTTGACACAATTTGTTATACACTTCTTGATATGAACGGAAGTAATTTTTTTAGATAATAAAAATATCATCCAATCAAAAATTACGCCCAGTTTTGGGCGTAATGGTAACGAGTTCAATATAGAGATGAATCCAGACGCACAAATGTAATTAAGCGTCTGGGTGATCGAGACTGTTAAGGAATGTGTGTGCACGGTGCTCAAAATTCCGATCAGTATCGCAGAGACGCTTAAGTTTAACTCGAATATTTGTCATCTTTCTATAATATAAGATTTCTGATAATTAGCTTTAATCAAATCCTACTTTCAGGAAAAACGTGCAGACTTTTTATCTCGAATTAAAATGCATGAACACAACCCAGCGGTACAAAATATAATTAATTACAGAAACCAAACGGGATAAAAGAAATCATTAGAATTTCAATTTAAACATCGTTACAGACATAAAAATTCTTGGTGACGATTTAATTTCAATATTTTACTACTTAATTCTCAATTCAAGTAGCACAGATGGTATCTTCTACGTTAGAAGCAAATCGATATAAGAGGTCTCTCTGGTAGATGCTGTAAATATTCAAGTGGAAAAACACAAATGTTTGAACCTGTTATCTGTCAGTAGCTTTAATAAAGCACTTGAATGATACAATTCTAGAATGCGGATACAGGTCCAATATTATTAACCTTTGAGGGGTCATTATCCTATTCATAGAATGAATTTCCGGTGCATGTCAAAACATGACAGCAAGAAACAAATAGTCCCAATTTTCTCATTTATTTCTGCTTTTGCTTGGAGTTGGATATTTTGAGAGGTATGGCATTACTGTAGAACAAGAAAAAAAATTTACAGTCAATGTTTTTACAGTGGAAGCACTTCCTCAAGTGTGTTTAATACTGTAGTACAATATCAACACAACATTGAAATGAAAGTAGAAAAATCATTCTTAAACATTAAAGTAAAATCCCGCACAAAGTTCGTGAATAGCCATACTTTTTTCCCCAGTTTTGTGAAATTAAACATTATATGTGTAATGCCAGATATATAAAATTTCAAATGAAAGACAGGTTTTTAATAAAAAAAATTTAGATGTCTCAACCGTTCGGTTACATTTGCACAGGTCAAACAATAGGATAATGACGTCTTGAGTCATGGATAACCTGCAAATTGGCGGTTGTCGTAAAAGCAAATATTTCAACACTCATTTTGCAACTTTTACTTTTATCATGATGATACTACAATACGCAGAGTTATTTCGTCCATTTGTCAAACTGTTATGTTTTAACTTTTATATGGTGATAGTTATACACATTGTAGGAATAAATTTACAGTCCTAGCACAAATCTATATTGGGTAAATCAATACCCTTTCTTTATACTGCTTGACATCGTGGAAGTTATAAAGCTTATGGGGCAAGTCTTAGTTTAAAAAAATGCAAATTATAAAATTGAACGAAAACATTTTTGTCGAATAAACACAATTTCGTTCATTATTCTTTAATGAGTATAATGTAACGTTAACATCGTTTCTTATACTCATAACTTTTATTACTGACAAAATTTTGAATCCCGACGCACGACAGTATGCTAACAATTGACTGCTCTATACATGCTATAAATTATGGTGTAATCTTGGGTAGAAAGTTATCTGTTGCACACATACCAGCAAATTGTTTAAAAAACATTTGGTGTCTTCCAGATAGTTCATTAACACATTCCGTACTAAGTTTACTTATAAAAAAAACTCAATTACGTGTGAGGGGTTTTTTAGTTTGGACAAAATAGTATACAAAATATTATTGAAAGTAAAACTAAATGGATTCTGTAAATATAACAAAACGCCGGCAGGTGGCGCGTCACATTTCGTTATTTGAAGCTTCCTGTTTCACATTTTTGATAGACAAGACAACTGACAATCCTTTCGTAACTCTTTGTAGTACGTCTTACTCTTGTCATCAGTTCTAAACGTCTGCAATTTGCTTTCAGGGTTTAATTTTCTTGTCTGTCAGAGCAACAATAAAAACAACACTAAACTACAAAACACATTATCAGCCTCTGCCATACGATAATTAATATGATATTGAATACCATTGTTATTTTTTGTTGGAATGTAATCAATTTATTGAGCTGGAGGAGACATTTTATTCTATTGACTGGACTTGTTTACATGAACTTTTGGGCAAAAAAAACAATAACTTACTAATAAACAGGAAGACTTCCTAACACGGAAGGCGGGTTAATTAACGCACAATGTAGCATGAGGTTAATGTCTTGGGGAATGGTAATAAAAAGTTAACAATTAGAGACTTATTTCCTGTAATAATACATATTATTATACTTTACTATGGAAACCAGTTCTAAAATAAATTAGATATTATGGGCAATAACTGTTTTTCCTTGCTCAACACTGCACGTGGGTAAAATAACTGTCTAGGCATTTGCACGTAGACAAAATAACTAGTTATTTGTGATGTGCCAAAGCGCGCAATATTTGAAAGAGGAAATACAAGTTATTTGTTCGACATGCACAAGCGTACCAAATGTAAAAGGGTTAGTACGCAGTTATGACTACACAGGACATTTGTTCTTGTTTGTGTTTAGTTCAGTATAATAATACAGTTATGGCCTTTTATCGACTTCAGGTAACCTCCAAATTATTAAATCTCGATTTGATAATTATGGAATATTACCTTCTTTAAAGGCCATAATTGTATATAGCTGCCATGTTGAGTATGTCAAATGGTTGATTTTTTTTAAATACAAAGTATCAGAATAACAGGATGTCCCCGTTAACATCATAATCGTTCTTTGATGATTCTTTCAAAAATGTTGCTTACGTTTGTTTGTTTGTTTGTTTGAATAGTGTTTTAACGCCACTTTCAGCAATTTTTCAGCTATTTCATGGCGTCCAGTTTTTATTGGGGGAGGAAGCCGGAGTACCCGGAGAGAACCCCCGACCTGCGGTAGGAAAACTGGCAATCCTTGTCAATTAAGATTGGAGTCGAGTACACCCTGCCTGCAGTGAGAATCGAACCCGCAATCTCAGTGTTGACAGACCACGTGATCAATAGTAGACGAACTACCTTGACCACTCGGCCACCGAGGCCCTGTTGCTTACGTGTTTCATAAGATTACATTGCGGATCTCAATGTAAGGTTGGTAACCGTATTCCAGTGAACGGTGCAAAAGTGCAGCAGATACCTTAACTTGGACCATAATGTGTGGGTTCACAAAGCTGGACCCACATAGCTGGCCAGGTGGGGAGGATAAGGGATGTCCGCTTGTTAGATAGGGGTTTTCAGATCATCATACAGAAAGCCTGACCATAGTGGGTAACGTGTTTGTAGAGTGTCATTTTCCTTACATGATAAAGACCTTTTTATCGGCGGTCTACAAGAGCACTCTCGTTGTAGCCGCTACTAATGGCCAAACTGTCCACCTTTTACCCATACTACATACTTTTTGAATGCCATTAACAAATGTTTGACATTTGGTCCATTTTTTGTCTTGTTATGTTGAATATAGCTAAAATACAGATCGCTGGACGTAAAGCAAGCATCCAATCAATAAATCAATCTACGACCTAAACATTTATTGAAATCAACGATCTAACAATACAAGACAATAAAGGTGAAACTGTACACAAATAACACTTCAGATGAAGATTGAGGAATTAATACTATCAAAGCTGAATTATTAGTACAGCGTTATTAAAATGATATAGACACATAACGCGTTTTAATATTTATATATCAAAATCCTAAAAAGATATACAGTCATATTTTCAGAAAGGACGTTCAATGAAAACGTCACCTAAAAATCGGATAAAAATATATAACATTTGCAAAGATAACGAACACACGAGGTTAACCTTTTTATTGACTCAATGTTTCACAAAAAATAAAGGAAAAATTCGTTCTTGAGACTTCTTAAAAGCTCATGAATAAAATCAGAAGACAGGCAAGAGTAAACAAGAGAACAAAAGCAAGTGCAAAATAAACTGAGACCCAGTCCAAAACAACTATCTATCTCTTTTGGCCTATTCTATAAATAAAAACAGTTAGAAAAAACATCTATTAAAATGCGACTGAAATCTCTTAAAACAAGAAATTTTTTTTTTAAATCCCCTAAGAATCAGATAAATAAAAGTAAAATATTGATCTTATTGTCTAAAGCGAAATTCTTGTCATTTTTCAACTCTTTAAAAAAATATAAAAGATTGACCGTCGACACAATGACGAAATCTCATTCAATGAGTAATCTAATAAAAATTCTAATCAAAATCTGGTTATAATATTAAAAAAAGATCCAACACAGGAAAGTTTGGCCCAATTACTCCACTTTATTGCATATCCTAAGGCGAAACATCAAATATATTAACATGCATTTGTTATTTCAAAACAAATTCAACTAAAAAATCTTTACTAAAATCATATAAAAGAATGAAAAGCTGAAACTTCTTATTTGTCTGTTAGACCCATTTTAACTAACCAAAGAGCAAATATGATGGAATAAGTTTTTACATTTGTCCATATATAGGGATATTATGAAAAAAATGCCACCGAATCGAAGAGAAAACAAAAATCTTTAATTCATATAAAAACATTGCAAAAGTGCATTCTCTTTCTGCTAAAAGGGTAGAAAGAATCCATTATAAACCGAAATGTATTTACAATAGTAGGAAAATATGAAAATTCATCAAAATGTGGAGACCGGAAACGAAGCAGTCTATAAAGACTAATATTACAATAAAAACGCATAAATTGTGCGCGGTCGTAAAAAAATTAAAGAATTTTCAAAACGTAGCATGTACTTGTCGAGTTTTCAAACAAGTTATGTTCAATGTTAATTTTTGACTTGTTCAAAATATCTTTTCATATAAAACACTAATTAAAAAACTTCAACAAACTTTTCACAAACGTGATATTCTTAGGGACAGACCATTTAACTTGAAGGGGGGGGGGGCCTTGGTTTTTTGTTTTGGTCATACAATTTTTTACCCGCAAAAAGGCGAAAAAAATATTTATTTTTTGAAGGCATCGTGACAAAATATTTTTTTTTCATTATTAGCATTATTTTATATAGCAGAAATCTTTCTTCAGAATATTTTTTTCTTACCCTCTGCTTCCAAAATATTTTTTTCATTAAAAATCATTTTCAAAATATTTTTAAGGAAAAAACCAAGGGCCCCCCTTGCAAGTTAAATGGTTGGTCCCTTACTTAAAAAGCTAATAAAATAGCTATCCTACAAGTGAACGTATTTATTGTGAGGGTTTTTGGTTCAGCTTCTGCTCCCTTTGTAGATAAGAAGGGTGCTTTAAATCAACACTTATTTCATCGAGATATTCAACGTTTTGAAATATGACGTGTTTTGTTTTCATTTTGATGGGGCGATTTTCCATAGTAAAATTTGACCTAAATTAGAACGGAAATGTACGTTAGTAACAATTGAATTGCTGTCTATTTGAAATCCTTCGGGTTATGTCGTATGCAGTAAAGGCGGGAAAAGTCTCGCTGTTTGTCCGAATACCATTGAACGTTACGAAAGAAGACTAACTTTTGTAAACAACGCAAGATCCCTTTACAAAAAAAATGGCTGACTGATGTAAATTTCCCGTAGCAAAGGACGATTTGTAACAAGTAAACAACAAAGGCATAGTATATAACATGGACAGGTTATCGTATCTTTTTCTACTGGATTTTCGTTATAAAAAGGTAAAATATGGAATAGTAGAAAAATGCAAGCCAAAAAATTTTTAAGGGAGTGTGGCATTTAGTATTATACAGTTATTTCAAATATGATATCTGGACAGTCAAACTGTTGGATCGATTGGGAAGGTATAGTGTTTTGAACTGTCACATTTTATACGCCAACATTTTATATGTCTGTAGGATTTCATATTGTTTTTCTCTGTTATTTCGTAAAAAAAAACTAGGAAACAGTCATTTTGCTATTTTAAATTGTAATTCGTTTAAATACTTCAACACATTTTATTTATGGAGAAATAGTCATTGGACTCTTTCCAAACAAGTTATCTCCACCACGGGCAAATTAAGGGATGGCAATAGCTTGTATTAGGAAATCAGTCTCATAAATTCGATTATATCTCTTTCGATATAGAAGTAATAATAATTAACTTGGGTTATCACTTACATGAATTATACAGTTTTTGAAGACAAAACAGTAACAGTCAATACTATTCTGACTATACCGAAATAAGATCACAGATATAAAGTTTTATAAAGTTAATGTCATACTTCAAATTGAACACATCAGTAGTAGGGTGTGTGGTTTTTTAGACCCCACAAAAACGCAGGGCACCAGGGCACCGACATATATGGGCATACCCCGCCCCCTTTCCATAACGTCACCGGAAGTCGACAACCACTATAGCATGAATCATCGCGCACCTGTCATGACGCCTTACGGCCAGTGAGTGTCATGACGCCTTGACTTGGGGAGTTTTTTACGTCCTACACCGACAACTTAATGCCCTTAGACGCCTTACGGCCAGCGAGATTTAAATATTTGAATGCACCAATCAAAACGGGTGGTTGTTTGAATTAAATAATGATATGATCTCGTTCTAGTTATTAAACCGGTATAGTCCCGTTATGTCTTCGGGGTTATGTCAATGTTAGTAAATTTCGGTAATCTGCTGTGTTACATAATATCTTCCACGAAATAAAAAAATAAAATAAAATAATAATTCAGGTCAAGTATAATGATCTTTTATATAAATGCGTATTTACGGATGTCGAATTAAAACTTTTCTCTACAACCAAATATTTTGGAAAATTTGACTATACCGCCAATACTTTATAAATCACTATTAAATAATGATATGCTCTCATTTTAATCATTAAACAAAGATATGATCTCGTTCTTGTTATGTCTTCAGGGTTACATTTTTTTTCTACGGTCATTTACAATATCCCTTCTCTACAAAATTATTTTTATTATTGTCTCTATGTATATAAACAGATAACATTTTATTTTAAGCTTTATAATTTTTCTGTTAATAATTATTTTAATTATTATATATATAAAACATTAATTATTGATGAAACAATCAAATATTTCAAACATAGCACCGATTCCCAACACGTTACGGTCAGTTAACTAGACATTTAAATTGCAGACGATACTTAATTATATTATCCTCGGATTACCCCTCAGCGATTAATCTTTCACGGACAGATTTAATAAACACTATTTTGTGGTATATAAACAGATACAATTTTATTTTAAGCGGTTGTATTTCTGTCAATAATTTTTTTTTAAATAGAATGGAATTAATTACCATTCGGTTAATTAATTAAACGACATCTAAAACATTAATTTATTGGTACAATAAATTATTTCAAACGTAGCGCCGATTATCGATCCGGTCGTACACACCTGTCATAAAGCGTTACGATCAGTGAACCTAGTTTATAGCCTATACGTTTAATCTTTCAATTAAATCAACATGTGAAACTTACCGTAGTTCTCATATTTACTTGGCTATTCCTTCTTTAAAACAGTTATTGTCTCTATGTATATAAACAGATAACATTTCATTTTAAGCTTTATTATTTCTTTTAAAAATTATTTTAATTAAACGATATCTAAAACATTAATTTACAATAAATTATTTCAAACGTAGCGCCGATTATCGATCCGGTCCTGACACGTTACGGTCAGTTGACTAGACATTTAAATGTTTCTAAATAGCAGCGAAGGTGGTGGTGGTGGTGGTGGGTGGGTGGGTGGGTGGTGGTGGTGGCGGTGGTGGTGGTGGGTGGGTGGGTGGTGGTGGTGGCGGTGGTGGTGGTGGGTGGTGGTGGCGGTGGTGTTGTGGTGTTGGTGGTGGTACGATGAAAGAGATTACTTTTTTTAATAATGACATATATTTAATACACGAATATATACGATCATCGATACAGGTCTTTCAGTATGCTCTCTATAAGCAGCGGATATCCACCAGAAAGTTCCTTCACTATGTCCTCCATATTCAAGTTCTTGTATTTGACTCATCATATTTACTATAGAGAAGTCATGGGAACTGATAAAAAAAGAAAACTTATACGTTTTCTAAGTCATAGAATATCAAATCTTAAGAAAAAATAGTCAAAAGCGCTGGTGTGGTGGTGGGTGGTGGTACGATGATAGAGATGACTTTAATTAATAATGACATATATATAATAGACGAATATATACGATAGTGTCATCGGTACAGGTCTTTCAATATGCTCTCTATAATAAACGGATCGACACCAGAAAGTTCGGGTACTATGTCTTGTTCTTGTATCTGTATTTGACTCATCATATTTACTATAGAGAAGTGATGGGAACTGACAAAAAAGACAAACTTATACGTTTTCTAAGTCATCGAAAATCAAATCTTAAGAAAAATAGTCAAAAAAGCGCTGGGTTAAACACATGCACGGTATCCATTACACCACCACCACCGTCACAACCACCATCACCACCACCACCACCACCACCCACACCACCACCACCACCACCACCACCACCCACCCCACCACCACCACCACCCACCATCACCACCACCACCACCACCACCCACCACCACCACCCACCACCACCCACCACCACCACCACCACCACCACCCACCACCACC